>OX424562.1:841021-2041021 GCA_949152475.1 Terebella lapidaria | reverse complement strand
CAGTTACAAACTAAGTGACTGGCATGTTTGTGTCTTCAGTTTCATGCCTGCAGACATATAAATCCTAGTTTCACATTCCAAGCGAGCGATGTTCATTAGGATCTTAATCGGGTCTTCGCCATGCATCTTTCTCTCCGTAACACTTGGATTTCCCTGATAACGTATCAGTAATAACAGTTTAAAGCTATTTAGTCACGAATGGTAAAAGTTTGTGACAAGCACCATTGGCATTGACGCAAAACGTTTATCATCAATTGAGAACTTCTTTGTGACGTCAATGGTGTTCATGTAACAATTTCTTTCTGGTCTGTACGCAGTTTGGCCATCCGTTCTGATACATTATTAAATGTCACACAAATCAGTTATGTCAGGAATAGAAAGTGACAGACCTTTGGTAAAATCTCGTGTTATGATCGATTTTATGATAATAGCCCCAGACAGATTTTACAGAATATTATAAAGTAGCATGTCACCCAATAAGTCGAACGAAAAGTATCCCAAGTAATCAAGGCCAATCTCTAGGTTTAATTCACGGGACACACAAAATGAATGACAGTCTGGAGCGTGCCGGAAGCCACACAAGCTAATCAGCCACCTGGTGACTCACCTGTAAAACACCACAGGTGTTGCTGCCAGGACCTTGAAAACAGTTGGATAGATGGAAGTTAAGATTCACAGAGGACGTACCACACCCATATCCATACACAAAGACTTCTCGATCCACAACGGTCAACTGTAATAGAACTGGCCAAATGATAATCACGAAACAAGTAACTATAAATTTTATCAACGCATTGCATCCACTCACCCAATGTGCCTTTCGGGATTGTCTTCTTTGTACAGCTGATGCTAATCTAGCAGCTGGGTGTATCGAAGTTTGGATACGTCAGAACTGAGACATATATTCTGACAACGGGCTGGAGGCTGACAAGTATGCAGCAAACTTGTTTGCCTCTTCATGACGTGTACCACATGCACGTGGAGTGGGAGATGCTCACTCTGGAATGTTCACAGTAGGACATGTGTCTATTGGTTTAAAGCCGACTATAGGAAGCTACATGGGTAAGAAGCATGGGTACTTACAAAAAGGATGAAGTATCGGTTTTTTTTTAATATTATATCACGAACCAAAACAGGATATATCGCTAAATCACAGCTTTCGGTATGACTGTTTAAGTCCCAGTGTCATTTTCACTCGATATAAAGCTTTATAAGTACATAATTACATGGAACATAACTTCTAGTTGAAACAGGAGTTCTGTTCGATTTTTTTTGACGTTGAATAACAATGCAACAAAACTTGTTATAATTGTGAACATAATGTTTGATTAATGCAAATGTCAAAATACATTCACAAGAATACTTATTGTTGTTGTATCACGTTATAAACCTAAATATCAATGTTAGATGTTGCTCATCTCCAGAATTGGCACTTGTGTGTAATTTTCCTATGCATTTGCACTCTTAAGAGAGCATAGATTGTTAGATGTTTAGTTCGTGATTTTCTAGTGTTGGATCCGCCATTCTCTATTGAGCTGCTGGGCGTAAATGATGAGTTCCAGTAACAACTACTTTCGCGGTTCGTCGTTTGTGTGCAGCAAAGTTTGCTCTAAATGCTCAGAAGAGACAACCTCCTGACTAGTCATGGTAACTCGAGCGACTAACACTATATGCCACAAACGATGGGTTTCCCGCTGATAGAAATTGTCAGTCTGTTTTTAGGTTACCGACCCTATGGTCCGATAAACTATTGCCGAGGCGTCCGTTGTCTTCCGTCTACATTTTTATCTTTTAGTCTACGGGCAAATCTTTCTAAAACTTTGCAAAACAATGCCTAGAAATATTTCAATAGAGAGATTTTTTTCGCGTTTTTGCCAGAATGGCGGCCATTATTGTTGAAAAACGGTCAATTTTGGACTTTGGCGGCCATTTTCTCAATTTACGCGAACTCTTTGGCTTGATGAAAGTTCTCAGCAAAATCAATGAATCAATCGATCAATCATTCAATCCATCAATCAGAAAATCATAAGCTTTCTCTGAATTTTATTGTGTTAAATGGCTGATTATGGAACTGGATATTTACAAAACATATATATATATATAGTATATAAACATTAGATACCACTATTTTAAGTCTCATTTCGCTTTGTTGAGCTCTATTCGAATTATTATTTGACGTTTTCAAATGTCTTCATTGGCTAGCCCCCAAATATCTGTCCTCACTCCTGATCCGTCATGTTCCAGTCGTGCCACAAGACGTTCAGGCAGAAACGCCCTGTTCCACTCACCCAAAACTCCACATTCGCTGACCGTTCATTTAGTGTAGCTAAACCTAAAACCCACTTTATTGCAAAGCATTTGACAACTAACTCACCATTTACTTTTTTCCTTGTATAGCGATGAACGTTGAATGAAACTTGTATGCAGTATGTAGCAAGACCTGTTTGCATGTTAATGTTTCGGAATTTTATGACGGGTGCCATATGTTGGGGCAGGAAATGCTCACTGTTTTCGAAACACCTGATTTCCCCGCTTTATATGGTCGTATATGGGGGTTCATGAAGTTCCATACAATTTTCTCGATTTTGCCTGACACCGGACTTTGAGATTGGATAATGTACTCGGTTTTTAGGTTACCGGACCTATGGTCTGATAACCTATTGGCATGGCGTTGCGTCCGTCGTCGTCGTTCACATTTTTATATTTTTTGTTTACGGGTGAATTTTCTGAAATTTTGCACAAAAATACTTTAAAATAGTTCAAGGAGATATTTTTTTAGTTTTTTTATTTGCGCATTTTTTTCAAAATGGCGGCCGTTTTCGACGAAAAATGCCTGACTTTGGATTTTGGCGGTCATTTTCACGAAATTTGTTTAGTAACTTTTTTTCTTTTTGATTCATAACACTTCTCATATGTACTCCTATGATGTCTATAAATTTCGTTGCACTTGAATCGCTCGAAATGGGCCATTTTGGCCCAAACTCGGCCCAAATGGGACTTTCCTATATCAAATTCTCCTATGCTTTATGCCTATATTATGCCTAGCATTTCACTTAATATTGATATTAGAGACTAGGAATCAATTGTGGACATATATTAAATGATGTATGCTGAATATTCTCGTGACCTTGAATTTAACCTCTGACCTCATTTTCAAGGTCAGAGCACAAAGTGGCTTATATCTTGCTTATTATCGACTTTACAGCTTAGGAATCAATTGTGGACATATAGGAAATAATATATGCAGATTATTGTCATGACCTTGAATTTGACCTTTGACCTCATTTTCAAGGTCACAATACAAAATGGCTAATATCTCACTTTTATCAATTTTACAGCTTAGGAATCAATTGTGGACATATAGAAAATGATATATGCTGAATATTCTCGTGATCTTGAATTTGACCTTTGACCTCATTTTCAAGGTCACAGGACAAAATGGCTAATATCTCACTTGTTATCGACTTTACAACTTGGGATTCAATTATGAACATATAGGAAATGATATATGCAGATTACTGTCATGACCTTGAATTTTACCTTTGACCTCATTTTTAAGGTCACAGGACAAAATGGCTAATATCTCACTTATTATCGATTTTACAGCTTAAGGATCAATTGTGGACATAAAGGAAATGATATATTCTGAATATTCTCGTGACCTTGAATTTGACCTCTGACCTCATTTTCAAGGTCAAGAGCACAAAATGGCTTATATCTTGCTTATTATCAACTTTACAGCTTAGGAATCAATTGTGGACATATAGGAAATAATATATGCAGATTATTGTCATGACCTTGAATTTGACGTTTGACCTCATTTTCAAAGTCACAGGACAAAATGGCTAATATCTCACTTTTATCGATTTAACAGCTTAGGAATCAATTGTGGACATATAGAAAATGATATGTGCTTGATATTCTCGTGATCTTGAATTTGACATTTGACATCATTTTCAAGGTCACAGGACAAAATTGCTAATATCTCACTTGTTATCGACTTTACAGCTTAGGAATCAATTATGAACATATAGGAAATGATATATGCAGATTATTATCATGACCTTGAATTTTACCTTTGACCTCATTTTCAAGGTCACAGTACAAAATGGCTAAAATCTCACTTATTATCGATTTTACAGCTTAGGAATCAATTGTGGACATTTAGGAAATGATATATGCAGAAATGTGACCTTGAATTTGACCTCTGACCTCATTTTCAAGGTCAAGAGCAGAAAATGGCTAATATCTCGCTTATTATCAACTTTACAGCTTAGGAGTCAATTGTGAATGTATAGGAAATGTTATATTCTGAATATTGTCATTGTGAGTGTGTGACATTCGGTACTGATATTGTGAGTGTGTGAAATTCGGTACTGATACTGTGAGTGTCTGACATTAGTTACTGACATTGTGTGTGTGTCACTCGGTACTGATATTGGGAGTGTGTGACATTAGATGCTAAAAAAATCGAGGCGTGACGGTACATACACCATGATGTCTGTCTAAATTGTCCATTCTACATGAACAATGAAATAGCACCTGGGTTGGGATCACCATGAGTACAACTGTAAGTTTTGTTTTAGGTATTGTGTTAGTTGTGTTTCTGTTTTCTTGTTCCTGAAAGGGACGAGAGTCAATAACAAACTCGAACAAGCCTTCAGATTTCAAACTATCGAACGAATTGGTATTTATGTATGCCCTCATCACCCTGCAAATATATATTAAGTCGGTGACAGACATAATTATTCTGTCTAGGGGACAGGTCATGTTATTATCATCGACTTGAGCTCAGATTCTTCGGACGGAAGATTGACACAGGTAAGAAAAAATGTAATATTCTAGACAAAGAACTAGGTCGGTCAAGGACTTAAGATATGTTGCAGGCAGTAATCCTCGATGGTTCAATCTGACACAAGAATGTTTGCAGGTGTTTGCATTTTGTTCTATATTGGCATAATTGAATATATTGGTGGCAATATTTGGATACAAAAATTACGAAATACTTGTACCAACTACATAATATACTTTTGACAGGCCAGCACAGTTACAAACTAAGTGACTGGCATGTTTGTGTCTTCAGTTTCATGCCTGCAGACATATAAATCCTAGTTTCACATTCCAAGCGAGCGATGTTCATTAGGATCTTAATCGGGTCTTCGCCATGCATCTTTCTCTCCGTAACACTTGGATTTCCCTGATAACGTATCAGTAATAACAGTTTAAAGCTATTTAGTCACGAATGGTAAAAGTTTGTGACAAGCACCATTGGCATTGACGCAAAACGTTTATCATCAATTGAGAACTTCTTTGTGACGTCAATGGTGTTCATGTAACAATTTCTTTCTGGTCTGTACGCAGTTTGGCCATCCGTTCTGATACATTATTAAATGTCACACAAATCAGTTATGTCAGGAATAGAAAGTGACAGACCTTTGGTAAAATCTCGTGTTATGATCGATTTTATGATAATAGCCCCAGACAGATTTTACAGAATATTATAAAGTAGCATGTCACCCAATAAGTCGAACGAAAAGTATCCCAAGTAATCAAGGCCAATCTCTAGGTTTAATTCACGGGACACACAAAATGAATGACAGTCTGGAGCGTGCCGGAAGCCACACAAGCTAATCAGCCACCTGGTGACTCACCTGTAAAACACCACAGGTGTTGCTGCCAGGACCTTGAAAACAGTTGGATAGATGGAAGTTAAGATTCACAGAGGACGTACCACACCCATATCCATACACAAAGACTTCTCGATCCACAACGGTCAACTGTAATAGAACTGGCCAAATGATAATCACGAAACAAGTAACTATAAATTTTATCAACGCATTGCATCCACTCACCCAATGTGCCTTTCGGGATTGTCTTCTTTGTACAGCTGATGCTAATCTAGCAGCTGGGTGTATCGAAGTTTGGATACGTCAGAACTGAGACATATATTCTGACAACGGGCTGGAGGCTGACAAGTATGCAGCAAACTTGTTTGCCTCTTCATGACGTGTACCACATGCACGTGGAGTGGGAGATGCTCACTCTGGAATGTTCACAGTAGGACATGTGTCTATTGGTTTAAAGCCGACTATAGGAAGCTACATGGGTAAGAAGCATGGGTACTTACAAAAAGGATGAAGTATCGGTTTTTTTTTAATATTATATCACGAACCAAAACAGGATATATCGCTAAATCACAGCTTTCGGTATGACTGTTTAAGTCCCAGTGTCATTTTCACTCGATATAAAGCTTTATAAGTACATAATTACATGGAACATAACTTCTAGTTGAAACAGGAGTTCTGTTCGATTTTTTTTGACGTTGAATAACAATGCAACAAAACTTGTTATAATTGTGAACATAATGTTTGATTAATGCAAATGTCAAAATACATTCACAAGAATACTTATTGTTGTTGTATCACGTTATAAACCTAAATATCAATGTTAGATGTTGCTCATCTCCAGAATTGGCACTTGTGTGTAATTTTCCTATGCATTTGCACTCTTAAGAGAGCATAGATTGTTAGATGTTTAGTTCGTGATTTTCTAGTGTTGGATCCGCCATTCTCTATTGAGCTGCTGGGCGTAAATGATGAGTTCCAGTAACAACTACTTTCGCGGTTCGTCGTTTGTGTGCAGCAAAGTTTGCTCTAAATGCTCAGAAGAGACAACCTCCTGACTAGTCATGGTAACTCGAGCGACTAACACTATATGCCACAAACGATGGGTTTCCCGCTGATAGAAATTGTCAGTCTGTTTTTAGGTTACCGACCCTATGGTCCGATAAACTATTGCCGAGGCGTCCGTTGTCTTCCGTCTACATTTTTATCTTTTAGTCTACGGGCAAATCTTTCTAAAACTTTGCAAAACAATGCCTAGAAATATTTCAATAGAGAGATTTTTTTCGCGTTTTTGCCAGAATGGCGGCCATTATTGTTGAAAAACGGTCAATTTTGGACTTTGGCGGCCATTTTCTCAATTTACGCGAACTCTTTGGCTTGATGAAAGTTCTCAGCAAAATCAATGAATCAATCGATCAATCATTCAATCCATCAATCAGAAAATCATAAGCTTTCTCTGAATTTTATTGTGTTAAATGGCTGATTATGGAACTGGATATTTACAAAACATATATATATATATAGTATATAAACATTAGATACCACTATTTTAAGTCTCATTTCGCTTTGTTGAGCTCTATTCGAATTATTATTTGACGTTTTCAAATGTCTTCATTGGCTAGCCCCCAAATATCTGTCCTCACTCCTGATCCGTCATGTTCCAGTCGTGCCACAAGACGTTCAGGCAGAAACGCCCTGTTCCACTCACCCAAAACTCCACATTCGCTGACCGTTCATTTAGTGTAGCTAAACCTAAAACCCACTTTATTGCAAAGCATTTGACAACTAACTCACCATTTACTTTTTTCCTTGTATAGCGATGAACGTTGAATGAAACTTGTATGCAGTATGTAGCAAGACCTGTTTGCATGTTAATGTTTCGGAATTTTATGACGGGTGCCATATGTTGGGGCAGGAAATGCTCACTGTTTTCGAAACACCTGATTTCCCCGCTTTATATGGTCGTATATGGGGGTTCATGAAGTTCCATACAATTTTCTCGATTTTGCCTGACACCGGACTTTGAGATTGGATAATGTACTCGGTTTTTAGGTTACCGGACCTATGGTCTGATAACCTATTGGCATGGCGTTGCGTCCGTCGTCGTCGTTCACATTTTTATATTTTTTGTTTACGGGTGAATTTTCTGAAATTTTGCACAAAAATACTTTAAAATAGTTCAAGGAGATATTTTTTTAGTTTTTTTATTTGCGCATTTTTTTCAAAATGGCGGCCGTTTTCGACGAAAAATGCCTGACTTTGGATTTTGGCGGTCATTTTCACGAAATTTGTTTAGTAACTTTTTTTCTTTTTGATTCATAACACTTCTCATATGTACTCCTATGATGTCTATAAATTTCGTTGCACTTGAATCGCTCGAAATGGGCCATTTTGGCCCAAACTCGGCCCAAATGGGACTTTCCTATATCAAATTCTCCTATGCTTTATGCCTATATTATGCCTAGCATTTCACTTAATATTGATATTAGAGACTAGGAATCAATTGTGGACATATATTAAATGATGTATGCTGAATATTCTCGTGACCTTGAATTTAACCTCTGACCTCATTTTCAAGGTCAGAGCACAAAGTGGCTTATATCTTGCTTATTATCGACTTTACAGCTTAGGAATCAATTGTGGACATATAGGAAATAATATATGCAGATTATTGTCATGACCTTGAATTTGACCTTTGACCTCATTTTCAAGGTCACAATACAAAATGGCTAATATCTCACTTTTATCAATTTTACAGCTTAGGAATCAATTGTGGACATATAGAAAATGATATATGCTGAATATTCTCGTGATCTTGAATTTGACCTTTGACCTCATTTTCAAGGTCACAGGACAAAATGGCTAATATCTCACTTGTTATCGACTTTACAACTTGGGATTCAATTATGAACATATAGGAAATGATATATGCAGATTACTGTCATGACCTTGAATTTTACCTTTGACCTCATTTTTAAGGTCACAGGACAAAATGGCTAATATCTCACTTATTATCGATTTTACAGCTTAAGGATCAATTGTGGACATAAAGGAAATGATATATTCTGAATATTCTCGTGACCTTGAATTTGACCTCTGACCTCATTTTCAAGGTCAAGAGCACAAAATGGCTTATATCTTGCTTATTATCAACTTTACAGCTTAGGAATCAATTGTGGACATATAGGAAATAATATATGCAGATTATTGTCATGACCTTGAATTTGACGTTTGACCTCATTTTCAAAGTCACAGGACAAAATGGCTAATATCTCACTTTTATCGATTTAACAGCTTAGGAATCAATTGTGGACATATAGAAAATGATATGTGCTTGATATTCTCGTGATCTTGAATTTGACATTTGACATCATTTTCAAGGTCACAGGACAAAATTGCTAATATCTCACTTGTTATCGACTTTACAGCTTAGGAATCAATTATGAACATATAGGAAATGATATATGCAGATTATTATCATGACCTTGAATTTTACCTTTGACCTCATTTTCAAGGTCACAGTACAAAATGGCTAAAATCTCACTTATTATCGATTTTACAGCTTAGGAATCAATTGTGGACATTTAGGAAATGATATATGCAGAAATGTGACCTTGAATTTGACCTCTGACCTCATTTTCAAGGTCAAGAGCAGAAAATGGCTAATATCTCGCTTATTATCAACTTTACAGCTTAGGAGTCAATTGTGAATGTATAGGAAATGTTATATTCTGAATATTGTCATGACCTTGAATTTGACCTTTGACCTAATTTTCAAGGTCACTGGACAAGATGACTAATATCTCCCTTACTGTCGAGTTTACAGCTCAGGAATCAATTGTGAACATATAGAAAATGATATATGCTGAATATTGCCATGCCCTTGAATTCGACCTTTGACCTCATTTTCAAGGCAAAGGACAAAATGGCTAATATCTTGCTCATCTATTGACTTTATGGCTTGGGAGCCAATCGTGGACATATAGAAACTGATATACACTGAATATTTTGATGACCTTGAATTTGACTTTCAACTTATTTTCAAGGTCAGGGCACAAAATGGCTAATATCTCGCTTTTTAATCGACTTTACAGCTTAGGATTCGATAGTGAACATATAGGGAATGATATGTGCTGAATATTTTGGTGACCTTGAACTTGATTTTTGACCTCATTTGGCTAATAGCTCACTTATTATCAACTTTATAGCTTAGAAATCAATTGTGGTCAAACTCCAAATGATATATGTTGAATATGCTCGTGACCTCGACTTGACCAATGACCTTATTTTCGAGTTTCCTTTGACCGGATTTTCACCCTGACAGGACAAGATGGCTATTATCTCACTTATTGACTTCATAGTGTGGTAATCAAAGAAGGACATATAGGAAATATTATACGCCAAATATTCTGATGACATTGAATTTGACCTTTGCCTTCGTTTTTAAAGCCACAGCACAAAATTGATAATATCTCTCTGATTATTGAATTTACAGCTTAGCAACCAACTGTGGGCATGATATATGCTTAATATCATACATGTATATGCTGAATATTCTCTTGACCTTGTATTTAACCAGTGACCTGGCTAACATCTAAAATATTAAACATATATTGTCCGGTAACCTATATTTGGCCCTTTGGATATTGTTTCCATGTTTATTACTAACTGGCGTTGAATATCTATTCAGATGGAAGCTTATCCATTGTCCATTTGGTTCAGAAGTTGAGATCCAATTTTTATCCATTGATGGCTTAGTAGTTACTTATTAATGACGGGATGATTACAGTTGTTCGTTATATCTAAAGGTGCACTGGTTGCTCTCTGTTTGTAATCAGACAGTTTTCGGTATAATTACAGGATGTGGAAGAAATCTCTAGCATATTATTTACGAAGTGTGTTCATTTCTGGGGTCCAAGTCCATTGTGGGATTGTGCGGCTTCACGTCAGGGACTATATGTATACTTGTTTTATAGTCAACAAGTTGGCTCTATCTTGCAATTCTCAAGCAAATGTCACTCATGCAATGGAATGAATAATTGTGTCATCTTCCAATATGTTCTGGGACAAGTAAATCACGAAGACACACTGTTGATTGCTTTTGCCATTTAATGACATAACAGAAAAAATCGAGGTATTTGTATAGTATGTGAACTTTTTATAGTTGTGAACATAATATTTGGGTGATGCAAATGTCAGAATACATTCACCAAAGCTTACAAGCAAATTAATCAATATCAGTTGTGGAATTGTGCACAGCTTATGCCTTACTTTCTGCAGCTGCCTACATACGAAGCCGTACTCGGGCTTGATTGCTACAACAGGTCAGTATTTCTTTCTACTGTTACAGACAGGACCTTTTTGTTGGATAACTGTTTGTGTGTGTGGTTTTTACCGTGAAGACCCTGGTAAAACATTTTTTTTTTATTTACTGCCTGGCCTATTCAAAGCACAGTCTGTTTTTAAAGCAAATGTTGGATTTCCAATCACCTTTCATGTCTTGATGCATGTGTTTCATTTTGTTCGTTTGAGACTAATTAATTGATAAATAATGCCCCTAGATTATGAAACGATGAATTTAAATTAAATACTTACTTCAGTATGCTTGAGTACATGAGTCAATCTTACAAGCTTTCACATACTGTGCTATGTGTACACACAGCTGATTGACACCATTAAAAAAATCCAAAATTTGGTGGTATTTATGGCAATATGTTGATAATACACTAATGGGACTATCATCTATGTCTTGGTGCCTCCAGGCACATTACATTTCAACTACATGAAGAACTGATATAATTATTACAGATATCGATTTTTGTAAATTCCCGCCAGAATCCTGATATGAGTGACAGTTACAGCGCAGTGGTGTGAGGCAGTTCGAGTGGATCACAGGACACGTGCTTCAATGTGATATGTCAACACGAGAGCTTTTATCACATTACTCGCTAGTTAACGTGTGGAATAACTATTCTACAATCCAGGGATGAACCTGATATGCTCGTTAGTCATGTAAATATCTCGACTTCAAGGATGGATGTGAAATAACGTGGGTGCATTAAAGCTACTATCAGTTTTAGAATTAACAAAATTTATTCATTCTGCGGTAGCTTTATTTTGTCTATAGAATGATAATTCATACAAATTTGGGTTTGAAAATGTGCATTACGTGCCTAAATTGAGTTCCCAAATCAAGGTTCAAATTCGGGCCAGTCAATCTCGCATCGATTGTTTCCTCGAAGTGGCCCGCTTTGCGTGCGAGTTCTACACACAGTCTCATGACGTCATTGGTGTTTGTCTAGATACTGTGGCAACTGGCAATGCAGGCAGGCTCATCATTTTCTATCCATTGTTTTCATGCACGATTAACGGCAATTTTCTAAGTATCTGTTGTCGAACGGTGCATATTTCCCATAATTATATTCCCGACTATCACGATTTGCGTGACAAACAAGAATGCTAAATTTGGCTGATTTTAAAATTGATACCAACTTTAAGTAGTGCACAAATTGGTGAATTCATATATGCACACATCTTATTCTATATTAAGTTTTTTTTACAATTTACCATATTCAATCTGATTACTGCTGGTAACAATTGATACATGTCTATCACACGAATCTGTATATATGACATGAATATATTTGGATATGGGTATTGCAATTAATCATTCATAACTTGATGATGGAATGATGACAACTGTCATTACGTGGTAAAAGTAGACATGGGTATCAAAAACCATAACATACACCATAAATGCAATCAAAGTTTCATTACTTTTATATTTTTGTGACATGCTGTGACACCTTGATGTCAACAGATCTATGAGAAACCTTGAAGCAATGTGCGACTATAACCAAAACTGTCATCACAATATGTATGGGGCGTTAAGGTATCACATCGAACAACATAACAAGTTGCGAACTAGTTTGCAATGGACATGGAATTTAATAAGGCATGCGAATAATAATATCCACCTCAGAATAAAAGAAATAATAAATATTGTTAATTTTCCAACCTTGAATTGACTAAGACTACTTGAGATAGAAGTCCGACTATAACTTCACCCGCTACATCATAAATTTTTGGTAAACTGCTCACTGCAAGCCAAAGTTGAAAAGCAATAATACAAATTCAAACAGGCGCATTATGCTTGAAACTGTTAGTGTCAGTGTCCACCAGATCAGGTTCAATCGGAAACTAATTCGTGCCCACCTAAATGTGTATGAAGGCTTCAATAAATCTTATTATTTCGAGAGGCGCTAATGTATGTATTACTAATTACCATCAAAAGTAGGCGTTTCCAAACTCCATATGAACGGAACGAATAAATAATACTCAAGAGACCGATTCTGAGATTCATAACTGATTTCCCATCTCGCTTAATGTTGATTTTGTTTATTGGCTACAAGTTTGGCTGCTTTTCATTACTATCCTGGGATGAACCATACCACGTTTCATTCTGTTGAAATTGGCCATGTATTGATGATAGAGAATTATATCACACATTCAACACCTGACGCCACCTCCTTGTGACCTTATTAATCAGTTTGTGGACGCAGGCTACAAACGGGTTTGTGTGTGTTAGCGTGCCGGTAGTCTATCCCCAAGTTGATCATTCCCGCCTTTTTATCCGTTCTTCTAATTTCTACAGTCCGCATTTTATGTAGAATTGGTATCCCTTGACAACGTTACCTGATTATTCAACCAATGCCAATCTCTCTTTTCGACTAGAAGCTCCTCGAGGTTGTTTTCCTTTCAATCTTTCAATTTTTTATCCAAGATATTCTGCCCCATCGCTTGAAGTATAGAAGTAAAACTTTATCACGCTTATCATTAGTGATCACTGTTATTATAGGGTTTTATATTTTTTGAATCCCTCCTAGCATCTAACAGATTTATTTATTTTTCACGAGGCCGGTGAAAGACCGAAATTTTTGCCTCGATCGCTTCTCCAGAATCGATAGGCCTACATGTTATAAATATTTTGTCATATATAATAAACACATTTTATATCTACTGTACCCGTATTATACAAGAGTATCAATTATTAATCGGATCGACACATCTGTCTCCAATGGTTAGTGTGTTCGCCTTCAAATACAAATCTGGATAAGCCCCTATCGTGTCATCGGTCGATCGTCTCATCGACCGGCTGATCGTCTCATCGACCGGCTCGGTGATGCTGCGACATGTTATGCTCAAGGTGGTCATAACGTTGTTTGTATAACTTTGTAAGTTTGTCACGAACGACAAACGTGGAGGTATTTTTGACCTCTACTCCCGCTCCACCCCTTCTCCCAGTATTTCCCTATTCATATTGCATCCAGAAATTCCGTGGGTGTAAAATGATGTACACAACATCATGTAGACAACATCACACAAACATAAGAACGTTCAAATATTTAGGTCGATCAATTTTTACATAGTCACAAATCCATAAAATGTTTTCTATATTTGTTTATTCCTCAACTCTGTTATCATTTGTTAATTCGTCTGTACTCTGCAGGTATAAATATATACTCTCTAATGTGTCAGTTATCCTCTGTCATTCATACAAGTATTTATCATATTACAATGTAAATATATAATATTTATAATTTATTTTGTTTTATAATGGAAGTCCAATTCCCTGACGGTTCAAGGCTGTTTGCCCTAGTTCCAGTGTCATTATATACATCTATAATTTCATTATTTATATATCATAGATTATATTTTACACAAAATATGTATATAATGTTTTTCGTGCCAGTGTCTGCTCTCGTTGCGGGATTTATCCTGGGAGTCCAATTAACAGGCTCCAGAGCTTTCACTGTCAGTTGTGGGCTGTGTGCCCTAGTTTCCAGTTTATTATTCATGTCTTTAATATATATTTACATTTTTTCAAGTATTTATTCCTTTATTCTATATGTACTATCCTATCATTTTTTATACCATATATACATATATACAGTATCTTAAAAAAAAAATATGTATATATTTACCAATATGTGTTAATGTCAGTGTCTGCTCTCGTTGTGGGATTTATCCTGGGAGTCCAATTAACAGGCTCCAGAGCTTTCGCTGTCAGTTGGGCTGTGTGCCCTAGTTACCAGTTTTATTATTCATGTATTCTATATATATTTACATTTTCCAATATTTATTCCTTTATTCTGTATCTACTATCATACCATTTTTTATTCCAAATATACATATATACCATATCTACAAAAAATATGTATATATTTACCTATATTTACCATATAAATAATGTGTTTATGTCAGTGTCTGCTCTCATTGTGGGATTCATCCTGGGAGTCCAATTAACAGGCTCCAGAGCTTTCGCTGTCAGTTGTGGGCTGTGTGCCCCAATTAATAGTTTTAGTATTCATGTATACTAAGGTATATATTTATCACTATTCACCATATATATATAATGTGTTCAGTGTCTGCTCTCCTTGCGGGATTTATCCTGGGAGTCCAATTAACAGGCTCCAGAGCTTTCACTGTCTGTTTCGGGCTGTGTGCCCTTGTTACCAGTGTTATCATTCATGTCTTTCCTACATTATATATCTACATTATTTATTAAACCCTGTCACTTACTGGATGTAAGTGGCCATGACCATGGTATTGTTTAGGGCTGATTGCCCTTGGTAATATTTAGGGCCAACTGCCCGTGCTAACGTTTAGGGCTGACTGCCCGTAGTAACGTTTAGAGCTGACTGCTCATGGTAATTTTAGGGCGGACTGCCTGTGATAATGTTTAGGCCTGGATGATCGTGATAATGTGTAGGGCTTACTGCCCCTGGTGAAATTTAGGTCGGTCTGCGGTAATGTTTAGATTTCAGTATTATATATCTTATATAGTTCCTCCATTGGATATTTTCATATATTTCATGAATTAAATTTAAGTATACGTGTATATTTTAAGTACTGTACTTCACAATTCATTTTATGAAATTTAATAAAATTTTCACTTCCTCCTGTCTCGCTTCAAAAGATGCTAGCGTATTATAAATTCGTTGGTGTTTATGGTTCTTGTTATTCATTTCCAGTAAATCTGCATCACGATACCTCTTTCATTTCGAAGTTCAATCTTGTTCAAGTATTTATCACGTTAAATGTTGTTCCACAGGTACTCGTTCTCGTTTTCTAATATTGCAGAATATGCCTCCACAAGAAAACCAAGGCTGTTGAACCATGTGCCAACGTAACAGTACCCCTGGACTCTGGAGCCGACAATCTAATAACTGCTGAGCATGTCTTCACGTGTAAATTCATAGGATGCTCACGCTCCGGATCCCAGTGCACCTGAAACCACCTCTAACATCAATACTGCCATTACGGGTGTAGGTCAGGTGCCTCTCCTGTCAACAGCCGAGGACCTCAGGCTGATATTACCTTCCGGTTACACAGCTGTGGGTCAGGAGTTCCAGCCTCCCAGTCAGGGTGCTGCAATTATAATCATCGATCTCAATCTGTGGGTCATGAGCCCCAGTTCCATCTCTAATTCTAGATCTTAGTGTCTAGCTGTGGGCCAGGAGCCCCAGCCTGCAAGTCCGGGTACTCAATTCTAATCATCGATCTCAATCTGTGGGTCAGGAGCCCCAGTCCCATCTCTAATTCTAGATCTCAGTGTCTAGTTGTGGGTCAGGAGCCCCAGCCTGCAAGTCTGGGTACTCAATTCTAATCGTCATCTCAATCTGTGGGTCTGAGCCCCAGTTCCATCTCTAATTCTAGATCTTATTGTGTAGCTGTGGGTAAGGATCCCCAGCCTGCAAGTCCAGGTACTCAATTCTAATCATCGATCTCAATCTGTGGGTCATGAGCCCCAGTTCCATCTCTAATTCTAGATCTTAGTGTCTAGCTGTGGGTCAGGAGCCCCAGCCTGCAAGTCCAGGTACTCAATTCTAATCATCGATCTCAATCTGTGGGTCATGAGCCCCAGTTCCATCTCTAATTCTAGATCTTAGTGTCTAGCTGTGGGTCAGGAGCCCCAGCCTGCAAGTCCAGGTACTCAATTCTAATCATCAATATGAATCTGTGGGTCATGAGCCCCAGTTCAATCTCTAATTCTAGATCTTAGTGTCTTAATTACAGAATTATCACCAGTCCTTTCCTCTTACCCTTCCCTATCCTAAACAATATTTGTGATGGTTAGGAAACCCAGAATTCTTCACAAGCACTCCACCTGGTTAACCCAACCCCCTTTTTCAATTTTTACAATATCTTTACGTAGCTTTACACTTATCTTCCACTCTCATACACAAATCTAAATTTGTTCCTCAATACATTTAAATTACATTTTAAAAACTTACATTCCTCTTTTATCTCTACCTTACTAATTTCCAAACTCATCCTATTACTGAGTGTCGTCTGGCACTTGTTGCAATATTCAATATCAATATTCCACATATCATAATCCTATGTCAACATTTTTCATCAATTAATTGTAGTCTACCTTTATGTAAGTGTGTTTAAATTATAACTCTAGCTCCAGAATATTAAATTTTTTTGTTGTCGACCTGTTAACCCATCGTTCTACATCAAGTCTTATTTCTTTAACATTTTTCCCTAAGAATTAGTGGCCTTTTCATAGTATACCATAAACATTTTCACTGCATTCATATGATTAGTGAGCTCCCAGAGATCTAGGAGCATGGATGTCCATCTTCTCTATGTTCAAGGGTCGTCCAATCTATCTTTCCCTTTACTACTAGTAATTCATTTGCTTCATCCCATCCCATTTGCTTCGTTTCTATGATTAATCAACAAAGTCGTGGCCAATGGGAATTCCACTTCCAATTTCCAAATGTTCTTTCTCCAAAATACAACTATTATGTTTTTGGTACTTTCCCCGTTGTCATTATATTTCATACAATTCACAATTCAGTCCAAACATTCTGTACTAAGGGTATCACCATTACATTTCGGCTTCGTTTTCAGGTTTCACCCCTTTCTCGTTTGACAGATCCTCGTCCAACAAACTTCACTGACCCAGTATCTTATCCATTCACATTCTTCATCGGAACCAGTATTATTTCCAGTGTTACGGTCACTATATGTTAATCCAGAGTTTTCATCAATCGCCGTTGGATTTTTACTCTTGTCATTCTCATCCTTCGTAATCAATTCGGGTCAAACTAGTAACAATCAGTCTCACCATTACAGGCATGTTAATTCTAGAATATTCTGATCATTTTCTACCCAACATTACATTGTTCTTTGTCAAGACCTACGGTCTATCTATGCTCATCTACTTTTTTCTTCACATCATTTAATGGTCAATTTTTGTTCATTCCCAACTCCCTCCGTCGTTGTTCATTTATATCGGGGTTTCATTCGGGTCTTATGTTTTACTCCTAAGCTGAGACGAATAAAATCAGCAACTGTCTTACTTGCTTATATCCCACAATTATAGTTTAAGGGTCGTAGTTGTCGTCCTAGGTTTTTCTTTTTCGTGGTAAATGTGATGTCCTCTGGACGGATGCTTTACTTTCTTGGATCCGGCTGGGTCGGTTTTGGCTGTCACCATTCCCAGTTCCTGTGAATGCTTTGTGGCGCGTATCAGCCTTAGGTTCTGATTTTTGTCGTTCATATTTGTGTTATTTACCCACATATCATGGTAATTGTTAGTCATAACCCATTTCCAATAATTATGTCTTATTTCTCATTGTAACTAATTTTATTGTAACTACCTCAACTTCATTATGTTTGTATATTATAATTTAAATAATTATATTTTTAAATAAACCAAGGTCAAATCCCAGTCGGTTAGTTACTTTATAACAGCAACACACACAAATGGGGGTTTATGAAGTTCCATAACATTTTCTCCATTCTGCCTGACACTGAACTTTTAGATACGAAAAAGGACTCTGATCAGTTCGCTTGAATTATTTTTCACTGATATTGGCCCCATGTTTATTTAAGAATCATGACCTGGTGGCCTAATATACACCATTAGAATTTAAAAATAATATATTTCCAAGAGTATCATTTGACCCTGACACTGAATTGTAGTTTTAATTAGAAGTGTGTGGATTGAGTACATCTAATTGAATATTTGGGGTTCCATCAGTATAATATGCCGTACATATACGAGTTTGAAGTGATCGGACTATGTATTTTATATATTTTCGCATCACTGCATGGGAACCATTACATGCAAAACTACTAAGAAAATCAAATTTTCAATGAAGAATTTCGCGTGCGCATTGACATTTTGTACTGTACATCTGCTGCAGAGATAGCTATTTATCACTTTCAGCAGGAAAATCAAAAACCGATTATGATACTAAAATTTATTTGGACAAATCAACAGACGCAACAGCAGTTCGTACCTGTAGATTCGCAGTTATTATTAGTTTTATTGAAAACCATGAGCCGCGAAAATATATGGTTTAATAGCATATATGATTTTGAATTATATTTCAAATATCAAGATTTCAAACTGTACCTCACTTGATACTCACTTGATTCAGTAAGGACAATATTTGGTAATATGATCGAGCATACACAATTTCATTACCGGTCGAACAATTTGGCCATTTCGCATGAGGTCGTACCAGTCATAATTCCACTCTATGTATCATTGAGGATGTAGTCAGCTGAAGCTTGCGAGTGCCCATACTGACTGAATTCTCAATAATTCATGAGAAGCATGTCCAAATTTACTTGGTTGTATCGATTTCTCCATAACAAAATCACAATCTGTGTATCGTCAATGTACTTCGGTCCATTAGTTGTTTGGTGAAGAGATAATTGAGACCACCCGTCTCCAATTAGTCATCACGAATTGCCTTTCATGTTCTCAAGATTATCATTTACTTCTGAATCAATAGATAATTGTGCTTTCGTTAGCTCATGAAAAATCGATCTTAGTGTACTCCCTAAATGATAAGCTTCAATGTTCATATGACCTTTCAACAACCTCTATTGTGCATCAATCAACTGCAAGAGAGACAGATAAAAACATATTCAAACATCGGACGAGAAAGAGAAACATCGGGAAAAAAACATTGATGCCATTGATCAATTCCCACGTACCTACTCGACCTACTGATCAGGTCTCAAGTTTTGATGTACATGTATTTCGGGTCGACTGATATCCTTGGCTGTCCTGAAACTATGTCTTGCCTAAATGTCGGTGTTATAAAAGTGTTAGATCAAGGAGTACACGAAGAATTTAGGATACGATCGTACCTTATATGCCATCGTTGTGAATATTTTAATCATCATTAATTTGAGTTTATCATGGCTACGTACTTCCCGAATCAATCCATACTGAACAATAGCATTTTGTAATACCCTATAGGAACATTTTCTCTTAGCACAAAAAAACGCAGGTAGCAACTGTAACTTATGTTATAGTGTTATTTATTCTAAACCGTTTGTATGTGATTAACATATTCGCCCGTCTGTAGACAATATTAAGCGATATACAGTAATGTTTAGCTGGACAAAATCCACTTTCCCTGACCTTTGAGCACAATAATCTCGTAAAACTACACAACAAAAATACACCTGCTTCGATGACTTTTGTGTATGAATCAGTTGGGCTGAGTGTCTATCAGAGTGTCTACAATATCTTATTGTTTTTTCCACCAGTAGTTCAAGGTTTTATACGTTCAGCATACATTGTATCATAAAGTGGTTGGCATTCCTTGATGACAGTCTGTATGTTCTCGGGAAGAACATCGCTGACTGGGATGTCATGTTTAATAGGCCGAGTCTGAAATCCAGTGTACTTCAGCACATGTGAGAACCATTCCGACCACATCTCATGGGTTACGAATGCTTCTATATACTGATGCTCTGTGCTCCAGTTCAGCATCTGCTCATGGAATGAAATCCCGACAGCTGCACAATACTTCCGGAGCATTACTTCTGTTATAAAAACACAATAAAATAATAAATTTAATAATAATTATCGTCTGGTCCAGACTACAATCACCAAAATTATTATTACCTGGTTGTTGTAGTAAATCGTAAGCATCCACAATGACGGCAGGTTGTCCGAGTTCCTCAGTCACGAACTTGTACATTTCGTACAGATCTTGGTATCCAACCTCCAAGGGTAGAAACTCCCTCCATTCTACGGGAAAGACAGCAGGGTTTGTGACTGAACCTCAATCATAACACCTTGGTATACGTGTAGCTCGTTCACAGTTCCCTAACACACAGTACACCATTGTTTGTCAATATTATGTACTTTGGCAATTAAAATTTTCAGAAACACCGATTTATTCAGAACATCGAAAAATATTTATTAATTTGTTAATATAGAAACAATGCAAGCATGTGCTTTTTCACGAATATGAGGTACTTGTGCATACATATTTGTGATTCAAGATTTTTGGAAATAGCTGTATGTAGCACGTGCCGTGTTTACCTGGATTCTTCTTGTTGTTGAACAGTCTGTACTGAGATCGGACGACCTTCGCTGGCTCCCGGATCAGGAAGGTGTGGAGGAATCCGGCCGGTAGGTACGTCAGGGACTTGTCCACTCGACCGGTCAGAAGGTGTGCGATGTCCTTCACAAACACCACGTCATAACCTGTGAAAATCATTTTATGGGGGGTGGGGTGTCATCGAATCAATCCTCATCAGGAAATCATTCGTAAGATGCTTATGTGAATGGTGAGAGTCTATATTCGATATTTGGATGATGTGGGGCTTTGAAACAGCCCCGCATCAGGTGACAGTGACAGTGAGTCAAGCGACAGCGCGTATAACTCTAATGGGTATACCTTACCGGGGTATTCCTTCTCACAGCGTTGTTTCACATCGGTGAACGATAGGTTTGGAGTCGGATCCATGTGGGCATATCTCGCGCTAACCCTTTCACTGCCAAAGTAATAAGCGCCCCAGTAAGGTTCCAGGAAACCCTAGAGGAAAGGCACAACAACGGTAGGTCAAATCGGTAACGGGCATTCCTATATGTTACAATGTTCGTCAATATCACGAATAATGATATCGAGCGCTGACAAGTAGTTACAAATTTGAATACACAGACCTTAGTCCCTGGCCTGTTTATCATTGCGCGCAGGAAGGCTGAGGACAAACTCCGCATGGTTGCCCAAAGAAACACCCTCTTCTGAGGTTCCGGAGTAGTCATGACGTCAGCTGAGAATGCCAGGCATATGAAATCAAAGTCGTAAGCAAATGTCAAAGTCAAAGATTCGCTACGTAAGTTTCCCTAGACCTAGGTACACTACTCCAAAGAGTTAGGGATATCGTAGTGTATATGCCCTTGCATGACAGGAAGTGAATAAAATTGCAATTTTCATTGGGGGAAATATTATTTACATATCCTTTTCAACATTTCAACTTAATGTCGAAACTCACAGTCACAGTCATAGTGATTTTACTTGAAGAAATACAAGCTCCGAGGAAACATCGAAACATAGCGTTTTTCAAATTTTGTTCAAGCAATGAAAACACAATAAATTGGACCTAAATCCAAAAGTAAATAACTGGTGTGACCCCCACATGCTTGAATACAACCTTGACAACATCTGCGCATGTTCCCAATGAGATGGCTGAGGGCTTGTTGCCCAAACTCCACCATTCTTCCTGTAGAGCCTCCACAAGGCCTATCTTGTTGAATAGAAGGTTTGGTCGTCCACGAATAGGTCTGCCAAGTTGATCCTATGAACATTCTATAGGATTCAGGTAAGGGGAACATGCAGGACAGACCATACTCTCTGCCATTTTCTGCTCGAGGTATTCACTAACAATATGTTTCCAATGAATTGGGGCATTATCGTCCATGAAAATGAAACTAATTATTCCAACATATGGTTGAACTACATCGCTACTCTTCTGTGAAACACCACAAGGTCCGTGCGACTATCAACGCTTAGTCCTGCGCAGACCATTGTGGATTCTCCACCAAATCAGTCATGTTCCACAATTTGGAACAGCTTGGAATTTTCTTTACGTGATCTCCATACCCTAAAATGTCTGTCATTGATGGACACACAAATTCTGGACTCATCTGAGAACGAACATTGACACAATTGATGATGCTCCAAATGACATGATCCTCGGCGATCTGAGGACAGGCAGTGTGGGGCCTGTGGGGAAGCCGGGGGTACAAACGTTCGTCGTCAGGCATCCATGCCATCGGAATGGAGATGCTCATGCAAAGTTTGGTTACTTACACGAACACTGGTGGCAGTGTGAAGAGAATTTAAAAGAGGTATAGCAGTTTCAAGACAATGACGATTAGGTTTCAGCACCAAATACTGATCCTAATGTCGTGCGAGTACCATTGCATCACCCTGTGCGTGGCCTGACATCTTAATGCTCACGTTTCTGGTATCTAACTCACAATCTGGATTCAACATTTTGGTTAACCCCAAGTTTGTTAGCCACCTCTCCTGACACCTGCCATCCTGCAGTATCCAGACGGCCCTTGTCGCGTCAGTGGGTAGAATATGGTGTCTGACGCTAAAACGAACCAATACAAGTTGGCAAAAACAGAAGATAATTCCTAATAAGGCCTTTGGTTGAAACATTAAATTGTGCCAACCTCAATTTATGTACACACACAAAAATGGACAAGATTTGGCCAGGTGAAAAAACTCAACAAATTGTTGCTCAAAAGGGCTCAGTTTGACTCACTGAAAACTGAGCAGTAAATATATTGAAAATGGAATATGTTCCAATCAAAATTTCAGGTTTTATAGACAAGTTCTTCACTTTGGCCAATTTTATCGAAATATCTCTAACTTTTTTTGAGTAGTGTATATGCCTATGCAAAGTTGCAAGCTGAAGATATCTCCTTCTGTGTCCAGAGTTGATAGCTGAATTACTATCTCAACAACCAGACGAAAACTCACGGAATGACCTCATCAGGTCATTTGTGCCTACTATAGCTGTAGAAGTACGGATGGATAACAACAAACAGGCAAATTTACAGACTGAATCCAGACACGAATGGTCTAGTTCACAGAATGTTCTCCCCATGGGCTAATTTTCGGAAATATCTAAGTTTCAAATGGACCAATGACAGGAGCGCGCGTTATCCGAGGCAACAAGACAGTGTAACCACATTACGGGAAAACACGAAGTGTATGTAAACACATGCGGGAATCAGCATGCAAAGCGTAAGACTCACGCACGTCACGTGTTTATTTGTTGTGCGCGTGTTATTTGTCGGTTAAAAAATGTAATGTCGTTGCCGGCGATTTTAAAAAAACTCGTCCAAACGTGAAATATGAAACAACACGACGAGTTGACTATCTATATGGGTGGTTAAGACAGTCATATCGGCTGGGACACTAGAGTATCAAAGTCAAAGCCACGTGAACATTACAGACACCCAGCCAGCAGAGTGTGAGATGAGGTGCTCCGGAAGAGTGAGCATCTCCTGCCCCGAATGCGCCACCCGCTGTGATATTCACAGTCTAACAAATCGAGAAGAAAATGTATGCTCAAAACCATAAATATTGGATGATAGCTTTCATCATGTGTGACTATCTATTTCCGTGTATATATCCGTGGTGTAAATACAGAACATGGTTCTGGAATCTTATCGGTTGCCATTTGCTATTTGTGTGTAAATACGTTGTTTTGTTACTTTTGTTTCGGTGGCCGTCGGTGGAGGGCTGTATCAGCAGTGTTTTTTTGTTGTTGTTCATTTGTATATAATAGTTTGTTTATTTTACATATACTTTGCACACTTTTGTCCCTCTCACTGGAAAGACCTTTGTATAGACATGTCCTGTTGGTTAATCCTAATAAATATCGTTTATAAAAAAAAAAAAAAAAAATGTGTGACAGGCTCGTCAAAACATTCAAGCAGATCATAATGACGACCATGAAACTTCTTGAATGTCCACTTTATTCTAGGCATTTCATAGATATATTCCTGTTTGAGCAAATTGGAAACGCGACGATGATCCTACTTCAGTTTGAAATTACACGTAGTCACTAATTGGCTGTTCCAATGATCATGGTGATCATGTGCTCCACAACAACCCAAAATTATACCACCTCCATACAATCTATACTGTAAATCACAGTACACAACACACAAGCACAATTAAATTTAGTCAATACTATGGTGAAAGCCCACTAAACATACACTTAGAGCGCCATGCGTTATCTTTGTGATGTATATATAGGCTTCTCTCAAAGCGTGTTAAGCGCTGTCTCTGTACAGGCGTTCCTGTGTTTACCGTACCTCCTTCCATGAAACACTCGGCGTTCGATACCAGTAAACGAATGGCTGTACCTACAACCTGGCCTTACTTTCAGCTGCAAGTAGAGTGATGTTCCCTGGCGCACAATCTGCCAAGATATCACTACATTCAATTTTGGCTGACAGGGTATATTCAGCATTTATAACCTCCAACGTCCACTATGTATCATGTGTATGGAAACCCTGAGAACACATTGATACAGAACAAGAAAAGTGATTTGCAAAACACACAATCTAGTGAGGGCGACCTTCCAAATCCAATTGCGTTAATTAGCCACACTGGAATAGGCATGACTATCGCGGTGATAGTTCAGTTATAGAACGAACAAAACTTATTAAAATAACTAATGATGGAGTTATATGTTATTTCTAATGTCCTGATGGACTGTATTACGGATTTGACAAGAATAGTATTTGAAAATACAGAAAACGAACTCCTCAGAGCAGATATCATGTGTTATCATCGATAAATTGTTCAGCATGATGCACGCACAGCGGTCTGGATGATTGCCCACTGTCGCCTATAGTGTTGTTGATTGCACGTCCGACCAAAAGTTATAAATGAAGATTTAGTTTTAAAAAATGCTTGAACTGCAATAAAAAAGATAGATATCTTAAACATGTGGTATGAACATTACTTTGAGTGGACGGAATTGGTACTTTTGTTAGAGGTTAGAAATGCATGTATCAATCTAAAACGGGCAAGATGATAGAGTGTGACGTGGATACTGAATTATGGATCATCTAACATTTTGAGTGTTAGACTAGTGTTAGACTGAGTATAGGTTTGTATTGCTTTTTTTTGTATCGCAAATTGCACAATTCGATTATAAATATAATAATAATAATATAAAATACTAGTAGCGAAACTTACAGATCGGTTGTGATGGTAATTATGCAAATCAGTAGAGCCACATTAGCCTTATCCATATACGCTCTAGCTATTTGTTATATATGTTTATTATATTGACCTTAAACGTGACATCAAATAACCATTGACAAACTGTTTATGCCCGTCCTGTATCCATAAATACCAGACAGGAAATGACGGTTTATCCACGCCTCAATGACCAAGGTAATATGCTGGCTTTCACTAAACCTATGTATCTTTAACCGTTCTGGAGATATTACCAATTTTGTGTCAAGTTTTTAAAATAATTGTACTTGAATGATGGCGCTCATGAGCTACTATAATGAGTATTCATGACGTCATGAAGTTCGCTTTTATTAGCTACTTTTAAAGCCTTTTTTCTGAATTATCCCTGTACAGTATTGCTATATAATGCAAATATAAACATGATGATAGAAAATATACTACACCCATAAGATGTGCCTGGAGACCATGCCAACCATACTTAAGATACGGCCCAAAGCAACGTGGTTGCTAGGGGTTCAACTCGGGACTGATATGCGAATTGAGGTTTAGAATTACTCTGAAAAGGCTCTTGTCCACACTTTCACCGACTTCACGGTACCTAAATCAATATTCAGGGCGTTGGGGCCCTAGCAACCATGGTTGCTATGGGTCATATCTCGAGAATAGTTACCTTGGCAACCAATTCTTGAAATTTAATAATGATTATATCCCATGCCAAATAAAGTACATACCAAGTAAAGCACATAATATCATTTTGCATGTTTTAAAATAGACGTTTCATTACCTTAATTAACTTGTTTTACCCTTGTGACGTCACGAATACTCTACTCTTGTGACTATTATATGAATAATAGTTAATTAGGTACAAAAAGTTAGCCTAAAACTTCCACTAAAACTGTTATATCTTCGTAAATAATCGAGATATTGACATGATGTAACTATAATGATTCACAAGATTCACTCTATCGGCTGTCAAAAATAAGTATCCTGACTTTAGTTAGACTTCAACGTGTTTTTCACCTTCATGTGTGTCCGCGCAACATGCAAAACGTATTTTCTTGGGCAATAATACTTCGATCATGCCTACACCAAATACATATCGACACTTGATTGCTGGGAATGATCAATTGATTCATATATAAAGACAATCATGACTGAATGCTCTATGATCTCAGAACAATATGCGCAATAACTGATTGTAAACTCACATAATTCACTTTTCATGTAACATGATCTGCTTTGCATACATTTTTGTTCATAGAACGGTATCAACGTCCCAACGATCGCTAGAATTGGGATTGCTCATCATAGTCACCATGGAGCCCTCACAGAGTGTAACTTCAGCAGAAAGGTTGCATTCAATGGGTACAGGTGTTGTATTCTTCTTCAAGCCAGATCTATTCTCGATAACATTCACAGCCACAATCTTCAATATCTGTCTGTTAAAAAAATCAGTCATTTTTACATTGTGTGCTGCAGTAACTTTTTGGAAAGGAAACACGTGAAGTACATCTGCTTGGATCTGTGATCCTTATGCATCTCCTAATTTTCAGAACTCTATGATTCAATATCTCCGAAAACGATTTGTCTTTTTTTGTCATTATGTCGGTCAAAGTAGTAACCTTGAAGTCGTCCCAAGGCTCTGCAAGGGCAGCTGGGTCTCAGTATTTGTCCTCCTACATGCGTCAGTGGATAAAATCACTGACTGCCGGAATCATGAAGGACGCTTGTTCTTTCGAGTTGATCCAGACGACCTCTGATGACATTCAGCATGCCTCTGCTGAGATCAATGATCATCAGCTCGAGATTTTAATACCTAACTTTTGGGGGCAGTGATGAGCTCTTCAGCGAGTGGTATGTACATTTGTCCCAAACCCCTTTGCATGGCAGCATGGTTCCGTCACTGATGGTAAATGCTGCTTTGCCAGTTGGAGCCACACATCAGAGCTTTGATGATATAAAACTTTCCTTTACCAATATATTGAAAGTCCCCAAACATATTCCATTCATCTTATCGATGAACCACTAGCGAGTATGAATGAAGACATTCCCTTGCATATTGTTCATGCACTGCATGAGAACTTGAGTCTGGTTCTATGGGATGGCCAAGATGCTGTGTTCTACTGACAACTGAGCCCATCTTGGTGTTGGAGCTCCGAGGCTGGACACTTGATCTGCCAGGTCTTCGAGACTGATGTCCTCGAGGTAAGCGTCATCTAGGTTGGCTTTTGTTTCCAAGCGTCCAGCCGCCACTTTCTGAGGCAATGTGTGCCAAGTCATCTTCTGCATGATGCTTTTCTTGGATCTCTTCATGGCTACTTCAACCTCTTTGATAGTTTTTCCAAATAGCGCTTGCTTTTCTCTGGTAATGTTGCTGATGTTCTTTTGCCATAATAGGAAATGCTCCCACTCATTTAAATCCATTTCAAAGTGGCGAAGATAAAGAACCATGAGTTTCTGATAATGTTTGTCACTGTCCCTACAGATTTGCAAGCTTTAATGGAAGATTTCCGTCTTGAGATCTATCCTTTATTCCCAGCCAACTTCAATGAAGCATGTTGTCATTGTTATGGATAGAATTTTTTTCAGATGGTTCATAATCTCTATCTGGTTTACTATCAACCTTGAAGAGGGATACAATTTCAACCAGACAGGTCTTTGAGAATATCTACAGGAGGGCGTGCATGGTACGTGTACATGTACCTGTCTAGTACAGATGTACAGTGTAGCCACACGTCTTCAATGCCTGGATCTCAGTGGCCCAGCAGTAAGAGTGGAGGTGTCAGTCTGGTACTTGTCGGATCTGCAAGTATCCAGACAACATCCCGACTACACGAGAGGTGTGCCTGTGGCCCTGTCAATAGCCTCCGTGACACTCATCTCCCTGTTGGTGAGGTATGTTTTGCCGATTCGTCGTAGCTTATCGTCTGTCTTATCCCAGCATATTGTGCTCTGCATGGTTCTTCATGGAGGAGCTGACCATGTTCACTCTGCTTCTTACTGCAATATTATGACACAATATATCGAATGCGGGCGTTTGCATCAACAACATATTGTGTAGTCAAACTTAGGATTCCAGGCTTTCAAAGGGTTTTGATTTGTAATGACTTACCCATCAGTCTTCGTGTTTATGCTTATGTACAACCATTTTCGTGGAGGCTATAATGTTCCAGACTTGTTCTTCAGCAGCGTTTTTTCACTAATCTGGATCAGTGTCTGCTGGGATGGCACATAAAGGTCTGACAAGAAGGTGGACGGGATAACCTGAACCTGTGGGTCCTGTTACCCTTCTTTCCTGACCTTGTATAATTCTTGGAATGAAGCTGAACATCATTTATAATGTCATGTAACTTGCTGTATCTCGTCTAATCAACGTCTTTTGTGTTGATATATTTGTCAATAGCGTCAACAACTTCCTCATCAAGTTATATGTCCAGCTTTGGTCTCAGAAAAGGCAGAGAATGTAAGTACCAATGTGAGGGCAATCTCCTTGTAGAAACTCAATTGAAACAAAGTAGTCACAGACTTTGCCAATTTGATTTGATGGTGAAGTGATCATCAATTTCAAAGAGTTTTTTTTTACTATCTGATCAAACATTCTGACAGCTGTTATATGGTTTTAAATGCCTAATATAATATACTTGGTATTTATATGCCTAATATAATATACTTGGGTTTGATTGCTAGGAAAAAAAATTATGCCTGGTGATGGTACTGTTTATTTTGAAGTGCGAGTGAGTGTTATTAAACAGGTTTGTTTGCATGTGTTTCATTAATTAGTCCTTATCTTGGCTTTTGGACAGTTGGATAGCTTTAAACTGGCCAATCACCATCTACACACCAAAGTATTTCTTCAGGTAGCACCATTATAACCCAACCCCCAGGACTGGCCACCAAAATTGCCTTCTTATTTTGAATATGTGACGGTTATTGGTGCTTATTTGCGATATCGAGCTATAATTTGGCAGCCATTTTGGATTCTGAGCAGTTTCGGACCATCCAATAACGAAACTGGTTTATTTAGTTGGAATCATCATACCCAAAAACCCAGGGTTAGACACCAAAATTGGCTTCCTATCTCGATTTGGCAGGAAGTAATGAATATTTGTGTAAAAATGGCGATAATTTGGGGGCCATCTTGGATTTTTTTAATTTTGGGGGTCTGAATCGGTATTATTAGTATTGTTAGGAAGAATAAATTTCCATATAACTAATATGTATCATATTATACCGATAGCATCATGACAGGAGGATAATTTTGCTTTTTTCCTAAAATACCAAATTTTCGGTGGCGGCCATTTTGAAAAAGGCCATAAAAAAGTTAGCCCAGGAGAAAATTTTACACACCCTCTGAAAAAGGTGAAAAAGTCTGTACTACATTTCCACCCTGAGTGTTATATGCTCAATATTCTTCCTGACTATATACATAAATAGATAAGACAAAAAATAAATGTGAAAACTCACGATGTTGGGCATTCAATATAGTGAGCATTAATATTTGTATTTTAGCCTACCATACCCTCTGTGGGCTATTGCTCTTACGTGTTGGATCAGTGGCGTGATTAGACCCTCCCTCCTCACACCACTCATAAATTAGGCCTACGTGTTATCGCATACATGGTTCGTGAAGTTGGTTACCACTTATTATATATACAAATGTAGTCCGACACAATAATGAGTAATGAGTGAGAATGAGTAATGTCCATCGTGAAAATTTTTTTAATATTCCCAATAAACACCATGGACACATGTAGGCTACACGTAAATAATATTACAGCCACGAATAGCAAAAAAAAACTATTTGTTAATGTCTCATTAAAGCTATAATCACTTTTAGAATTGACAAAGTTTATTCATTCTGCGGTAGCTTAATTTTGTCTATAGAATTAGAAATCCTACAAATTTGGGCATATTGCGTGCGTAGATTGAGTTGCCAAATCAAGATTCAAATTCGGGCCAGTCAATCTCGCATCAATTTTTTCTCAAAGCGGCCCGCCTTGCGGGCGAGTTCTACACACGGTTCCATGACGTCATTGGTATTTGTCCAGTCACTGTGGCAACCCGCAACCGGCCGATCAATCTCTATCCACTGTTTTCATGCATGATTTACGGCAATTTTGTAGTGGAACTGCCCGCACAGGCCTGCCACCTGGGGAATCGAACAGCCTGCACCGCCCGGACGGAGTCTCCACCTAGTGAATGAGCGACCCGCCAGATGACACCGTCCAGTGGCGCCGCCTAGGAGGGAAACTGCGAAGCCCTTGGTGACTCACCTTTACCGGCAGACGTGACTGGAACCTTCGGAACAACAACAACAAAATCAACGTACACCTTACGTCGGCGCCTGCTAAAGCAAGTCTTAAGGTGAGACTGATACGGTCTTGCACAACATTGGCGACGAGGATTTAACCGGAGGATACGCGGTAACGGGTGTAAGCCCGTATTACACGTCTCACAGTAGGCCTAGTATTTTTTGTTTATTTTCCACGAGCATTTGGCGTGGGAAACTTTGAAAAGTTAGCTTTTCACGCGGCCACCGCCATCTTGAATTTCTAATTTTTTTTCACCACGTGAGGTTTGCATAGAAATTCGAATAAGCAAGCCCCACGAGATATAGAACTAGGTATAGCTAGTTAGCTTAAGATTATCTAGTTCAACTTTTTTTCTTTAGATTTGACAATTTAGAATCTAGACCCCAAACTTGAAAAAAAAAAAAAATTAGGGAGAGTAGAATCTATATTCTGTCAACACGTCTAGAATCTGTCTAAGTCTCATTATTGGATAATTTCAGTATCTGGTCATTTATTTCATTCAGATTACTGATAGATCTATTTAGAGTATTTAGTAGATCCAAATTTTTAAGTTTAAACTCGGATCTGATTTCTAGAACTCAGGCCAGTACTTGAATATTTCTCAGTTTCAAGTTATTATTGTATCATTCCAGGCGTGGCTAGTGTACACTGTCTTGACACAGTCAAGCTATCCACGGTAATAATAATAATAATAAAAAAAAAAACTGAATGTCTAGATCCAGTGTGTGTGTGGTAGTGTACACTGTCGTGACACAGTTAAGCTACCACGTAAGAGGTTATTATTGGTCTAGATCAATGTTGGGTGCAGTTCACTAAAATCTGGTGATATTTGAAAGTGAGTTGATGTGATATTTCTGTACCATTTGTAAGCTGTTCATTGCCGCCTATTTCTATACTGTGGTAGTTGTATGGAGGTATAATTTCTATGATTGCGTAAACATTTGGCAGTTCATACTGGTAAAAATTAAATAAATAAATAAATATTGAAAATTGTATGTGATAATTATTACCTGTCCATGTTAATTAAGTGGTGTGATCGTAATTTATTAGTGTGATTGGATTAATCGTCGAGTGAATGTGTCCTATATAAGCTAAAATAGCATCTATATATAGCGTAATTCATAGAAGTGATTGCATTAACATTCGAGTGAAAGTATAAGGTAATTAGTTGAATCAGTCAACACACTGTTACAAGTGAACTGGTAAAGAACATACATAAACGCAACAAAAACAAACTGACACATAATCATAGGTAAATTAACACAACTGGTTTGCTCTCACTGTCCTGTTACAGTCGGACTAACCAGAACCGCCACAATAAAATAAAACAGTAGGGTGGTGAATGATATTAACACGTATCATAATTACCAGTTAACACCATAGATATCAGCCTGTGTGAAGTACCCCCAAACTGATATACTAACAACCCACCTACACATACAACATGTCCACCAAGTCTCACAATGTGCCCCGGCGCCTGGACGTGAACATTGCCACAGTGGACGAACTCAAATCCGTCCGCGGCATCGGTGAAGTCCGAGCTGCTGCAATCGTGGGCCTACAACGGGAAGGGCACTGCATCACCATCGAGGGATTGGTGACAGCTACGGGCCTCCCCTCAACCTATTTCTCAGAGCTAGTGGAGAACAATGTCCTCCAAGAAATCCCGTTCGATGATACAAGCGTTCTGGATTCACAATTCCAGAACCTCTCCCTGATAACACCTCCGGAAACGGGAGCCTCATCACAAACACATGGGCAACCCATGGAGCGACTTAGAGCCCAACAGGAGGAAGAGATGAAAACCTTCAGGGCAGGATGGGAGCGGGAGAAGGAGCTCATGCAAAGACAGCTCGAGCTCGAGCTCATGCAACAGAGGAAGGAAGCGGAGTACCAGCATCAGATTGCGGAGATGCAGTACAGGCTCCAACGAGAAAAATGGGAGAGGGAGGAGGCAGAGTACCGATGGAGGCGCTATCATAAGGAACATCAGAATTCACATCATTCCCGGAAGTCCCGTAAATCTCGCACTGGCACCACAACAGTAACCACCAGCACTGGGAGCGAGGCCACCTATGACCCAGTCAAGGAGTGGAAGTGTGATGGAGGACAACCAACACTGCGGAAAGAGACCAGGGACGAAGAGGCTGGCAAGGAAGACCACCAACCACTGTCAAAGAAAGAGCCAGATCGAATGCTGGCAGTCGGGGACGTGAAGGACAACCACTAGGTCCGGAGGTGGCAAACGAGCCACTAGACCAGGACGTCAAGCCACCTGCCCCCTTCACTCTTAAAAGTTCCCAGGAGAACTTCATTGACACAATGATGGCGAAATGCCAGCACGTCTACCAGAGTGCCCCGCCTCCCGGTGAACCTGTCCCGGTCAGTGAACAGGCAGCGTCGTGTCACGCTCACCTGTCTGCTGGCCAGGCAGCCACCATGCCAAGGACCTTGACGCCGCAACCACCGCAGCCCACAGACGCCGGGTTGCCCCCAGCAAACAGTGGAAGCCGAGCTCAGGCATTCGTGCTTCATGAGGCGCCATTACCAGGGAGAGTTGGCGACATTATCTACCCCCTGAGGGTGCAGGAGGAGCCACGGGCACCTGAGACACAGAGCGAGAGGAGCAGACACCACCAGCATCGGGCGTTGACCAGGGATGCACCACCGGGACCCCCAAGCCATGCGCTACACCATGTGGAGAGTCCACCTCCAGTGGACATTCCGGCACCGTACCGGCCATCCCGAGGAGGCGAGAGGGCCCCAGGATGTGTCAACAGACCTGAAGTCGGACTCAGCAGGTACCATGAGCCAGTTGCCATGGGCTACCCACTGGCTGTTCCGGTTCCGCAACGAGTGGGCCAACTGTATGCTGACCAACTACCAGTACAAGCCAGCACTCGACCGGTTGATGTCGACTGGGGCCACGGGGAGGCAGCGTCCTGTTACGCTCACCTGCCCGTCCGTCCTCAGTATAGAGACATTCGAGGTAGTGGCATGGGACCTAGTCCTGAAAGGAGTCCTGCACACCCCCGGCATGAACAAGCGAGGCACCGGCAGCAGGACAGGGAGCGTAGACGAAATCTCCGGCGCCCCCTTCCCTCGCCACTCCCGGAGGCATCCGAGGACGGGAGTCCAGCACCATCACCGGACCCAAGGCGAGCCGAAGTCCGACACCGTGGAAACCGAGAGGAACGAGCTAATGGCCGAGCCAACCTTCATTTGCCCAAACTGCCAACCTTTGAGGGGAAGTCATCTGAATGGGAGCCGTTCATCCTACAGTTCCGGAATGTTGCTCGAATCAGTGAGTGGACGGCACGAGACCAACTTGATCGCTTGATAACATGTCTCCGGGGGCCGGCTATCAAATACGTGTATACCAGGCCTGAAGCTGACCGCCTGACTTACCAAGGTCTGGAACAACTGCTATCACAACGGTATGGCCAAGTGAACCCACCTGTCACTGTCCGTCGGCAACTGCAGACCACCCGGCAGGAAGAAGATGAGAGCCTGGAGGACTTTGGGGACCGGGTCCTTGCCCTCACCATTGAAGGGTACCCTACTGCAGCGGAAGACCTGGTACAGTCGATGGCCGTGGATTTCTTTCTGCGTGGATGCAGAGACCGGCACATCGCATTCCTGACCATGGAGAAAGGTCCAGAGACACTGTTCGAGGCAGTAAGGCTGTGCAGAGCCACGCTACACAACCAAAAAGCAATGGCACTCAACAAATCTCACAGCAGTGCCCGCCAAGTGACATTCGACACCCAAGTGTGTGCCGTGGGGCCCAGCACTCCCCCGACACCTGTAACCAAGACCAATGTCGACAAACAGTATGTAGATGACGCCATCACCCGGATGGGAGAAAAGCTGGAGAAACAACTGGTGTCTGGATTGGAACGGGTGGCGCAAATCATCGCCCAAGCCCTAAAAAATGAGAGCCCACGGAGGCGACACTGGATGCCGCCCAGACCTCGTGATGGAATTGGGGGAACGTCATCACCAAGGGGGCCACGTTCACCTTCTGGGCAGAGCCCAAAGCTTTGTTTCAAGTGCAACCAGCCAGGACATTTCTCCCGTGAATGCCCGCAGCGGTTGACGAGTAACCAGTCGGAGCAAGTAGCCCCGAAGACCCCTGCCACAACAACAGTGTCGTTAAACGAGAAGGAGCTGCACTGAGGGGTCAGGTACCAGCTCAACAATTCAAGGACCCCAACAATCCAAGAGATGTATTTCACTCGGGCCCACCCGGGGCTACAAGGGTTGATGGAGGTGGGGCGTCCTGTTACGTTGTAACCGCCGTCAGTCCTTGTGGCCAGCCTGGCCCTGATCAAATGCCAAAGCACCAAACATCAAAGTCGCCGGAGCTGGTCCAACCCAAGTTCAGCACAATGAAAGTACCGGTTACAGTCCACAATACCCCGATCTCCGCGGTGGTGGACACAGCAGCCGAAATCACCATCATGAATGCTACAGTTGCACAAGGACTGGAGTTGGACATGTCCCAAGCCGTGGATTTCCCGATGAGGGCGGCGTTTCATGACACGGGAGCTGTCGGGAAGCTGCTCCGGAGAGTGAAGATGCAACTTGGGAGTCAACGCTACTACTGGGACTTGGTAACAGCTCCAATCCGGGACGACATGCTGTTAGGGTGTGACTTTCTGACAGCACATAACGCCACAATCTGCTTTAGGAGCAATGCCCTGATCATCAATGAGGAACCAATACTGGCGGAAAGCAAGAATGATGTCATGGGACAATCGGTTCGGATTAGACGGGTACTGCTAACGAAGAAGGTAGTAGTCCCCCCACACAGCATCCAGGTGGGATGGGGAATGGTGTCCCCGACCCCTGACCACCCGCAGGTCATGGTAATTGAGCCAATCGGAGACCATGATGATGGCCTGATGATCCCAAGAGTGATGGTACGTGGGCCAGGGGTAGTACCCATCAGTCTGTGCAATGCCACGGATCAGAATATAAAGCTGTCGAGTCGTCATGTGATCGGCACCGCAGAGGAAGTCTGCGACATCTTGGGTGATACTGGAGAGTCACTGTCCTGTTACAGTCGCTCCCCAGAACCATCTGAGAGTCACCATCGCCAGGCCGTCCGACAGATCGAGAGCTCCAATGACCCGGGTGTGTCATTGTCCTGTAACAGTCGCACACCCGGGCCTGCCGACCGTCAGCTGACCACGGAGAAACCAGGGAGCACAGAGGAAGTATCTGGAATGGACCGAGGGGTTCCACCACATCTTAGCACCTTGCTAGGCGACGGCTCCAGGGAACTGAGCGTCAGAGAGTCAGCACAGCTCAAACAGGCACTGTGTGAGTACTCTGATGTATTCTCACAACATGATTTTGACCTCGGAAAGTTCAACGCCATACAGCATCGGATCGACACCGGGGCGGCTCCGCCTGTGCGTCAGCGTATGCGCCGTACACCACTGGGGTTCGAGGAGGAGGAAGAACGCCACCTGAACAAGATGCTGCAGGCGGGAGTGATCCGCCCGTCTACTTCCGACTGGGCATCAGCACCGGTGCTGATAAGAAAGAAAGATGGTTCAGAGCGCTACTGCATTGATTACAGGGAGCTGAACTCCCGCACCGTGAAGGATGCGTTCCCATTGCCCCTTATCGAACAGTGCCTGGACTCCCTGAGAGGGACAGAGTTCTTTAGTACTCTGTCATCCGGGTACTGGCAGGTCACTATGCACCCGGACGATGCCCACAAAACGGCCTTCATCACCAAGTTCGGGCTGTTCGAGCATGTAAGGATGGGTTTCGGGCTCTGCAACGCGCCAGCAACATTCCAGCGCTTGGTGAACCTGATGTTTCACGGCATGCTCTGGAGGCAAGTGCTCGCTTACATTGACGATGTTATCGTCATGGGGAAGTCATTCCAGGATGGCCTGCAGAATTTGATTCAGGTATTTCAGCGCCTGCGAGACCATAACCTCAAGTTGAAGCCCCGGAAATGCGCCCTGTTCCAAAAACAGGTGGAATTCCTGGGCAAGATCATCAGTAACAAGGGCATCAGCATTAATCCAGACAAGCTCCAAGCCTTGAATGATTGGGGAATCCCAACTAACAAGAAGGAGGTGGAGGCCTTCCTGGGATTTGTTAACTACCTGAGGGAGTTTGTGCCACACATGTCAGAGCTTTGCGAGCCCCTGTACGCCATCACAGGAAAAAATGGGTTTGCATGGGGTGACTCCCAGGAGCAAGCATTCCACACCCTAAAAACTAAGATCAAGGAGGCTGTCATGCTGAACTACCCGTCTAGTAACCACACCTTCATTGTGGACACTGACGCATCTGATGTCGCCATTGGCGCGGCTCTGAGTCAACTCATAGATGAACAAGAGGTGCCCATCGCCTTCGCCAGTAAATCACTACTCCCAGCGCAGAGAAACTACTGCACGACCAGGAAGGAATTGCTGGCGGTGATCACTTTCACCCGCCAGTTTCGTCACTACTTGCTGGGGCGGAAATTTATCATCAGGACAGACCACCACAGCCTGGTGTGGCTGATGAGATTCAAGCACCCAGAGGGCCAACTAGCTCGCTGGCTGGAAGAACTCAGCCAGTACGACTACACCATTCAGCACAGGCCAGGGAAGAAACATCTCAATGTGGATGGCCTGTCTCGTATGTCAGATGACCTGCCGTCCTGCAACTGTTACGCGGCTGGAGAGAACCTGGACTTACTGCCCTGCGGAGGATGTCCATACTGCACACGAGCCCACCACCAGTGGGAGAGATTCCTGTCTGACGTGGATGATGTGGTGCCCCTGGCATACCAACCATCAAGAGGGAAGTTTGAGGCCTCTGCTTGCCGTCCTGACACAGCGTCCTGTCACGCTCATGTCAGCCGGGTGGCAGGGGACCTGCAGCAAGAGACACATCATAGTACCGATGCAGCGTCCTGTTACGCTCACGTCGGTGCGATAAATTCTGACCCTGAAGAAGTGGAGCTGGAAAGTGACACTAAAGAAAACGCCGAGGAACCGGAGGGTTCGATCGTGGGTAGGACTCTGGGTGAGATCCAGAGCCTTCAGCGGAATGACCCAGAATTGAAGCCTGTGATGGAGTGGTTATCAGCTGGTCGGGAACCCAGTACGGCCGAGCTGTACCTACAAGCCCCAGCGACGAAGCACTTGTGGCTCTGTAAGGCACTATTACTGATGAAGGCGGGAGTCCTCTATTACCAGTGGGAGTCCCCGACAGGCACCTCCTGGAAGCTGGTCGTACCACAGTCTCTGAAAGCGGAGGACATCAAAAGCGCAGGACACCTGGGCCAGCACAAGACAGTGGAGAGAATCCGTCGAAGTTTTTACTGGCGCAACCTGAGCCAGGACACCATTCTGTACGTCAAGACGTGTGCAACTTGTAACCTGAGCAAGAAAGCGTCACGCACACCCAGAGCTGGACTAGGAGAGTATCACGCAGGCAGCCCCCTTGAGAGAGTCCATATAGATATGATGGGTCCATTTGTCGAGAGTTTCCGGGGAAACAAGTATATCCTCATGTTGGTGGACCAATTCACCAAATGGGTGGAATGCTTTGCAGTACCCGACCAGTCAGCAGAAACTACGGCTCAAGTATTGGTGGATAACTTCATATCCAGGATGGGGACGCCTGTCGAGATCCACACCGACCAGGGTAGGAACTTTGACTGCAAGTTATTTCGAGCTGTCTGTGAGCTACTGGAAGTCACTAAGACAAGAACAACTCCATATAGGCCGTGCTCGAATGGACAAGTCGAGAGTATGAACCGCACGGTGTTACAGTGTGTCCGGTGTTACATCGGCAAACAACAAAAAAAACTGGGATCGGGACCTGCCCTTGATAGCCATGGCTATCAGAAGTACCGTGAACCGAAGCACTGGGTTCACACCCAACCTCCTCATGCTGGGGAGGGAAGTCTCGATAGCTGACGCTGTCCTAGGCATCTTTCCAGGAAAGAAGTATCAACCCCCAGAAGACATGCCTGAGTATGTGCAGGAACTCCTCTCTAGGCTCCAAACGGCACATACCACGGCCAGACAAACCCTGAAATCAGAACAGCAATGGGCTAAGAAATACTACGATCTAAAGCTAAGAGAGCATAGCTTCGAGCTAGGGGATCTGGTATACAAATTGGACACATCTTCCAAGATAGGCCAGAGCAGGAAGCTGCAGCCGATCTACCTTGGCCCATTTCTAGTAGTGACTGTCCTATCCCCTGTGTTATATCGGATAGAGGGTAGGCGAGGGGTGTCCGTAGTCCATCATGACCGTCTGAGGCTCTGTCGAGACAGAGCGGTGCCATTGTGGATTCGACGACGACGCCATGAGGTACTCAAGACAGTACAGGAGGATACGGAAGTAATTATGGACTCAAGTGTTGTGGAGCGTAGTGAGGAGATTGACAGCGGTAAAGAAGATCAGGAGTCAGTGTCCTGTTACACTCGCTCTGATCCATAGCCTTCGGAGTCCATATCCAGCCCGATTGACAGCGGCAAAGAGGATCAGGAGTCAGTGTCCTGTTACACTCGTTCTGATCCAGAGCCTTCGGAGTCTGTGTCCAGCCCGATTGACAACGGTGAAGAGGATCAAGAGCCGGTGTCCTGTCACACCTGCCCTGATGACAGTCTCGAGGATGACATGCTACCCTATGAGGACGCCTTCCAGGAAGGAGACCTGACGACACTCTTCCAAGAGACTGAATCCAGCCGCCGAGGACGCCACCTAAGGCGCCCAGGGTATCTAAAAGACTATGTCCTATAGATAAGTCCTACTAACTCTTGGAGGGCTTAGCGTAAGTGTAGTTAAGATCAGCACAAAAGTATTGATGCTCCGGTGAGTTAATTTTTCAGATGGAAGAAGAGTGGCAATTCTGTCCCGACTATGAAGAGGAGCTGGAGCCAGAACCAACTGCAGGGCCCAGTTCCACCCCGGACCCTGTGCCTGGGCACAAGAAACAAAAAAAGAAAGGACCACGTCCCGTGACCTGCCCGGTGTGCCAGGAGGTCGTATATATCCGTGTCCGGAGGCACGTTGAACAGACCCACCTCCCGTGGTACTAGCGATCTTACGTTAATACGGTTACGGATGCGTGAATTCACAACTGAATATATAATCCACCAATCGGCTAGCGAGAAGAGGACGGTCACGGTCTGATGGCGTTCGTCGTGACCGTCATGTCTCTATTTTCAATGACTGATGAGGACTGAATATGTAAATGCCGCAAGACTTTCTTATCACACATGAAAAACTGTTTAATATTTGACTTACATATGAAAACAACACAAGAGTAGTGAGTAGACGGATACGGACATGTTTATAAGACATATCGTTCCCACATATCATTCAAACTAAAGTTGAATGTTTGTGAAGGAAAACATACTTTTCTGTCAAATCACTGAAACATAATTTGTCTATAATTCCAGACAAAATGTTATACGAAGCATTGCTGATTTATTGTGATGTGCTCGATAACAGAATTAAGTCAGGGAGGTGAGGGATGTTAGCACGTCATTACAGTACTAACTGATTATGGCCACATGGGTTCCCTCAAACTTTGAATGTGCATGTATGTGTCAATGACGAAAACATATCCGTAATTTTACTCGTGGAAATGGACGCATGTAAAGTATAACATTTCTGAGGGTGATTTTGGAGTGGTGCAAATATTGGACTTGCAGAAGTACCACTTTTCTGTGATCATGGTCGAAAATGACATGTTTTTATCGATATACAAATATTAGGTTTATAAATGTAACATACTTTACGTTAGGACCCAGCCCCAAAACCTATCCCCAGTGCATACACCCATGCACATGTACGCGTCGCCTTCCACGCTTTAGATTGCCCACATTTTCAATGGATATTTCAAAATTTATAGAAAACTACCGTTTGGCTCTCTGCATGGTGCAGTATGCCAACGTGCACGATGATATTTTTATCCGTGTCTGAATTGCGGCCAAAAAGGATTTTATGTTTTTCTCTTTGTACTACGGTATGCATGGCCAGAACGAACATTAGTGTTCTTCAACAGTGCAGTTGTTTATATCGGGTGATCATTCTCGGGGCTATGCACGAGTTGCGCTCAGCTGAAATTGCCTCATGCATATATTCGTCGCATTAGTAGAGTCTCATCATTGAAAATAGAGACAGAACGGTCACGACGAACGCCATTAGACCGTGGCCGTCATTTTTCCGCTGCCCCATTGGTTGATTATATATTCAGTCGTGAAATCACGCATCCGTAACCGTATTAACGTAAGATCGCTACTACAACGCTCAACAGGCATGCTGGACCTGCCACACCTCTGGCACTGGAGTAGGCCACGTCCTCCACCACCACCACCCGGAGACTGACGATCGATACTCCGACGATTCACTGCTGACGGACGGCAACCTGCTCCGGTGGGCGGGTATGATGAAGGGCCTGCTGCTCTTTATTTCCTTTCATCTGGGGTACGGCCCCCGTCTGGAAGACGTCTTGGAGCGCGTGCAGCGCCAGCACTGGCATTTCCCTGCAGATGCCCGACTGTCAGTGAACAACGCAATAACGTGGACCTGGCGGATGTTGGATTACTTCACCGGGAGTCCTTTCAGTGGAGTATACCAGATCACCCCCCCAAACCGCGTGGCTGCCCTGTTTCATTGGCGGGTCATGGCGGAGCTGGTGTCTCGCCTCACACCTGACCTGCGGGAACGCGTGAGGACGTGGGACGACCCTGCCGCGCTGGACGCCACGCCTCGCTGGAGAACAGTGGACAGCCATTGCCATCTGGATAAGGTCCTCCTCTCATGCCGCGAGGCCACGGACTTAGCACAAGTGGAAGCCGCGATCGGGTGACCAGACATCGACCTCCAGTGTTCGACGGTGGTGTGCTCCCTGCCCTTTCCTAGTGGATGGAGGGACATCCGTTTCCTCCGGGAATGGCAGGGGGTGGAGCTCAACATCGGTCTTCACCCGCACATTGCCTCGGGCCCAGACGCCTATGAGAAACTGGAAAAGTTCTTGCGCCTGATCGACGACCCGTGTTGCCTCGCCATAGGAGAGATAGGACTGGACTACCAGCGCCACAATAGTCGGGAAGCCAAGGAGCAGCAGCAGGACATCCTGGGTCAGATCGCAACACACGCCAAGCGTCTGAGCAAGCCGGTGGTGATCCACGCCCGTTGGGACCAAGACCAGAGCACCGTCTATGCAGATGCCATCCGGATCCTGCGACAACAGTTGCCATCCGACCATCCTGTATACCTGCACTGTTTCAGCGGGACCCTTGACCAGGTCAACCAGTGGAGATCAGCCTTCACCAACATGTTCTTCGGCCTGGATTACTCGCTGACCATGATGGACCACGGCGACACCACAGACAAGCGACAGATGCTGCAGGAGATCCCTCTGGACCAGGTCCTCCTCGAAACGGACGCCCCGTACCGCATGATAGTGTGTGTGAACTGGCCCGGGTGAACGCTGCTCGCTTCTTCCGCCTCCCGAACCCGTAAGTGATTCATCTCATTGCTCATTGTTCATCCATGGGATGATCACTGTCCTGTTACAGTCGTCTCCCATGGGCTTCCACCTTTTTCACCCTCATCAGCATCTCTGTAAGCGATCACTGTCTTTGTCGTAGTCGTCGCTTATGGACCCCATGTCATTCACCTTCATCCGTGGGTGGTCACTGTCTTTGTTATAGTCGCCACTCACAACCTGTATATATGTTCTGTTATGTGTGCGTACCCCCGTATGTCCCTGTCTCGTCTCTGTCACCCTTTACGCCGAGTCTACAAAAAGGGGAAGGATGTAGTGGAACTGCCGGCACAGGCCTGCCACCTGGGGAATCGAACAGCCTGCACCGCCCGGACGGAGTCTCCACCTAGTGAATGAGCGACCCGCCAGATGACACCGTCCAGTGGCGCCGCCTAGGAGGGAAACTGCGAAGCCCTTGGTGACTCACCTTTACCGGCAGACGTGACTGGAACCTTCGGAACAACAACAACAAAATCAACGTACACCTTACGTCGGCGCCTGCTAAAGCAAGTCTTAAGGTGAGACTGATACGGTCTTGCACAACAATTTTCTAAGTATCTGTTGTCGAACTGTGCATGTTTCCTATATATTCCTGACTATCTCGAGTGTACTTTCAAGTTTGCGTGACAAACAAGAATGCTAAATTTGGCTGATTTTAAAATTGATTCCTACTTTAACAAAACGGGGTCCGGGTGCTAAAACGAACTACATTTAACCTCGAACACACGAAACCCCACCCCACCCCCACCCAACAAACAGTTGCCACCCCCACGAACATTCACTGGAATCCTCCCCTCACACTTCATGCCCCTTTTCTCCAGGATGCATGTTGCTGCTTCATCCTTGCACCTGGCATAAACGTCATCGGGTCAAACGTGACGCAAGAATGCCTTGGAGGAGTTGCGGAGCAATATCTTCTCTCGGGTGGCCATGGTATTTTCACACGGAGGACGGTATTTCCAGCCGGGGGACGGTAATTTTCTCCGAGGTCGGTATTTAGTATGACCGCAACTGCATACCTGTTGGCCCAATGTTGGTCCTCCTATTGCACACCTATTGGGCCACTGTCGAGCCAATGTCGAATGGTTGGCTATCCAATGTTGGGCCAACATTGTATGATCATAGCATGCCAACATAGATCCACTTGTGGGCCACCAGCGAGACACAACTGCATGGTTGGCTGCCCAGCGTAGGGCCAACATTGTTTGGGTGGACAAAACACCTTTGGGCCAACATTGGCTGGCCACTGTTGGCCCGACAGCTGCACATCTGTTGGCCCAACGTCGGTCCGACAGCTCTGTGCTAGTTGGGAGCCCAGTTACCCAACAACGACCTGACAGATTTTCTACAGACGTTCAGTTCCATACTCCAGACATATTTTCCTGTAAGAATCATTGGTAAACCCTTATCAGCTAAAAAGTCCAACAAACCTCCCTAGGCTATGAGTTTATAACAACGTAGTTTTCCCGTTGATCATGAGCTGAGATAAAGTTCAACCGACTTGCCGACCTTTGCTGACGTATAATCGAAATAATTCAATTTCTACATTCCTACACTCTAACAAATTATTATACACCATTTTAACGACAAAAATTTTTTAAGTAACAATAGGATAACACTAAAGAACATTCATTCAATATGTATTTTTCAGCTAAAACCGCTACTATATTTTCATCCAGAGTACATTTTGTTGACAGTAGTAATTCGCTGTATACACTGATTGGACAACTCAACATACGAATATATAGAAATTGTGAACATTGTCATTATCATAACATAGTTCATTGCGTTTGTAGCATTATACGATTTGCATACATTTCCTCATACATTGGTATAAATGTCTCAGCAATTGCTGCAATATCTTCAGGGACACCTTTCGTATCATTACTTTCTGAAAGTGATTGTTGGAAAGTGTTATATTTGAGAACATTAGTGAACCAGTGTCGCCGGTGTTCTGTATTTTCATAGAAGGGTTCCAAAAATTGTGGCTCGTTGCTCCAGTGTAGCATCTGCTCATGAAACGATATCCCGACTGCCGAACAGTACATCCGCAGGATATGTTCTGTGAAAATAAGGAGATAATTTAATTTAGAATATTTTCATTATCCCATTTCCAGGATAATTGGATAAATCTAGTGTAAGGTGTATTACCTGGATGCTGCAGTAAATCATCAGCATCCACAATGACGGCAGGCTGTCCGAGTTCATCAGTCACGAACTTGTACATTTCGTACTGTTCCTTGATTCTGATGTCTATTGTTCTCATACTTTGCCGACCTGGATAGCATATCATTTGGTATCACACAATGTGGATGCCATATACTCACATATTACACTCAACTATGTGATATCATCATTACATTCAAAAATGTAATGCATAACCTGCAGTGACCAAGATTCTGCTCATTTCATACAAAGAAGAAACCATTTTGGCTGGATCCCTGATCACGAATGTGTGGGTGAACCCAGCTGGCAGGTATTTCAATGAGCGATCCAGTTTACCGGCCAGATAATAAGATATACCTTTGACGAACACGGTGTCGTAGCCTGTTGGTATTAGGGGATTGAGTGATGTAGAGTTTACGATCATAATATGTTCATTCACATTAAATAAAATGTATAATCCCATATTAAAAAATTTTGAGTAATGAAATTTGAGTCATAACCTGGATAGTATTTTTCACAGAGCTGTTTCATGTCAGTGAAAGTGCAGTTCGGTTTTATCTCAATGTCTGAGAATATGTCACTGATTCGCTCAGCGCCCAAGTGGTAAGCGACAGCATACGGTTCAAATATACCCTGAGAAAAAAACACTGATTATCAACTTTGACAAAAGTGCCTTTTGCTGCCTAGCTATCCTGTTGTTGCCGAGACGACAATGGGTTGGAACACATAGAATATGAACTGTGTGAACTGAGCTCAAGAAACACCCTTGTTCCTGGTCGGTTGATCATCGCACGGAAAAAAGCCGAGGAAAGACTTCTTGGGGAGGCCCAGAGAACAATTTTCTTCTGTTCTTCCTTTGATTCCATTCTGGAACAGGATAAAATGGTATATATTCGATTATAGTGGTTATTTTGGCAACACGTACAATTTGGTTGTTTCTCAAAATGTTTCCGTATATATTTTTTTTTATTTAGCTCCGGAATCAGAAAATGTATGTTAATATTAACTCAGAACAACACTATGTTCATTTGATGTGTTAAAATGAATAAATCTCAATGGTAATTATTTATGCTAAATAATAATTATGCCAAACTAATTACATTGTTACATTGTTAATAAAATACATTGTTGAATCTTGGTCACATTGGTCAAAGATTTCTTGGCTACAAGAACAGATAATACGTATGACAATGTGAGGTGATATGACAAAAGCACACTCAGAACCGTATAACCCTGCAAATATAAAAAAAAATAGCCCAAAGGATAAGACAGGTGAACGGACAATATAAGTTTTATATTTTCGATATTAGCCATTTCATACCCTTTACCTTGTAAATAAGGTCAAAAGTCACATTCAACGTCTTCAGAATATTTCACATATCATTCACTATATGTCCGCAATCGAATCCGACGCTGTAATGTCAATAATAAGCGAGAAATTAGCCATTTTGTGCTCTGACCTTGAAAATGAGGTTAAAGGTCAAATTCGATGTCCACAATTGATTCCTAGGTTGTAAAGTCTATCACAAATGAGATATTAGCCATTTTGTGCTATGACCTTGAAAATAAGGTCGAATTCAAGGTCATCAGAATATTGGGCGTAAATCATTTTTTATATGTCCACAATCGACCCTGGAGCTGTAAGATCAATAACAAGTGAGAAATTAGTCATTTTGTGATCTGATCTTGTAAATGAGGTCAGAGGTCGAATTCAAGGTCACAAGAATATTCAGCATCATTTCCTATATGTTCACGATTGATTCCTAAGCTGTAAAGTTGATAATAAGCGAGATATCAGGCGTTTGTCCTGTGACCTTAAAAAAGAGGTCAAAGATCAAACTCAAGGTAGTGAGAATGTTCAGCTTATATCATTTCCTATATGTCCACAATTGATTCATAATCTCTAGTCTCAATATTAAAGCTGCTGCCTTCGAATGTATGCAATATGTTTTTCAAAACCATTTTTTTTGTTAAACACATCGAATGCAATATAACAAAAAGGTGTGCTCGATGATTTCGACAATTACACTCCGTCCGAGTTGTCTTTTCATCCGTTTCAGTGCCCACTTTGTACCAGTTTTGTAAATAAACAAACGAGGTGTATCCATCAAACCCGAATGTAAACAAATGCTCAAATCGCGCTTAAAAGTCCACATCGAGTACATTTTCCAGTTCGTATGCGCATATAATGTGTAGTTGTGAGGAAATAATCAGTGATATACCATGATGTGCGTGGAATTGTCAGTCGATCTCGCACTTCTATGCTTTGTTTACATCTGCGTGTGATGGATACAGTTCCCGTATTTACGCGAGAACCGCTTGTTCAAATGAGCAAAATTTCCCTGAGGACTGGGTATTTTCATTAAATTTCATGTGAGTATGTTTCATCCAATTAGCTTAGCATGTTTAGTATAAAGTATAGTTTTAGAAAAAATATTGACTGGTTTCGAAGGCAGCTGCTTTAAGTGAGATATTTGGAAAAACGTGCCCCCTTTTAATGCCCCAATATAAAGCATTTTGGCCGAGTTTGGGCCCACCAAAATGGCCCACTTCGAGCGATTCCAGGGCAACGAAATTTACACATGTCACAGGGGTACATATGAGGAGAGTTATGCATCAATAAGAAAACAGTTTTTTCTTAATTTTTGAGAAAATGGCCGCCAAAATCCAAAATTGGTCGTTTTTCGACAAAACCGGCCGCCATTTTGAAAAAAAAGAGCAAAAATAAAAAAAAAAATAAAAAATTCCTTCTTCTTGAAATATTTTTTAGGCATTTTTGTGCAAAATTTTAGAAAAAAAATCCGATCGTAGACTTCAAAGATAAAATTGTTGACAGACAACGGACGCCAGATGATGACGGACGACGGACGCAACGTCATGGCAATAGCTTATCTGACCATAATTTCGGTAACCTAAAAAGATTATGAGGATGGGTGGGGGTCATATAAGTAAATCGTTTGTCTCAAAAATAGGGCCAATGGTCTTATGCATCTAGCTCATCTGGAACGAAACGAACGTTTGAGTTTCTATATAAAGTATAATAAAAGGGAGACCATTTTTTTAACATCTGACTATTCAGCAGACTTTGGCAATTCAAAACATCTGATTTCGTAAACAGCAGGGGGAGGTTTGTGTATAAATATACGTGTATTTGTGGTGATTTGCGACGATGGATATCTTTGCCATGCGATGGAATCACCATCTTCAATCGTTCGTGTCTTCGATCCTGGATCCGACCGCATTGGCTGTGGACGTGATGCCCTTCGATCTGTGCGGGATGTATCCGTTTACATATCCGCTTCGATCTCGATCGGGAAACGGCTGGCGAAGTTCGGTATGATCAGTGTTGATTTCTATTGATAGATTGTGCTGTGCCTGAACTGGAGTAGTCTCCCGGACCTTCTGGGGTTGCTACGTAGTTAGTCATTCGTTAAACTCCACGTCATTGGACACTGGAATCTCTTGGACTCGTTCCAGTGTGTGTGCTTTAGTTTTTGGTTCCAACAAGCCTGAAACTTCAAACCATTTTGTTTTGGATCAAGAAGTGTACAGTATTCTTAAAAATCGCTAACAAAGGTCCACTGAGTTCAAAGTTGAAGAACATGTCGAGAAGGCTATCGCGGTGTCACTGGTATTTGTTGATGCAATATCTTTGAACAATGTTATGCCAGTTTGGACTTGGGGATTCCCAGAAGACTTTCACTTAGTTCTGTATTTGGGACTCCTCTAGGAGAGCGACTCCGGCTTACAGCTCACATGCACGGTGTCCGCTGAACACTACATCCACATATAGTTTTGAATACTTATTCACAGCTACACGACATCAGGTACAGATGCACTGCATGTTTCGGCTCAACAGGGGATGATTTGCCCGTCTTCTTTGGCGATGAAAATTTGAGTTCGTCCGCTGGAGGCAGATCAACCTCCAGGGACCCCCTGCTCGCCTCCAAGTGCATCAAAGTTGATTGTCATCAGCTTATTTCCCTTCTCTTTCTTCAGCTATTTCATGGATTTTCCATAAAAAAGCATGAAAATATTATAGGAAATAGGCATGGAGTCATGTAATTCCAAGTAAATTTCATGTTAAAATCACCAAATTGCTTGTGCATATTCATAGATTTATGTTAATTTGGTGCATTTTGACCTCCAAATCGCATGTTGAAAATGTTCTGTTGGGGGGGGGGGGGGGGGGGGGGCGGGGGTTAAACACTCTACTTTTGGTTATTCTAGTATAACCATACCAAGATAGCACACTCACGTTATAACGTATTGCGACATAATGAATTGAACGCCATCTAGCGGGGTCTCTATAACGGACACTGAATGGTATCTAAATTGATATCTCATTATCCAACAATAGGTGTACGTATGAGTATCTGAACTATTTCATTTGCCAGATGGGAAGTTTCCACAGGTAAAATTGGCGTGCCGGATCTCAGTGTGTTTTTCGGTTTCACGATCAGGCAATATCACGGAAAATCGCAACAGAACTTGACGCTACACTGGAGAATTGTCATAATAATAGCGGATATGTATAGTCAGTGCTCTGCTTGTTCAGGCCTAATGTTATCACTCAGTGTAGGCTTCTTGCAATAAAACATGGCAAAATTGTCTGCTACCGCTGGTTCACTTCCGATATCAAATGGGAACTTTCGAGTTTTGTTCAATGTGCCTACAAATAGGCTACAACTCCGTTTCAATTCCAATAAAAGGACACTCTGAAATATTTACTATTTCAATATCTGGTATTTTTAAACTATTCGTATTATCAAATGCAACTATGACACATGAAATGTGATTTATAGGGTTTTTGTGAGCATTACAGATCTATTAATTTTTTTTTTGCCATTTTTAAATACCAGTAGGCCTAGGCCTATGTGAAAAGAAGTGAATTGCATGTTAATACAATTCAGCACAATGAAGTTAAAGGGCCACATTCGGGAAAATGAATAATGTCCAAAACGGCTTCCGTTCATACTAAGAAATCAATATATACTATTTCGACGTGACCTGGGTGGTTTGAAGATTTTCGTCGCCCAACCGCTCCGTAGTAATCGATATCAAAATGCATGCACGTGGCATTGTTTACATCCTCATTGCTTATGGATGTGATGTCACGTGAGCCATGTCCAGATACCACCATACGTACAATTACGTCAATTGCGGGGCAATGCTGCTTGCCTATGTTGTTGATATTCACGTTGTGACGTCACAGCCTCTTGGGCTAAAAAACGAACTGCCGTCTTTTGGATTAGTCGATTTTTCAAGCTGATCGCTTGATTAATGGATTGATTTTCTAAGATATATTGGTAACATGCCAACATAATATATCGCAAGAAACAGACAAATGCCAACTTGCGATAATTTGACAATGATTTTGTCATCGCATGTCTGGTAATCGAACATTCACAGGTTTAGTAAAGTAAGTAAGTAAGTAAGTAATTTATTCGTCCAAATGCAGTAGAACATAAAATAACACAAACCAGAGATATGACGAAATTATATAAAACAACACACAACTATTCAAAACTATGCTTACATGTACGGGGGAAAACTTATGGAGAGAAACTTAATACAGTACACAACAACATGCTGTTTGGACTGGTATCACAAAAATTATTATTTTTGTGTGTGGAAAACTGAAGTAGAAACTAGGCTTGTGTGATACCCGAATTTGATAATTACAAGAGAAAATCCTAATTAAAAACGAAATACCAACACCTACCCTTAGTGTGATGACAAAGGGGTTTTGTTAGCTTGTGACCCTTAGATGATTTTATTAGAATTATCATAGCTGTGAAAATATAGGACGGGATATATCGTGACTGTCACCACTTGAACACGTCATTCATTCATACAGTAGGCATACCATTCGACATACCTGACTATGAAGTCAAGCCAGATTCCAGGCTATATATTACTTATAAATACGAGTGTCGCACTAATACAACTTTTGGTTAGTATATGTGCACGCTCCTATTCAAGCACACGCGCTCATGCACTTACAAATATGAATAAAATAATGTTGTATCATTAAATTTGCATTCATACACTATAGTACTATGCTGTCTCTATATTCATTTAGCCAGTCAGTATGCTACTCAGTAGGCCTATATTCAAACCATATTCGAGAAGCAAATAGCCTTCCGGGTGCGAGGCTTTCAATTATGCAATGATGCAGTTTTAGGTTGGCAAATAGGAGTGCAAAGAAGACTTTTGTTCTGAATGTTCAGGGCACGCAACTGCTGGGATGCCGTCACTATTTCGGATTATCTCACAGGGAAGGTTTTTTTTTCATAATAGGCCTACGCCCGCCGTGCTCGATTCGCTCCGTTATGTTTCCGAATCTGTTTCCGTCAATCCATGTGTTCAGTCAAAACCATGACAGACTCACTCACTTAAACCCTTCTTGACGACATCGTACTGTTTGTTATCAATGAACACAAATTCATCAGCATTTCCAGTTGTCACCGATCTAGTGTGCGCTGAGTTGCATGCTTCATAGTTGGACGATTCACAGTTCGACGATGCTGTGATTTTTCTTGCCAAGTAGGCTATCCACGCAGCGACACTGAAGATAGTTCTGCTTATTATCACTAAATTCAGCCATGGACTGAACGTCAACAAGCTCAGAGACTTCTCGTCTGATAGTGGGTTGTTGAGGAGTAAGCTATCCCTGTATCCCCGTGTACAAGACGAACTTGTCAACATCTTGGATGCAGTTCGTGTATGTCCGATGCGAAAAAGGGCGTCGACTAACGTGATCTACCGACGATCACAAAAGTGCTTCGTAATATATGTTTTACGATTTTATCTAAATGTTGATATGTTATTCTGGCCATTTGAGTAGTAATTTTAGAGTGAAGAAAACAGAAAGCCGCCGTGGATCTTGAAGAAATGTTGGGAATTTTAGTTCTCCGCAACCCCAACAAAATACTTCAAGATAAACGAAAACTTAGTACCAGTGTAGGATAATAATAGCACCGCCATATCAGTTTCACTTGAAAACCAACAATACCCGTGTGCTAATCTATATTTATTATTGTCATACATTGTATTGAACACGTATTCCACCCTACAATTTGTCAGAAATATATCTACGAGTTTCGGGCTCAAGATCATATAGCCTACCAACGAAATACGATGTTTCACTTCTGAGTTCCGATAAAAGAACAAAAGGTACTTCGCCACATTTCTAACCCATAGAACTTAATAATAATTCACAAATGGTTATTTATTCTCATCCTTGTTAAGAAAATCAAATAAAAAATCGTCGCCTTGGTTTTGTCACAATCCTGGACTGAAACAAGTACGTTCGGGCATCGGTTTCATAGTTTCTCGTTGACAATGCCGCGACATCTTGGAACGAAGTCTCACGATGAGAGGGCACACAAAAATGTTTGCAACACGCCCATTCCGGGACGGACTGACTTGAACATTTGCCAGCATGTTCAGGAGTGTCACCATTATAATACAATATATGGTTAAGTTGAAAAATTCTGCACAACCCATGCCCTCACATAGTCGCTATTCCGTCACGGTGGATTTATCGCGCAATAATCGGATAAAATTTCCAGATGGTTGATGAATTATCATCTACAGGTAAACATATGTTCATCACATTTCTTTCCAAATTTGTCTGATTATCATGTGTAGATTGAAACCGTTGATTAAAAAATGAGGGTAGTCGCGTTGGATTTGTTGCAAAACACTTCTAACCGAAATTGAGCTAGCCTTCGAAATCGCAATATTATTCAGTTCAAAATGAATTAATAGCCCCAGAAAAAAATCCATACAGTAGAAACTTGCAAAATTTAGTATATATGTTTAATGGATTGTACACATGGAATAAATGAAATAAAATGTGGGGGTCGCTGCAGTAGAATTTTCGCAATCTGCATTTGAATGCTGCATCTCGGGCTAAAAATTGTGCGCCCATTTGCCGCCAAAACGTCATTTTTACAGAGACTCCGTCGTGTGGCGCCACTGTTCAATTAGTCGCACGTAATGACGTGAGTTGGCTATCGTGGTATGGAAATTGTTTGGTACTATAGAGGTCATATATGGTAATGTATAGGGAGTTTTAGTTTACTTCAAGCAACTGCCTTCGAATGTATGCAATTTTTTTTCCAAAGCTAAATTTTAGTGCATCTTATCTAATGCAAGATAACAAAACCTATGCACAATGATATTGACGATAATAGTCCGTAGGAATTGTCTTTTCTTCGGACTTAACACATATTTTATGCCAGTTTTGTATATAAACAAACGAAATGTATCCATCAAACCCGAATGTAAACAAATGTCCAGATTGCCCTTAAAAGTTCACATCGACTATATTTTCCAGTTTGTATTTGTATAAATAGTGTAGTTATGTGATATGTGTGGAAATGTCATTCTACTTTGCACCTTTATGCATTGTTTATATCTGCGTGTGATGGATACAGTTCCTGTATTTACGCGTGAAGCGCCTGTTCAAATGAACAAAATTTCCCAAAGGACTGGCTGTAATCATAACTTTTGATGTATGTCTCATTCAGTTAATTTTACATGTTTAATGTGAAATGTAGTTTCCAATAATATTGCCTGATTTCGAAGGCAGTTGCTTTAAAACAGTATTTATTACATACCTCTCTATAATAAACCTTAAGAGTGCACGCCCGCCTCTCTGTCTTATAAGGCCAAATAATGGCGGTTTATGGTCATTGATCCGTGATGCAAACATCACCCCTTGGAATCTGAGGGGGGACTTCTTTAATTTTTCAAAAAAGTTAAAGATTATTGTAAATGAATTTTTTCATGACATTTAATCATCTCCTTTCTTTGATGTCGAGGTAAGATTACCCAAAAGATTCATTACAGAGGTGGGTATGTAATAAATACTGGTATTAAGTGTCAACATAAATCATGGCCTCGGTGTATGATAATTCACTGAGTACAATTATCTCTGATGGCAATTTAATATACAATGTATGTTTTTGTAATGTGCAACACAGTTCAAAGTTGTGGGCGAAAGCATTGTGGCTGTCGATTTGAGACCGAATGGGGTGAGTGGGTGATACAGGGTAAGAGGAGTAGGTAACAAACGCGAGTAGGATTAATATAAAGCCATCTAAAGAAAAATGGCGTAAATCATTTTTGGTGGTTTTGAGATAATCAGTTTAAAAGGTTTCTTCTAGCTTTTAGGTGAAAGCTTCCAAATTCAGTGACATATGGCATGAATACCCAAGGAATATACCACTGTATTTTATTTACCATCAATGTTCTTCTTTTTGATAAGTGAATGGCTAAATAACTAAGAGTAAGATGACTTACGCCAAAGATGCTCTCGTTGTCAACTTACTGGACAGAATCACTAATGCAATTTTGGCGTATCCCACGAAGGACCTAAAGCATAAATGACGTATCTCAACAGCTAATGCAATTTTGGTGAGATTCAATGCCCACTAGTGATTTTTTTGCGTAACTCAGCACAAACACTAGAACAGTTTTGGCGTAACTCAAGATCAAAATGGCGTAATTCAAGCCTCGAGATGCGCCATTATGTTATGAGCTTCTAGTTATTTAATGGTGCTGAATTCAACCAGAAGAGATCTACGAGCAGATAGAGGACATGACAAGCATTACTTTGGTATGTCTCACTGAGTTACACCAAAAAATGAGTTAAGCCATTTTTGCTTGAGGGTGACCATGACGAACTTTCGACACAATAGTGGTGTGTGAAGACAACAGCGCTGAAATACACACACTTTCCATAGACACCCTGCAACATATCTTAAGGCGGTGACTGACCTAGTTACGGAAGCGCAGTGCTGCCACATGAGAAAAAAAATTAAGTCGTTAAATCGACTTAATTATCTAGTTAAATCGACTTATTATCTCGTTAAATCGACTTAATATCTCGTTAAAACGACTTAATATTTTTTCTTCTTTTTCTTCCTTGGAGCGCTGTGCTGCCATAGAAGAAAAATATTAAGTCGTTTTAACGAGATATTAAGTCGATTTAACGAGATAATAAGTCGATATAACGAGATAGTTAACGAGATATTATCTCGTTAAAACGACTTATTATCTCGTTAAATCGACTTATTTATCTCATTAAAACGACTTATTAACTCGTCAAAACGACTTAATTATCTCGTTAAATCGACTTAATAATATTATCTCGTTAAATCGACTTGTTATCTCGTTAAAACGACTTAATTATCTCGTTAAATCGACTTGTTATGTCGTTAAAACGACTTATTATCTCATTAAAACGACTTAATTTTTTTCTCATGTGGCAGCACTGCGCTTCCGTACCTAGTTCATTTGTCTAGGGGTCAGGCCATGTTATTGTCACCGACTTGTGCTCAGATTTTTTAGAACACAAGGTAAGAAAAATGCAGTTTCTGCAACATAACGCATATATATAATAACTGAGGGGGTGATACGATGTCCGAGATACTAATACAAATTAATGTACTTCACAAATAATTGTAGGGGCTGAAATTCCCCAGAAATAAGGTTTCTTCCATCAATATTTACCCCAATTTTGACTCGGTGATCACGTTTATGATCATTTTCAATAAATTCTGCACATTGTATTTCGATAGTCTGTACACGGGAGTGATAATAATCATCTCATGTTTCATATATCCTGCGCATACGCACCAATATATTGTAATTTTTCAATTATTCCCAAATTACTACACACGCTTGTCGTGTCACCGATTTGAGTCAAGCGTCACCGACTAAAGATGTTAGTTGCCCAGAAAAGGACTGGTATCACTCCACGAAAAACGCAGAAAGCATTAGCCACCGCCGATTTTCAATCAACGGTATGCATTGCAACATCATAATGCAACTGTTTATATTATTTTCTTTCCATACTATTGTCTTCATATTGGGAAAATGAGCAAAATTAATATGTACACTATACACATGATACGTGAACATGCCTAAATTATTTCCACAGTCCCATCGTTTGTTCATTCAGAAATCATGGCAGGAAAAGAAAGCTGTACCTGTCCAATCAGGTTTGCACGTACAAACTGCGAAGATAGCAATGCGACAATGACGCACCGACGGGGTCCAACTCGGCTACAGAATCGGGCGATGATCTGGACACCACAGTGTTTTATGGAGTGTTTCGGAGAGCGATGAACCACCTGCGTGCACGAAGTGCAGTGCAATAAACACTTTTGCAACGCTTGCTGGTTACGATCGTTTAATGACAATCTGTTACATAGTACTGAAAACAATCTTATAGGCAGGGACGATAATATGTCGTTCAAGATATTCAATGAGTATCTGTCGTCCGTGTCATCCCAAGATACATTTCAACACAGTGATGACACTTTGATGTGGTGGACGACGGGATTCAAGACGTTCGGAGCTCGCTGGCTTAGGTTCATGTCGTGCGCCGATGAATCAGGAAACCGTTTGCCTGTCTCTCCGAAACCACCCTTCGAGGAGTTCCAAACTCACTGTCCCTTACTGCTGGTGTTAGGAAACTAGGTAATAAACACAATAAACAGTAGAATATCTTAGAATATCGGGCTGCTGGTGACTTTTCATACCTAAACAAATAAAAAGTGTTTTACCAGTATAGGTGGCCCGATTCACGATTTGCAAGGCTACATAAAGGATCTAAAAATATATTTTGATATATTTCTTAGGGATCGTCAATGACATACTGGAAAATGTTGAAGACACTGCAGACAGTAGCTACATACCTTTTTCATACTTCAGCACGACGGAAAGTTGATTAGAACAGCATTGACACAAAACTATGGAGACGCAGATTACAATGGAGTGGAGGTGAATATGCTGCGAACCATCACAACAATAACGCGGTCATACGAAATGTTGAGATGTACACTGCACAATATTTTGCTGCGTACTTTCCAGATACCACGAATATGATATCCCAATAACCGTACACGAGAACACCTTTCCTGAGAACTAATTGTACAGTTCAACTCATTCAACCAGTGGGTATGTTATACCCAAAATGTAAACCTAAGTCGGTGACGCTTGACTCAAACGGTGACACGACAAGCATGTGGAATAACATGGGAATAACTGAAAAATTACAAGATATTAGTGTATATTCGCAGGATGTATGAAACATGAGATCATTATCTTAACAACCGTGCACAGATTATCGAAATACAATGTGCAGAATTTTTTTCAAAATGACCATGAACGTGATCACCGTGTCAAAATTTGTGTAAATATTGATGAAAGAAACCTTATTTCTTGGGAATTTCAGCCCCTATAAATATTTGTGAAGTACATTAATTTGTAGTAGTATCTCGGACATCGTATCATCCCCCTTAGTTATTATATATATGCGTCATGTTGCAGAAATTGCATTTTTCTTACCTTGTGTTAATCTTCCTTCCAAAAAATCTGAGCACAAGTCGGTGACAATAACATGACCTGACCCCTAGACAAATAAACTAGGTCAGTCACCGCCTTAAGATATGTTGCAGGGTGTGGAAGCGGCATAACTTACGCCAACTTGATATCGTCCTGCAGATATTTGTTGGGTTATATGATTCCCAGTGTGAACAAGCGAACACCGACACTTTACTATGCTTGTGTCATCCTGTTTACTCGGGCTGAAATTTCAGTTGAATACATGTATCGCGGGCTGACGTGTATGTAGGCTATACAGGAACATCAAAAGACTCCATGCTAAACAAGCTGGTGTATTTTGCCACAAAAGGCTTCTCGTGAAGCAAACTAGCTCGTATAAACGTATAGTTGATTGTACTGGTAAAAAACAGCCTTTTGCATGTCGTATAAACAGGTCAACTCCGCAGTTTAGTGCTGGTGTATACATGTATATTACTTTCAATTAAAGTCAAATTTTATTGTCTCATAACATCGAAGTAGACTTCATTTTTGCGATATAAAAAATCTGAAATTTGGTAGAAAATTTTCGTTTGACACTCTAAGGTGAAATATGCCAAGTTATAATACGGTATTATTTATCATTGCAATAATATCGTTGGAAATGGGGTGAACGAGTTAAACAAACCAGAGAATACAACACAGCGATGGACGAGGAAGAGCTAGCGTCTTTCACGGTGGAAAATTACCACTTTTCAGATGCATCTTGTCACGTATGTAGTCACGTGAGCAGCACGTGATTCACTGATGGTGACTAGACAATCACACGAACAAGACGTGATTCAGTGACATGCATCGTACCATGCCATCATAGAAGTGATCTGCAGCATGGAGTTTTGTCTTGTAATTTGAGGTATTTCTGAGAAGTGTTCACTGTTCTCCCACCACGTTATCCCCATGTGAGTGCTCCGTCTGTTACCTGTTATTGACCTTTGTGTGTCACGTCGGTTTGATCCTGCTCTCATGAAACATTCGCAACTTTTGGTAGTAACAATACTTCGATTTGTGGTCGATATCATATCGTACAAAATATATCGCAGACAATATATCACTAGTATTGGGGGGGGGGGGGGGGCTACGGGTTAATGATTATTCAGACAAGGACACCAGTTTACGGTTTGCCATGTAAGGTAAAGTTCAAGGTCATTTCGGGTGAGCAAACCACACGTGTGTCAGTGCGACAGCAGCATGGCAGTGCTACTGTTGTATAGGTATTATCTGTCACAATAAACATGATAAACCAGCGTGAATACACGAATATATTTCCACAGGCATCAGTTTAATCATTGGAACAAAGGCTTGAATAACCGCAGTATTTCTGTAAGATATCAATCACTCATTCACATTGTTTAGAATAACATTGTTTAGAATAAACAATCACATTGTTTATAATATATATGTTGGTTTCAGCTTGAGTTGACATCAGACAAATAGCTGGTTGAATGGTCGGCTGTCAGATTCCTATAATGTGGCTACTCCTATGTGGCCGTATCCCAAGTTGGGGACGACATAGTGAATTAACCAATGTATACAAGAAGATGAATGCAATATTGCATTTTTCAATGCATCACACTACGGTCTGCGATATATGTTCCTTATGGCAGATTTCACGTAAAGTGGTCATTTTATCTACTTCGGAACACCAACTTTAAAACTTGTGAATTTGTTCCCATTATTGATGTAGGTAGTTGGTAAAACATCTTATCCAACATTTCAGCATGCTATTGAGATAACTTATTGTCGGATCAAGCAGAAGATCGATATTTAAATGACCCAGTGAACTGTGCTAACGTAACAAATATTTGATAATAAAATGTCATGTTTTATGACTAGGAGTTGTTGACTCTCAGCTGATACACACCCCATTTGTTCGCACAAGTGCTTTTCTACATGAAAAAATGATACAAATCACACCTAAGTTGTATAGATAGTGATATAGAAATAAAAAAGTACATGAAATTGGACAGAGTGGACAAACTATTCCACAGTTTTTCGCAGTAAAACATTGAATTCATTTGCTGAAGGACATCCATACAACTTGTCAAGAAGACTGACATTATATTGAGTGTTTGATAAAATATTCTTGTACTTCAGGCCGCGTTTGCTTATTATTTGTTAAATGTATGTCAACCCTGCTAATGTAATATATGGACATACATGTTTACGTTAACCACTATTTTACGTAATCAATGAGACAGACATTACATTCGAATTACATGTTTTACTGCATATTGGGTTTGGAATATGATCTGAAGTCACATGCATTATACAAAAATGTAATTGACTTTCAATGGATGATTGAAATATAACCTTTTGCCGGAAATAAATGCAATATTAAGATGCATATGAGATGCTAATGTCACACTCCCTAACATTACGTATTTAATTGATTTTGGTTCCATAACGCTTAAAAATCATTTATTACATCACATTCAACTACAATTCCAAACGTTTTGGCTAGTGACGAACCCGGGTATATTTTATATTCAGCTTGCGGGTGTTATCCCATCAATTCATACTAGAAAAGAAACGATTTCGAACATGGTATATTAGACATGACATATCGACTGAAATGTCCGTATGCTTGCATTAGCAGTAGCAATAAGAGTCCGTCCTGAATGGACGTTAGCAGTATTTATTCAGTCCTTTTCTTACGACAGCATTCAGTGATGTTGTTTCAAACAATTTCCTCTTTTATGAAAGCAGTTGGGGCATTGAAACGTCTTCAGTGGACAACTGTTTCAATATAGTGCTCTCTTGATAGTCTATTTTACTTCGATTCAATTCCATGTAATAAATATTTTGCTAAAATACAACGAAGGGTGTCCTATTTTACACTAGCAAGTGGTATAAAAGTGTCCGAGCTGTTACATTAGGACTGCAACATCCCATTTCTGACGTTTGCATGACAATGTCCGTCTATTTCGACAGAAATTATTACACTAGCACGACATGACACGGTCACGTGCAACCATTCGCCCGCCATATCTGTCAAGCATGTGCTCCAACATGAGCGGTAACAGGGAATTCTTTATTTGTATGCAACACACAAAGGGCTACGATCTTCTCGAGAACGTACAACGCAGCACAAATGTATGTCCATCGGCTGCTAATGTAAGGTTATGCAATCTTTATTTCTAAGGACACAAAAATACCATCATTTGTAACATTATTTTCCCTATATTTACAAATCCATTCTGCATCATTGTGGAGCATGTCACTTGTCTTCTGTGCGTTTGAGTGTGATGTCACTTCCGATAATCAAGCTTTGAAAATATGCTAATGTAATACCTGAATCGGACAGACATAAAAATATTCTTACATTATCAATATTCATTCTCACATGGAGTCGCACCAGAACATATATAGATCTAATGAATTAGTTCTTATGATTGAGATGTGTTTTCTTGTTATATGTAGCACGCCGTTCGTACAATAAATAAGTTCAGTTATTATTTGTGTCAACTTATAATTTTGCCAATGTCATTCATAATGAAAGGACAGACAAAACTTACATTAGCATTGTTTGCAATAAATAAACGTAAAATAAAATACACAAAAGACATCAGATTCAATACTACAGACTTTTCTATCTGAATAAACCCATTGGTGTACAGGAAATAACAGGGAGCAGCTGGTAGCACCACCCCAAAGTAGGTGTGTCGAGCACCCAAGTAGATTTGTCCGTCCTAACTTGTCCGATTTTCAGTGCAAAATATATGTTTTTCCTCATAAAAACAACCCAAATACGCCCAATGTTATCTTTTTTATGAATTTTATTACATATCTTGATGAATAATCAGCATTGACAAATATATGACAAGCATATCGAAGCAGAAACGATTTACAAATTTCAAGGCCTTCTGCCATATAGTATATTTCCCAATGACTTGATAGTAATGTGTCAACACAAAACATTTATTTTATATGATATGTTATTTCAAACATTTATGGCAACACATTCTGAATCAAACGCTATACAAGCTTACACTGAGTGTAAATTGATCACAGTGACTGTTTGACTGAAAGTTATTCAAACCCAGAAATATAAATCAAATCAACGTGATGCAACTGACAAATAATCATTGTCTAAATTTCAACCAATTACCAACAGACTAAGACAAGGTTGTATTCAATAGAAAACAGAGAAACCAAAACAATCATATTCGAATAGCACTGGTGCGGGAAGAACCGAAATTTTCACGTAAAAAATTCAATCTTTTGACAACATCTTCAACTATCCAGTAATTCATTCTAACAAGGATAAAAATTTACAGATTTGTACTAAAATATGTATCATTGGGAATATATATAACCATTTCCCTGAAGGTGGAACAGTCAAGTTTTGTCCGCCAAATCGAGGCGTACCTGTACACTCATACTGACTCACAATATTTTTCCAATGTTTGTCTTTGACAACAATGAATTAAACATTTACGAACACAAAAATACCATATGAAACAGCTGCATTCGTTTGTGATATTGTCAGGCCAAGCGATCTGATCTCAAGAAACAAGCAGGCGAAAACTCCTAACATATATCTTTTTACACACTGTGTACATACTTCGTTATTGAGAGTTCTACCCCAACAAGACACGTGTTTATGTTATATAAAGAGAAATACGCAAAAATACGCAATTTTCTCATTTGTCGGAAAAGTAATTATTGCAGACTATTCATTGTAGACAGTAAATTGTCAAGTTTGTCCACCAAACCTGTGAACGATCTCACGTCCACCTACTGGATGGGTGTTTCTCCAGAACACAGCTAGTAATGTGTGTTATTTCGTTTAGTTACTAGCTTCCATCATTTCAAGAAAAAAAACTAGGGGAAATGCCAATTTAGCATGGATACTTTACATTTCATGTATAAATCAAATCATGAAATCCGGTCAATATCACGTTGATTAAGGATATACTAAAGTTCATCTGTCAGTGAAACACGCTTTTTGGCCGTAGTTTTGTTTTGGATAATCGAGTCAACTTGAAATTTTGTATGTCTTAATTGGGTATCATGCCGTAAGTTTTCACCGAATTTCAGAGTTCTATCTCAAAAATTGAAAAAGTTGGTAATCTACCCCAATGTTAAATTTCAGCCCCACAATGGAATTTCAGGGTCTGCACACAAAAACGACTTTTATTTGATGTTCGAAAAGCGAAAAGCGAAAATATATCGCACTTCTGTACAGAATAACCGAACAGTTATCAATTTTATCGCCATGAGTAATACATCATTTTGAAGGTAGAAAACTACCCTTACATATAAAACCAAAAAAATATTGGTTAACCGTCCGAATTATTGCGCTAATTGCCATTTTCACTTGCAGAAATCTACGATTTAGGGGAAAAACGAGAATATATCCCACTTCTATACAGTATTACCGAACAGTTATCAATTTTATCGGCATGACTGATACATCATTTTGAAGGTAGAACACTACCCCTACATATAAAACCAAAACAATATTGGGTCACCGTCCGAATTGTTGCGTTAATTGCCATTTTTACTTGCCGAAATCTACGATTTAGGGGAAAAACGAGAATATATCGCACTTCTGTACAGTATTACCGACAGTTATCAATTTTATCGGCATGAGTAATACAGCATTTGGAAGGGAAAAAACCACCCTTACATATAAAACCAAAAAAATATGGGGTCACCGCCCGAATTATTGCGCTAATTGCCATTTTAATTGCCGGAATCTATGATTTAGGGGAAGTACAAGTATATATCGAACTTCTGTACAGTATCACCCAACAACGACCAGTTTTATAAGGATGAGTGATACATCATTTTGAAGAGAAAAATTACCCTTACATATAACTACAAGAAAATATGGGTTCACGGTCTGAATTGTTGCGCTAATTGGCATTTTTATTTTTACCGGGACCTACGATTCAGGGGGAAAACGAGTATATATATCGCATTTCTGTACAGTATTACCCAACAATCATAAATTTTGTCGGGGTGAGTAATACACCATTTTAAGGGGAAAAACTACCCTTACAAATAAAACCAAAGAAATATGGGGTCACAGTCCGAATTGTTGCGCTAATTGCCATTCTTACTGGCTGGAATCTACGATTGGGGTGAAAACGATATCGCACTTCTGTACAGTATTACCCAACAGTCATTAATTTTATCGGCGTCAGTAATACATCATTTTGAAGGGAAGAAACCACCCTCAAATACTTAGTTTAGAATCAATCATTCTGAAATGTGGTACGATGGTAGATGCTGCCATTATCATTCCAAGTTTCGTCCAGATTTGGGGAAAGGAATTGACGCCATGACGTAAAATACGTCTACCCCGTCACACCTAGCTTGTGTCTTTATAGTGTCCTAAACTGTCAAAATTTGAAGGACGCCGAGGGTTGCCGCGAAAACCCAAATAGTTTTTCAGTTACCCGTCATTATCAGGGTCCTGTGGTCTGCGACATTTTCGTTTAGATGACGTCAAATGTCCCCATGGCGTCTCCACGGCATCCCCATAGCACCACGATCTTACTGCGTCTCTGAACTGTCTACTGAGTCAGCACGACGTCCACATGACGATTTCCGGTGAACCCGGAATTATGTGAGTGCAATCATGAGTTCACGTTCTTACCATGTTCATGGCGACTCTACGACGACAATAGGGCGTACTGCGAGTTCCTACCACGTTTCTATGGCAAACACAGCTACCCATGACGACCTCACTACGTCCTGAAAATGAGGTCCAGGACGCCGAGCCTTGGCATTTACTTTTAACATGTTTAAAGTAGTCGCCATCTCTCTGCGACCTTAGTTATCCCGTGCGTCCCCACGGCGACTTCCTAAATTCTCAGCACGACTTCCGGGTGTCTATGGTGCCCTGATCGCGTCATGGGTCGCTGTAGGAACGCAGTAAGAACGCCAGTCCGGTTTGACGGAAAACTCATTTGAAAAATGCTCAAAGTTGTGGCAATCGCTAGCTCTGCGTTCTGCTCTGCGACCTTCAGCATTCTATGGGTCCCCGTGGCGACTTTATGCATTCTCACTACGACCTCACGCCGCTTATGGCGTCCCTATCGGGTCCTTGATCGCCGTCAGAACGCAGTAAGAACCCAAGCTCAGTGTGACGGGGGTATAAGGGGGTTCTGTCCGATACTTTTCCGGCATGACAGTCCAGGAATGTAACTGATGGACTCGATGTAACTGATGTAGGTCCGCGATTGTTCCGAGGTGATTTGATGATACGTGATTGTAAATGATGTTCCTGAATGGACTGGTTAAGGTTCAGTACACAGTCACGTACAAAGGCTTTGGAATGACATTTGCCGGGGTCATCTGGGATGGCACAGTGCTATTTTACAGTTATGGGTGGTATGCCTGGTATGGGAATGTCCATGTTGTGTCTGAGGCACTCAATAACTCATGTCCTGTGTGGACGGGGGTGGTCCGTGTGGACATCGTGTTATGCTCAGGATCGGTCCATGACACTGATACATGCTAGTAAGGGCTCATTGATGTATTTCCACCATACATGCAGTGTTACTTGCGCGTATGCACCCGCGCATATCGCGAAAGTGGGTACATACCGGTCGAATATATATCAGATCAAAATCGTATCAAAACCCATGGACGATTGAAATAATTTGTTCAGCAATTTTTTTCCAGAACATTATCTTACAGACGAATCCCTTATATTTATTTTATCCAAAACTATTTTAGATCCACCTATATCTATCCCTAGACTACCAAATTTAATAATATGTAAATCGCATATTTAAACTGCCGCTAGTTTTTCTCGTTTTGCATGTTTTCATTTATTTTGGTTTATCGTTTGTAATGGTATCTATATATGTTCTGTAATTATATGTATCTTTCATGGTCACCATGGTCTGATTTTGTTGTTGGTGTATGTAGAATAAAATTTCTATATTCGCTACTTTTTGGAGATTGATGTAATTAGTGCGCGTTCTTATTGTGAAGGGCAGTGAACTGCATGGATAATGTCATTGTGGAATTATGGCGAATTATGACTGTAGATAACATGTTGCACAAAACGTAGGCCCACATGATTATTCTGCAAGAAAAAAACAGGCATCCGCTTTTGATACGGCACTCGGCTTTATTCGACTCATATGCGCACTTTCTCAGTATGCGCGCATTCCATATAGAATCCATGCATCAAAAGTGAAACACGGCTAAAGTGATCGCTTATGGAAAACCCAATTGTGGCGTCGTGCCATATTTGGGCATATCGATTGGCACCTGGGGCGTTGATTGGTAAAACACACGAGGACCGCTCCTATAAGCACGCTGTAAAGACCAGCCGTGCTAACGAAATCAATCAATACTCGATAGGTGCCGCTTTCTTGTGGCGCGTACTACTTTAAGCATTCTGTATATTGGAGCCCCGTCTCTATCAACACTGATCAAGTATCTATGAGTACCTATTCCATAAGTTCGTGGTTAAAAACATCTCGATAACAAAATGAAACTGTATGTAGATGTATATATATATGTATGTCAAAAAATTTAAATCAGGTGCCCTGATTGGCACAAGTATATGAGGTAATTATCAATAAGCAGCTATATGAGTTATTCATATCACCAACATATATATATTTCTCTAAATCAAGAAGTTTACTTAATTGTAATATTCCAATGATCAATTCAAGGCAATGTGATTGGTATCAGCAACAGAATAGAGTGCCATGTGACAAATCCATTTTCTTACTCCAGATGACTCCAGATGTTGCTGACAACTCCACACCACTTTCCTGACAGCTCAGCCAGAAGACAACACAACCAGAAGCTCCATAAATCCTGGTTCAAGTCTCAATCAGAAGACAGGCAATAGCAGCTCCACACCACTTGACTGATCCCCCAATGACAGGCACCCAGGAGCAATCATTCAGTTGGCCAACAATATGGATGTCAAAGCATAACAACAACAACTTGTGTTTTGAAGTTTGCACCAATATATACATGTATATTAAAACAATATATATTTAAATTCAAATTAAGTGCATGTTGGATCTGTAATTCTGGAACACCTGTACAGAATTGCACACCACCATTTTGGGTATTGTAATGTCACTATAAGACAATTGGATGTCTGATACAACAGCAATTTGGGGATTCAATGGCCAATTAATAATATTTTCATATTTTATATTGTAATGGATAAAGTGGCCAACACATTGTATGTATTAAAAATTTGTTATTGATACACATGTGTAGGTCAGAAATACATTATGAAGATTTGAATGGCAGTGTATCAAGTGGCCATGTGCAATATTGTTTGCCAATTATGATAAATTCATAATCTTTTTGATTGGTATTATATTTGATTTATTTTGTTCTTGTTTACCTTCCATGTACAAACTTGGTAAGATAAACATATGGATAAGGAGTATACTACCAAATACACTATTTATTCATGACATTTCTTGTCTGGTATGTTTGATATCATACCTGTGATCCATGTATGTCAAAAGATGAATTGTACTAATAAAATGCTACGACTGTGTGAATTTCACATCTTAAACTGTCACTTTGGAAATATGGGTTATTATTTGCATTGATCAGGTGAATAGAGTAGTGTCATGGCCCAATGCACACAGAAGCCCTAGCATGTAGCAGTCTACATGTAAAGGCCAGTGTGAATTGTGCACAGTGGAGCATGTGATATTGAAGTCTCCCTCTCACTGGGGCAGTGTCTTGAAGGGTTAAAAAATAGTGCCTGTGCTGGCCACTTGGGAAATTTTTTTAGTTGTCCATAAATGTCTGAACTTCCAAAATCATTTGTGATGCAATGGATTTGAATTTCAAAAAAATATTTCTCGGCTCATAAACTAGCATATGTAGTAATGCTCAGAAAAATACTAGGAACATTCGTAATCGACTTTTTCCACAAGAACGGATGTCCCGAGATTTTGGTAGTCAATTTCACCAATTTTAACATAAGATGCATAATAACTGCGCGTAAAATGCTTTAAATTAGTTATTAACATGATAATATAACATTTATGTGAAATATGTGTTCATTTCTTCAAAAAAAAAAACATTTTCAAAAATATTCAGTGCGCATCACTGACTAAAATATGGCGAGGGTAACAACCCCTTAATATACACTGCGACTATGCCTTCCGACTTCAAATCAAAGCAATAAATTCATTCTGTACTGGCATAAACATCATAAAAGCCCTGAATTTGTTGGAATTTGTTTGATCCCATTTTGGACTGAAATTTAACATTGAGGTAGATTGCCAACTTTTTCATTTCTTGGGATAAAATTCTGAAACTCGGTGAAAAATTACGGCATGATGCCCAATTAAGACAGACAAAATTTCAAGTTGATTCGATTATCCAAAACAAAATAATCGCCAAAAAGCGTGTTTCACTGCCAGATGAAATTGACTTTAGATTGCATGTATTTATCATGAATCTGGAAACGACCAGCTGTCCATTCACTCATAATGCAAATATAAAGGTAACAAAATCATTAATTTACACACTTCCAATCAACGTGAAACTTTGCCTTTCTGATTGTTAGCCATCAAGGATTACCAAGCGAGACTCCGTTTCTTACTGAACAATGTTAACTTTGTTAAAATCATCGTTTTTATAGGTCATTTTCCGACTTATTTCTCAGGAAACAAAATACACTCACAACAGAGCGAGCGAAAGGATTATGCTGTACAGCAAATAGCTAGTGATGCCAGTAAAACTCACAGGTGATATGCACTCGGATGCACCGAGGTGTTTGGGATTACGAATGTTCAGCTCATGGTATTCATCTCACAGAAAGGGCCAAAGTACCATACACTGCTCCTTAATACTACTCGTCCACTGAAAACATACCATTTAATCGGTCTCGCACCTTTTATGTCCTCATTGAATATAGAGGAAGGCGCAGGATATCATACTTGGGCCACAGAAAGTATAGCCCTAGATATTCTCATTATTTTGACCACAACATACATATATACAATAGGCAGCAGCCAGTGTTTGTCAAGCAGAACACAGGAATGTTCATTTTGGGTAAACGTATAAATTTGGGTAAATTTTATAAATCTAATCATCAAAATGCACAGCTTCCGTGAAATTATTTATGAAACCATGTCTCGCTTCATCATCAATGAGCATATGTGCTTGTGCCAGCCAAGTTTTAGGTCAGGGGATCGTATTGTCTTAGTGATTTTGTTACCTTTACTTTCACATTATAAATCAATTGAAAAGTGCCTCAGTGCAGTCACCGGTATGTTACGAGAAATCGGTCCTTAAAGCTGCTGCCTTTGAATGTATGCAATATATTTTTTTCAAAACCAACTTTTTTCAACGGCCCAACAACCTATGAAAGTAATTTAGAAATTACGTTAAAAAATGACGTTTAGAAATTATTAATCACGTTGATTAATATCGTAACGTCCACGCACAGCCCATTTCTGCACCGGAGAGTTTTTACAACACAATGCTCCTCTTTGATCTGTGAAAATAAAGTAAGTCTCAACATGACACTCTTTGTATCTTTTGCAATGTGAATTTGACCTCATGCATTGAACTCTTTTATTGTTGTTGTGGACGCAAAACTGACGTTCAATGGAATTTGTTGAATTAATTAAAAAAGTCCTCATTCATCCTCATTCATTGACATGCATTAAGCTAATTGCTAGTGATATACAGTTCTGATTTGTTCGATTTCAAAAATTCAGTTAACAGCGTGTGATGCTGATTTGTCAATGTCGCATACATCAGACGAAGGGACTCCTGGTGGATTCTCCTTGACGGTCAAAATTAGATTGTGAGCCTCTCTTTTTTTCTTGGCTCTGGTGTGTTTTTCAGTCACATACTTTTCCAGTGGTTTGGCATCCAGCCCGGTCTTCATTTCATTGGCCAACGCGTCTGTAAAAACAGACCCACGGAGGTTAGGCGGCCCCGGTCCTGCTATCATTTATTGTGCGGCCGTCAGGCCGTACTATTGTATCACAGAACGGCACACTAGTTCCGCTGTTCCGCAGTTAATTTACACTTCCGGACAGTGGTTGCACCGAATGCAATCGGAATGCACACTGTTTTACAGCGATCGTAATCGTAGTCCTATGTGAGAGGAAAGGTAACAAGCGTGTTATGATTAATACGAATATAAAATGTGTATCCTATGTACGTCAGTATATCATGAAAGTGTTCATATGTGTGGAAAGCCACTAGTATTTTACATATATTTTCGAGAACCATTCGATTCAGTGTTCATGGCGTTGATCTGTGATCAACCACTGCCCGGAAGTCGTGTAAACTTGGGAAAACTGATGGAGCGCCTAAGACGAAATTCAAGTCTTATTAAAAATCATAACGCGCTCATCGTAACTTGCTATCTGTCATCCAAGAACTGTTGTCCATTGGAGTTTTTCATTTTTGCCGCACATTCTATTTAACAATCAAACAAGAGTATTGCTTGTTTTAAATATAATAATCTCAAAAGGATCACATCACTTTCAAAAATAATATTTCTGATTGTTTCAATGAGGTTTTACATTTTAATCCTGCACTCCACGGGGGTCAAGCGTACCTGAAGTTTTCTGAGGAACATTGAAGCTCCTGAATTATTGGGAGTGAGAGCGTGTGTTATTTTGATATAAACGTCATGGCGGAGCCAAATAGTGTAAGAGTAGTCTGCAAAAAACCATAAAGAACTCGCCTACGATGTGTGTACACACGGTGGTTAGGCATAACGCGTTATAGGTAGTGCCGCGTAAAATCGTGAGTATCGCGCATTATTTGGGAGGGAATGGCAGCCTCTGAGTGACCGTTGGCAGATAATAAATACAATTTCGCTAATTTGACCTTTCCAAAAATGTCGAATTAGGGTTTGCATGGAACATCACACATATTCATGGTTGTTGTACAGAGTTTAAATTGAAGAAATAAGCCAGCATAACGATGCACAATATCTGTCCATTTTGCTTTGACACCTTCTCTCTTCTCGATTGAAAATGATATGTATGGGCAATAATGTAGATAAAATGCGAGATCTGTAGTAGTGATAGTATGGGCTTCACATGTGCCTGTCTTCAAAATGTTTCACATTGGTCGCAGGCGGCACAAATCTAGGTTGAATGTATCATGTTCAATGTTACAACTGTGGATACTACGGCCATAAGTCAAAGTTGTATCAGTACTAGGAAGTAGGCATGGCAAGAGGTGCCGGGCATGAGATTGGTGATTTACATTCTGACTTTAATTTCACTGTTGAACAGGTTGTGAATATTCATGGATTGAAACCTCCAATATACATGATATATGTATTTCTGATATAATCACTTTTAACCGTTTTGCATTGCTGTATCTAGATGAACCCTATAATGAAATAGATATATATGATACTAGTAATGAGAAAGTTCTTCATAGAAACAATGGTAACGAGACAATCAGAGATTGCAAACCCTCGCCCTTCCAGATTTAGTTACTAAAATTAGAGTTTATGACCCTTACGTTTTGGACCTGGAAGATGATCGGGGATTTTGGTCGTCATTGGTCATATCAAATGATGAAAAAAAAAATGAAAAAAATCATGGGAAAAATATTCGTTAATAAAAGTAGAGTTCTTGCGACTTTTCTATCTTGAACATATTCTCGATCTGTCGACCACGACCTGAATTCTTGATACTGACAACGCAAACTTCACCAACTCTCACAAATTCAACATTCTGCTGAATATCGTCAGTGATCTGCGACTCTTCTATCTTGAACATATTCTCGATCTGTCGACCACGACCTGAATTCTTGATACTGACAACCCAAACTTCGCCAACTCTCACAAATTCAACATTCTACTGAATATCGTCAGTGATCTGGGAATTACCCCTACTTGAAATACCATGGGCGACATCGGGCATCAATAGAAAATCGTCGTCGTATGACCATCAGCCGTACACCATAGGATCGGGTATTGGCCAAACAAAAATACAGATAAGTTTGAAAAATTAATATTGATTAGAACCGGGTGTATAGAGAATTATGTGATTTTTACCTTTTCGGTTGCCATGGCAACCATTTTTATTCGATTTTGACAAGAACTGAGAAGGAACGAGCCATGGTGATACCACTTCCTCCCTATAACTTTCCGGTCAATCGCAGTATTCGTTTTTGAGTTATGCGCGCAGACATCTCAGAGCACTCAAATGTCCTAAAATCGTGACCCCCCAAATTTTCGACCTCGGACGATAATGGGGAGTTTCGAGCCTAAAACCATCCGTGGTACATCACACGATCGGAAATTGGCCAAAGAAAAATAAAAAAAGTAGTTTGAAAAATTAATATTGATTAGAACCGGGGGTATAGAGAATTACCGGATTTTCACCTTTTCGGTTGCCATGGCGACCATTTTCATCCGATTTTGACAAGAATTGATGATAACCGAGCCATACACCACTTCATCCCTATAACTTCCAGGTTGATCGGTCTATTCATCTCCGAGTTATGCGTGCGGACAGACAAACAGACCAACAGACAGGGAGACAGACGAAAAATCCGCCATAGGCCAAGCTTGACGAAATGATTGACACATCTGCTTATATGTAAAACATTTACACAAAATTTACACATTCATGACATCTCCTGAGTAACATCCATGCACTGGGAACTGATCAATTTAAAACATCTCCTAGTCAATTTGTGTATCAACATAATATATATATATATATATATATATATATATACTACCCAAAACACAAAATTTTGGTGATGTCAATATTGAAAAAGCCTAAAACATAACACTGTTACAGATATCCATTATTACAAACTGATAACCTTCAAATCACGGTGTTGCATTTTGAGTTCAAGCACATGGTGTTGGCCATTCTTGCATGCCATACTGGTATTATATGACAGTGTGGACGACCATACTCGCATTAAAATGATAATTCAACAGTGTATATTCATAATCATACGCATGTCAAACACACAATACAAAAAAATCTTGGATAAAGACCACTAAATAATGTAGAATGGAAGTACTGAATATTTAAAAAAAGAGCAGAAAAAAAATACTCGAACTCGCAGAATCAAAAGCCTATGTGTTTGGAAGCGAGCGCTGTAACCACTCGGCCACCGAGCCATTGCATAACACTTTACCATAATTTCCTTTTCCATTGAGAACAACAACTACTACGTGTATGACCGCATGCATGTTGACCTGACTGCGCGAAGAAATCTATCCCAAAACAACAGTAACTTTACAACGAAAATTAGTATTGAAGCTAACATTTACAGTCACATCAATTGGGATTTAGGGCGAGAAAAATCCACATTTTATATTCAGATCTGCATCAACCATTCCAAATCTCCTATAAATGGGCAGATTATGAGGTTATTTTGTGGCCACTAATCTAGTACTACCACTATGCAACTTGCACATGACCCCCATATATTCGACATCGGGCGATAATCGGGAGATTTGGTCATACGACCATCGGGCATGTACCATATTATGACGAAGAATTGACTATAGAAAAATACAAAAATACTTGGAAAAAATAATATTTATTACAAACGGAGTTTTTGCGAGTTTTCGGTTTTGACCTTTTACTTGACCTTGACCCGAATTTTTGACATTGAGTTCTGAAACTACACAGATTTGTTCAATTTGATACGGCACAACTCTTGAAGGAACATATATTAGAACCTGCCTCCTCAATATGGGTTCGAATGTTACGAGACATGAAACCATAAAGTCATGACCATCCAATTTTCGACCTGGACCGGAAATCAGGAGTTTGGGTCGTACGACCATCGCACATGCATCATATGACGCGAAGTTGACCATAGAAAAATATAAAAATACGTAGAAAAAATAATATAGATCAGAAACGGAATTATTGCGATTTTTCGATTTTGAGCTTTTACTCGACTTTGACCTTAATTTTTTACCTTGAGTTATGAAACTCCACAAGGGCACAACTCCTGAATAAAAAATCAAGAGCATACGTCAGAATCTGGCTCCACAATATGAGTTTGAATGCTGCGAGACATAAAGCCATGAAATCATGACCCTCAAATTTCGACCCGGGCCAGAAATCGGGAGTTTGGGTCGAACAGCCATCGGACATGCATCATATGACGCGGAATTGACCATAGAAAAATATAAGAATAGCTAGAAAATTTAATATTTATTAGAAATGGTGTTATCACAATTTTTCGATTTTAACCTTTTACTTGAACTGACTCCAGTATCTCTACGTAGATGCCGGAGTCCCTCTTGGCCCCAACGTACAGCGTAGTATCTGGCATGCTCCAGGACTTCAGATGCAAAGACAGATGCACTTCTTCCTCCGATATTCACCGGAAAGCAGTGTGACGGACAGGGTTGAGTTGAAGGACCGCCAAACGGGTAGAAGTTGTAGGGTGGACTCTGTGTCGGGGCTCTGGTCTGGCTCCTTCTGGAACGCTCACTGAAGGACTGACGAGGTCGGGTCTCCACAGGGGAAAGGATTCCGGGAGCATCCCTGGCTTGGTCCATCAGGATGCTCCTCCGGGCTCTCTGCACGTCCGCATGGCTTCGGTCGGACGCGAAAGCGGAGGACTCCATTCCGTCGTCACGGACTGCGGAATTGTTCTGCCTCCGGCCAATGCTTGGATGGTTGACGGCAACGTCCTTTCCATGGAACCTCGGGTCTCCGCCTCACCGCCAGATCTGCTCTCCACGCCGCTACCTGCTCTGCTACCAGCTCTGCTTTCCACGCCGCTACCTGCTCTGCTACCAGCTCTGCTTTATGCTACTGCTATGCTGCTACTGTTGTCTGCCACCGTTTTCTGCTACTGCTATTCACTACTTTTGTCCGCCACCTTTTTCTGCTATCTGCTACTGCTATCTGCTACTACCATCTGCTACTTCATGGGTAGCCCTCATCCGCTGTCCAATAGTCGGACGCTTCCGACTCCGTATCCGGGTGGTCCGAGAGAAATATGCGAGTCGGAGGTCGATACTCCCAGATGAGTATCTCCGTGTCCCAGTCTTCCTGGTTCTCCGACTGCGCCTGACCGCATTGCTCCGCTAAAATCTCCTGCTCCCAGTCTTCCGGTGGAGAAACTGCTGCTGCCCGGAGACATCCCTTTCGGTCCGGGACCCACTCAGGAACCTTTACCAGCTCCGGCTGCCTGCTGGGAACAGCCACTCCGGCATCCCAGTCCGTTCCGTACTCGAGCTGCCTGATCATCGGGACAGGAGCCGGAGGTCTTCTGGGAGGGAGGTCCTTGTAATGGTCGAAACAGGCCTGCCGGCCCTTGGTAGCCGCTCCCTTCCTGGCGGAGTCGAACGTATTCCTGCATTGGACAGGCATGTTGCCACTTGCTCCTCGCGTCCGCAAAGGTCCGGTAACACTTTCTGCAAAACCGCCATGCCTCTATCTTCCGGGTGCCCAAACTGGTCCCGTTAGGGCCGCCGCCTAGTCCCAATCGATTTGCCATCCGGAAGCCCGGGAAACAGAAGTCGTGATCTTGCTCAACTGCTTCCGCAATTCCGGGTAACACTTGTATTCTTTTCTGCTAATCTGCTCTGCCGGAAAAGTCTGCTAGTTGATTCGATTCCGCCAAACTTCAACACCGATGTGCACAGCTGGAACATTTTACCAGGGTCTCAGCTATCTCCGCCCTCTGCTCGGCAGCTCACACAGCCTCCTTCATTCCTCCATCTTCTACAGCTTTACTCCGTCTTCTCCGTTAACGGAATAATTCTCTGCTTTGGCGGTTCCGTCTGCCTCCAGGAATCCGTCATTCTCTGCTTCATCCATCTCAGATGTTTGACACCGTGATACGGTTTCAGAAAGTCAAAGTGAACCACCTTCTGCCGAGTTTCACTCTCCGCAATCTCGTAGGTCATGTCAGTGAATCGGCTCAGCACCAGCTTTGGACCGCTCCACTTGCTCTGCAACTTGGGTGCCTTTCCTTTCCCCCGTGTTTTAACCGCCATCCACACTCGGTCTCCCGACTGGAACTGACTGTCGACCTTCCGCTGGTCATACAGCTTCTTCTGCCGTACCATCTCTCTGCCAGATTTTGCTTGGACTGCCTTGCAGATGGCTTCTAGTCGCTCCCGGAGCTGACTGCCATACTCTGTTTCTCCTGCTGTTGATTCGCCCCGAGGCCTGCCAATCAGCAACTCTACTGGAGTGTTGACTTCTCTGCCCAGCATCAGCAAATTGGGACCCTGCCCGGTTGTCTCCTGCGGGGTACTCCTGTAAGCTGCCATTGCCAACGGAACTAGCTGATCCCAGTTGGTCTGCCGCTCATTCACATACAGGCTCAAGATCTGCTGCAGCATCTGGTTGAATCTCTCAATGAAGCCATCCGACTGCGGTCTGCTGTTTTCCACTTCCTATAGACGACTCCATCTGCTTTCAACAAGGCTTTCCGCATTCCGAACAGCACTTTTTCTTCGGGGCTCAGGCTAGAAGTTTACATTATCGGTCACACGGCTTCCATCGATCAGATTTGTTAATCATAAATATAAGGGACCTGCGAGGAGTCTTTATTATATGCGATTTCCATACATTTCCTTATAGATTGGTGAAAATGACTCAGCAAGTGCTGAAATATCTTCAGGGAAACGTTTCGAATCATTGCTTTCTGAGAGTGATTTCTGTTGAAAAGTGTCATATTTGAGAACATTATTGAACCAGTTTCGCCAGTGCTCTGTATTTTCATAGAAAGGTCCAAGAAATTGTGGTTCGTTGCTCCAGTGTAGCATCTGCTCCTGAAACGATATTCCGACTGCCGAACAGTACTCTCGCAGAATATGTTCTGTGAAAATGAGCAGATATTTTAATTTAGAATATTTTCATTATTCCATTTCCAGCTCAATCAAATAAATCCAGTATGAAGTGTATTACCTGGTTGTTGTATTAAATCATCAGCATCCACAATGACGGCAGGTTGTCCGAGTTCCTCAGTCACGAACTTGTACATTTCGTACTGTTCCTTGATGCCAATGTCAATTGTTCTCATACTCTGCCACGCTGGATATCATATCATCTGAAATCACACATCTGGTAACTACAGAAACATATATCCGCATAGGACGCTCCACTATGCTATATTAGTTTGCATTTCGTGATGTAATGCATAACCTGGATTGGTCGAAATCCTGCTCATATCATACAGAGAAGAAACGACTTTCGCTGGATCTCTAACCAGGAAGGTGTGGCTGAAACCAGCTGGCAGGTATTTCAAAAAGCGATCAATTTTACCAGCCAGAAAATAAGGCATATCTTTGACGAACACCGTGTCTTAGCCTGTTGGTACCAAATGATTAAGGGATGCGATATTCACGATCGTATGTGCATTCAGTAGGAAACAGCTATCCAAATAGTTTCCACAAACAAAAATAATGGATTTATGCATCCGGATCATAAACACCTGGATAATATTTTCCGCAGAGTTGTTTGGTGTCTGTGAAGGTGCAGTTCGGTTTTATCTCAAGGTCAGAGAATTTGTCACTCATTCGCTCACTGCCCAAGTAGTAAGCGACCGCATACGGTTCAAATAGACCCTGGGAAGAAAAACATTCTTTTTTCATCTAATTTTGACAAAGGTCATGTATTGACATCTGAAAAGGATGTGGAACTGAAATCACCCAACACATCATTCGAACAGATAACTGCATGTATAGTTATCTGTAAAATGCCTAATTTTTTCAAACAAATTATATTGTTTCAAAATGTGCGACGAGCACAAATGTATCTACTAGAGGTAGTTATATATAACCTTGACATACTATTTTTTTTTCGAGGGAGCTAATATGGATTCCTACTGTGTAAGAGATGACCACCATCCACTGATGAATGCCTACATTTCAATGTTCTGGATATGAACCTAATTTTTGGTTCTGGACCATGAAAATTTCGGTGCTAAGCCATGGTTTCCATAGCATAGGAACCGAAAGGTGTCAATAAAATTCAGATTTGATTCCATTGAGAATCCAAGATGGCTGTCGGTCACAAGCTGCAAATTCACTAGATATTCCAATATTGGCCATAATATCTTTAGTATTTGTGATAAAAGCATATTTTTTGGCCCCATGCCATGTGTTTTTGTGGGGAAGGAACAGAATGATTTGAATTCCTCATCGGCACATGATTGTCGTGTCTGACTCTGTTCATATTTAACTACATATGATATCTGCTACATAAGTATTCTGTGTTACCGGGACGATAGTGGGTTGGAGAATGAACCGTGTGAACTGGCCTTAACACTCACCTTTGTTCCTGGTCGATTGATCATCGCAAGGAAAAAGCTGAGGAAACCCAAAGAACAATCTTCTTCTGTTCGCTATTTAAATCCATTCTCCAACACGGACGTATATTATTTATTCAATTGGTAATCAATATGTCTATAAAAACATACCAGAAAATACCATAAAAATATAGTATATATTTTATTTTGCTATACAATCAGAAAATGTACGTGAACTTCAAAGTATGATAGCTTAAAACTGTTTTCTATAAATGCTTTCAAATTGCTAACTCTAGAAGGTACATAACTATGCTAATATATGCTGCACTCAAACAAATTACATTGTCGAACTTTTGCTCACTGGTCGATGACCTCTTGGGTATAGGAGCAAACAATACATGTGACGATATGAGCGATATGACAAAAGGCAAACACTGAATCCTTATTGTGTTAGTATGTGTCAATATGATTACTCCGGGTTCAAATTTCAGGTGAGTACAAAGTAGACTATATGTACCAACTAATAACTAGTAATACAATACTGGCTTCATCCCCATATAACATTGATTTGACAAACCGTCTGGTCTGGATGACTCCAGTTTTAATTCCAGTTATAGTTTGGTCGGGTTTCGTATTTCATTGACTTTTTGTTGGTATTGCTACAGTTTCTATTTTAGCATCTCTGGGTTATTTCACAACGCCCCAGTCACTGGTCTGATAACACAGCGACAAGACATTATTCATCTGAACCATTCATTCATATATCATATTGACTGTTCGGCAAACCATGATATAGTCAAGTTCAACATAAAACTTCATGATTTTTAGTCATAACATCGTTTAGGACTGTCGGATCAATTTGAATTTTTATATTTTTCAATTTAGTATGAAACCATGAATTTTCAGCAAATTTCAGGCTTTTTTCTCAAAAAGTGAAAAATTTGCTCACCTACCCCGATGTTAAATGTTGAACCCATATCGGATCATGGGAATTCAAGCAAACTCGGGGATGTCATGATCTTTATTCCGCTGAGAAGTGTTATACGAGAAAAAAATTGAGTCTGAAGACACATACACATACAGATGTATTCTAATGAAATATAATTTTACAAAGTACTCTGCAAGATTGCCAACTTTTTCAATTTTCAACATAGAAATCTGAAATTTGGGGGGGGGGGGGTATAGTTTTATGCCAAATGAAAACAAGCTACATTTCGAATTAGTCCGACCATTCTAAAAGATAATATGGCAAAAAACTCACATGAAGTTCAGTGTTGAACTTGACATTAGCGTTGTGTAAATGTCCTTGTAATGGCCTTGAGTAAGCATTATTTGATTTTTTGTGACGCGGACAGCAACCTACGCAAGGATACCATTACTGTCCAGATCCGTCAGGATGTTGTTGTTTTCAGACTGAATATCCAATTAAGACATAATCTGATTGACCTCGGTCGGTATCATCCTTCCGACGTAATTAACTACTCATAGTCATGGGCGGAAAAGCACGAATGATATACATAATAGGACCTATATCTTCTAAACGCTAGTACGCTAGCTGGTACAGGGTTTGTGAGGCTTATTGATGCACACACGATATGTGCATATTGTTGAGTTCATATGGCTCACAATGCTTGTACCAGTGTACCAATGTTTAGAAGACATCATATGACGACACCATGATAAGCAATCTAGTGTGTTTCCCATTATAAGCCTTCAATGTTCATGATTACAAGTCTAGAAGCATGCTCGTATAAACGTATCAATGTAACGTCAGTAACTCAAACGTTGTAGTTACATGTATTTTGTGTCCTGTCTGCAGACCAGTCACCTCCTGGCGCTCTTTGTCGGCCTGTCTTAGGAGAACAACCGTCTGACGTTTCATATTAACAGACACCTTTCCGGCCAAAGACAGGTGATGTCATCCGCTGGTGTGATTCTTGTATGTATTGACAGACACCTTTCTGGCCAAAGACAGGTGATGTCATCCGCTGGTGTGATTCTTGTATGTATTAACAGACACCTTTCCGGCCAAAGACAGGTGATGTCATCCGCTGGTGTGATTCTTGTATGTATTAACAGACACCTTTCCGGCCAAAGACAGGTGATGTCATCCGCTGGTGTGATTCTTGTATGTATTAACAGACACCTTTCCGGCCAAAGACAGGTGATGTCATCCGCTGGTGTGATTCTTGTATGTATTAACAGACACCCTTCCGGCCAAAGACAGGTGATGTCACCCGCTGGTGTGATTCTTGTATGTATTGACAGACACCTTTCTGGCCAAAGACAGGTGATGTCATCCGCTGGTGTGATTCTTGTATGTATTGACAGACACCTTTCTGGCCAAAGACAGGTGATGTCATCCGCTGGTGTGATTCTTGTATGTATTGACAGACACCTTTCTGGCCAAAGACAGGTGATGTCATCCGCTGGTGGGATTCTTGTATGTATTGACAGACACCTTTCTGGCCAAAGTCAGGTGATGTCATCCGCTGGTGTGATTCTTGTATGTATTGACAGACACCTTTCTGGCCAAAGACAGGTGATGTCATCCGCTGGTGTGATTCTTGTATGTATTGAAAGACACCTTTCCGGCCAAAGACAGGTGATGTCATCCGCTGGTGTGATTCTTGTATGTATTGACAGACACCTTTCCGGCCAAAGACAGGTGATGTCATCCGCTGGTGTGATTCTTGTATGTATTGACAGACACCTTTCCGGCCAAAGACAGGTGATGTCATCCGCTGGTGTGATTCTTGTATGTATTGACAGACACCTTTCCGGCCAAAGACAGGTGATGTCATCCGCTGGTGTGATTCTTGTATGTATTGACAGACACCTTTCCGGCCAAAGACAGGTGATGTCATCCGCTGGTGTGATTCTTGTATGTATTGACAGACACCTTTCTGGCCAAAGACAGGTGATGTCATCCGCTGGTGTGATTCTTGTATGTATTGACAGACACCTTTCTGGCCATAGACAGGACCGGGTGATGTCATCTGCTGCTAGTTTGATTCTTGCATGTTTGACTTTATCCAAAAAAGGAGATTAACTCAGGAACAAACATGTACACAATATAGGATAGGAATTGAACTTATGATACATGAGGTAAAATGATATGAGTGAGGTCAGGAAATATCAAAGTCAAACTGTTGTCTACCACCTTGTGTGCTATGCCCATAGGATGAAAAAGACCTTTGTGACGCCCGTGGGGAAAACTCCCAGCCGAGCGGCATTTTGTGCACGTACAAAAACGCCATTTTACCGAAGTAATTTTGCAAACGATTTTTTTTTTATTTTCTTCTGGTTCATATTTGTACGGTTTCTACATATTGGCGCCACTGGGTTATGTATAACAGTATCTAGTTCACGTATCCGTAATGAAAGCTCAGTTTGAATTTCCATGTTTGTCATCGCGATCCGATTGATGAGTCTTCCCAATATATGACGAATTGGCAGTAAAATTTCTTTGCATATTATTTTCTTCGGAATTCATGAATATGCCTCTTTTGGGATAGGGTTTTGATTGCGGCTATAAGTATTTAAATCGCGACGAGAAAAATTTCGCTGCAGCGAAAAAATTATTTTGGTCGCGACGATAATGTTTTTACCGCAGCTAATAGTATTTAATTCGCAGTGAGAATGTTTTCGCCGCAGCGAAAACGTTTTGGTAGCGGATTTGATGATTTTGGTCGCGATTTAAATACTTTCAGTCATCACAATTAAATTCGCAACGAAAACTGTTCAGGCAAAACGCATTATGGCATGAATCAGCCACCAAAGATTGTCTATTTTTGGTTCACCCAGTCATAGTAGCTGAGGATTTGAAAGAATTGATGAGTACTCGGTGTAGATGAAATCGAAGTGATTACCGTTGTTGACACTTTCGGTTCAAAATCTGCGTGTAGCTGTCATTGGTCGGCTGCCTGATCTTTTCGGGAATGCTCAGTAAAATTTGGCGGGAGATTCTAAGAACTTGTCCAAATATTATCGCGTGGTCATCAAATTGTTTATATCGGGGGTTAGGCTTAATCCCTTGTTACAAAACACAAAACGTAGCATTTCGACGGTTAGTTGTGATTATGGATTGAATTCAATGAAAAATTACACGGGCCCTGGTCTATTGTATTTACAGGCTGGTCCATATTACACACAGAGCGGGTGATATGTACCACTTGTATGTTTATCTTGCATCTTTCGTTACGGTATCTGACACGTTCATGTGTGCCATCATTTTTATACAGCGCCACAAAAGGAGTATTATTTATACAAATCCCCCATGTGTAAGATATATCGGATTATCGAGAAGTTTTGCTGGAAAGTGACTAAAAGTCTTAAGTGGTTCATATTACACGTCTCTATCCTATATATTTAAGTTACCTGATTCTTCCAGCCTGTAATCACCGAGTCTGTGTACTGTGGCCTGTGTATGACACCACACAACGTGTCAGTGGTGTAAATAACATTGACTTAACACCTCATCTTGACTAAGAATCACATCACTGTCTCCTTCATTAGTGATGATAACGTGGCGTCTGGACGTCGCCGTTTTGTACCTGGACTTATTTCATTTGTCTAGAAAAAGGTTAGCTCACCCTCGTACAAACAAAACGTTTTTGTATGAGTGTTTCATTGTTTAGAACACGCTGCTAGATTGCTCTCAATCAACCAGCAAATCTCCTCAATAATGAGGTCAAAGGGTTGTCGACCACTCAGAATGCGTTGAAGACAGATGTTCGGATCAGATTCAAAGGTTGATGAAATAAAGGTCGTTAGAATATTCTGTTATTTTTAATCGATACTATTCTGGATGAGGATCAATCTAATGAGCAATCTGCAGTACTGACAATCCCCTCATGAGTTCTTCAAGGGTCAACTTACTCTGTTCTTTTCCAAAACGGCTTTGTCCTGTCCATTGCATAAGAATGGTAGATATTCTTGCTTTGATATTGTCATGTTTTGTATAGATAGTGCTCTATATCTCTCCAATGAACAACCAACACGTAGTCTGATGTTTTTGTGCAGATATTAGCGTACCAGATATCAAGTAGTGTGGAATTATTATAACAATAATTCTGAAATAGGTGTGATATCTACCATTGCTGAGAGTCGTTCCTCCATCTCTGAGAACGAGTCATGTTTTTGTGTAGTGACACGTTCATCACAGCAAAGTTGAAGATGGGGTGACAATCCATTTGAATACTGATATATATCGGGGAGTTTCTGAATCAACAATGTTCCTAAATCGTCATTGTCAAAATAATGGCATAATGGCTTCAATGGGCACGACGATTCTGAAAAAGGCCTAATTGACATCGAGTTGAAGAAAATAGCTGTGCAGCCAAACAAAAACTGATAAATAATCCAAGAGATGGATTGAGGCCATTTTCCAGTTTGTGACGTCATTGTACTTCTTCCCACTTGTACCTGTATTTTAGCGTCCATATTGTCAGCCCTCCTCGTATCCGTGATCACATCGGAAAGTTGTACTGAACCGATTCTATGTTACCACCACTTGTGATTGGTAATTTCAGCCAAAACCGGTTTAATGAAGCATCTGTTAACGATTCCACGAGCTCAGTGTTGTTCGAACAAGGAGGAAATGACACAAATGTAATTTACGATATAAGGGATAACCAGCATTGATGACATGTCTGATATGTTATACCACTAAGTAGTCCAACACCTACAATCGAGTTAATAGGCAAACAATAACGTAAGGTTTTTGTTGTGAGGAACAATTGTTTTGTAAGCTATGGGCAATCAGCTGTCATAGAGATGCAACAAGAAGACATAGTTTGTATGAATCAATCTACTGCCAAAGGCACAACTGCAAAAACATGACGTGGTCAGGGGCATGCCGTGTGTAAAATGTAGTTGTTTCGATTGCATATCACTGTTTACCTTGTATACTTGCAAACATAGATATTCGCAACATATCCAAGCCCATACTTGATTTTCTGAAAAATCCGTCATGATTTAAACGTCATAAAAATCTTCAGTCAGCTGTTGATTTTTATTGGATGAACGTGTGATTCCGTCCTACGTATTGTACTCTAGAATGCGATCTGACATTACTCATCTATGCACTTCTCCAACACAATCAAATATATTTTTCCTACGAGTCAGGCCACCTTTCAAACACCTGCCTTGGTTTGGCTCCCATCTGTCACAAGCTACTAGGGCTTCTTTGGTTCTTCTCATGGTATTTCTTATTCATGCGCCATATTAAAGTCGGCGCATAATTTATTGGCGCGAACATATCTCATCAAATCTCGGAACTTATTGACTTGTATTAGAAAAAATTCAGGCAACGTTTGAACAAGCCTGTGACCAAAGTTGCTGACGTGAATTCGAAGTTTGTTTTTCCCACAGAAGACTACTATCTCCAGAAATACGATTCTGAATGGGCTTTTACCATTGTAGCAACGAGCGGGAAAGCATACAGTCAAAACAGTGGTGAATGCCAATGCAACAGCTCATTAATGCAGAGAAAGATCATTGGTCTGACCAGTGGTGTGCAACGATCTGAAAAATAACATGTGATAGCATTATGTTTTCAAAAACGGATAGTGGTCACAGTTTGATGTCCCGGAATGGCTGAGAGTATTATTGTATACTTGGGTGAGAAACTATATGTCCAGGCAGAATAGGACACACAATTTTATTTGACTGTAGTTCATTGTTATCGCTAAACAACTGAACATATTCAATATTCAGCAGCATGTGAATTGAGGATTTGGGGTGCCTACTTTTTGACCAGCTTCGTATCGTGCCCGGCCATGCTCGCGTTGGTTTGGCCTGAGTCCTCTGAGTCAAACTATAGAGCTCAGCCCAGTGTTGCTTAAGGGACTGTCTCAAAGATGCCATACCTGATTTCAAAAAATGCCAAAATTTTTGTGCTTGATTGCGCTGTTGATCAATCAAAGAAAATAATGAAATAATAATGTGATCACAATATTGATCATTATAAATTTCAACGTACCGCACACAGGCCTTTTATACAGGCTATTAACCATACACTTACCCTATATACCGTACATTACATAAATACATCTAATTTATATACGAGCGGAACATGAAGTCGTCTATCAACTTCAGTAAATGTTGGAGGTTTGATCCGATTCTGCCTGAATAACTCTCGTGGATATTGTGTGATTGTGATTTTTTTAATGCAGAATATTTTCAAGCACGAATAGAAAAACAAAATTTCATTTGTGAACATTGTATTTTCTTTGAGATGGCCCCTATTCAGATCGGCTGTTCCATTGATTTGTCTCAATCCCATACAACTTCAAAATGGTAAGCTAGAATTGCCATGTTAAAACCCCATAAGGAAATATATTTTCCTAAATATACGGACGAGAAACGCACACGTCAGAAAAACAGCCATTGTTTCATAATGGTCATGGTGCCCTCTTCACTTTATATAAATTCCAATTAATACAAGTCAGTGAGTTCTGAGGTATCATGAGATATGTTCGCGCCAATAAATTATGCGCCGACTTTAATAGTGTGGTAATAATGTCGCTTCTGTAGAAACATGGTGACATTTTCAATTGCAAAAATCATAGCCTGGATAGTTGCATGTAAGAAAGCCCACATGGTTGCGTTACATTAAGCTGTGTTTTGTATTTTCAATCCTTCTTTTTCGTTAATGTAGTTTCTCGGGCTCTGTCCGATATTTACATCGAAGAGTTAGGTCTATGCTGCATGAATCAGGGACCCAATATGGTCATTGGCAAACAGCGGCATATTATGTCTTGACTAATTGGCTTGGAATATTACCACGAAGTTCACAATAGACAGGATAATCTTCTTGTTTCTTTAAGATTTTTCTATCCAGTCGATACAATGCCTGCCCTTGGGATGAAATGACAATTCTCAGTACAGGGTCGGTGAACTCTGCACATGAAAATGTTCATGAGTCATAGGTCTGTGGTTCCTATGTTAAAAAACATGATACATTGTAGCTTGGACTGTTTACGTAATTAGTAATTGTTTATATTACCCAGAATCTATTTTTCTCAAATGATAATTTGATGATAAACATCACAACGTTTTTATTACATCAGGACGTCAATTGTTTGGTGAATTCAAATGGGAAGTCCTAGATGGCAACTTCAGTGGTTACATTTGATTTGATCTTCCACTCCTGAAACTAAGCATGAGTGAAGTTTCGAAATGTTTAAAGTCCCTGTTGTATATGAAGATTTTCAGTATGAACTTTATTAAAATCCATAATTTGCAGGTATACATAGTCAGGTTAGCTGAGACAAGGGTAATCCGTATTCCATCCTTCCAGGAGAAAACAAAAACCTGGAAACCTCAAATAAATTGTACCTGTCCTGCCGTCGATATTTTCACGTTTGTATTTCAAACAATTTATTACGAAGAGTGATTCTACTATCCGTGCTTCATTTCAAGTTCTGTGGTAGACAACACTTGAACCTTCTGGTTTGAATGACTTCATTTTGCTCTAAGCAGGCATACATGTATGTTGACGAATCGTCACATTACTTATGAACAATACGGTACTGTACGCCACAAAATACGGAATGGTTCCAGTCACAGTCCCAACTATTTTAACAAAATCCAGGTCATAAGCTGGGTGAATTTAGTTACAATGGTCACAACAGTATAGAAAGCTATATTCAGTTTATAATATTCCTATAAGAAACAGGAAGCAAACAAATTGTTGACTGGGGAAAAATCCCACCAAAACGGAAGGCAACGGAGTGCAATGTGCAAAATATAGTTATTTATTACAGTAACCCAAAGGATTCAGTACACATGTACATTCGTCAAACAAATAATACATTGAAAACGTCATTGATACGGTGGCTGATTCATGCCATAATGCGTTTTTCCTGAACAGTTTTCGTTGCAAATTTAATTGTGAGGACTGAAAATATTTAAATCGCGACCAAAATCATTAAATTCGCGACAAAAACGTTCTCGCTGCGGTGAACACATTCTCGCCGCAAATTAAATACTTTAACATTATCGTCGCGACCAAAATCATTTTCGCTGCAGCGAAATTGTTTTCGTCGTGATTTAAATACTTATAGCCGCGATCAAAACATTCTTGCTGCAGCGAAAATGATTATCGCCGCGGCAAGAATGGCCATGTTAGAACGTTTTTCTTTCATCATATCAAAGAGAACAAATGATTTATTATTGAAATTATCGTCGCTGCGCATATTCACAGTTAAATGTAATTATCGCCGCGGCGGCAATTATTCTCGCTGCAGCAGAAATGAATTGGTCGCGGCAACAACGATTTTCGCTGCAGCGAGAATGTTTTGGTCGCGGCGAGAATGTTCTGGTCGTGGCAAGAATGTTTTCGCTGCAGTGAAAACGTTTTGGTCGCTACAATTAAATTCGCAACGAAAACTATTCAGGAAAAAACGCATTATGGCACGAATCAGCCACCGTATCGATCTTTTTGTTGAGACCAATATTTGTAAACTAAATGTTGCCTGAGAAACAGGACCGCCGTTAGTCCCACATGCCTTTTTGTCGCACTTGACGTTTGGGCGACAAAGAGTTTAAACTCTATTCAATGAGACAATCAGACGGGTTTAAACAGCTTTTGAAACTCTATTCGTTATTCAGGACTCTTGAGGAGCTCATCTGTCTTGCTTAAAGGCTGGACAGCGTACTTTGTGTGTCTGGGTATATTTCACATCAAACTTCAATGTGTTCCCTACAGCACCTAATCCATCATCAATCACACTCTCTGTCTCTGACACAATCTGGTTACTTAGCTTGGTGGGGACGAATCCTGACACTACTGTTTCATGGATGCCGTATTTTTCTTTGCAAGGACCTTAAAGGAAATAATTGTTTGCACTTTTCAAGTGATATCCTGTGATTCATGTAATCTAAGTCTCGTGAATGTTCACCTGTTTAATCAAATAAATGGAATCAAATAAAAAAAAACTCGTTTTGTTTTTTTATTCAAATCTGACATTTGTTAAAATAACTAAACTTCTGAACGTCTGCATATTGAGTTTTCTTTTCGAAATACTTATATATGTGCATTGATTGTTGTATACAATAGAATAAAATTGAATAGAATGGAACTAGTCAATTTCGAATCAACAGAACATGGTGAACATCAGCTCTATGCAACAGGATTGTTTTCAGCTATCCCACAAATAAAACATACCAATGAATCGGAATGTGTCTAGTGTCTAGTTCGTGGAAAGAATGACCACTGAATTACTTCTCACGAATTTGCTTCTTGTGTGGAATTTCTGGCTCAGGAGGTGACAGTGGTTTTTATTCGACATACATCTGCTAGTCAGAAGATGTATTTTGACACATCATTACAGAATATTCTACTTTGACACAACCCAACAAGCTCTTCTATAATCAGGCAATCTGTGAACTGTTAGTCACATCACACAACGTGTCAGTGACGCAACTAGCCTTGAACTTCACACCACATCTGAATTATCAATCATTTCTCTCGCGGCGATGACGTGACATCTGGACGGCATCATTTTGTAAGTAGTTATTCCGAGAATACATTAACAAGAAAATGCATCTGACGGCGGGAGACGACATTAGAGCTCGAGCACATCAACTACCATATCCTCCCCACATGATTCCTATTCATTCCCGTATATATATTATGATGAAAAACTTCTCCTACTTCATTCATATTCCTAATATTCATTCATATTCCTAATAAGTAAACATTCATTTTGAATTCAATGAAACGAATATACCTGCTAAAATGTTATTGAACCCCAATAAAAAATCCTTAGAATATTGAAAACTATGAGGAATATCTGCATCTGAGATCGAGATATGGCCTAACACATGCCTGATGGGCAAATTGAAAGACCAGTACGAAACAAAAAGGCTTCACAACCCAGCATGAAACACCCTGTCAAGTGATAAAATACGTCAAATTACGGTAAATGTAACCGTGGCAGCGCAGACGTATAGTTGTGTTTACTTCATAACGTGAAAGAAAGCCACACGCGAGCTTACATCGTGCATGCATGCACGAATTGCTGCACAGAAAATATGTGTTCCAAAATACGCGTCATTGTGATAAAATTTGCTTTGCATTCTGGGAACGTCAATTTCCACCGGCTCCGCCATTTTGGGACGTTTTTAGACAACTGGAGCGTTTAACGTAATTTTCAAATCAAATCAATCAAATCAATTTATTTCCTAACAGCATACAATAAAACATACAAAATTCAATACAAAAATCAAAATTCAATGCTGCTAGGAGGTGACGCATAACCTTAGGTTGTCTTCCTGCGACACCTCAACAAAAAAAAAAAAGCAGAACGAAATAAACTTGAGAACAAAACGAAAATAGAAACTAATAGAGACTTATATTATGATTATCTATATTTACACACATACACACACACCTACACTCACACACACACACTCAAACCTAACACATCGATTTATGCATTATATATCTGTGAAATATTCAAAATTTGCTATCAATTCGAGAGATTTCATGTCAAGGACGAAGAAAATCGTCATTTGAAGTAGGTGTCTAAACGTTCACATGCCAAAACGAGCGTCGATAGGTTGGCATGAAAACTCCATAAGAAAGTCAGCACATAGACATGTAGAGTGTTGGGGGCTTCGCCCCCAACGCTCTAATGTCAAAAATTACAACTGTAACTGAAGATCTATAGCAGGCATAGTTTTTATTTTCAAAGGTTCAGTAAAACTTGAAACGTCAGTAATTCTCGATAAAATCACATAAAGAACGCTAATGTTGATACACTATTGCCATGTTTTTTTTTACAAACCAATACCGAATTTTCAGTACTGTCACTTCCCTCTGTGGTTCTCTAAAGTTTAACCTTGTTTTTTTTGCTCTCTCCCACTACGGCAACACCATGGCCAAACTTTGGGTTGTTGTTCATGCTCTAAGTCAGTACCTAGTTTAGTAGATCGTTTTATATCTCCATGTTCATATATTCATTTTCATACAAATACCTTACAAATAATCAATGAATATTTAAACTGGTATTAATGTCACTTCTATCCATGCAATGGTTTACTGACATAGATGCATGCAAGTCTTATCATCAGCACACCACCCACATGTTCACCGAAACAACAACGTACTTTTGTGTAAATATTGACGAATGAAATCATATCATTTTGATTGGAATCGTGACCGAGAAATATCACTGAACAGGTATAATATTAAAAGGACGCGAAGAGTCTTTACATTTTTCTTGGAAATATATATATAGATATATTGTGTTTTGTCTTTGTTATCACACTCAGCACATTCGGTCCAGTATTATGCTATTCCATCAAGTGTTCAGTAGAAACAGCTAAATTTCACACCCTGTCTGCCCCTGATGACGCCAGTGTGACGTTGGCTGTAAATATTCGGTCGGGTTTTGTTTTTATTCCAAAAATGTTTTATTTTAGACAACATTATTGGTGCTTCATTCCAAATGACAATTTATTTCATGTTTACTGGAAGTTGTAGATGGGAGGACAATCAATTCGAAGGATGATACAAACTCTGAGGGACTCAATCATCAATGTCATATCGAAATCGAATTGAATGTGAATTGAATCTTTGTTGCTAGGGCAGTTCAGCAGTTGAATGTTCCACCTCTAAGAATCATATTGCAAAAGTATATATAACCGGCAAATTATCAAAGACATCAATTGATATCGATTTCCTATTGTTGACGGCAATGCACTGCACTGTACTTCAACCCATGTGTACTTGTACATGTATATCTCTGTCCCAGATTGCCACCCTAGTGTTCGGTATCATTTCGGAAAGTGAGTCTGAACCCTTATCTATAGTGTACGACGGCTGCCATTTTTGGACCTCATGTTTTCGCCTTAAAAAGCAGGGCGAGAACACGAAAGTACGAAGCGAAAAGACGAAACTAAGAAGCGAAAATCCGAAAACACGAAGCGAAAACTCGAAACTGAATATCGTCTTTTTGCTTCGTGATGTCGTGTTTTCGTTTCGTGAGGGGTGTTGCAGGGATACTGGTAGACGGATTAAAATCAGATTATCTATATTATACATGATTTTATAGGGCGTCAAACATATTTAGTGGCCTGTCATCAATAGCAGCCCGTGACGGCCGCTTATCATGGATGGAGGGACACTAAAATGTAATGTATAATACCCTATAAAATCATGCGTAATATAAATAATATCAATCAGTTCAGTCTCTCTCAAAAGCACAAAACAAATATTGCTATTATTAATAGTTGCATTTCATTTTAAAAGAGACGTTTCAGACATTCGTTATATACACCATTGCCGACTCGTCAGGTCAGATATACAGCCTTCAGTGCACACGACGGCAGTCATTTTGGGATCTCATGTTTTCGCCTATAAAAATGGACGAGAACGCGAAAACACGAAGCGAAAACACGAAATCACGAAAAAAGAGACAAAAACACGAAGCGAAACGACGAGATTCATTTTCGAGTTTTCGCTTCGTGTTTCCGGGTCTTCGCTTCGTTGTTTCGTTTTTTCGCTTCGTACTTTTCCGTTTTCGCTCCGTGTTTTCGCGTTCTCGCCCTACTTTTTTAGGCGATAACACGAGATCCAAAAATGGCCGCCATCTTACACCATACTTATCAGAAGATTACACTTGTCAATGAAAATATCATCACTACTAGAGACAGGTCACATGATCTAAGACTGGTAAATATATCGATATATTATTATATACTGCGAAGTTATTCGTCCGCATAACCCTGTTTGTGCCCTGTACGAATACTGGCCGGTATCCTGCCCGCTGTCTACGATCGCTTTTGCGCATCGAATGACGTTGCCATAGCAGCTCATGCACATGTCCTTTTGGGGTTTACGTTATCCTTTTCACGGTATATAATGGATACATCATCGCCTGGTGTTTCCAGCATGCGCCCCGATATTTGCCCTTGATCCCGGCATTTGCCCTCGGCCTTGGGCCTCGGGCCAATACTGAGGATGTCGGGCAAATATCAGATCACATACTGGAAAAAACAGATAATATTGTCTATTTTCCACAGGCACAATGCGATTTTGATTAATACGAATACGCTGAAACACTTTTTAATAAAGAAAAAAAAAGCGCAACCAAATATCTGAAGCGGCAGTGCCGTCGTCTGGACTAGACAGTGTTTAAATATAGTTGTTACCACTGTACACCCGATAAAATAAGTGTACAACAAACAGTAAAATAGGCTCATCGGACGTACAAATCATCATTCAGCTTCAAATACGTCGTGGTATTATTACCACGGTCAATACGAAATAAAAGTCCTATCTGTATAATATACAGGGAGAGACTATGGGTAAGCAATATAACTATGGTAATAGCCAACGTTCCTTCAGTCATCGATGGTAACAGCAATCGATTATGGCTCTGAGAACGTTCCATACACCAAACAAAATTACACAGGCCTCTTCATAACACATCTAAATTCATTTCGCCCTCACAGTAATGACTGGAAGCAGGTTCAAAGGAATACGTCATGAAATTCCTCACATTATATTCCGGTATGCCCGCCTTGTGGTGCGGAGGAGTGCATTACGAAAAACTGCATGCCAATTTCGCCAGTCGTCTGTCATTTTCTATTTACAGTAATTCATGATTAGTTTTGTACTTTGAATAGCATACCTTGCCCATGAAACAGCGATATTGCCGGTAATAAGTACTTCCCCTAGAGGTAAAGTGGATCGTCGAGATTAGATTTGCACTCATGAAAGGACGGTAATATAAGTGACAATGACTTGACGTTATGATTTGCCGAGTAGATAATATCGCTGCGATCTTTTACAGTACTAGCTGATTATATGTTGACCAATAACTCACAGTCCGTAAATCACAACATGCAAATCACGCCCAACTCACATCCAAGTCACATCCATTAGCAGTCTTTCACTTCTGACGAATAAGCACTAGCCGTCAACTATGCGTTGACGAATAACCCAAACTGGCGTATACCAGACGAATAGGGCGAGGGGTCGTATCCACGCGCAACTGTCGAAATATGTAACATTATTACAATATGTGTATATTTGCCAAGTTCAGCACAAAATCATCAATGGTTTGCCCACAACTTCAATTAATGTGTAGGTGCATTGTCAACGCATATTGTTGTTCGAATTGCTTAGAATCAGACCACCTCGAATTAAACTCCAACCAACCATATTGCTATGGATGTATGGTATGGTAGCCAAGGTGTTCGGATACATGGGTGTGGTACATGTATATTTATCTATGTAGCATGCAATACTAGTTTGCGTTGACCAGCTACACAAGTACACTGCGATAAAAATCAACTTCGGCAAATATCATTGCAGGTTTTACGTTGAATTTGAATAGGTGTGATGCATATCGTATAACCATTCACACCTTTCACAATAGCCCAGATCTCCGTCTATCCCACATAGACATACCCGTGGTTACAATAAGCTCGAGGATGACTCGGTGCATTTGGCATTCCCGATGGTTGCTCGACCCAGGTAGAATATTTTGTACTGCACTATACTAATACTACTCACCCAATGAATGAATGCCATATTTAATCCGTCTGACACATTTTTAATCTTAATTGAATCTAGAAGAAAGAGTATCCTGCGATACATGGACTGGTTGTTCAATATTGACCAGTACGCGTGGATACGACCTCTCAATCTATTCGTCGCCTATACGTCAATTTGAGTTATCCTTTGGCGAACAGCGTACGACGTAGTAGTTAAAGCCCGAGTACTGCTCGCCGTTCCGGCATATAAAATAAGGATTGAAAAGGTGTGAGACGGAATGAATGTTATGTGTACAGTGCTCGAGTAGTATTTATGGAGCAGTACAAGGTACCTGGCCCAAGTACGCTTTATGGGAGCAGATTTCAAGCATGAGTGGCTACATGTCAATTGCAATGTACACATGATTTAATCTCATTGTATTGCAATCATGAAGCGAGCAAAACTTCTCTCAATATTTCACAATTGAGCTCAGTTCCAATACTACAAACACATCGCTCCAATATTCGCATGTAGCTCTCCATTACCTATTGGTAATGGAGAGAAAGAACAATAGAGTGACGTCACAGGTGGACTTTACTAACTGTTATGCGTCGAGTAAGGTGCGGTATTTGACTTTTACCATGGTGATCTAACCCCCCTCATTGGCTAGAGAGGCTCCTAGCACCAACTCAAATATACTATAGCTCACTAATGTGCTCGTACCGCACCTTAAACGATGCGCCAAAAGTTAAAGACTGCTAATATGGCGAAATCCAACACAAAGGATCGCCCGCTGGCGATCCCACAACAGATTTTTATGGACATTTCAGTAAATTCCGTCATTGTGTAATGCTTGAAAAATATTCACACAAATCATGGATATTACGTAACCTACTTTATGTTGTAGATGCCATCTATGTGACAACCGAAAACTCGTTGCCCAGGCCGGGGATCGCACCTACGATCTCTGCGTTTTGAGACCGACGCTCTACCAAGTGAGCTAAAGGGATTGTACTAGCCAAGCTAGTAGGAGCGAGGTCGCATCTAAACTAAATATTCGTAATCAACACCCTGTCCATTCTGGCATAGCGACTTTTGATTATTTGTAATCAAACACTTTCCTTCTGGTTACACAATATTACAACGACTGACTGGATTCAGCGACTACGAGTTTGTGTGTATCCTGCTTTGGGACATCCCCTCAAGACGAGCGCATGGACACAAGGTTGTGTTATATTACGCGGTGATGTGTTAATTGTCTTTGCTTCTCGTCAATTCATTTTTTTTTTTCAAAATTTTCAAAATATACCAATAATGTGATTCGGTTCGGGCCTAATGATCATTTAAGCATCATTGGACCCGAACCAGATCACATTATTACTTTTTTTATCAATACTTAAATCACAATGACCAAAGTAGGATAGTAGTAACCAAGGATCAGTTTCACCTCAATAAATGCATCTTGTAATTCACATTGCTTGTGTTTTGTAAAAAAAAAATATCGCTTCGAACTGTCGAATTCCAAGTGTCCATGTGCCAGAACGACCGACGTGCATGAGCAAATCAGAGCGGTCAATCAATCTCTCAAAACGAAGTTTGCAGGGTTATATGAAATATTTACACATGACACGTCATTGTTTATTTTGCACAGTCCTGTCGTTGTAGAATTGGTAATATTCAACAAATCATTGCAATATTGATAAAAATGATCAGTTAAGTACAATGCGTATAGTTTGGTATTACTACAGGCGAGGGCACACAAACTTGTCGTGCCTATATTGATGTTTTTTTTGGCCCAAGTATCATACACTGCGCCTTCTTCTATATTCAATAAGGATTAAAAAGGTGACAGGCGGATTAAGTGGCATTCATTTAGTGGACGAGTAGTATTAAGGCGCAGTGTGTGATACTTGGGCCGTTTTTTTTACGGAAGACCGTTAGTGCCAGGTGTGAAAATATATTTAAGTGGCGGCCGCCACTGGATTATCTGGCGGCCGACACATAATTATCTGGCAGCCGCCACTTAATTAGTGCTTTAAGGATTGATTGCAAGTGATGGTCATGAACCTGGCATTGAGCAGCTGTCCATTCACTTATAATGTAAATATAAAGGTAACAAATACATGAATTTACACACTTCCAATCAACGTGAAACTTTGCCTTTCTGATTGTTAGCCATCAAGGAGTACTAACCGAGACTCTGTTTCTTACTAAGCAATGTTAAATTTGTTAAATTCATCGTTTTCATATGTCATTTTCCGACCAATTTCTCAGTCTACAAAATACACTCACAACAGGGCGAGCGAAAGGATTATGCTGTGCAGCAAATAACTAGTGAGGCCAGTAAAACTCACAGGTGATATGCACTCGGGTGCATCGAGGTGTTTGGGATTATGAATGTTCAGCTCATTGTATACATCTCACAGAAAGTATAGCCCTAGATATTCTCATTATTGTGACGACAACAAGGACTAAATATATGCAACAGCCAGTGCTTGTCAAGCAGAACACTCGAATCTTCGTCTTGGTGAAACTTATAAAATGATTTATCTAATCATCAAATAGCACAACTTTCGTGATATCATTTATGAAACCATGTCTCGGTTCATCATCCATGAGTATATGTGTGTGTGCTAGCCAAGTTTTATGTCAGGGGATTGTATTGTTTTGGTGATTTTGTTACCTTTACTTTCACATTATAAGTCAATGGAAAAGTGCCTCAGTGCAGTCACCGGTAAGTTACGTGCAATCACACCTTAACACAGCATTTTGGTCTATCCATAGGCATTCATGTTAAAATGAAATAAAATAAAATTTACATTTTATTTGAGATACATTATCGATATACTAAGTCGATATTATCAAGCTACTAACCCGGGATTTAAAAAAAAGATCTTCTTTCCTTCTTTTCTCTCCCCCCCCCCCCCTCGGAAACCAGCATCCCATAGGAGTGGTGCGCGTTAATCACATGCAAAGTGATTCTGATCGGTCAATGCCGATTTATATTGTAACATATATATATATATATGGTCCAAGAATGCCTAAAAAAAATTAACGAATATTTGTTTGGGGGATGAAATGTACATATTTTCATGTCATTGATTGGTGTTATGGACCATAGGGCAACTTTCAATACATAATCCATAGGTGACAAAAAAATTAGCCCTAGGGCTAAGAAAGGTTACCGGACAATATATATTTTATATATTAGCCTTTTGTCTCACGACCTTGAAAAAAAGGTCATTGGTCAATTCAAGGTCATAAGAATATTCAGCATATATCACTTCAAGTATGTTCTCAATTGGTTCCAAAGCTGTAAAGTCGAAAATAAGTGAAATATTAGCTATTTTGTGATGTGACCTTGAAAATGAGGTCATAGGTCAAGTTCAAGGTCATGAGAATATTCAGCATATATCATTTCCTCTATGTTCGAGATTGATTCCTAAGCCGTAAAGTCGATAAAAAGCGAGATATGAGCCGTTTTGTTCTCTGACCTTAAAATTGAGGTCAATGGTCAAATTCAAGGTCACCATAATATTCAGTATATATCATTTCCTCTATGTTTACTATGGATTCCTAAGCTGTAAAGTCGATTATAAGCGAGATATAAGCCATTTTGTGCTCTGACCTTGAAAATAAGGTCAAGGTCAAATTCAAGGTCTTCAAAACATTCCGTGTATTTCATAGCAATATTCACCATATATATCATTTTCTATGTGTCCACAATTGATTCCTGAGCTGTAAAGTCGATAATGAGCAAGAAATTAGCCGGTTTGACCTGTGACCTTGAAAATGAGGTCAAAGGTCAAATTCAAAGTCACGAGAATAATCTGTATATATCATTTCCTATATGTTCACAATTGATTCCTAAGCTGTAAAGTCAAAAAGGAGCGAGATATTAGCCATTTCGTCTTGTGACCTTGCAAATGAGGTCAAAGGTCAAATTCAAGGTCACAAATATATTCGGCATATATCATTTCCTATATGTCCACAATTGATTCCTAAGCTGTAAAGTCGAAAATAAGCGAGATATTAGCCATTTTGTGCTTTGACCTTGAAAATGAGACCAGAGGTCAAATTCAAGGTCTTGAGAATATTCAGCATATATCATTTCCTATATGTCTACAATTCATTCCTAAACTCTAATCTCAATATCAAGTGAGATATTAGGCAAAATGTGTCCCATTATAAAGAAAGCATAGGAGAATTTAACATGGGAAAGTCCCATTTGGGCCGAGTTGGCCCACTTCGAGCGATTCAAGGGTAACAAAACTTATACACGTCGCACGGGTATATATGGAAAGTGTTTTGCATCGATAAGAAAAAAAGTTACTGAACAGATTTTGAGAAAACGACCGTTAAAGTCCAAAATTGGCCGCCATTTTGAAAAAAATCTGAAAATCAAAAAACTAAAAAAATACCTCCCTCTCGAAATATTTTTGGGCATTTTTGTGCGAAATTCCAGAACGATTCGACTGTAAACTTTAAGATAAAAATGTAGACGGACGACGACGACGGACGCAACGCCACGGCAATAGGTTATCGGGCCAAAGGTACGGTAACCTAAAAAACAAAGAAAAAAAGTAACACACAATATTAATCAGATAATTTGACGAATATTCGTCACCACCATGGAATATGCACTGTTTTTATTTGTTCACATATCCCTTTAACCTATCGATGGCAGCAACCATAATTGCAGAGGGCCCAGTTGCCATGGCCACAACAAATATCATGAATTCATTGATGGTCCCTATATATGCTAAGTGTGAAAGTTAAGTTTTGTTAAAAAATTTGCATATCAACAACCCCCCCCCCCCCCACCCCCAATACCCCATATAAGATTGTCTCATTAAAAACAGTATCTAAAAGCTGTCACGACTTTTATTCGGATACTAGGGCCTAATTAGCTACATGTATATTGCTTTAAGCTAGAGTCACACCAACCCCGGATCCACTACGGATCATGGCGGACTTTCCCGGACCAACACGAACTGAAACCGGGGTGATCCGGGATGAAATGACGTTTTTTTTCAGTCAACGGTCGTCCGACGGCAATCAAACGCAGGCCACCCCGGATAAACACGGTATAACTACGGATTGCTTCCCAGACCACCCCGGTGTTAGTACGATTGGTCCCGGAGCCTACACGGATCACCACGGACCATCCCATTTCACCCCGGACATGACACGGTCTGTCCCGGTTCATCCCGGCACAAAGACGGATCACCCCGGCACAATTACGGACAACCCCGGACCACCCCGGACTGTCCCGATCGTAGCCGATTGCTATGAAAAGGAGCGTATTTTGGGGTTGATGACCATTGTTTGCCTGACCTCAGACGAGATCCGGGGTGGTCTGTGTTGGTCCGTGGCAGTCTGTATTGTTCTTCAGGACCGAATATACTTCCCAGATGACTACGGATTGCCACGGAGCCACTACGGTGCCAACACGGTACTTCCCGGACCGTCACGGTATAACTACGGTTCCAACACGGTTCGGCCCGATCTGACTTTTCACCACGGACCATCACGGACCATCACGGCAATTTTAAACAGTTTAAAAACGCCGGGGTCACTCCCCGGATTGCCCAGGATCACCCTGACACACCCAGGACGTTCCCGGACCGTCCAGGACTGCTACGGATTACTTCCCGGACCACCCCGGATTTAGGTCCGGGACAATCCGGGGCGATCCGGGGTCCCGGTGTGACTGTAGCTTTACAAGAATCTCCTCATATTTCAACCCGCGGCTTACAGATAATTATATGGCGGCTGCCAGATAAATATATTTTCACACCTTTCATTGTCTGGCCTCAACGGCCTTCTGTGTTTTTTTACTCATCCGGTATTATCAGAAGGATAATTTCCGCGGCTCCATATGTTGACTTGGTGTCGTTAGGTTCATGCATCATGGTTGATAAAATAGCAATCTCCATAATTCTGTGCAGAAAAACATGACAACAAACATGACACAGACAGTGAAATATGTCAACACGAGTTGTTATTCAAAACACGTTTGATCTGGATGACAAATATGATTTGGTGGCTAATAAGCATAGAGAAAATTAATTTGATGTCTACAATAAACATAATATTCTCTTTCTTTCTTTGAGATTCTCCTGTACGACTGATCAAAGAACATTTATCCTTGGGATGAAATGAAAGACAATAATCATTTTGAGTGAAGGGCGAGTGAGTGAATATATATGCAAGTAATTCACCAGCCTGCGGTCTAGTTTGGACAACGTGGGAATCTTTGACTGGTAACAAACATCTTTAATTATATATTCCACATAATGTTTTTCAAAGGATCATTTGATGATTAGACAAATGCGAACGAGATATATCCTGAAACTAAATGACATAAAGTGGCAATGGGACTTTTAACATGCACGCCCTTATACCTCAAAAAATCTTACTCACATCAAGCTTTTTGCACGACATATATTCGCAGTGAAGTATTTCTGAGATTTCAGTGAAAAAGCCGGAAATAAAATTAAGGAATAGATAGTGTTTCAAGTTTGTTTATTGTTTCCATTGCTATGGCGGAAAAAAAATTCTGGACTGTGGTGGCCATCTCATATATTCCGTTCAGTAACTTACAGGTGACGGACGACACAATCAGCCCAGTGCAAAGAAAAGTTACCAGAGAAGTCAGACTTATGGTGCCTTTGCCTGTGATTGTCTGAGGGTAATATGATACTACAGTTTCCGAGACAATATACTTGGAAAATTACACGTGAAAACAAACGTCAGAATGACACACAACACGGCAATAAAAATTATCCATTACATTAAAAAGGGTTCGGACAGATTATAAACTTATTCCTGAGTCTGATTTGTCTAGGTATAACTTGAGGTATGTTTCACACCACACGGATTCTTGGTGTGGGTTGTGTTGCCTCTCTCGCTGTGTAGTTTAATGAAACAAGATATGATAACACTGTTTTATTGATGCCGTTTTTCTTCATTTTATTCTCAATTTTACTATAACATTTTCAAAAATTGAACGCCTACATATTGAATTTCAACAACGTACACATGTACTTTGGGTCTTGTTTCACTTGATAGTAATCACAATAAGTAGAGCAGTAGCCAGTGGGAATATGATAGCAGCCCCTATAGTTGGAAGAAAAACCAACTTATCAGGATTTAGGGTGTCTTTTTACCACCGCGCCATTCCGAACCGCACATTACGCTGGTACCTTGTCTCGTTTCAAAGCCCTCAGCTAGGTGTACATTTTCAAAATTATACATGTAAGTGACACGAAATGCTGAGAGCATATAAAAACAACATAACACAGTCATACTTCTCCATCACATTCGTCAACAGATTTCCATTTCGGAATCTTTTAAGAGGCGGTTTAACTCCATTAACACAAACCACGTGTTTTTTTTAAAAGCTGTTTATTTAACAAAAACTTTTGTTTGGACACACAAGCAACCATTCTACTGGTTGACATGCGTAACTGGCTATTATCGAACTATATATAAGTGAAGGAATGTAATATAGCTCGTGCATACATTTTGTATGTAGCGTTATGACGTGGTGTGCGTGAGTAGTGACACCACGGTTATGGTGCTGCAGTGCGGGCAGGTTTATAAACAAACAGTCGGTGACAGTCCAATAATCGGTGCCTATCCCGGGGTGGCCGAACTTTACACATAGGTCATGCGTGGGGATATTTTGCGTCATAAAGGAGATACTAAGACACACATAGGAAATACTGAAATTTATGCAAGGATAATGCCCTAGGCTGAGTATTTCTCACGAATAGAGACCGAGGCCGAAGGTTTCTATTCATGAGGAAGACGTAGGCATTATCCGACATAGCGCATGCAATCCCCCCGCCCCGCCCCCCCCCCCCCTCCTCCTTCTAAGGCACTGTTCAAACAACTGTGCTGATGTCCCTTCAATATTGGGCTTATGTCCCTTTTCTGCGTAACTTGGATTGGGCTTTTATCCGTCTTTACGATTGGGCTTTTGTCCGTTGGGCTTTTGTCTGGCCACCCCTTCTGACACAACCCCCAACCCTCCCTTTCACACATTCACATTCACTTCATAAAAAACATCAATATATAAACAACAAAACTGCAAATGCATTGCGCCTTGCTCAATCAAGTGCATACGCCAGGAAAGTGTTGGATCTCTAACTCGCAACACAATTCAATTCACCACATGACTCAGCTAGTATAGTTGCCTAAAGTATATGACGTCAGTATTATCTGGTATCGAAACCATTTTTATGTTCCTTTTCCTAGCTGTGATAAGGAGAAGAGTTTTGTATGTTGTAGCAACACTTGCCCATGTCATGCAATGCCATGTAGCCTCCACATATAAATGGCAAATTGAGTAGATTCCGGACTTATCACTGACCGAAGGTCAGGTCAGTTTATGATCCGTCACAAAATAAGCATTGAAAAATATATTCATCCCCTTGTTCTTCAGTTTACTTGTTTGCACTGCTACCTATCGACGAATAAATGTGGGTTCAGAATTAACACCACAAGCATATTGTGAACTGGCAACTAAATGGTTTTCATTCGACCCACAATATGTGACGTCAAACGAATTAACTTTCGGCAATGACGCAGCGACTCGAGTAAACGAACATGTGTTTTGTTTTTGAGAGTTTGTACACTTGTACTTGTTATTGACTGGGTCCATGCATGGGACGCTAATTCGTATATCTCCTACGTATGTGTTAGTATCTGATACGTATATGTTAGTATCTCCTGTGTATGTGATAGTATCTCCTAAGTGTGACGGAATAGCGGAGTTCTTCGGGCGGCTATTACGCCCACTGATCGAGTAGTACGATGTATGTTGTGCGTGAACACACCAACAGGAAGTCCGACGTCAGTTTCAATAATATCCGATGTTTATTTGGATGATTTAGTCCGATGTACGATCACGGTCACTCACACAATCGTAATCCCCACAATAGTCCGAAGTATTAATAGTCCAGTATAAATTTGATATCTTCTAATCACAATCTTTGGCTTAGTACCTCTCAATACAACCTTTCTATTCAACAGCCTGGGATCAAGTCTGGGAAAACGCGGGGCTAAGTACATGATGTGTGTGGGATTTCCCGCGTAATGTGGCAGGTGTTCATGTAAAATGGCGGGAAAGTGATGTCATGTCTGTGTGGGCGGAGTCATGTGTCTGGGAATGTGGTGATTGGTGGGATTGTAGGAAGTGTTAACGTGAGCAGTGTTGTTTACATGTAGATGTGGTGCGAGGACGGTGCATGCCCGGTGACGTAAGGTAAGTAAGTATGAAGTCATGTGATGAATCTGTGCCGTGTATGTCGAGTGGGAGAATGTGTCAGGGACGGGTTTCGGGCCATAACAGTCATAAATATTCTACAAAACACCCCTTCGTCAAATTACCCCCTGGGAATTTACCCTCCCCGAAACCTAACTGTCCAAAAATCTAAACATGATAAGCTAAAAGTCCTAAAGGGAAACACATTCACCGCGCGAGACAATGATAAAGCAATGGATACAATAAAAATTCTAACTGTCAAAATAAAGTCATTGGTCGGTCAGTCCACAGTCACTAAGATGATATGAACACATTTGACAAATACATTTAAAACAACGACAGGTGACGATGAAACACATAAATCAACACATAAATCACAGTTAAAAGAATCACAAATATATATACATATTATATTATTGGAATGTAAAAAATACTCCTCTACGTTTCCTAATAGAACGGAATCATTTTAAAGTCCGGAACACCTGAAAATGACCAGGATTAATTGGTTCGAATTACACACATATATATCATATGGTATGGTTAGTACAATATGTACAGGACACAGCTATCCTGGTGCTGTGCCCTGAGGTACGATTTTTAGTCCGACTGACGGTCGCGTCTCCGTGACGCGGGAGGCCGGGCGGCTGGCGATGCCTGTTGCATCAGCCGCCTTTGGTCGTCGGCCGGCAAGTGCGGTAGAACCGCCACAATCGTCGTCCAAAGTTCGTCAGGGATTCCCTGAGGTTCCGGCGACAAAGACGAAGACGAAGTAGTAGAGAGGCGGGCTCTAAGCTCCTGTACCTCTTCTCGTAGGTCCGAATTATTTCGCTCCGCAGTACGGAGTTCCTCCCGGAGTCGTCGATTCTCCTCCAGGAGAGGGTGCGGGGCTGTCGGGGTCTGTCGCTCGTGTAGCGACCCCATCCCGAATCCCAGGGACATGGCGTTATACTCCGCCTGGCGGATGTGTGCGTCCATGGCAAGTACGTATCCGCGGCGGATAGCTCGCAGATGCTGAAGCGCCAGGTCGTCCGCACTGGCCAGTGCCAACGACGGGAGGTGATGCTCAGCATCTTCCGCAAGCAGTAGAGGGTCCGCGTCCGTTGCAGCCTGGGTGATTTGCTCCATCCAGTAGGACTGATGCGGTCCGAGTCCGGCGGGAAGACGACGTGTGTTGTCGTCCTGGTAGAGTTCGGCGAAATCCGGGTTAATTCCGGGGAGGACTTGTAGTCCGGGTAAAGTCCGTTCGAGCAACCTTTGCCCGTGCTGCCGAAGTAGCTGGTAGTCCGCACCGAACTCACCAGATCCGTGAAGTCCGAAATTGACCTCCAGGTCGCGAGGTTATGGATCCTGGTCCTCCAGGACTTCCATCCTTAGCCGAGGCCTGTCCGGGTCGTTGGCTCGTGTGGCCAAGGTAGTCGTCGGGGGCAACAACTCCTCCTCATAATCCAGGTACGGAGGAGGTGGTCCGAAAGCGATTAGGCCGCGAGACGGCTCCATGGGAGAATCCGGCCTGCTGTCGGGTGTTCGACGTTGTCGAGGTTCCGGCTCATCCTCGATAGTCCGAAGTGGTGGCGGCTGGTCGCACTCCATTGGCGACTCAGTGTCCGTAACTGGGGTTCGAGAAGCCGTCTTGGGGGAAGGCTCCCTATCCACAGAGTCCGTAATCTTAGCCGTTTCCATGGGTTCGGCTGGGTCCGAAGTTCTAACTGAGTCCGAAGATTCAGCCGCGTCTGTCTCGACCGTGGGTCGACTTGGCAGGGGCGGGTATTCGTCCGGGGGTGGCACAAGTCCCTCCCGAACTCTATAGTCCGTAACGTTAGGCGCTGTAGGCCTCTCAACAGTCCGACTCTTGGGTATCGCCCCCGAGGGCGAACTCCGTGCGGGAGTTGAAACTCCTGTGGCTGGTGAAGCCGAGGTCCGGGATTCAGCGGCCTTCATGGCCGAAGTCCGATATACAACAGGACGGTCGAAATAGAAAGCTCCCGGCTTTCGGTAGCGGACGTGACGGTTGATCAGTTGGATGTCGCGTACCATCCGTTCGACTTTGGCTTCGTCGGCCCTCGTTTTCAGTTGGGCAAACTCGATACGGTCCAGTACCAGTTGGACCTCCAGTGCGGTATTCGGCGGGTACTGTGACATCACCGTGGGCGCCATCGCCCAGATGCCGAAAGTAAGTACTGATTCCGGAAAAATCGAAAGTATGCCGAAAGTAAGTACTGATTCCGGAAAAATCATGGACATGTCCATATCCTGCGTGCCGGTTCCGGTCATAGAGTGGAACCGCGTTCCAGTCGATTGGACTCGTCCCGTGGGGTGTGGGGGGACGAGGTACGAGCTCCATCAACTCGTCAACTTGACGGCGATAAGTCCGTTGTCGTAGATCCCGTGACTCATGATTTCCCTGAGTCCGGAATAAGTCCGTATATGCCGAGGAATATCCTCGCGATGTCGTCGCGTGTGGGAGCAACGCGAGAGGTCGTACGGGTTTGGCCGGTTTGGCTGAAGCAGGCGAAGTAGCCGACACGGCGGTCGGTCGTGTGGCTGTCACTGGCGGAGTAGCCATCATTTGTTTTGGTCCGGAGTCCGAAGTAACACTAGCCGTGGCTTTAGCTGCGTCTCTAGCAGCCATGGCTTGTTCAACAATTTTCCCGCCTTCTTCCAGGCGCTGGAAGTCAGGCGCACTCAAGTCCGACATAGAGTCCGATGATGGACTCGGCGTATGACGCTCTCCACGTTGAGCGAGTTTCGCTATCACTTTCTTCCGAATGTCCGTTTCGGCCCCAGAGGCCGTTTCTGTATCCGATATCGTGATCGGGTCCGAGGTAGGGGAAACTGTTCCCGGTGCGCTGTCGGCTGTCGCCGATTCTCCAAGTACGATGGGATGTTCCGGCTCATCCCCAGCCTCCACTATCCTCACGGCAAGTGGCAGTTCGTTATTATCGGCACCAGATGCCGTCTTCTTGTCCGGTGGCTTGTCTCTCTCCTTGTCGGAAGACGACATGGTTCGACTTCGCTCACTGGCGTGAGCCCACACTCACTAGTCCGACTTTTATCCTAATACAAGGTGCGTACCAGGATTATTCACACAGTCCGTGAAATACTAGGCAAAAGTCCGTGCAATTGCCGTACGAAATATCCACAAGATATAGTCAATTGTCTTACAAGAACACTGTTGATATTCAACACTTTTTACTAGATGTTAACTCTCCAGTGTCCGCAGCCAGAATGACCCACTTCTAAAACTTTCCTGCTTATCTGGCATCCGTACACACACAAAGTGCTGACAGTGTCTTTTGCGGTTTGTCTCTAATCGGGGGGTGCGCTCTGTCTTATTGTCTTATACGTCTTTTTACGTTCGCTTGATCCATCTCGGCTCTCAGTCGTGCGAAGAGGGGGCGGTCCATCACCTAGGCAACGCGTGTACATCAAAGCTCTGGTTCATCACACCAGTCAGGCGGGGCAGTAGGTTAGCACACAGCTGCTCTATTTTCCCATAGTCCGACACAAACTTCTGGATAACGCAATCCAATCATTTCACTGTCCGTCTAGCATACAGTCAAAATTACTGCACCTTTTGCGTGCTTCCACTCTCTATTGAAGTTAACTGGGAATGTTTATGGGGGTGCCACGGGCGGCTTCAGTGTTTATTTGTGCTTCATGCTTTTCCGTGTGAACTCTTACAATTAGTCCGTTCCTTATCTGCACAATTAGCACACAATAAACTTTTGACCAACTTGTTTATAACAGATGATCACTGTCCGTACATATGCTGAGGTATAAATACCAAGCTCACAGAAGTTTGCTCAGTCCGTTCATTTTCATCTAGTGCCGTAGATAATGGAACCGCTGATATTATCATGGGGGTGATGGGGTGATCTGGGCGGCCCTGCCGTGGTGCGTTGCATAATTTTTAATGAATGTGATGACAGATCGCGCGTTGGAATGCAGAGGTTTGTTCATAGCTGAATTCTGCTCCGGAGGGCATTCCCCTGAATTGTGCGTAGGGGGAGCAGAGGCTCTTATCAGACGCTTGCTCGGAAGACGGCTATCCTCTCACCTCGTCCGCGACAAAGTGATCTTACTCACGGCAGGACATGACGGCTGACACATGGGTGGAATTGTTAGTCATGCAATATTTAGGTAGTGCGCAACAGGCGCGAGATGGTATGGAGAAGTACGAAGTTATATGCAATGCATAACACACATATACCACATTATAGCATCAGAACCAGCATCAATATTATAACGTCATATCAATATTATATATGAAAATTGCCTCACTGACATCAGTACATAAAAATGGTTGTTGAAATGAATATGTACATAATATTATTATATTATAAGTATATTTTGGGGTGATATGACATCATAGTCCAATAGACAGGTATTTATTCATCATCATAGAGATCAGTCCCTGGGCACAGCCGTGGTTATCTGAACCGGGCTGGGCGGCGAATCGTGCGTCTGGGTCGATTGTATGGATCAGGCTGGGGCATAGCCTCGCTTGTTGATGAGTCCGTAGCAATCGCGGGTTTGGGTCCGCGGGGTTTTGGCGCTCGCTTTGAAGCACTAGAGTTCGACTTGCGCGATTTTCGCTTCTGGCGACGGCGTCGCGGTCCGATTGCGGGACTTTTCCGACTGGCGGGTGATGACGAAGTATCAGTCTCGGTAGTCCGATCTGTATCTGACGACTTGTCGTGTACTGTGACATCCCAAGGATAGAGGAATTCCTTGAGGAGCTCCAAGGGATCGTTCGATGGTTCGGTCTTGGAGTCTGTGCTACTTGACGACTCAGGTGGCGATACGACTTGAGGTTGAAGGTTCAACAACTGTGCGTCGCCTTCGTATGGTTTAATGATGTCCAGATGGACGACTCTAGTATTTCGTGGATTGGAGACTAGAGCAATTCGATAGTCTACCTCAGTTACGCGTTCCAGGACTCTCCAGGGTCCGGTCCATGGTCGGGCGAATTTGTTGTTCTGTGTGAGGGGCAGGTAGTAGTACCGTACCAATTCTCCCGGCTGGAACTGAGGGCGAGATTTCGCATGTGCGTCATACCCCATTTTCTGGCGGGTTGCAGCTTTTTGCAGATGGTCTTGCGCAAACCCATGGGCAGCTCTGATGGCAGTTCGGAGATACTCGACGTATTCAGGTCCGCATGGAGGTAGCGGTTCTGGGTCATACGTAGGAAACATCAAGTCAACAGGCAAATTGCACTCATGTCCGTATACCATCAGGTGTGGCGTACACCCGGTTGAGGAACGCACCGAGGTGCGGTACGCCATGAGTACATATGGTAAGTGCAGATCCCAGTCATTCCCACGATCACTGACGAACGCACTCAACATATTCAACAAAGTCCGATTGAATCGTTCGACTTGATCGTCACTTTGTGGGCGGTAGGGCGTGGTCCGAATTTTCTTGGCGCCCAGAAGGCGTACAACGCTCCGAAATAACGACGACTCAAATTCCGTTCCTTGGTCGCTGTGTATGGCTTTCGGTACCCCGTGGTACACGATCCAACGATTCACCAAAACATCGGCGACATTTTTGGCCGTATGGCGGCGGAGCGGGAATGCGTCCGTGTACTTTGAAAAGTAGTCCGATATGACAAGAATGTACCTGTGACCTCGTCCGGTAACTTTATGGGTATCTAAGATATCCATGGCAATACGATCAAATGGCGCCCCAGTTGGTAGTTGTGTTAGAGGCGATTTCCTGGGCGCTGGTTTTCCTTTCCGTGACACACACTGCGGGCAGCGGGTGCACCAGCGGGCAACATCCAATGCGAGACCTGGCCAGTAAAACCGGCGCTTTACTCTCTCAACAGTCCGTTGTATTCCAAGGTGGCCTACGACCTTGAGGTCGTGGAGTTGGTGTAGAACCACCGTTCGCAATGCCGCTGGTAACACAGTTTGTACAACAGTCCGACCAGCTGGGTCCGGCTTAGTAGTTCGTATGAGGACTCCATCCTGGAGCGCTAACAAAGTCCATCGTGAAACCAAAGTTTTCACTTCCTCACCGTAGCGGGCGACTTCCTTTGACGTGGGTTTCGTTCCGTTCAATACCCACTGTCGTACAACTCCGACACTCGGGTCGACTTGCTGAGCGGCAACAATGTCCGCCGTTGAATAGTCCGACAACCATTCCTGTCCGTTCATTTTCACATCCAATGCTCGCACACGTGCAGCTTGGCGTATTGAGATCATCCAAGACAAGACCAGTGATGTCATGGTATCACTGTCCAGGAGGTCTTTCTCGGGTCCGACAGGAACCACCGTAATCCGTCTGACAGGAAGTTCTCCAGAACTTGTTTCCGGGTCCGTGGGTGGAACGACTAAGCGTCCAGGGCAGTCCGAATGTTTGCAAATATGGCAACGGGAAAGTCCGTCAGCATTTCCGTGGAGCTTTCCAGGACGATGTTCAATACGAAAGACATATTGCTGCAGTTTGGCTAACCAGCGAGCCAACATACCGTCCACATCGTTGTAATTCTTTAACCAACGCAAAGAACTATGGTCAGTTCGTAACAGGAATCTGCGTCCCCACAAATAATGTCGGTAATGCTGAATCATTTCAACGACAGCCAACAGTTCTCTATAGGTCGTACAATAATTCCGTTGCGTGCGGGACAGCATCTTGCTTGCAAAGCCAATCGGGATTTCCTTTCCATTGACACGCTGTGAGAGCGCGCCCCCGATGGCGTAACCGCTGGCGTCGGTATCAAGAATGAAATAATCGTCCGCATGTTGTGATGGATGGGCGAGCTTGGGGGCCTTGATAAGTGCGTTCTGGAGCCTCCTAAAGGCGTTCCGTTGGGGCGATCCCCACGTGAAGCGACATTCACCCCGGGTGAGTGCCACCAGAGGTTCAGCAATTTCGGCATAGTCTTTTATGAACCTCCTGTGGTAATTGGCAAACCCCAGGAAAGCTCGTACGTCCGTAATCTCACAGGGAGTCGGCCATTCCCTAATAGCCTTGACCTTGTTCGGGTCCACCCTGATCCCTTGTCCACTGACGATAAATCCCAGATACAGGATTTCGCGTTGAAAGAGTTCGCACTTTTTGGGTTGTAAGCGTAACCCGGCAGTTCGTATCCGATCGAGGACCGCTTCCAGATTGGCAAGCGCCTGATCAAAAGTGCGTCCGTATGCTATCACGTCATCCAGATAGCACATACATCTGGTCCACATATATCCACGTAAGATGGTCTCCATGAGACGTTCGAAAGTCGCTGGCGCGTTGCTCAGTCCGAACGGCATAACCCTGAATTGGTATAGGCCTTTCCGGGTGGCGAAGGCCGTCTTGGGTCGGTCCGTCGGGTCCACTTCGACCTGCCAATATCCCGAGGCGAGATCTAAGGCCGAGAAGTAGTTCGCTCCAGCGAATGCGTCATGCGTGTCTTGAATGTTCGGAAGAGGGTACGAATCTTTCCGTGTTACGTCATTGAGCAGACGATAGTCCACACAGAATCGTACCTGTCCGTTTTTCTTTCGTACCAACACCACTTGTGAACTCCATGGTGATTCCGAAGGTTCGATACATCCGAGTCGCAACATTTTGTCAACTTCCTCATCTATGATGTGTTGTTGCGCTTGGGGTACGCGACGTTGTCGCTGACGAATTGGGGCGCTCATACCCGTGTCGATCCGATGTTGCACTACATGCGTTCGTCCGAGCTGCCCGTCGGGGCACATGAAAGTGTCTCTGTACCGATATACCAAATTGGCGCAGCACCGTTGCTGTTCAGGTGCTAGTCCGGCACGGTCCACCATCTCCCGTAGGTGTGGCGGGAGGTCTTCGTAATGGTTAACGTTCGTGTGGGGAACTTCCGGTTCCTCTCCTGACTTCGGCAGAGCGCCCACAATGCTGTCAACGGGGCTCGCTATGGCTATTGGATCTGAGCGAGTCAGAGTTATGCCCGTATCCGCGGGGTTCACCACAGTCACTTTAACACACTTCCGGTTCAATGAGGTCAATGTGCGACCCATAATCAAGTCCGTTTCTTCCGGAAAGTTCGTCATGGGCTGAATGAGCCGAGGGTGTTGGCGCACCCTGACCTTTGAGGTCGGTACAAGTTCGACTATGGCCTCACTACGTGGCGGTACCGTAACAGCTCGACGTACAGCCATGCGTACAACATTAGCTTCGAAGTCCTTGTATGCAAACAGGATTTCTTTGTTAATTTCGAAAGTTCCATCACCGTAATTAACGATGGCTTTCGTTTGTCGGAAGAAATTTCTTTTGTTCCGACCTTGATCGTAAGGTCTAGAAGTCCGTCGATCGGGCTGGAGTCTCAGTTGACATCCCGAATGGTCGCCATGGTCGGGCGTAGAGTGCGCTGTTCGACAGGCACTTGTCGCATCATGTCCTTTCGGAGCAGGGAAACCTGTGCTCCCGAGTCCATTACTGCTTTAAAAGTTCGTTCTCCAACATGCACTGGCAATTTCCAGCACTCATGGGCAGCCAGACTTCGACTGATAACAATCGGTCCATCGAGGTCCTCCTCAGGCAGTAGGAGTGGAAGTTTCAGTCTTCCCGGCTTGGTTTCAGGTCCCGATGGGAAAGCGTAAAAGCCTCCATCATCCGACACCCATTCAATTTCAGACATAGAGTCCGTTCCGGTATCGCCGGTGGTGCGTGTCGACACCCCTTCGTGACGATTAGTCCGTGACGGCCTGCGTGGTAATGGTTCCGACACCCCTTCGTGGAGGGATTCCGTACCTGAAGTCGACGAAGCACACTTGGCGCACACCCCTTCGCGGAGCGGAAGGGCCCGTGGTGTCGGCGCCAGCTTGGTTGGCGTCGTGTTCGTGGCTGTGGACACAACCACTGGTTTGGAGCTTTGAGCGTAGCTCAGTTTAACGGAAGGTTCTTGCTCCACAGTTCCTTCCTCCCTTAGTTTGACGGCCTGGCCTGTGGTGGTGGCTGAGCCGGTGGTGTCGTAGCCATTGGCTGAGAGTTCGAGTTTGGTATACCGATCTGTCCGTTATTCCGATTTGCGCCAGGGCGTGGCGGGAACGGTTTCATTCCGTTTCGTACCAATATGTCCTTCAAACGGTAACACCGTATCCACCTGTGTCCCGGTTTCTTGCAGAAGAAACATATTTCAGTTCGACCTTGAGGCGTAGGACGGTCGCCACGAGCCTGAGCGATAGCTCGTAGAACAGAGTATAGTGTGTCCTCACCGTATTGTCCGCACTCATCACTAACAACACACTGGAACGCTTCCGCGACTCATTCGTGGGAGCAGGAAGGGACGGAATGTTCTTCACACCCTTGCAGTCCGGTCGTGTCGCTGTCTGCAGGGTCGTAGTATGCAGCGATCTGATCGGGAGTTGGTGTATCCCAATGGTTCAACTGTCCGATCGCACATGAAAGTTCGTCGTTCGCTTCCGTGTCGTCGGCATACCCGTGGTAGGTGGCGTCGGCTCGGCGGGTACCGTGGGGCCGATCTCTCTTGGTCCGCTGCTGGCGACTCTCCGCTTTCAGTACAGCCGTGAGTGCGTCGCTGTACGAAGTAAATGTCATTACACAAAGTCTATCCGCAATATGGTCAGGCTGACCATTGACAAATTGCGAAATAACAGTTCGTTGGAGAAACTCAGGTGTGACGTCATCGAACACCTGTTCTGCTATGGCTTGTAGCCGTTCAAGGAAATGTTCGGCATCTTCTTTCCGTTCACGCTTCAAGAACGGGAAGTCGTCTCGTTTCGACTGTCGGCGGGCGGCGGGTTCCCATCCTTCCAGGAGACGACGCCTGAATTCATCCCAAGGCGTGTTGAACGGAATGTTCAGAGCGATTGCTTCCGCTCGTCCGCGTAACGTACTACGGAATGTCGTAGTTTTGTTCAGGTCCGTGTACGTGAATGCAGCCGTAAACTGTTCGAAGCTGCGGAGGTACTGATTTAGATTACCCTCCTTAAACGTGGCTCGCCACTGTGCTGGTTTGGCAGTACTCAGCGCTAGCGTCGGGATGATGGGCGCTTGTGATGCCGCTGTCGTAGCGTTGGCAGTCGTCGCAGAGACGGCAGGAGTTGGCGGCGCGACCTCCGTGGTCGGTGCGGCAGTGGTCGTGGTGACCGGTACGATGTATGGCGTGGCGTCGGGTGCGGGCGGATAGCCAGCGTGATTTGACAACGGCGCGGTTTGGGAGACCGGTCCGTATGGCGGCGACATTTCCGGCATTCCGTATGACGGAGTTGGGTGTGACATTTGTGGGAACTGATATCCCGAACCAGGAGCGTACACACTGGGAACTGCTACTCCAGGGTTTTGCGGCACAATTCCCAAATTGGGCACTATTCCGTGATTGTACGCGGCGACACCGTACGCTGATACTCCATGGTTTGGTACAGCTACTCCCCCATGATTGGGTACTGCTATTCCCCCATGATTGTGCATGGGCACCGCATTTCCATAGTTGGGCACGTAGCCGCGTGAGGCAGAATGTTCCGCTGGTAGCGACGGTTCGCCGTGCGATGGTCCGATGTTGACTACCGGTGGTGGTAGATGCGCGGGGTGCGTGTTCTCGCTGGTGTCGGAGATCGGTACTCCGATGTTGCGCGGTCGGCGATCGATGGTGTCGCTGGTGTATCGGACCTCCGATCTCGGCGCGGGTGCATGGAATCGTGTCAGCGGGTCGTTCGTTTGGACGGCGTTGAACCTGGGGTCGGCCGCGGGGGTACTCTCGGTGGCGGCTCTTCTCCGGTTCGGCAGGTGGACATCCGGCAGCTCTCCCGTGACGACTGGGTCGGCCGGTACTCTGGAGTACACCGGCGGGGTTCGGTCGGGTCGCGTCAGTGTGTGGATCGTTACCGATGGGCGCGACATTACATTGTCGTGTTGCGGATACAGTTCAGCACGCGTATCCGATTCATGCGACCATTGTTGGACACGCGACCGACTCGGCGGGTGCGTTAACATGAAATTGTCATAGTTCGTTGGGCGTACACTCACCGACTTAGGTAGCGGGTCGGTATTGGGTTGGCGCTGGAAGTGCGCATAGTCCGTTTCACTTCCGTCGCTTGGTCGCGACCTCGGCGGTCCGGCAGGTGTCGCGTGGTATGACCGCGCATGCGCGTCAAGGATTTCTGTCACCGTGCGCGACGGCTGGTACGGGTCACCGTCCAACAGTTCTTCGAGGTTACTATCGGCTCGCATCCAGTCCGGCATGTACTCTACGGATGCCGCCGACGATAGTTCGTACAGTTCGTTTGGCGGTTGTACTTGCGATAGCGTAATAGTATCGCTCATCGCCACTGACCTTGGTCGTGCAGTTCGCTGGTTCGCTGGGACCGGATTCATCGTCACCTCATCTTCCGGGCTTGGTCCGATCGGGTTCCGAGTCGTAGATCGGGTATTCATCAAAAGTTCGTACGTCGGGATAGTTCGTAAGCCGAGAACTGGCCTTCGCTATCCTGGTCACGGCACCAATGTGACGGAATAGCGGAGTTCTTCGGGCGGCTATTACGCCCACTGATCGAGTAGTACGATGTATGTTGTGCGTGAACACACCAACAGGAAGTCCGACGTCAGTTTCAATAATATCCGATGTTTATTTGGATGATTTAGTCCGATGTACGATCACGGTCACTCACACAATCGTAATCCCCACAATAGTCCGAAGTATTAATAGTCCAGTATAAATTTGATATCTTCTAATCACAATCTTTGGCTTAGTACCTCTCAATACAACCTTTCTATTCAACAGCCTGGGATCAAGTCTGGGAAAACGCGGGGCTAAGTACATGATGTGTGTGGGATTTCCCGTGTAATGTGGCAGGTGTTCATGTAAAATGGCGGGAAAGTGATGTCATGTCTGTGTGGGCGGAGTCATGTGTCTGGGAATGTGGTGATTGGTGGGATTGTAGGAAGTGTTAACGTGAGCAGTGTTGTTTACATGTAGATGTGGTGCGAGGACGGTGCATGCTCGGTGACGTAAGGTAAGTAAGTATGAAGTCATGTGATGAATCTGTGCCGTGTATGTCGAGTGGGAGAATGTGTCAGGGACGGGTTTCGGGCCATAACAGTCATAAATATTCTACATAAGTATGCGTTAGTATGTCATAAGTGTACCAATGCCCATTTGGGGTTCGATCAGTTTGGTAGTCAGCATTCCTACAAGCTGGGCTAGTGTGATATTTCTTTAGCTCACTTGGTAGAAAGGGTCCTGAGTTCGAATCTCCTCTCGGGCCCTCTCGAACACTAACATACGTATTACTCATGTTACGTATGATATGATATTTCATATATATGAGTATGACAGAAATAACTTCACTTTTTCAGTGTCACGAACGGGACGCCATAAATGCGACACCGATCGTATTCAAGTATTCAATTGCAGCCCACATATTTTCCTCAATAGTACATCCCTTGCCAGTAATTTTTTTATGGTAAATATTGTATTTGTCATGAAATTCCTTTTGGTCCGGTGCGGCATATCGTTTTAGATCTATCTCCTCCGTCAAAGAATAAGCCTGATTATAACTGAAAGTTTCAAATTCCTGTTGACATGCTATAGAATGGTTTTTGGCCTGCCAGAAAAGTTTGTACCATGCTGAAAAGGTTTGCGCCCTGCAAGAAAGGTTTGTGTCATGCTAAAAGAATTTGTGCCCTGCTATGAAGGGTTGCACCAGGCTATAAAAGTTTGCGCTGTGCTGAAAAGGTTTGCGCCCTGCTAGAAAGGTTTGTGGCCTGCTATAAAGGTTTGCGCCGTGCTGAAAATGTTTGTGTCCTGTTATAAAAGTTTGCGCCCTGCTATAATGTTTTGTACCGTGCTATAAAGGTTTGTGCCCTGTTATAAAGGTTTGCGCCGTTCTATAAAGATTTTTTTCGTGCTTTAAAGGTTTGTGCTATGTTACAAACGTTTGCGCCTTGCTATATATAAAGGTTTGTGCCGTGCAAAACAGGTTCATACTGTGTTATAAAAGTTTACGCCCTGCTATGGAGGTTTGTGCCATGCTAAAAATGTTTGTGTCTTATTATAAAGGTTTGCGCCCTGCACCCTGAAAGTTTTTTGCCATATTCAAAAGGTTTGTGCCTTGTTAGACGGTTAAGGTTTGCGCTCTGCTATGAAGGTTTGCACCATGCTAAAAAGGTCTGTGCCATGCTAGAAAGGTTTGAGCCGGGTGTAAAGGGTTTGTGCCTTGCTAGAAACTAGTTTTATAACTGAAAATAACTGTTTACTAGCTATGAATGTGATTTCAAAACTACTCTCAATTCATGCATGAATAATAGCAGGATTGGGCCGCCGTAGCTGATAGCTTTTTTTGTGAATTATATTATTATCTCTGTATAAATTCACGTGAATTTCACTAGTTAAATAACTAGTTCACTAGTTAGCAATTAATTATTGCCCACATGGAAAATAGTTAATCAAAAACATTTATTAATCGACTAAACCAGGCAAAGGCTCTATCCAATAAAATTTTTTTAGATCATGAATAATATTCTTATTATTCAGTTGATATTGCTAACTACAACCGTACTCGTAACTGTTTGAGATTAAGTTTCATATTCCAATCTTGTGATAAGCTTTTGTGAAAAGTATTCGGTTAGATATACTAAGTAAATGAGTATATAAGTTGTTAATGGTATTAGGGAATGGAAAAAAAAATAATTGTGGAATTTTTATTCTTAACATTATTGAACAACTGTGGCGCAACAGTAAGGATATTTTGTCTGAATTACATGTAATAATTATATTTTGGACAACATTTCATGATAGGGCATCAAGGGATACACCTTGCGGTCATCGAAGACTGGAAACCGTCTAGTTAAATATGATTGTGAAGGTTCACTACATGACAATCTCAAATGTATTTCACTGGGAGTGGTATAGAAAACACACCTGGCAATGACCAAGCATGTCATGAAAGAAACATGTGAACCGATTTTACGTGAAAGTGTTTTTTTATGTTTTCCGAATTAATAATCAGGTCTTGCCTCCCTGGACGCCAATAATGGAAACCATTGTAGTGTATAATCTTGAACCAGTACCAATTATCTAGGCTTGTGTCTACGCGGCGACTGCCAAACATGTCACCTCGTACCGTCGGACACAATAATTACATTGACCTAGCTGCAGGAAATGAGTTTATTTGTTGTTGTTATTTTGACTTCCGGTCATTTCTGCAGCAAAGACAATCAATTTCCAAAGTTTTTAATATTTCACAGTTTTCAGTTGGATAAAAGATCAGAGAAATGTGAGTACTCAAAATAGTACTATACACGTGTATGCATATTTACTGCTCTCTAAATAATACTTTCAATATAACTTGTCATGTAAATGGATAAAACAATGACAAATAAACAACAGGTAAGCCATTATTAATTTTTTGTCATCGTGCGTGTCAGCCACTGGAACTCAGCCTCTGAAAGGTATGTCTGCAAATCCAAGTTTGTAGATTTCTGTTGTTATATTACATGGGCGTTCAACCTGTCCCACACGGGTAACCAAGAAATGTGTTTTCGTGTTCAAGTTAAGTTTATGTCTGATGTAAGTTCTATATTTCCTGGACAATTTGTAGCCAATAAACACGATACCACTCCACAAGGTGTCACTGTACAGGCCTAGTCTTATTTTTCATTGGTTTTGGCAGACTTACATCAGAATAATACAACTTCTGATTGATTGTGCAATTGCATGCGACCTTCTGAGGACGATATGATACCACCGGCTCGGAGAGGATATAAGTTATGAGAAAGGTTGCAGCAGATTATAAAACTCTCCGATTGTCAGGCCGAGGCTCTTGTGAGCAGCATTTGTCTTGCTTAATGCTTGAACAATAAATAAAATACTATGTGTGCCAAGATAAGATACATGGATGTTTCACTCTCTGTAGCTAACACATACTCGCAATGCCGTTTATCGTGTACAAATCTTGATTTTTTAGGTTACCGAACCTGGTAACGATAACCTATTGGCATGGCGTTGCGTCCGTCGTCCGTCGGCGTCGGCGTCATCAGCGTCGTCGGCGTTGTCCGTCCACATTTTTATCTTTAAAGTTTACGATCGGATCTTTCTGAAATTTTGCACAAAAATACCTAAAAATATTTCAAGAGGGGGTTATTTTTTTGTTTTTTGATTTTCGCATTTTTTTCAAAATGGCGGCCATTTTCGCCGAAAAACGGCCAATTTCTGACTTTGGCAGCCATTTTCTCAAAAACTGTTCAGACAGTTTTGAGATTTTTATTTCAAAAGATTGCTCTCACATACCTCTGGGATGTGTATAGGTTTCGTTGCCCCTGAATCGCCGGTCGGCGTGTAGCGGCCATTTTCATTTTCTCGACGGGTCCCAAATGGGACTTTCCATGTTGAATTCTCCTATGCTTTATAATGGGACACATTATGCCTAATATCTCACTTATTATTGAGATTAGAGACTAGGAATCAATTATGGACACATAGGAAATGATATATGCTGATTATTGTCATGACCTTGAATTTGACCTTTGACCTCATTTTCAAGGTCAGAGCACAAAATGGCTAATATCTTGCTTATTATCGACTTCACAGCTTAGGAATCAATTGTGCACATATAGGAAATGATATAATCCGAATATTCTGATGACCTTGAATTTGACCTTTGACCTCATTTTCAAGGTCAAAGAACAAAACAGCTAATATCTCGCTTATTATCGATTTTACAGCTTAGGAATCAATTGTGCACATATAGGAAATGATATAATCCGAATATTTTGATGACCTTGAATTTGACCTTTGACCTCATTTTCAAGGTCAATGTACAAATTGGCTAATATCTCACCCAATTACAGCTTAGGAATCAATTGTGGACATATAGGAAATGATATATGCTGAATATTCCCGTGACCTTGAATTTGACCTTTGACCTCATTTTCAAGGTCAGAGCATAAAATGGCTAATATCTTGCTTATTATCGACTTTACAGCTCAGGAATCAATTGTGAACTTATAGGAAATAATATATGCTGCACATTGTTGTGATCTTGAATTTGACCTTTGACTTTATTTTCAAGGTCAGAGCACAAAATGACTAATATCTTGTTTATCATCGACTCTACAGTTTGGGAATAGGTTGTGTACATATAGAAAATTATATATGCTGAGTATTCTCATGACCTTGAAATTGACCTTTGACCTTGTTTTCAAGGTCGTAGCACAAAATGGCTAATATTTTGTTTGTTATCAACTTAACGGCTTGGGAATCATTTGTGAACATGAATGAATTAATATATGGTGAATGTTGTTATGACCTTGAATTTGACCTTTGACCTCATTTTTCCTTCATGATCGACCAGTTTGGAAATGTTTCTAGGTCAGGTCAAGTGGTATAAACAAAACGTTCGTACGTGCCATGTTCAAACGTGAGTGACGCGGTGAACTCGAAGTAAACAAAGTATTTAGTATTGTACAAGCGAAATCTAGTAATGTGTTGATGACAGTGACTCGACAATTGTAGCGGGACAGCGTGGATTGGCTATGTTTATACCACTTGACCCTGATCCAATTCCACTTACCTAACCTGAAAACATTTCCGAACTCACGTATGGGAGCTGTTTGGAGTAAACTCGTAAAATACTTCAAGATAAACCTTAAAAATATTGGCAGTATCAAATGGGAAATCATATTGCAGTGTCAATTATAATCCTAAATTTCACCTTCAATGACCATGAAAGGTCAATATGACAATCTGAATAAAAAAAGTTATGGTTTAAAACTGAACATTTCTACGGTAACCTTTCTTAGCCCTTGGGCTAATTTTTTTCCAGTTTCAGTCTGCGATTTGCCAAAATCGAACGTCTTCATACTATTATAAATTCAACAGGAAAATGTAGCGCCATGCTGAAAACGTATGACATCCGTGGTGTGGCTGGTAGAAAATCTGCAGTACAACGACAGAAGTGCCCAAGGCTGGCTCCCAGGCCATATATGGCAAATATTGGCTTTTGGTGATGACCTCTATGTACGGCAGTGGGCTGCCAAGCATATATCGAGGTCTTGCTTACATGGGAAAAATTAAACAGAGAGAGTGGCCATCAATTGGAGCCTCTTTTGTTGATCGGCCTGTTAGGAGCCACACTGATACGAGCCCCCGGCAACACAAGAGCAGTGGATCCATCCACCGGTATACAGAACGTAGACCTCGTTCCACCAGTTTCACTGGGAAGGAACGGTGGGCCGTCTGGTTCAGCAGGTTCCAGGACCTGACTGACGAGCTGGGATGGAGGAGCGGTATGTGGAGCTGTTGCTGAAATTGGAATGTGTGGCAGGGGGGTTCGTGTTTGGGCTGCTGCCCAATAAAATACGTATGGACTATAGGTCCCTCATGAGTGAACTGGCTCTCAGGTTCAGTATGCCGCTAAACTAAATTACCTATACGACAGGGCCTACCCTCCCAGAGATCGCCAGGCACGCCAGGAGGATCTATTGAGGGGATTCTTGGATGGGCTCCAGGACAAGAAAGCGAACTCGCGTGTCGAGTATGTGAAGGATCCCAAGGATATAGACGAGGCTGTCTATGAAGTGGTCAGCTATAGAGAGATCTGGTGCCGGGATGGCCCTTAGTCAAGGAGGAATGCTCGCACAGTACAACAGACCAGTGAGGAGCAACATGACAAACAGGGACAGGGACAGCTCCCTAGGGAGGATGAGAGGAGCCACAGAGAGGAGGCTAAGGCTCGAGGAGAACAGGGCATGATGGGTGTCCTGCAGAAAATCCTGCAAGCCTTGCAAGAACGACAGTCCTAGGTCATCAGATGACCTAGGCACAGTAGGCAGACACACTGGAGAGAGGGCAAACTCCCAGAGGGGAGCCTGTTGTAGCTGTGGTTTGGAGGGCCACTTCAAGTATGATCGTACGACCCGTCACCATCGTGGCCATAATCAGGTGGCAAGAGTTGCTGCACTGCGTCACCCAAATGGGCAAGGGCTTGCTCCGGTGGCCATAGGCCATCCCAACCAGCAGTAACTAGCCGAATTGAACAGAAGACTCTGGGGACTGGGGAGTGGATCCTGCTTCCCAGGAACCACAACGACCACGCAGGGGAAGCAGTGAAGTCCAGGATGACTGATGCCGACATGGGCACTTCTGCAGATGCCAGAACAGAGATACAGATTCAGGTCTGTTGGAGACAGCGCCGGTCGAGGGGCTGGGTCTGGAAGTTGCGTGTCTGGGAAGGCTGATGGTGGAACCAGTGAAGACCTAGAGTGTGCCTTGAAGGGCACGGAGGGAGCAACAATGGAGACTCCAGTGACTAATACTGACATGGGCGCCTTGGCAGATGCTAGCAAGGGTTCTGACGGGCTGTTAGATACAGCGCCGGTCGATGAGCTGGCAGTCAGCCGTGATCCTAGCACTAGATGTGCTGGAGGGGAGTCTCGTGTAGTTTCAGAGTGTGACGTCACTGACCCTAGGATTCCAGGAACACTGGAACTCAACAGCTAAAGGGAGCGACACTGCTAGTAAAGGTTATTTGTGCAGGGTATGACGAATCCATAGGAACAGGCGATGAGCTTGTCATGACTGCGTGGAGACTGCTCTAGCACGGGAGCAGAAGTATTTTGGAGAGTGCTGATCAGCAGGCGACGTCTTCAAAATACTGCCTTGGAGAACGCAATGATGATGTTCACGGCCGAGCAGTGCCACCTGCTGATCATGCAGTGACTCCGGGATGCTGGCAAGGTGAAGGAGCCAGACCTGATGACAGTGAAAACCAACTGGTACCAACTGGTGATAAGCAAGAACCTGGAGAAAGACCCATCAATGAGGATGCAGAAGAACGAGCAGTGACTCGTAATCACTGGACTGATGGAGTGACTGGGGCAGAGCCCCAGCCTTCGATGGAGCAGGATGTCGGGATGTTCTGCTTGTGGCAACTATGGGTCATGTGTCAGATGACAAGTTGGCTGGTGTCCACCACGTTGTCCAGACCAGATAAGCAGATCAATCTATTTGACAGATGGAGGACTACCGTGGAGGCGCGAGCGCGACAACGTTGTAAATGGACCTGACGAGCGGCACACTGATCCCACAGGACGCGACCAGTAGCGACGTATCGCGAGGATGGACGGCTGGGAACCAGGAGCGCCATCTCGTCATGGGAACATGACATTGTGTCGAACTTCGCCTCGTCGAGGATCCAGTGACGTCGTCGCGGACATTTGTTGTTGTCTGGAAGTTTTTATGTGTGAATTTTCTGTGAATGTATGTTCTTGTATGTGCGTGTATTGTTTTGTGTATTTCCGTGCTGTACTCATATGCCATATATCATTTTGCTTGTAATTATGTGGGGACACTTTTAATTACAAGCGGAGAAGATTAGGTCCCTGGGGGTATGCAGTTTGCCTGAGATTTGGCCATTTTTCGTGAGAGAGCATTCATAGCCACACTTCGGGTTGGTTCTTGATTGGAATCAACAAAAGTTTATTACGATGGCTCATTAATTTGAGCATATTTGTGGCAAATATTTGATGCAGTTTATTTAGTTTTTCCCGTGATTTGTTTTATGTTTTGCCGGCTGCCAGCCGTATCACATGTGCTTTCACTACATTCGCTAAGGAGAGCGACAGTCGATTTGTTTACATTTAGGCCGGCCGCGAGTGATTTTAATGCCCTCGAGGCATAAATGTCTCTAACTTTCCATTTTTATGGGGCAGGATGCGGGAATTTCTTTATTTGGACTTCTCTGGGAGCAGCACCGGCGTGGTTAGACCGGTAGTGGAGGTTCTATTAACGCCTGGCGCTCTGGAAGTACTGGTCTCATTCTGAACCAGAATCCTGCTTGTTTGACTCCTGAACCCGATCTGGGTCACCGTGACCTGATTCTGGAGCCGGTCTATTTAAGGAGGGCTTCCAGGGGGAATATTCCGGAGCAACACTGAGGAGAGCACGAACCCAACATAGTTACAGAAGCTACATATGTGATCTGGAGCAATACTTACTGCATTGGAGCCACTCATTGCCTGGAGACACAGCTTGGAGCCACGGATACAGACACGTGGGAGTCACAAACCTTCTGGTTATTTTAGACCAAGCTAGGCATATAATAGAATTTGCATGTTTTGGACATATTATTTTAGGCCAAATTAGGTGAAACACATTTTGGAGACAAGAATATTCTGGGTCACGATGAGGGAAATTAAGGCATTCACATGTTTAGGCAATTATTTAGGCCATTTTCGGCATAGTATTTTTGGGTGCTGTATTTTGTGCCCCTTGAGGAATATAGCTCATTTGAATTATGTACATATTTTATGTCATTTGGAACCACTTTATATTTTATGTTTGGTGCAAATAAAGCATGAAAAAACTGTGCTTACATGTACATGTGAATCATATCCGTGCTGCTATGGTGCAAAATTTGAAGGAACAGACAGACGTCGACATAATATTTCCGTTTTTCGCCAATGTAAATCTACTACCAATCACAACTAGTCACTGTGACTCACAACTGGCAAGACTGAAGGAGGCCTACTTGTCCGAGAGTCATGTTACTGTAACGTCTAATGCTCATTGCCATTCCTCCTTCAAGTTTACATAAGCTATCACATTTTACTATACCTCTGCTATCGAAATTAAATTTATATCAAGCCATCTGAGCCATTTTGCCGTACACCCCAGTTAGAACCTATAACCATAGTATTGCTTGTTAAGTTTAGTCCGTGTGGAAATGTCAGCAGGTGGAATATGGGACACATGTATAATATTTTGTGAACATATGGTGTGATTTCGTTAGATATCGTGAACGATCGTGGACGCTTCCAATGTTCCACTTTTTAATAAATGAGTTATGACAATCTTCAGGGCATCTAATGTGGATTATTAAATGGTTATATTTTGTTGAGGAATGCATGTGACCAGGAATCGACTATAATTTTATTGTGGGTGCAATAAAATATATATCGTGACTGTCAGTGTAATAAGTTATTGCAATACTACAGATGCGCGATGTAATGCGACACCCTGCCGCACGTGAGTCGTGTGGCATGCTATACATGGATCTAATTGAACGCTGTGTCACACTCCCATTCCACACGATCATAATTACTCGGAATAGAACAGCAGCCAGAGGAAATATTATAGCAAAATTTCGTCATAGTTAGAAAAACAATAACTGTCAAACAATAATTGCTGTTCGACGTTCTCAATCTTTACAGTCTTTGACGAAACGTGATCACGACTGTGGGATATTTTCGTTCCAAGCTATAACCAATTTAGATCGTGATCCCTGCGATTTTTTTCGTGCCACCAGGTACCCTTTCTTTCGAAGAAGACACAGCAAAATTGTCCCGTGAATTAGTGGACTTTTTCGTGCTACCAGGTTCCAATTCTTTCGAAGAAGCCACAGCAGAATTGTCCCATGAACTAGTCGATTTTTTCATGCCACCAGGTTCCATTTCTTTCGAAGAAGACACAGCAAAATTGGTCCGTGAACTAGTCGATTTTTCGTGCCACCGATCGAGCACCCTTCGTTTCGAAGAAGTGTAACAGATAGTTAATTTTGCACTTTGTGTGTGTTCAGTTTAAACGTGTTGTCGGTAATTCATCATAATGCACGCAGCGTGGTGGGGCGGCTGTGCCGGTTATGGACCGGTATTGATTTCCTTATATGGTCAAAATGAGGCATCAAAGTACTCTATTATTTAAAAACTCCCAGTTTTTCCTCCAAATGCACATGTATCACTTTAAAATGTCTCTGTTTTGGTTTGTATAGTGGTATTATGAGTATTCTTCTATGTACATGTGAATTTTCCTATCAATTGGAGCTGTTACTGTGCGCATGAATACATATAAACAAACCGGCCCTTTTTGGGAGTTTGCTTTCCGAGGAATTCGCCAGGTGTCAGCAGCTAACGGTCAAATGCTTGTAGCGTGTGATCTATTCCAACAACATGTGCTGATTTTTTAATATTTTGTAAGTTATATATATTGCTTCAACATAATGAAATTTTATGAAAATTGAAACATTTTGAAAGTGATTTCTCTCATAAAACGTTACAATGGAGTTAAATGGCAATCCTATATGTGTTTGTATACCTAAAATGAGGACATGGAATTTTGTGCATTATAGATTTTTAGCAGGTTTTGTGGCATTTCTTTAATTTGTGGGTGGATACTGTGCAGTGTTCAGGAATTTTTCACCATTGCAATCATAATTTTCGTTCACGTGGATTTTATTACATATGTAGGATTATATCTACATGCTAATAGCGGCGGAGTCCCCCCCCCCCCCGAATGCTAAAGACATGGAGTCAGTGCCTTTTTATTTTCTTTATTTTCATATAGTAACCAATATTTCCAATCACTGTAAAATATTATACACTTTCACTGAGGACTACTGGACTCAGACACAGCCTAACCGAAAAAGGTGTCGAAATGGCCTCCAAAAATTGAACGGTGAATAATAATACTAGGTGTCTCTGAAATTCATCACCATAACCTATATAGTCGATCATATATAAGCTAAGTTAGGCATTGCAGAATGCATTTGGTATATTATTTGCAATTTTGGCACCATATCTGGTCAAATACGCACTTTTCCGATTTTTTTTTACCATATTGTTTTTCGATATTGCCGTAGAACCACATTTTTGACCCCATATGTGTCTTTTGTCATTTAATCGATTGCAGTCCATCATATAAATGTGTTTTATAAATAAGATTCATACTACACATAAACTAATCCCCTGTACAAGACACCTATGTGATCTAATGTCGGTGATCTCTGGCTTACAGAAACCATATTCTCAACAAATTGTCTACGTTTTTGTGTTTTATCAAAATTAAAACCTTGGAATTTTTGCTTAATTTAGAAATATACTATATTGAGAGTGTGGTGGTAGCATTTTAAGACATTTGAATACTATTGGTGTAGACAGCAGTATGGTAGAAAGTGTTGGGTGCTAAGCAGCGGGGTAGGACTACCAACCCTTTTAAAATTTTGTCACATTTAGTCCAAGGGGAATCAAACTGATGGTAATATATGGGTGAATAATACATTTATCTGAAACAAACCCCAAATTGTCCTTGAGCATGTTTGATCGGGCGTCAAATCAAATTTTCCAAAGAAAATCCCACTTTTTTGTTCAAAATATTTCCTTTCTTAAGTGCAAAAATCACTGTTTTATTTCTTCTCCACAAGTCTTCCCTTTTCACATAAGAGCTCAATAATTGGGTATTATCACCTCTGTATGTGAGGTGTTATAATTGGAAAAAATGAAGAAAATTGCCATTAATTAATAAAATGAGGACATGGAATTTTGTGCATTATAGATTTTTAGCAGGTTTTGTGGCATTTCTTTAATTTGTGGGTGGATACTCTGCAGTGTTCAGGAATTTTTCACCATTGCAATCATAATTTTCGTTCACGTGGATTTTATTACATATGTAGGATTATATCTACATGCTAATAGCGGCGGAGTCCCCCCCCCCCCCCCCCCCGAATGCTAAAGACATGGAGTCAGTGCCTTTTTATTTTCTTTATTTTCATATAGTAACCAATATTTCCAATCACTGTAAAATATTATACACTTTCACTGAGGACTACTGGACTCAGACACAGCCTAACCGAAAAAGGTGTCGAAATGGCCTCCAAAAATTGAACGGTGAATAATACTAGGTGTCTCTGAAATTCATCACCTTAACCTATATAGTCGATCATAAATAAGCTAAGTTAGGCATTGGATGCATTTGGTATATTATTTGCAATTTTGGCACCATATCTGGTCAAATACGCACTTTTCCGATTTTTTTTTACCATATTTTTTTTCGATATTGCCGTAGAACCACATTTTTGACCCCATATGTGTCTTTTGTCATTTAATCGATTGCAGTCCATCATATAAATGTGTTTTATAAATAAATTTCATACAACACATAAACTAATCCCCTGTACAAGACACCTATGTGATCTAATGTCGGTGATCTCTGGCTTACAGAAACCATATTCTCAACAAATTGTCTACGTTTTTGTGTTTTATCAAAATTAAAACCTTGGAATTTTTGCTTCATTTAGAAATATACTATATTGAGAGTGTGGTGGTAGCATTTTAAGACATTTGAATACTATTGGTGTAGACAGCAGTATGGTAGAAAGTGTTGGGTGCTAAGCAGCGGGGTAGGACTACCAACCCTTTTAAAATTTTGTCACATTTAGTCCAAGGGGAATCAAACTGATGGTAATATATGGGTGAATAATACATTTATCTGAAACAAACCCCAAATTGTCCTTGAGCATGTTTGATCGAACGTCAAATCAAAATTTCCAAAGAAAATCCCACTTTTTTGTTCAAAATATTTCCTTTCTTAAGTGCAAAAATCACTGTTTAATTTCTTCTCCACAAGTCTTCCCTTTTCACATAAGAGCTCAATAATTGGGTATTATCACCTCTGTATGTGAGGTGTTATAATTGGAAAAAATGAAGAAAATTGCCATTAATTAATAAAATGAGGACATGGAATTTTGTGCATTATAGATTTTTAGCAGGTTTTGTGGCATTTCTTTAATTTGTGGGTGGATACTGTGCAGTGTTCAGGAATTTTTCACCATTGCAATCATAATTTTCGTTCACGTGGATTTTATTACATATGTAGGATTATATCTACATGCTAATAGCGGCGGAGTTCCCCCCCCCCCCCCGAATGCTAAAGACATGGAGTCAGTGCCTTTTTATTTTCTTTATTTTCATATAGTAACCAATATTTCCAATCACTGTAAAATATTATACACTTTCACTGAGGACTACTGGACTCAGACACAGCCTAACCGAAAAAGGTGTCGAAATGGCCTCCAAAAATTGAACGGTGAATAATACTAGGTGTCTCTGAAATTCATCACCATAACCTATATAGTCGATCATAAATAAGCTAAGTTAGGCATTGCAGAATGCATTTGCTATATTATTTGCAATTGTGGCACCATATCTGGTCAAATACGCACTTTTCCGATTTTTTTTACCATATTTTTTTTCGATATTGCCGTAGAACCACATTTTTGACCCCATATGTATCTTTTGTCATTTAATCGATTGCAGTCCATCATATAAATGTGTTTTATAAATAAATTTCATACAACACATAAACTAATCCCCTGTACAAGACACCTATGTGATCTAATGTCGGTGATCTCTGGCTTACAGAAACCATATTCTCAACAAATTGTCTACGTTTTTGTGTTTTATCAAAATTAAAACCTTGGAATTTTTGCTTAATTTAGAAATATACTATATTGAGAGTGTGGTGGTAGCATTTTAAGATCGAGGAATTCGCCAGGTGTCAGCAGCTAACGGTCAAATGCTTGTAGCGTGTGATCTATTCCAACAACATGTGCTGATTTTTTAATATTTTGTAAGTTATATATATTGCTTCAACATAATGAAATTTTATGAAAATTGAAACATTTTGAAAGTGATTTCTCTCATAAAACGTTACAATGGAGTTAAATGGCAATCCTATATGTGTTTGTATACCTGCCTTGTCACAGCGTCAGTCCTTACCGAGACGTTGCCGGTGCAAACACAAATAGGAATGCCATTTAACTCCATTGTAACGTTTTATGAAAGAAATCACTTTCAAAATGGATCAATTTTGATAAAATTTCAGTATGTTGAAGCAATATATATATATATATATATATATATATATATATATATATATATATATATATATATATATATATATATATATATATATATAACTTACAAAATATAAGAAAATCAGCACATGTTGTTGGAATAGATCACACGGTGACGCTACGAGCATTTGACCGTTAGCTGCTGACACCTGGCGAATTCCTCGGAAAGCAAACTCCCAAAAAAGTGCTGGTTTGTTTATATATATTCATGGGCACAGTAACAGCTCCAATCAACATGAAAATTTGTTTTGTCCACCAGACGGCACTCCGAAGCACCCGTCTTTGTAATAACCGTTCTCTGGTCGCCTGAATCAGGGGACAGTGTCAATGCGCGGTAACAAGTAGTCCGTATTAATGCGCGTTTTGTAAACACGAGCACGTGATTTCTTGTTTTGCATGGATCGACCCGCCAGTCATGGCTTAGCCATGTATTTTTCAGAGGCACTAAAGATTGCCACGGACACCCTTACTGGAGTTATTCTATCATAATCTCTTTAAAAATTGTATAGTTTTCGACAATATGTCCTGTCTGTAACAAAATATCACAAACATTCAAAGTTATTTCGATTCATAGAGGCATCCATGTTGGAACTATTTTCGGTATCCCAGAATGCAAAGGACGAATTGTGTGAACATGGTGTAAGACGGGTGCTGGAGCGCCGCCTTTCGTGAAAATGCATGAAAATTCACATATACATAGGAGAATGCCCCTAATACTAACTCTGGCAAGCGTATTCCATTCTCCCAAAGGCAGGGAATACGCTATGGCGTATTCGCCGTCCGATTACAGGCCGAATTTCGGCCCGGTACGCAGGCTGCGTACTTCGCCATTATTCACAAATAAACGACATTTAATCCGGATATAGCTCTTTAATTCACAAGAGGGAATGGTTTGCAATCATTTTCTGGTGCAAAAACGAAGCTACTGTGTACTTATCGTAAATAACAAGCAAAATATCCCGATCTGTCAAATCTGCCAACTTCGTGTTGATATTGCCGCCATTTTGCCATGGCACTCACGCGAGATTCGCAGAGAATCATGGGTAAGAAGTGGGCGTGTCTGAAACTGTGTTGAAACGTGACACCTACGTGACATTATCATGCGATGTTTTCGAAGGAATATGGATCAAATTATTATATTATTTGATGAAAAAAAGCAACATATGAGTTGCTTTCATTGAATATTCCGATAGAAAAATAAAGATCAATTCACATCGTCTCCCAAGTTGACGAGATGATACTGCGCATGCGCACTGCAGCATCCGCTATCTTGAAAAGTTGGAAAATAAACAAAATGAACGCGCTAAATTGCAGTGCTTTATTTTCACATTTACACCCTCTGAATCGATGACATGTCACTCTTTTGATGCCATAAAGGTCAGTTAAAACCAATCTGCATCATATTTCACGCGTGACAATTCTTTACACGCACTTGAATCGAAGTGTCAAAATCGTCTGATGAGTTCAGGCTTCAGAGAAAAAACCTACATGGCTGAACCTACTGTTAAAACATCGATCGAAAATGCAGGTTCAGGCGTGGAGCAGGGTTACCTTAATACAACTATACAAACCAAAACAGAGACAATTCAAAGTAATACATGTGCATTTGGAGGAGAAACTGGGAGTTTTTAAATAATATAGTACTTTGACGCTCCATTTTGACGATAATTATAAAGCCCCAGTCCCACCTACCCGGATGGCGACCCCGGACTAGCCACGGACTGATCCGGGTCTTATCCGGGGCAGTCCGTGAGTGGTCCGGGACGGTCCATGGCTAGTCCGGCTGATTTTGGAAAAAAAACACTGGATCCGGGACAGTCCGGGGATAGTCCGGGGAGCTCCCCGGCACTTTTAAAATGTTTAAAACTGCCGGGGCCATCCGGGACGGTCCGGGAGGTAAGGCAAATCCGTGCTGATCCGGGCCAGTCCAGATTTTGTCCTGGTGTGTACCGTGGTGGTCCGTGACTGCACCGGGGTGTATAGTCAGTCCGTGGCTACTCCTGGACGGTCCGGGGTGTTCCCAGATAGTCCGGGAGTTATCCTTATCTTGTCCTGGTACTCCGGAAGTGCACCGGCAGTCTGCCGTGTCTGATCCGCGGTACTCCGGGGTGATCCGTGGTTCATCCGGGATCATAGGGTCAAAAAAAGGTATAAAAGGGACTTAAAATCAGCACCTCTCCATCAGTTCTTCAGGGGACTGTCCGTGGCTTTTGTTCGTGGCTTGTCCGTGTGTATTCCGGGTATATGGGACCGTAAAAACAACTTACATTTTTGGCACATTTTATTACTTTTATCCGGGGTGATCCGGGATGTTTCGTCCATGACTAGTCCGGGACACAGTCCGGGTAGGTGGGACTGGGGCTTAAGGGAATCGATACCGATCCATAACCTCCCGGCCTCGGCCTATTGCCGCGAACATTTGAACGGAGCGTTCCACCGTGAGTAAGTTATTCGTACTGTATCAAATATTGTGCATTAACATTCCATGTATTTCCTCCAAATTCCAGATTATATACATTTATTAATTGATATTTTCTACAAGGCGACTTGATGTCATTCCACAGACGGTGGGGCCTATATATCACCATGTATTTTTGTTGTTGCCTATTCTGGCCCAAGTATCATACGCTGCGCCTTAATACTACTCGTCCACTAAATGAATGCCATTTAATCCGTCTGTCACCTTTTTAATCCTTATTGAATATAGAGAAAGGCGCAGGATATGATACTTGGGCCAACATGGCTAACGTCTTTTTGTCATATCATGTTTCTTGTCTAAGTAATTTCATTTCACCGTATATAATATTCTTGTAATAACAAATGTAAAGTTTTCTGAAATAAACAGTCCTATGTTGTGTGGCGATTTTGCCCTAAGCACGCGGCAGGTGATTGTAAACATACATGCCATTTATGTGGCCTTTTCGGTCATGGCCTTGTTTTGACACGCTCCGTTCGAGCGGGCGTTGCTACGGCAACGCATTGTAATTTACGCTCCAGTAAACTATAACAATGGTTTGATTACGCTTCACGTGCAGCCTCTAGTTTCTGGTGTATTATATATACACTGGAAGTGACTCGGTCGAGGAGATTGTCCAAAGATCGGGTGACAGGCTGCACTCGAGGCTCGCCATGAGCTTTGAGTTCCCTGTTCAGGAGTAGTGGGCTCCTAGAGCCCTGGGGACGATTTCCATGGGGAGGCCCGGGCTGGGAGAGACAAGTTGCTGACTCGGGGGCGCAAGCCCTGTGGATCGCCAGTTCTCTCCCTTCCCGGGACGGTGTGACATAGGCTCTGGCCAGTTTGTCGGACTGTACGGGGTTCCGTCCCCGAGGCAGACCGCGGCTCGCCAGGCTCCTCCAGCTAACACCGTGGTGATGAACCAGTTTCTGAACGGTGTCCGCAGGCCTGGGCGTGTCGGGTGGGCTGTTACCTGGTTACCGTAAATGCTAGAGTGGTTACCGTGTCCGCAGTGACCTCCGGTGAGCGGCGCCGCCGCAAGGATCCGGAATAGCGGATGCGCGTCCGCAAGGACTCGCGGTGAGAGGACTATCCTCGAGGATCCCGAAGAGCGGACGATAGTCAATAACTTTACATTGGTGCCGTGACCAGGATCAGTCCGACAGCGTTCCATCGCAGCCTACCGTCACAGTGTTGTAGCCTCCTTCGTCCCTGGGGATCGCCCGCTCCTCAAGGACAATCCGAAAAATGACGAAGGAAAGAGACAAAAACAATGAACCCAAGAGGAGGGAAACGGGTGGTAACGTCGCGGACTGCACCCGGTCGAGCGACGACCGTGAGACATCTTCGGGTGACTCCGGCGGTAGTAAGGTACGTGCGGAGACCTCCGTAGACAAAACCCCGTCTACAGAGTCGACTCCGGCGTCCCTGACTCCGTCTCCGGACGTAGAGTCGCGCCCCGCGGGGCCGCAACCAAGGCTGCCATCAGGGCCTAGCCCTGATCCGTTAGGCACGGTAGGTGGAGCTGGCAACGGCTTTACACCGCGCCCGCCTAAGTTCTGGCGGGGGTCGTGGCAGGCGACACTCTTTCAGGGGACATCTTCGGATGTCCGGGATCGAGTGGACGCCGGCGCGAGCACCTCCGGACAAGCGGACCAGCGATACTGGATGCCACCTCTGGCCGGAGGAGCTCTTGCGAGGGCTCCCGGCGGGGATTCCAGGCGGTCTGCATCAGGCGGAATGGACCAGCTCACTAACACTCTAAGTGCGCTGGCTCCTTTAGGGCGCTACGACCGCGCCCGGTCGCCCCACCAGGGACGATCAGACCAGCGGAACCGTTCACCCTCTCCGCCGTCACAAGGCAACTCGGGGCCTTTGACGGAGAGGGAGAGGTGGCTGATATCCGAGGCGCTTGTACAGTTCAAGCAGAATCAGCCGCCTCCGAGCGTCGATCTGTCGGCCGTGTTTAGTCCGGGGATGACTGGGCCCATGGCCCCTCCCCAAGTCCTACCGAGCCTGCAGGCGCCAGTGGCCCCCGCAATGGGACCCGAGCCTGCTCCACGGCTCGGAGGCACCACGATGGCGACCGCGTCGACCGTTCCGACGGTTGGAGCGCAAGCCGCGTGGGCGACTTACCCTGGCGCGAAAAGTGTGTCGGACGGGCAGTGGCAACAGGTGGCTTCGGCCCCAAGCTATGCTAGCTTTGCCGCCCCATCTGGAGCCTACCCAGTAGGTTCGATGGGAGCCCCGCCCGCACCCGGCCAGGGCGGGTTTTCAGCGGGAATGACTCTGGCGGCGAGCGTGAGCTTTCCTGCTCCCATGTCCGCGGCGCCGATGTTTGCTCCGGCAGACTCTGCCGCGGGCACGGGTAGCTCGCGGGCCTTGCCGCTGTACACGGACGACCCCGGGGCCGGAACCGCACGTCGGGCGCGTAACAAACGTGATGACGGGCCCGACCACTCCTCGTGGCGGAAACGGTTCAACGAGGATAACGCCGACTTGGAGGACTACTTACTCCAAGTGTGGCGGACCGCCGTGTACGAAGGATGGACCCAGCAGGAAGCTGGGCATGTCCTCGCGGGGAGCTTGGAAGGAAAAGCTCTCCGCGTTATGCTGTGTCTGCCGGTGGGAACAGTGACCTTCGGCGAGGTTGCCCGTCAACTTCGCTTGCTGTTCACGCCGACGACCAAGCGCGAACCCGCCCACCGACTGAGTCCGTGACAGACTATGCGTTCAACCTGCGCATACTCGGCCGGAGAGCTTATCTGGACATGGACTCCAGACGGTTCGAGACGATGCTGATCGATCAGTTCATCGATGGCCAGCCTTACCACTTATCATACGGGCTGGCCACCCATGAAAAGCGATCGATGGAGGAGGCGATTGACTCCGCACTTGGGCTAGAGGTAGCTGTCTGCCCTAGACAGTTGCCTCCGGCCCCGGCTCCGGCCTCGGCTGTTCCCGCGCAGGCGGCGACCCCTCCTCCGGCCAAGGCATCGCAGGTAACCCCGTGGCAGGACCCGGTCGTCCGGGAACCCGCCAGGGAACCTACCCCGCAGTGGGTTAGTGCGCCGGCACCCTCCACAGGGATGCCTGCACATGCGGCACCAGTCGCCGCGCCGTGCTCGTCCTCGGACGAGTGCGACATGGAGGAATACGATTTCGGCGCCGCGCAGATGATTGCGCACTGCGCCGTGATCGAAGCTCCGGGACTCGCAGAATGTTGCGCGTTCACCTCCGGACCAGCCCAGAACCGTCCCTGTTACTTCTGCGGAAAGCAGGGACACTTTTGGCTGAAGTGTCCGGAGTTGTTGGAACGCCTGCGGTCGCGCGGATACCTGGGAGCCCTCCCTGGCCCGCAACCGGTCTGGTCCTCCGGGACAGCAAGGTCGGAACCCGCGGCAGGGAAACTAGATCCGGACGTGGTGGCGACCAACACTACGTCCGGGGACAGTTGTTCCGTGGCATCAGATGCCGCCCCACCCGCTGATGGGCAGGACGAACCTCAAGTTGATATGACTTCTCCGGAAGTAGTCCTTGGGGATCAGTCTGGCTCCTCCGCGGCTGAGGCGGATGGTGAGGACTCCGTAGATGAGCCCAGCACGTGCGAACGGTATCGCCCTACCTGCGCGCTGGTGAGGGACCCCTGCTGGTACCTGCCCCTGTCCTTCGGACGGGAGCCGGTCCGGTTCCTCATGGACTCTGGCTCGGAGGTGACCCTCGTTGCCGCAGGAACGTTCAGGAAGGAGCCCGCACTCCGCAACCTCGAGTTGCGGGATCCCGGACCCTACAAGCTCTACGGAGCGGGTGACAACCGCATCTGTATCCACGGTATCATCAATCTGCCTATTACCCTTGGGGACAAGGTGTATCTGACAGAGGCAATTGTTGCGGATATCGGAGCGGCCGGGATTATTGGGATGAATTTTCTACGGGTCCACCGGGTGACCGCCAACTTTAGTGCCGGCGAATTCCGGATGGGAGAGAACATACACTTTCTCTTCCACTCGGGCCCGATGCATTTATTCCAAATGCGGGCGGCGCGCACTGTGGTAGTGCCACCAATGAGTGAGATGATCATTGAGGCGAGGCCGTGTCGTCCCCGCATGCCCATCGATGGTCGGCCGTGTATAGTGCAACCAGTGAGCAGTTTCGCCGAAGGAACCGGACTAGTGCTGGGTGGGGCCCTGGTCATGTCCAACCCCCGCACGATGCCCATTCTTGTGGTGAACCCTACGGATGCTCCGATTGTACTGCGGCGCTGAGGGATAGCAGCTACTGCTACTCCCGCGTCATTGAGTCATGTCCTCCCCGACGATCCTGTCTGCCGCGCTGCGTGCGCGGCGGCGGCCGCCGGAGATGACCCGTTCACCCTGCCGGACCATTTGGAATCTCGGGTTCCGAAGGACCGGCTGGATGGAGAGCAGCCCCAAGCGCTCCGTAAACTGCTGCGGCAGTATGCGGATGTGTTCATGGGTCCAGATGGTGCGGTTGGCAAGACTGACGTCGCCAAACACCACATCGACCTCGTGGACGAGCGTCCTCTCAAGCAGCGTCTTTGTCGGGCAGCGATAGTGCACCAAGAGGTCATAGACCAGGAGGTGCAAAAGATGCTCGACTTGGACATCATCGAACCCAGTGACAGCCCTTGGGCCAGACCTGTGGTTATGGTGAAGAAGAAGGACGGCTCGTGGAGGTTCTGCGTGGATTACCATAAACTCAACGATGCCACGCGGAAGGACTCATATCCTCTCCCGCACATTGAAGACACCTTCGATGCCCTGGCCGGGTCGCACTATTTTTGTGCTCTGGATCTGGCCTCCGGGTATTGGCAGGTGGAGATGGAGGAGAGTGATCGGGCGAAGACCGCCTTCGTTACCAAGAACGGGCTCTACCAATTCAAGGTAATGCCGTTCGGGCTCTGTAACGCACCAGCGACGTTCGAGCGCCTCATGGAGATGGTTCTTAAAGGGTTCCTCTGGAAGCGATGTATGGTCTACATCGACGATGTCGTCGTGTATGGCCGGTCGTTTGAGGAAACCCTCACCAACCTCCAAATGGTGCTCCATCGCATCCGCGGAGCAGGGCTTAAATTGACCATTCGTGACTTGAGGTCCACAGGCGTGGCCGCCCTGGTCCGCGCGAGAGAAGAGCACCCCTGGGATCACCCCCAGCGCGGTCGACTCACTCAAGCTGCGGAGTACCTTGTGGCGGAGATGGATAGCTCTCTGGACCGGTTCAGCCGGTGCCGCGCCGAGGCCTCCCGGGTCGCATGCGATCTAGCATACGACCAAGGCCTCATGGAAAGCACCCAGCGGAGCCTTGAGAGCTACCGGACTTTGTCGGCCGTCATTGAGCGGCGCGCGTTCGACCAGAGTCGAACCGCCGCTCTAGCCGAGCAGTCCGGGGCATCCTCCACCTCCCCAGAGGTAGCCGCTAGGATGGAGCACCTGGAGGCTGAGAATGAGCAGCTACGGCGTCGCCTACTCCAGGGCGTCGATGATCCCAAGTCGTCCGCCCGGAACCAGGCGGTTCTCCAGCGGGCGGATGCCGCTTTGGAGCTGGCCATCTACCCATACCTCGTCCAGGTGTGGGGAGAGCGCACGGCCGGTCCTCAGCGCACCCGCGATATGGTAGAGATGTTCCGCGCCATCGCAAACCTCGGCGCCACATCTCTGCCGTCCTCCGTCGTCATGGCTCTGTCAGGATCCGGGTTGCAGGGCTCACCGCAGAAGCCCCTGCAAGCGCCACCGGGCCTGCCTCGTTCCTCCCACGCAGCCGGCTTACACACTGCCGGTTCCGCTGCTTCCGCAGCGTAGGGACCCGTCACCGCCGCCAAACCCCAGGACAGGCGGCACGGATGAGGAGCCATTGACAGAGGGGGAAGGCTAGGTGCTAGCCTCGTCGCCGCATTTGCGCGGCGGCATGCCGGAGTCGCTCCCGCAGCTCCGCCTTGCCTCAGACCCGTTCTGCGGATCTGAGGAGCCGGCCGGCAGGGCGGTCAGCAACACTTTTTAGAGGTACTATCACTTTTGATCACTCGGTGTGTCGTTTTACAAAATTTCTAAATTTAAAGTTTAACCTTAAAGATATTCCAAAGACTCGACACACCGTCCTTTTATAATGGATGACCTTCTAAGGTCATCACACGGTTTTGGACCACCTCGGTCAAAATTTTAGCTTGTTTATGAGGGTTTAGTCAAAATTATAAAGCGCATTATAGTTTACTCCATAAGTCCGGGGGGTAGTTCCCCATTCTTCCAAAAGGGACTCTTAAAGTCCTAGTTTTGCGCCGTGACTTCTGGGCGTTGCCATCTTGCCTTCTTCCGGCCCCCGCCATGCGAAGCCTTCGTCGGGTTTCTGGCATTTTGGGCGCGGGCGGAACATGTTGGGGACCAACATTGTAAGAAGGGGGTAATGTGGCGATTTTGCCCTAAGCACGCGGCAGGTGATTGTAAACATACATGCCATTTATGTGGCCTTTTCGGTCTTGGCCTTGTTTTGACACGCTCCGTTCGAGCGGGCGTTGCTACGGCAACGTATTGTAATTTACGCTCCAGTAAACTATAACAATGGTTTGATTATGCTTCGCGTGCAGCCTCTAGTTTCTGGTGTATTATATATACACTGGAAGCGACTCGGTCGAGGAGATTGTCCAAAGATCGGGTGACAGGCTGCACTCGAGGCTCGCCATGAGCTTTGAGTTCCCTGTTCAGGAGTAGTGGGCTCCTAGAGCCCTGGGGACGATTTCCATGGGGAGGCCCGGGCTGGGAGAGACAAGTTGCTGACTCGGGGGCGCAAGCCCTGTGGATCGCCAGTTCTCTCCCTTCCCGGGACGGTGTGACATAGGCTCTGGCCAGTTCGTTGGACTGTACGGGGTTCCGTCCCCGAGGCAGACCGCGGCTCTCCATGCCCCTCCAGCTAACACCGTGGTGATGAACCAGTTTCTGAACGGTGTCCGTAGGCCTGGGCGTGTCGGGTGGGCTGTTACCTGGTTACCGTAAATGCCAGAGTGGTTACCGTGTCCGCAGTGACCTCCGGTGAGCGGCGCCGCCGCAAGGATCCGGAATAGCGGATGCGTGTCCGCAAGGATTCGCGGTGAGAGGACTATCCTCGAGGATCCCGAAAAGCGGACGATAGTCAATAACTTTACAGTTGTATTGTATTCTAGTGTATTGTCAGTACGACATGGCGTGGGTGTTGCACGTGGTCGGTAATTTTTGGTACTAGGCTAGATGCAGTTCACAAGTACAGTGTTTTTCCATTGATATGGTTATAATTCAATAGTAGTGTACAAATACAGATGTTAAATATATAATATATCATACAGATGATAAATATAGAGGAGGCGGCAGATGATGTTCTTTCTATGCAGTGATCAATATTTTGTGAATTATCATGGTGTCTGTTTCTTCTCGTTTACCTGCGTTACATGCAAATTGTGTATCATATGAGGTGGTACAAACTTCTTTATTCACTGGAACTTGGGTCTCAGATATTTTGTCATGTCATTCTGTTTTGAAGTGTTTTTCTGTCTCGTTCTGTGTTTTCATTGTTATTTCGATTGTACACCAAATATATGTGAAACTAACTATTACAATACTTGTCATTTTGGATGTATACACTGTAGACTGAGCTTGCTATATGGTATATTTGGTGCGATTACTGAGAAAGAAATATTGTCATCGATTAAGGGTTTTTCTCATGTCGTGCCATGTGAGTTATGTAGATTGTGTTTTCCTGTGAGTATTAAGCCATTGCAATGTTCAATGATTCTTTCAACTTTTCTCTTTTCAATGATGAAACTGTTTTTGTCTGGAGATGTCCATCCAAATCCAGGTCCACGTGAGCTGTTATTGTGCCAGGCTAATGTGAGGGGTTTGGTAATTAAGTCCTCAAAAGATCCCATGTATAAAGCTGATGAAATATATAGTCGACTTTTGTTCCAGTATAATTCTGATTTTGTATTTATTTGTGAGTCACATTTGAAAGAAACATTCGATTCGTCAGAGTTACCGTTTCCTCCCAGTGAATATACAGTGTATAGACGGGACCGATCGGGGAGGGGTGGTGGTGTATGTATAATTGCCAAGAACGAAGTTGTTCACAAGCCACTTGACGATCTCTCACATCCTGAGCTTGAAAATATATGGGTTGAAGCAAATGTAGACAATAAAAGGTTTTATCTAGGCGTCTTGTATAGACCCCCGAATCCAGATGTGAATGCTGTTGATACATTTGTAGATAACTTGTCTGAGAATTTACAGTGTGTCTTTGACAAAAAACCAGATGGTATATTTTTATTGGGGGATTTCAATGACCGTTGTACTCAGTGGGAATCAGACCATGACACCAGCGATTTCAAAACAAGTTGCGAGATCTGATCGCCAGATGTGGGCTTTTTCAATTAATCAATGAACCCACACGTATTACATCTCAAAGTGCCAATATTCTTGATCTTATCATAACAGATTCTCCTGGTTTCGTGTCTAACTGTGGGGTTGGTCCTCCAATAGCGGACTCTGACCATTGTACGATATATTGTAAAATGAAGGTTACATATCCTTCAGACAAGCCATATATAAGGAAAATATTTGATTATAGTAGAACTGATTATGGTGCTCTAAATGCTGATATAGCTAATTCTCCATTCTGTACATTGATAGATTCAGTTGATGATATCAATGTTGCTAGTCAAATTTGGTACTCTTTGCTAGAGGACAACATTATTGAGCATGTACCAAGTCGAACTATTAAGGTTAAACCAACAGATAAGCCATGGATGAATGGTTATGTTAAAAAATTATTGCGTTTGCGCAATAGAGCACACAAACAATTTCGCAGGACCAAAAGAATAAATGATGAAATAAAATGGAGGAATTCTCGATCTCTGGCGAAAGGTGCCATAATAGAGGCGAAGCAGCATTATTTCCAGAAGTTATATGATAAATTGGAAGACCCCAACACTGCACCTAAACAGTATTGGAAGATTGTAAAAAGTATGTATGGTGCTAAATTAGGCAGTAGTATTCCGACCATTGATTTGAACGGTAGCACTTATTCATCAGCACAAGACAAGAGTGAAATCTTCAATGATTACTTTGTGGAGCAAACTAGGCTCAATGTCCCTATCGAACATAGACTACCTGAATTGGTATACGAAACTACATCTAGAATATCTGAAGTAACAACCACTGTAGGTGAGGTGCAATCTATATTGGAAAAATTGCCGGTAAATAAAGCCAGTGGTCTCGATAACGTTGGAAATTTTATCCTTAAAAAATGTTCACATTCTATCTGCCTGTCCGTTACTAAGCTCATGAACAAATCTTTCGAATTAGGTGAAGTTCCATCGCAATGGAAAATCGCTGGTGTCACACCTGTATATAAAAAAGGCGACAAGCATTCTGTCTCCAATTACAGGCCAGTCTCTTTGCTACCATGTATTGCAAAAGTCCAAGAGAGAATAGTGTTCAATCGATTATATGATTATTGTATTTCAAATGATCTCCTAACTTGGAGAAATTCGGGTTTTAAAAAATTGGATTCTGCAATGAACCAATTGATTAATATCACACATAGAATTAACTGTAATCTAGATGGGGGGTTAGAAACACGCTTGGTTTTTCTCGACATAAGCAAGGCATTTGATAGGGTGTGGCATGATGGTCTCCTGTTTAAGCTACAATGTAAAGGGGTTGATGGTATTTTATTGGACTGGTTCCGTTCATATCTAGGCAATAGAATGCAATGTGTTCGCATAAACGGACAGAGCTCTTCATACCAATCATTGCATGCAGGTGTACCTCAAGGGTCGATTTTAGGGCCTCTCCTATTTCTGATTTTCATAAACGATATTATTGTTGACATAAATAGTGATATATTTTTATTTGCTGACGACACTTTCCTAATGGAACGTATAGATACCAATGTTACTGAAAGCTTTCGAAACCTTGATGCTGACTTAAGCAGAATATTTGAATGGTCGAAACAGTGGTTGGTCGATTTTAATCCCCGTAAAACAGAGTATATGAAAGTATCTAGAAAGAAGAACGTGGACAATGTCGATCCTGACCTATATTTCGATAATATTCTAATTGCAGAAGTAGACTGCCACAAACACCTCGGATTGATTTTTTCAATAATATAAGAACTTGGTCAAATCATATCAATGAAATCAAAAATAAGGCATTGAGATCTGTGGGAATGCTGCGTAGCGTTCAATATAATTTGCCACGAACATGTTTAGAATCTATCTATAAAACGTTCATTCGACCGATCTTGGAATATGGGGATATAATTTTTGATTCATCACCTCAATGTCAATTGGAAAAATTAGAGGCTGTACAAAGAGACTGTGCTCTGATTTGTACTGGTGCTTATCGCCACACGTCACATGATAAACTATTACACGAATTGGGGTGGGAACCTTTAGCTATAAGAAGAAAGAACCATAGATTAGTTTTAATGTACAAAATCGTAAATGATCTGACTCCGGAATATTTAAGGGCACTGAGACCAAGCTCAAATGATATGTCCCTTTATAATTTGAGAAATCGGGCTAATCTACGATCTATGTTCGGACGAACATTCACGTTTCAAAAATCTTTTTTTCCTCAAACAGTTAAAGATTGGAATGATACGTCTATCGTCATTAGGAATAGCTCTACCTTAACTTTATTCAAGGCTAAGTTAAAACAACAAAATTCATACAAAAGTAATAGGTTATTTTCATTTGGGAAGAGACATGCGAGGGTTAACCACACAAGAATGAGACTCGGTCTTAGTGCCTTGAATTTCCAAAGATACCAATATAATTTCATACCTGATCCTAAATGTACAAAGTGTGGTAATGTAGTTGAAGACGTGTGTCATTTTTTATTTCATTGTCCTGAATATGCAAGAGAACGAATTCAAATGTTATCTAAACTCAGCAACATAATTTCTCCCGGTGTTCATTACAGTGTTTTATTACCTGTAACAAATTCAGATAGAGAATATATGATTCAAGCTTTATTGAATGGATTTAGTGATTTGACTTACACAGAAAATAAGCGTGTTTTTGAGTGTATACAGCAATTTATTACAGATACAAGTAGAATGAAGTACGAATGAGTTTCATAAATTGTATATACAATCGAAAAATGTATATATGTATATTTATTTGTGTTTATAGTGTATATATGTTTGTTGCACACTTGTTGTTATGCACCGAGGAGATCCCCTAGTGGCTCCAGCTGTGGGTGATCCTCGTTAAAGAAATAAAGTTTACAATACAATATATATTGGCATAATTTGTTAACAGTAGAAGGTAATTTCTTTAACTTACATGCGAGGCGACCTTGCCTGACCTTCCCAGGTCACCAGGTTCTGCATGAAACCCCTATCAGACGTTCAAGGTGAGCATGTTTTGTATTGTCGTTGTAATTTGCTTTTAGTTCGGTATAAATCAGTATGACATTGCAAAGTTTAGATTGTCTTCCCACAGATTTAGAATATCACTATATTTGCATTTCTGTGATCATGTTGTATTTTTTATTATATTTGTTATACAGGGTTTTATTATTGCACCAAAAATAAACTACAGAAACCTAAACCAGTGAGTTTGTGTGGCTGTTACCGAAGCCACAGCAAAATTGGCTGGTGAACTAGTGGATTTTTTTCGTTCCATCGAGTACCCTCCTTTCGAAGAAGCCACAACTAAATTGGCCCACGAACTGTCGATTTTTTCGTGCCATCAAGTACCCTTCCTTTCGAAGAAGCCACAGCAAAATTGGCTCGTGAACCAGTGGATTTTTTCGTGCCACCAAGTACCATTCCTTTTGAAGAAGTCATATCAAAATTTGCCCGTGAACTAGCCAATTTTTCGTGTCACCGAGGACCCTTTCTTTCGAAGAAGCCACAGCAAAATTGGCCCGTGAAAAATATTAGTCCTCATTGAGAGAGGGATCTTGCCGGTTGTCATGATTCTATTTGTGATTAATATGTAATCTCCACATAGGCCAATGTCTCAGGAGAGGGCGCGTGGTGATGTGGGGGAATATAGCCTTCTTTCTCACCCCCACGCCACCCCACGCCCTCTTGAGATAAATACCTGTGGTAATTACCCTCTCCGATTTCCACTGAGGATTACAGCGAGAACCATTTTTCGTTTCTATGCAGATTCGAACGTTCGGTTAATCACATTTGTTAGGGATTTTAAAATTTTTGGAATTTATCAATTTTTGGAGTGCACTCACCAATAATCTGTCTGTTAGGTTCGTTATCATATACCAAATATATCATTTGTTACCATTGTATCACAGTTGAACAATGTCAAAACATTATCAGGGAAGAACAGTGTATATTTTGTTGAAAACTTCTATTATCGCCCACAGTACAAAAAACTATTGTGCCAAGAAACCACAGGCATTTGAAGACCATCAAATTGACGGTGCAATTTGCTGCATTAATAATATAAACAAAGCACTCAAGCCATTGTCAGGAAAATGGTGGTAGGACAAACACTCAAAACTTCAAAGCTCCAAAAATGCTACTTGTCCACCAAATTGATACAAACCAGCATATCCCGTCAGAGGTAGTCCTATCTCTGAGACTGTTACGCTGCGGAATTACGTCAGAGGCTTGCTTGGTGCCGCCTACAGCTTGGTACTAGTCCATGCAAAAAACCGGTCACCGAACGGCCTGAAAACCTGGGATTTTCGTGTTTGGCCAATATCTCCTGAAAATCAGTGTGTATCTGCCAATAAATGTGTCAGAGCCATGGGGAACCCTCAGTCACAGCCATCCTGTGGAAACATTTTGAGTAGATCTAGTCGGAGTTGGATACAGTTGATATATTTCCAGTTTAGTATCGAAATGTGTTAGATTTCTGGCAACCTTTATCTGCGTCCGCAAACTGCTCTCAAGCTTGATTTTTTTTTAATTCTTGTTTTTTTCTTTGGAAAATTGTATCCTTGATGGTAAATATACCTCTGACAGTTGATTTGGTCAGCTATCTCAGGTGAATAATATTTCCTGCAACAATGTTTACCCATTTACTGACGATGGTTATATCACCGATTTAAGAAGTTGCCAGATATCTCCCAGATTTCACTATGTAAACTCAAAATATACCAAATATAATTCAATATATACACCTGTAGACCATCCAAATGATTCCATTAAATGGATACGAAGGTATTTCATGGCCCTGACACATTTGTTGGCACATGCACGCACACTGTATGAGTGTATTTCATGAGATATTGGTCCAACACGAAAATCCCGGGTTTTCAGGCCGTTCGGTAGCCGGTTTTTTGCATGGACTAGTACCAAGCTGTAAGCGGGAATCGAGCAAGTCAGAGGCGGTTCATGATGTCTATACTTCCTAAATCCAACGAAATATCCACTTGTTATTGTGTTTATCCTCACATTCTACTGTTCTGAAGCCGACCGGGATACTTTTTCAAACGAATTTCCTGACATCTTTGCCTGCCAAGTGACGTCACATGCGCGTGCATTCGAGGGAATCCCTCCGAAAAATGACACGGGATTCCGCACTAGTGCGCGCGCGTGTGACGTTACTTGGCAGGCAAAGATGCCAGGAAATTCGTTTGAAAAAGTATCCCGGCCAGCTTCAGAACAGTAAAATGTGAGGATAAACACAATAACAAGTGGATATTTCGTTGGATTTAGGAAGTATAGACATCATGAGCCGCCTCTGACCAAGAATGTGAGTACCATTCCAGATTTTTAGCCAGTTAGAACAGACTCGAAGTTCCGACTTTTTTTTTGTCGGAAATTCAGCAGAATTTTTACACGGGAGGCATTTCTTCTTTGGGCCTTCAGCCCTCAGAGAAGACGATATTGTTTGTCTACAAAACAAGGTGTTCGACCAAAAACAAATGCACAGCAGATGTTTTGAATCCGAATTCCAGCCACGCAAGGTCTTGGAAGCGGTGGTGGTTATAAAAAATGAGCTAATATCCATCTATTTCATGGATATTATGTGTCAGCACTGTACTAATTTAGATATAGAGTCTTCATGGCTTTCACGGGATATGCAGGCTTGTATTAATTTGGTGAACAAGTAGCATTTTTGGAGCTTTGAAGATTCGAGTGTTTGTCCTACCACCATTTTCCCTACAATGGCTTGAGTGTTTTGTATATATATTATATATAGCACATTGTACCATCAATTTACATGATTTAATGGTCTTCAAATGCCTGTGCATGACACAAAGCAATTTTCACAGCTTTCAGTCACCAACTGAAGATATTTGGACAAATAGAAATATGTATGTTGGGATGAACACAATTTCAGGAATGGAAAGGATACTGGAGCCAATTGACCATCTTGGCGTCAATTAATTAATGTGTAGTATTGTACACATTTAACATGTTTAAATACATATTTCAGTATATATGAACAATAAATTTAATGAAAGATTTGTATGATAACATTTTTTTAAATCATAAACTTGGAACTAAATTTCAATAACCAATCAACCCACTTGAAGTCTTATGTATTGATCCAGAACTCTTATCACACACTCGTAGAAGTTTTTCACAATTGAAGGACATTATGGAGAGGGATAGAAAAAATATCTTTGGCTGTATCTGTTTGAAACCAGATAAAATGCTTGATTGCCTGTGTTTATGCAAGATTACATGGACGGTTGAATTTGTCCTGCTGGCAGTTGAACTTGGCCTGCGGTTGAACTAGTCCTACCCCATAAAATAATATATGGCCACGTTAGGGATGCGGCCAAGGTAGGACTGACAGCTTGTAGTTGTACAGCATGTACAGGGACCAGTGCTCAGACAGTCAATGAAACAATCAAATAATGGCAGACACATTTTTCATGATAGTATTTGAATCAACTCGGATAATCTGTTTTCGACTCTTTATCAGTATAATCTTCAGTACAGGAAGTTATGGCGACTGAGGTGTTAAACTCAAGCTCCGACGATGAGTGCTCAGTCCCATCTACCTATGTTCAGGACGATCGGATGAACATGCTCGAATTGGACGGTTCGTACTGTGATTTACATGAAATTAATGACTCTACGCCCGCTTTTGCCAAATCCAAATATTGTGCTATTCATCTAAATATACATAGCTTACCAAGCAAATATACAGAACTATGTCAAATTCTGCAAGTTCTGACGGATAATGGCATTGATGTGCATTTCCTGCTGTTATGCGAGACATTTTTAACGAATTATAATGCGGACATGTTTGCAATAAAGGGCTACAATTTTGTCCATACGAGCAGGTCTGTTCGCTCCAGGGGTGGTGTAGCCATATATGTGCATGAGAAATTTGACTTCAGGGAACGGTTTGATCTATGCATCAACGTGGAGGGTGAGTTTGAAAGCATTGCGATAGAAATTGAAAATAAAAGCAATGATAAAAATTTGCTTGTTGCTGAAATATATCGAGTTCCTGCCACTAGCGAGAGAACGTCAATCGAACGTTATGATCAAATGATCAGTGCAATGTCTAATACTGGCCATGAAATAATTATCGGCACTAATCAAAACTTTGATCTTTTAAAAGTCAGCAGCAACACAAATGCTTCTGATCTTTTGAATATATTTTTTCTGTCTGGTATTTTACCAACGGTTATGCGACCAACAAGGATAACTCACACAAGTGCAACGGCAATCGACAATATATATGTTAAATGCCATGGTTATGATAATATCGACAGCAAAATAATTTTAACCGACATATCGGATCACTATCCGATATTGGTTTGTATGAAAACTGAAAGTACAAAATCGAGTAAAGAGGCCCTTACTTTTGTTCATCGGCCTATTGATTCTTTGAAAATCGGTCGCCTGACTGATGCCCTGAATTCGGTGTGCTGGAATGATATATTCCATGGCAAACCAGTTAGCGAATGTTATGACATGTTTCTTCAGCGCTTTCATGCCTTTCTTGACGAAATTGCTCCAAGTAAAACAGTAATAATTCCACACAATCGAATTATTAATGAACCCTGGATGACACCATCACTTATGAAATGCGCAAGAAAGCGTAACAAACTCTATAGACAACAAATCGGCAAATCGAAAAATTCGCCGAACCATGGTAGATATATCAACTACAGAAACGTGTACAATTTAGGTAAGAAAAGGGCAAGGAATGACTATTATGAAGGGTTATTGAAGAAATATCAAAACGATTCCAAAAAGACTTTGAAAATTTTAAATAGCCTTATTGGGCGTGCTAATGACAAATCTTCAATCTCTGAAACGTTTTTTATTAATGGGATTCAAGTGAATAATTCTGTCCGGATTTCTAATAGTTTTTGCGAATACTTCAGTACAAGTGGCAAGACGTACGCAGATGCCATTCCAATCTCACATAGGTCTTCAGAATCATATCTTGGACGCAACCGTAATCTTTGTAGTATTTATCTTTCGCCTACGAACCCGCATGAAATCGAAAAAGTTATCAATTCTTTCCAGTCGAAGAAAAGTAGAGGCGACGATGGCATAAGTATGGAATTACTCAAAAAGCTTGTAGTACCCTGTAGTGCAGCGATCGCGCATATTATCAATATGTCACTGGAGCAAGGAATCGTTCCTGATGTAATGAAATTAGCGAAGGTGATCCCAATCTATAAATCTAAATGTAGGCAATCATTCAATAACTATCGACCTATTTCTCTTCTCTCTAACATATCGAAAATACTGGAAAAAGTGGTGCATTGCAGGGTTCTATCCTTTTTGACAAAACATGATATTTTATATGACAGACAGTATGGCTTTGGCCCAAAACGGTCAACAATTGACGCAATTACAGATTTTACAGCTCACGTGTTGCCGTCTCTGGACAACAAGGAAAATTGTGTGGCTGTCTATCTGGACTTGTCAAAGGCGTTTGATACCATTAATCACAGACTACTCCTGAATAAACTTGAACATTATGGAATCAGGGGTGTGGCTTTGGACTGGTTCCGCAGTTATTTGTCACAGAGACGGCAGTACGTGAGCTACAATGGCGTTCATTCTGACCAGATGGACGTTGAATATGGGGTGCCACAGGGATCAGTGCTGGGCCCGCTACTGTTCATATTATATACTAACGACTTACCTAAGTCACTTTCTCACTGTGAATCTATCCTGTTTGCTGACGACACGACTGTGTTTCTTAATGGTACGAATTTGCATTCTATGTTTTCGAATATTAATATTGATTTGAATGTTCTCAGCGACTGGTTCCGGGCGAACCAGCTATCTGTAAATCCGACCAAAACCAAATATATAGTGTTTACACTTAAACAAAACCCCAATCGAAAAACGCTGTATAAACATGATTTGTTAATCGACAATGAGATATTAGAAAGAGTTATTTCAACTAAATTTCTAGGGATAATAATAGATGATATTTTCTCATGGGAGTATCATATAGAACATTGCAAGAAAAATATCAGCAGAGGGGTTTATGCCCTGAATACGTGTAAGCATATATTACCCGAATATCACCTGCGAATTATTTATTACAGTTTGGTGCATCCTCACCTACTATATGGCGTTATGCTTTGGGGTCGGGCATATAATAAGCATATCCAAAAACTAAAAGTTGTCCAAAATAAGGCAATCAGGGCCATATCAAAAGCCAAATATAATGACTCAGCTTCCCCGTTATATAATAAGCTGAAAATAATGAAATTTGAAGATATGTGTTCATATAACACATTAATCCATATGTATGAGTGCATACACAATGAAGTCCCACGACCATTTCATGATATGTACCAATATCATGGCGATACACATGGACATAATACCAGGACCAGCACTGATCCCAAGCCACCGAAAGCTAACTATGAAATCATGCGCAAAAGCTTTTTGTATGACGGTCCGTGTAGGTGGTTGGATCTGAGCACTGACATCAAGAGCGCCAACTCTAAGTTTATTTTCAAACGTAAATTAAAACAGATTTTCTTTTCTAACTACTAATTTGCAATAGTTTGTAATTTTTTGCTCTACCTCAATTAGCCTTTCAGTTTCAGGATTATTCCCAAGTGACTGGAATATAGGTCCCAGTATCATAAATTTATATGATCGAAATGCTAGTATATTGTATTTGCGTTTTGTTCTGTCGGTGTGACCCTCAGGAATTTTCTTTTACAGGTGATCCCAGCCCTCTGGGTTACAGACACTGTCTTTGGGGTCACCTGGGGTGTGCTTCTATGTATTTTTCGTAATAAGTCACTGTGATGTATCATGTGTATGCACATCTAAATAAACTACCTACCTACCTATTCTCCAGACATAAGGACGAATGGGAGTAAATTTACATGGAAACAAATAATTAAATCCATACCATGTCAGCACCTCATATGACACATGTCATTGAATGTATGAATACCGGTCCTAGTACAAGCACTGGTCACCACACTATACAGACAGATTTGAGTTGAGATTTTTATAGATCTAGTTCATTTATGACAAGCCTGTTGACTCGTTTCACCTTAGAACACCTCCGTGTTCCCCCGATTGTCCATGATCCTGGGTTATTATGCATTGCAGAGCTGTAATGATTTGATACAGTGCTGTGCAGGGTAAATTCTAGGTAATTGCTGTATTGGAATCGTCTAGAAAAAAAAGTCTGTGAATCATCCTGTTTATCCTCTGTGTGGCTTGGGCTGGTAAGGTGTAGACCCAGATTGCTATTGAAGAGTGGAGCACCTGGGTCCTGGAGCCTGAGTCTAGTTGGGGACATAGATCTTTTATCTCGATGTCTTATTAGATTTACTATGTTTGCAGCCCAAGCGACGCGGAGCATGTCCAAGATGGCCCACATTGATGCTCAGGACGAAAACAAAATGATCACATTCATGACCAATTTACGGCCTGGCACACCAACTCTTTGTTGTGTATGATACACTAGAGGACCCAAGGTACATTCGATAACTCAACTAAATACCTCAATATATTGCTGAAAATCCCTTCCGAACATTGCTAATCCTTTCTGGTAAAATTTATGGCCGCTGACAGCCGAGGCTGAAGTCAATGGAGGGGATTTTCAACAATATTTCTGGATATTTAACTGCGTTGTCATATGTAATTTGAATCATCTCGTGTATCTAAATGAATACTCAAAGACGAGTTGGTGAGTCATCCCAGAAAACTGTCATAATCGTGATTTTTTTTTTTTTTTTCGTCCCTAGCACCAATGTGGGCCATCTTGGATGCACTCCGCGTCACTTGGGCTGCCATGTTTGGTGTAGTTGACTGATGGAAGTACTTATTAACTTGTATGAAACAGAAGCTTTTGCTGAAATATAATACTTCTGAAACGTTCATTTCATGCAGAAATTTTATCCCTGATTGAATTGACCAAACACGGTGATGGGACGTGACGGCGATACGTCACTGACCCGCATGCTGCTCTGCTGAACAATCCATCTTTCCGATATCAGCAATACCCGGTACATCTATTTGGAAATATGTGTGGATCAAGTAATGAAATTTTAACTAAATCTCAAGAATGTTGTTGTGCAGCAATCATTCGTGAATCTGTGATCACATCAATAACTTGTTGATATTTGGCCAATGTTGGCAGTGCACAAAGAAGCATGAATACCACATTTGGTCAGGTGGTCATTGGACCGCCTGGGGCAGGGAAGACCACTTACTGCAAGGCCATGCAAGAGTTCCTCACAGGTAGATATTGTACCCGGCAAAATACATGAATTACATGTACTTATAAATGGTGTGAATTTGTGTGTTCTTTGATACTTGTTGAATGAATGTTGAACAGAATAAATATATGAGATTTCTTATTGTTCATGATCTTACTCATGTGAGTAATTATTCTATTGATGAATAGAGTTAGAAGATTTGACTTGAAATGTGCATGTATCATGGTTATTCTGATGACAGTGATACTAACGTATCTACATCTTGTGGATTCAATTGACAGGTGTTGGCAGGAAAGTTGCAGTCATCAACTTAGACCCAGCAAACGACGCACTTCCGTACAAATGTTCAATAGACATATCCGCTCTAGTCACCTTAGAGGATGTCATGGAGAACCTTCACCTGGGGCCTAATGGCGGGCTCATATACTGCATGGAATACCTCGAGAAAAACTTAGACTGGCTTCAAGCGGAGCTCCAGAAATTCAAGGGGCATTACTTACTTTTTGACTGTCCTGGACAGGTCGAACTCTACACACATAACAACGCTGTCAGGAACATTTTTGCACAAATGACAAAGTGGGACTTCCGACTGACTAGTGTTCACTTAGTGGACTCGCACTACTGCCGCGACCCAGCCAAGTTTATCTCCGTTCTCCTGACCTCACTGTCGACTATGCTGCACGTGGAACTACCGCACGTCAATGTCCTTTCAAAGGCAGATCTCATCGAACAATATGGAAAACTGCCCTTCAACCTGGATTTCTTCACGGAGGTTCAAGATCTGGGATACTTGATAGAGCGACTCAAGGTATACATGTACTGTCATTTTGTACAAATGATTCAAACCTACCCAGGTGTGTCAAAATCATTTGTTTCAGTCAGTTTGCTGAAATATTTTCTTTTCATTTGATAAACTTTCCCAGCTTACAATATAGATGGAGTGGAGTTCAAGCTACATGTATGTTGTAAACTGGAAGATTAGTATATATTTCAGCTACAAAAATAATTTATATATCAGTTGGAAAGTTGTCAATACCTATTGTTGCAGGACGATCCATTCTTTCACAAGTACAAGCGGCTGAACGAGGCATTGGTTGGACTTGTACAGGATTACAGCCTCGTGTCCTTCGTCGTCCTGGACGTACAGGTACATGGCGTGTGTTAGCATAAGTTCCTTTACGTAAAGTTTTGTTAATGCTTTTTCTTTAAAAAAAGATTCATCTGTTTTAACAAAAGAAAAATCTAAACTCTAGAGAGAAATGCATAACATATACATGTAAATTGACTCCCATTGATGACTGTTTTGATCCTAAAAGTGACCATGAGTACCATTCAAAACAACATGTCAGAAATGACTATTCGCTTTTCAGTAACCTTGCCCTTACAATATATTATCCTACATTTGTTCTATATCCGCACAGAACAAAGAGTGTATGATTCAAGTCGCGCAGGCTGTCGACAAATGTAATGGCTACATGTTTGGAGATCTGGAGGAGCGAGACGTACAGAACCTGATGTCGTACGCAATGGGAGGAGACTTTACATACGACAAGATCGCTCGTGTCCAGGAGCGATACATGAAGGACGGGGCAGGGGAGGAGGGGGAAGAGTCAAACAATAGTGATAGCTGACAGGGGGAGGGAGGTGGGTCGGGTCCAGGAGTGATGCATGAAGGACGGGGCAGGGGAGGAGGGGGAAGAGTCAAACAATAGTGATAGCTGACAGGGGGAGGGAGGTGGGTCGGGTCCAGGAGTGATGCATGAAGGACGGGGCAGGGGAGGAGGGGGAAGAGTCAAACAATAGTGATAGCTGACAGGGGGAGGGAGGTGGGTCGGGTCCAGGAGTGATGCATGAAGGACGGGGCAGGGGAGGAGGGGGAAGAGTCAGACAATAGTGATAGCTGACAGGGGGAGGGAGGTGGGTCGGGTCCAGGAGCGATACATGAAGGACGGGGCAGGGCAGGAGGGGGAAGAGTCAAACAATAGTGATAGCTGACAGGGGGAGGGAGGTGGGTCGGGTCCAGGAGCGATACATGAAGGACGGGGCAGGGCAGGAGGGGGAAGAGTCAAACAATAGTGATAGCTGACAGGGGGAGGGAGGTGGGTCGGGTCCAGGAGCGATACATGAAGGACGGGGCAGGGCAGGAGGGGGAAGAGTCAAACAATAGTGATAGCTGACAGGGGGAGGGAGGTGGGTCGGGTCCAGGAGCGATACATGAAGGACGGGGCAGGGCAGGAGGGGGAAGAGTCAAACAATAGTGATAGCTGACAGGGGGAGGGAGGTGGGTCGGGTCCAGGAGCGATACATGAAGGACGGGGCAGGGCAGGAGGGGGAAGAGTCAAACAATAGTGATAGCTGACAGGGGGAGGGAGGTGGGTCGGGTCCAGGAGCGATACATGAAGGACGGGGCAGGGCAGGAGGGGGAAGAGTCAAACAATAGTGATAGCTGACAGGGGGAGGGAGGTGGGTCGGGTCCAGGAGCGATACATGAAGGACGGGGCAGGGCAGGAGGGGGAAGAGTCAAACAATAGTGATAGCTGACAGGGGGAGGGAGGTGGGTCGGGTCCGGGAGCGATACATGAAGGACGGGGCAGGGGAGGAGGGGGAAGAGTCAGACAATAGTGATTGCTGACAGGGGGAGGGAGGTGGGCCGGGTCCAGGAGCGATACATGAAGGACGGGGCAGGGGAGGAGGGGGAAGAGTCAGACAATAGTGATAGCAGATGCTGAAGCTGGTCTGAAACAGATACATGTATATTTCAACTTGAATCAATACATTACATTCAATGTTACCTTTTTATTATTATTTTTTTGTTTTGTTATATTATCTTTGTATTGTTCATTTTTCATACACTGTTGCATGAATCCTGTTCTCATATATTCTACATGTATTATAATTTGTTAGAATCGAGACCAATTTGCGGGAATTCTTGGATTCTCGCTGAATTATATCCCCATCTTGTTCACTGTTTGTGGAATATCCTGCGGAGTTCCTGGAATATAATGTAGGTGTATGATCGTACATTGACATGTATCATTCATAAATTCATAACACTACTTTGCTGGAACAATTCAACTGAATTTGTGCTGATGCTTTTTATTCTTGACAGAATTTGATTGATGAATGCAGTTGAAATTTACATGTATTCCAGGGAAATTATATTGTCAACAGTTTTTGAGCAAATTTGGAGGAACAGTTGTGTACGTGTTTCAAAGATGTTTTATTATTAAAATGTATAGGTATACAGTACATTTGTGTTCATTCATTCTCAGTATATTGACTTGGGGTTGACAGTCCATCACATTTATCCTTTTTTTTTACTGTAATCACATTTATAGCTGATAAGTTAGAAGTGGTATTCAAGAGGTTTTACTTGAGAAGATTAGAAGTGCTCAGTCCAAGGATATACTATTTATGTTCTCAGGAATGTCAATCTCAATAGCCAGTTTTGGTCACTGAAATTGATTAAGTCTCATAGTATATCAGGCTTTGTGGAGTTTCATGTACTGAATAAAATTGGATGGATCTCTTACAGTAAATGTGGTCAAGAAATTGGTATGACCATTTCTCACTAGCTATTATAACTAAAATGAGTTATCAGCATGATCAGGGCAATACCTTTTTCCTTGTACATGTATTTATCTATTTCAGCCAAACTTAAAATCTTATACACATAATAGTGATTTTACTATCAATGAGGTAACTTCTGAGTAGCTTATTAGGCAGAACTATCGTTGTATTGTGGAAAATACATGTACAACTAGACTGGGGACAATTTTGATCGTCTCATTCAATACAAGCTGAGAAACAAGATGTTTTATATGAATACATACACAAGTTATATACATATTCATGGATCAAAGGTTCTAAACACAAAGGTTCAAACATTCTAAAACTTCTCTATAAATTACATGACTTAGAAGTGAAATTTTCACATTGACACTCAGAAATATATAAACATGCAGGGGCGGATTTGAGGCTTTGGAAAGGGGGGGGGGGGGGGGAGGGGGCGGGGCGTCGGTGCACATACTGGCCCGTGGTGTCCAAAGCAGATAGGCGTGGGGTCTGGGGCCCGCCTAGCGCCCAAGAAGCCAACGACCTCCAGACGCTCTGTGGTGAATTCTGAGGCTCTGGGAGCTTGCTATCAAACAGACAATTTTTATATCAAACCATATACTTTCATCTGGACAATAGTGAATATTAATCATGAAATGAAAAAAATAACAAACATCACTTTTCTGTATTACACCCGACACATTTGAACAGTGTGATATTTTGGCCATATAATACGCTATACATTACATGTAACAGGGCTGGATCCAGGATTTAGGGGAGGGAGCAGGACCCGTAAGTCATACTACTGTCATAGCCATTTTTATGACTATGGCAGAATTTAGGGCTATGGCAGAGTATAGGGAGGTGATGGTGGACATCTGAGCTTCACGGGCTATCGTGCTACCTCAACCTACCCAAACAAATGGATAATTAGAGAACTGAGCAACTACAATTCTTCTTGGGTTTTGCGGAAGATTCAGTCTCTCCATAATTCCATGAAGATAATTGAGACCAAAGAGAAATAGTGTAACTTATTCAGAAATGTGAATCAATAGCCACTTTCGACGTGGGGTCTGGGGCCCACCCACGGCCTAAGAAGCCAAATGCTGTCTTGAGTGTTGTATTACATTCTGTCCTCAATCGGACGATTAGAAAACCCATGTAATCATAAATGTCATGATAAGATTTGAGGATGAAAAGAAATGATGTAAGTTATTGTCAAATTTCTTACTTTTGGGAATGGGGTCTAGGGCCCTCGGTCCAAGAATCCAAATGGTATTTTGAGTTTTTGTTACGTGAAGCAGAAGATACATTCGGCGTTGCGATATGGGGCCTTTGAGACCAGAAGCCAAATGATATGTCGAGCATTGTGGTACATTCCGTACGAAGTATTGACTCTGACCATTATATGATCTATGCATCTATTATTCCATGATGAGATTTGAGTCCAAAGAGAAACGATGGAAATTATTGTGATATGTTTGGCAGAAAATATTTTATAGCGTGGGGTCTGAAGCCCCACGCCTAAGGCCCCAGAAGCCAAATGCTTTCCTGAGTTGTATGGTACGTTTTGTACTCAAAAGAACCATACAATAGAGAACCATACTATACCGAGGTACTCAAAATTTCATGATGACGTATTCATGAATTATACATTTAATTCCACAATAACATTTGAAATCGAAGAGAATATCAAATCATGTTAAACATGAAAAGGAACATGAACCATGTCATTTATTAAATACTTATTTATATGGCAATATATAGTCTGCCCCTTTCTTTCCTCCTCTCTCTCTCTCTCCTTTTTTCGCCAACAAAAAAGAGGGGGTCCGGACCCCATGGACCCCCCCCCCCTTAGATCCGCCCCTGACAGGCAATGGATAAGCAAAAACATTTTTTTCACCTTGCAAATCTTCACCTATATATTTATATATATTCAAACACATCATTATACTGAGACAGTTTTCACATGAGATCAATCAAATTATAAACAATATATCAATAGTTGGTATGCTACAATCTACTGCAAACACCAAAACATAGAAAATAACACTTGGGTTACTCAAAAACGATGCTGATGTTCAAAGTTCGTTTTAGGTTGTTCCGTCGTTTGACTGGGTCGCCAGGTCCAGACTTCGCTCCGACGAGTCCACCACCTCTAAGTTCATCAATCTGTGCCAGAATATCTCTCCTCAGGACAATCTTAATGCTGCCATCCTCCGCAACTATCGCTCTAGGCCCCCTCGGTTTGGAATCCAGGTCATCCTCTTGTCGTTGGCGCGTTGCCTTGACTCCTCCTCCGCTAGTTGGCAGTGGTAGTACAATCGTTTGCAAGTTAGTGGCTGGAGCGTTATTTGGTGGTCTGGACACTTTGACGTTGTTGAAGCTGGGTTCTGGATAAGAACTACGAAGGTCCGACTGTCGATAATGCTCCGGAGCAGAGATGATCTCAGGGATGACTTCTTGCAGCTGTCGGATTGTTTCCTCGTGATGGGCATAACTGGAACCCAAGTCTCTGAAACTTTCCGTGTTCTCTGCCATTGATTCTGTCGAACTAGTGACCTCCCTATCCTTCCGTGACTCTGGGCTTGCTTGATTCGGCCAGATGGACTTCTCCTTGCGAGACTTCTCTATAGCAGCCTGAATTGAATTTACATTGCCTGAGAAATCAGCCGCTGCTGCACCTGTACTTACTGGTTTCTGTAGGTCTCTTCCTTTGATGTCATCGTCGTCCGCACTGAAGCCAAATGATCCTCTCATCAGCCTGCGCCTATTAGACAGGAAAGCCTGTAACTCCTCTGCTGTTGTTGACTCCTCACCATTGTTGGACGTGGTCGGCTCGTTAACTGGAGTTGGTTCAGGTTGAGGAAATCCCTGTGTTTGATAATTTCTGGATGGTGCATCTGAAGGAGTCCGCTCCTTTGGGGAGTCGCCATCTTTCCAATAAATGCCTTGTTGGTTAGTTGTTCTTTTGGAGAAGATGGATTGGTCTGTACCAGTGGCAGCAGTCGACTTTGGAATGTGATTATCATCTCGTTCCTGATGAGAGTCGTCCTGTTTACTATGATAGTCAGGTCGATTTACTTCATATCTCAGTTTGGGTGAGTTTTCGATCTCCAACGATTGGAACTTGAGTCCATCTCTTCGGTAAGGATCGTCTCTATTGCTAACTTCCTCTGAAAATACATCCACAAATTCGTCACGTATTGTAGGCTCACGAGGAGCTATGTCCGGGAAGTTGTCGTCAAATGCGTCCAGGATAGCATCATTAGTGTCAAAAGCTTCAGAATCGGACTTCACGGACTTGGAATTTCGAAGATCATCCGTAGTCTCGTGTGAATATTCGCTTGTATTCTCTTCATTGGACGTTTGCTCTGTGACTGCGTTTTCGTTTGCAAAATGTTCGTTTTCATTGAAGTTATTCTCAGTCAATTTGAAGTTTGTTAGTTCTTCGTCAAAACCATCAAGTTCTCTCTCAGAGAAGGTACGTTTATCTGTCGTTTCTTGTTCTCCATTGGCTTGGGTTTGGTCCAGGATATCTCTTTGATCGAAAGGGTGTAGTTCATCAGGAATGTCTTCAGGCAGATTACTGGCATGGTCAAATTCATGTTCCCGATATGTGTCTGATCGACTGTGAGGCGGGAAATGTTCCTCCCGGTCTGGGGATTCCTGGATAGGTTCCTGTTCTCTAGATCGTTGTGCAACACTTTTCACCAGAGCCAGAATTGGTGGAGTGGTGGGAACTAACTTCCTCTTCGTCGATTGCGGCCTTGGACGAGTTCGGAGCTCATCCGCAGGTTTACGTCGGAATGGAGTCTCTGCGCTCCTTGGTGGTGGCGGGCGTCTGATGTCCCTCAAAAGTTGTGGCTCTCGGTCGAATGGCGCCTCCTGTTTCGTGCTGTGGGGTTCAGGAGGCTCGGTGTTCGATGGCTCAACATCTCTGGGCTGAGGCTCCTCTAGCTCTGGTGGCTGGTCATTAACTGGGAAATCTTTCAGAGTTTGTTCTCCATCATCTCTGTCATTATTATTGCTCTCTTCCAGATCATCCGTTGTTTCAGAACTGCGATCAGGTTCAGGTAAGTCATCTTCTGGTTCATGTTTTTCATCTTCGCTATTTTGCTTATCTTGAAGCAAGCGAACTCGTCCCTTATTAAATTTTGATTTCCTATTCCTGAGACGTGGGGCCCGCATTCTTCTCGGGTTTAACTTGGCCATGTTATGGTAGCAGCACACCCCGAACTGGGGACAGAACTCTGTTCCCGCGGGGCACTCCATCAGGATGAACTCGCCGAAGTTACACCAGAGGTACATGTGAGGCATACCCGGGTACGGGTACTTGCTGCCGTCCAGGCAGAGGTCCGCGTGGTACGAGGAGACGAATTTCCCATCTCTGTTCGGGTTGTACCCTGATGTGTCTATCTTTACTGCTTTCTGCTTTCGTGCTGGAAGTGTGCAGAATTGTAACTATATTATTTAAATGATTTTTTTTTTCATTTGAGAAATATCTATATAAGTTGTTCATGTAAAAACCTTAAAATGCTTCGGTTGACCGTTTGGTTGGCTATTCTTTCAAAACCATGTACATTGTAGAGTGATTCATGTACACTTTATTTTAGAACAAAGTCGAACTTGGGTATCTACCTTCGCGTTGACGATACTTCGATGCATCTGCAAGTATCACGGGAGCTAATAAGCCACATAAAATAAATAACAGTTTTCCAAATAACACAAAACCTCTAACAAACTCCATATTTGCATGGTAATATCCAAAAATGTCAATCACACATCGCGCTATATCCCGAGCGGTACACAACTCACAAAATAAGATTCCCGACCATGGTCCTCTCCATTTATACCAGCCGCCCCTGACTCAGTACACGTGAGGGTTACTGGGGAGTCGCTTCCTGTCCGCCATGGCCCCAGAACTAACTCTGTCGTGTCACGTTCCAATGAAATAGCACCTCGGGTGATTTGCCCAGGACGCCAGATGGAGGATGAGATCGTGGGTCGTTCTCTCTCTTTCCCCCCTCCCCCCTACGCTAGAGGGCACTACCGTGTCAAATTAATATAGCGCTTACGTCGTCATGGCAACTGTGTCGTAACGGGACGTTGCCGTGACGGCGTCCAACGCGCCGACACGCGAACACCAGCTTGCTCGGTCGGGAATTTGCTTTAATTAATGACAATTTGCCAGCTCGTTACACTCGGTGTAATGTCTGGGACATGACAAGGTGATGTGTCGTGTTGTCCTTGCTCCTTTTTCTTGCATGTGAATGACGAGGAAATGTCCTACTTGTGTCTGTTGCAAGGCAATTTTTGTCGTACGCTAAGAAATAACTATTGTAGAGAAATATTATTTTGGAAGGTACGTAAAAACTATATATCTTATGAACACACAATATCTGTAGCAAATTAGTCCATGTTTATATGACTTATTATGTAAAACAACTGGTATACATGTACAGGAGCACGTTGTGATGTGCAATTGTGCATAGACTCCAATATAATTGTTGAATAATTTTCGCAAGATGTCATATTTCCCCAGATGTTTTTTCTTTTCTCAACAATCAGAAAACAACTTCAGTTTACCTCACGGAACACAATTTCCAGGGTGATGTGTGTACAGATGGTTCAACTTCTTTTCGATACAATGTTTTTTTCCCGGTATCCCTTGAGAGTAGGAAATTGGATGGTCTAAAGTCTCGTGTCATATGTAGGACCGACTTAGATGTTACTGAAAACGAACCACGGAATTTAAATTATCTTGTTCGTTCCTGGAAATTTCATTCGTATACTCTTTCGTCATTACCTCAGATAAATAACTGGTCGACACGACAGACGAAGGTTAAATTTATGACAAAATATTTTATTGCCGTATATGTACATGGACGACGACGCGATTGCGCATTCAACAATAAACAACACAGTATAGGTTCGCCATATGTACATTAACATATGTGCTGTTCAGGTCATTTGCGCCATGTCGCCATAGTTTACGAGTGTATATACACCAATATAAACACCTGACCATTATATATATAACATGGTCTGGACGGTTTCTAGCAAGTGGTAAAATTGTACATGTATATTTTTGTTACTTATAAATACTGAGACGCGAGCAGAACACTGCTTCATCAAATACATTCACATTTGTATCATAGAAGACATTGTACCAGGAAATACTGCAACCCAGTATTACACTATTACACACTATTGCACACTATTACAAACTGAAGTATCTAAATACTACAACCATGTTTCGCACCGTGCAACTGAAAACAGTGTATCATTCAAACTACATGTATCACCTCCCCCCCCCCCCCCCCAAACAATTCTTAAGACATAATTTATCTCCTCTTCTTATCAAAGGAAAACGAGATGGAAATCTTCCTGCCGGGTTTTGCCGAGCCTGCCAACTTGTCGCCGGTACCCGGTGCTAGGTGGTAGGTGATCTGTCGAGAGGCCGGCGGCTCCGGGGCTCCAGACGGCTGTATGTACCACGGGACGCTCTCCACGGGTTCATCGCCGCTGTCCACGGCGTAGTTGAAGTCTCCATGGTCAGGGGCGTTTTCAAAGGGTTCCTGGTAGGCGTTCAGGTTCCAGATCTGCTGCCAGATGTACCAGGGAATGTCGGCAGGCCAGTAATCCATAGCTGAGTCTGGTCAGGAGTAACATGCGGATAATTTCACAATTAAATTCAATATATAACTCTCTGTCAGTCTTATTGATGGATAATTTAGGATTGTGATTGTGATCAATATTTTAGTTTAGATCACATTCTGACAGGCAAAATTCTGATTTCAGAATTAATTTAACTGGATCGGTGATTGTGCTCGTCGGTGGCGTTAGAGCAGGCGACGTGTTGTACATGTATGTGATGAGTGAGGCGTGAGTGATGAAGTTCATTGCTGTTTTTGTGTTGTTTTAATTGAGGAAATGCATACGTTTACGAACCAGTTACCTAGTGTACAAATGTGAAAACATTTAATGTCGCAGCGCAGCCCTGTAGCGATCTACCAACGGTCGTAGCCATTTGACTGTATCTCTGAAAGTAAAGTGGGGACTTTTACTTCTATCGTATTCGTTTCATTTGCTCTTGAAATGTTGACACCCGGGCATGAAATACAACAAATGATCCACGGGTGTTATTTACGACAAGGATGTGTATACACGAATATCATATCACAGTTTCAAATGCTAAATTCACAATTTTACATTAAATTTTCAATCAATCGGTTGCCCATAAATATTCGATTTCAGATATTTGTGGGGAAGTTGTGGCTCAGGACTTTGTTTCCTCAGTCGAATGGCACGGTGTTGAAGATCACTCCACTTGGCGGTAGGTCGCACGTGCACCCCAGGAGATCAACCAGGCAACGCTAGCGCCCTTACTCACCGTACTGGTCATAAGTGGGGGCAGGGACCCACGGTATCGAACGCTCTGTGCTCGCTGTGGTTGACTCAGTTTGTGCAGTGGAAGGCTCTGTTTGTATCGTGGTCGTAGAAGGTTCAGTTGAGGACGAAGAAGGAACCGTCGACGATGGATTCGGCTCTGTGGTGACTTCTGTCATCGAAGTGGAGTTCGGATCTGTCGTCGGAATCGTTGGCGAAAACGTTTCAGTTGATCCAGTAGTGGGCCCCATAGTCGTCCCCTTGTCTTTAGGATCTGAATCGGCATAGCCGGTATAATCACGGGGACCTTTCGTCCTCGCTATAGGCACCCTATGTCGACCACCCTCTAACGTTACGCCACCATCGTACTTACCACATGTTCCCGTGTTGCGTTTGAAAGACGTTCCCCAGGCACACTCGCGGCGGATCCAGAAGGTACCTCCGGTGGGATCGCTGACACACTGTATGTACTGTCGAGTGGACTTGGCGACGGGCTTGGTGTCGCCCACGAAACAACCAGGCTTCGTGCCATGGGCTGTGTCCCTCGGGCCGTGGTCGGGGTACTCGTTAGGGTGGGCTTCTTGGGAGTCGTAGTTGGCATAGGATCCGCTCACTGGTGAAAAGATATTGTTGTTATAATCTCGTTAGACCAATCGAACTCAATTCAAATGTACACTGAAAGATACATTTAGTGTATTTTAGACATCGATTCACTCTGCTTCGTTATACAAAACACCATAAAACCAGCCTTTCCTTCTACTACTACTTCTGTTTTACGCTAATTTCCATACGGTAGCTATATATGTGTTTGAGACCTCTCACCCGAGTTGCACACTCTATGAGCCGGGTCGAACCACGTCCCGGGGGCGCACTGCATGCGGATCCAGATTCCATTGTCGCAGATCTCGTAGACGTCTGGATCACTGGTTGGACGGAGGGCGCTGTTCGGGAATTCGCCGCACCCCTGGGATTTATAGCGGTAGGGGTGAGACGGATAGGGACGGTGTGGCTTCATGGGTTTCCCTGGCTTCATCGTCGTGGGCATCGTGGTCATGGGCGTGGGTTCTGGTGTTGGTTCAGGTGTGGTCGGCTCCTGTGTGGTCGTGGTTGTTGTCGTGGTTGGCGCTGGCGTTGTTGTGGTCGGTTCTGTGGTGGTTGTGGTTGGTTCTGTGGTGGTTGTGGTGGTGGTAGGTTCCGGTGTTGTGGTTGTACTGGCGGTGGTAGGCTCTGGAGTCGGAACAGTTGTCTGGGGTCCAGCTGTCGGTGTCGGTTCCGGAGTTGGCGCTGGAGTCATGGGCGTCATGGGAGTCGTGTCTTTTGGCCCCTTGGGCTTTCCATACCATGGCTGCCATGGATACTGCGGTTGCTGCCAGTGCTGCCATTGGCTGAACCAATGGTCGTATGGTGGGAAGGGTTGGGAGCCGTGGGGGTGGGGCGGGACGCCATGTGAGCCGGGAAGGGGGTAGGGCGGGTGTCCCGGAGGTGGGAGGTCATGTGGAGCCGAGGGGTGAGTCTGGGGAGGGGTATGAGGAGGGTGAGCGTTATTTCCCGCCGGTTGATTATATGGATTCCAGTAAGGCGGACTTCCTCCTACAAGGAATCCATAGAACACTCTTTCAGGAATGATGGTGAAAGTTCGCAACTTTTGGCCAATTTATTATATATTCGGTAACCTAAACAAGTTCGGATATATGCTCATGGATTGTTGCAATTCTATGACACACTCATTTAGTGATAATTGCCGACATTATCACATGTTTAACAACTTTCAATATGCAATAATACTTACGCCAATTAGGGCCACAGAGGACTCCGGATGCCAATCCAATAAAAACGTAGATACCAAGCATAGTTCCGTGTGTTGGAGCACTCCTATTTCCAGGGTATAGACAAGGAAATGTGCTCGGCCTGGTTTAGCAGCACGTACCGTACGTAGTTTGTATGAAATTCAGGAACTGCCGCGATACTAATGTGATGTGATTCCCATGAGTTTGTTTATTATTCCCGTCTGCCAGCAAGCTACTGTTCACTCCCAATCGTTGCGTTGCGGATGTGAGGACTCTTGTGAGCAACGTTTTCATTGCCAACAACTTTTATAGGTATTTTGTGATTTATTGCTAATTAATATAGACACGTTTTCGGTAGAACATTTTTACGGGACATTCGAATATTGTGCTGTTTTTAATATATGAAATTTGAGGAGGGTGGGGGTGGGGAGGGGGGGAGGGGGGGGGGGTCGTGCGCACGACTGAAAAAAGTAGCGTACGTGTGGCCACACGGCCGCGTCACTAATGAAATTACAATATGTTCAATGATGACAAAGCGAATGTAGGATTGGCTACACATTTGTATTTGTGATAAATTAGTCATATGTATGTGTCAAAAATCACTTGCAAAATGCGAAGGAATAGAACCTGGCACGTGTCATTGTGGACATTTGACATCTAAACTGTTTGTTAGTTGCTTTGAACCAAACTATATTTGTTCATAAAAAAATATATATATATATACTTGCACACAAATAAAATTATGTCTCCATTTAAAATAAATATTTGTTCAAAATGGAAACCGATGCCCACTGACGTTGGATGCAAGTTAGCTCAAAAGGTATATATGATAATTGCATGATAATTTCACCCGCTCTAAACAGCTAGCCTATTTCGTGTAGCATCTAGGAATTAAGATTTTATCACTAAATCTGCATACTCCTTTATCTGATAAATTATATACTACTCTACCGATACTTATTTCAACTAGTTTCTGATCAATATAGAAAGAAGTCGATACACGACGTTGAACCTGGCGAACAAAGCCTTTGTCTTCAGATACCTATTTTTTTTTTACCTCTCACTGCCGCGAATAGCATATTGGCAATCCCCGCAGGCATTTTGTTCTGTACTAGCCGCCGGAGGGCATTCGTTGTCTATACCTCGCTGGAAGTGGGGAGGAGTGACAGGACCCTAATTAGCAATCGTACATGTACTTTTTATGTACCATAAATGTTTGTAGCAGGAAGTATATTGACGTAAATATGAAGAGTTTGTGATGCTTCATCTATTGTATGAGGTAATGTACAATGTATACAATATGCAGAATACTTTTTGTGTGTCTATACAGGTCTACAACATTGAAATATTTATTTATTTATTTATTTATTTATTTATTTATTTATTTATTTATTTATTTATTTATTTATTTACTTGGTGTAATGAGAAATCGAAACACATAAATCAATACTATAGCCTACGTCTTTTCTCTATTCGTTTTATTACAGGATACACCTTATATGTAACAGTGTACATCACGCGTGAAATTAGCATTAAACTAATCATGAGTAGGTATTGACAAATTATAGTATTTCCTCAGATACAAAGATATGAAGTTTCCTGTAAATTCACAATTCACATAGATGGAGCATCTGATTGATTTCCTATAATTTTACCAAAACGGATATTGGGTGACTCGTATCTCATGAGCCATTCCTTTTGTTTTTGTTATTGAATCATCCATACTGATTTATTTGCCAACATCGAACATTTTCTTGTTATGTATTTCCATTTGTATAAGGATGGGCATATTGTTCCATTTTTTCAAGGGCAAACATTCTTTTTCGGCGCTGGATATGGCTCAAAATGGCTCATGTTAACTCGATATCGGATAGAAATAATAAGGGTTCACGTACCTATCGGAAAATCAAAATGACTGCCAACAAAGACATGTCACCCAAGACCGACGAAATTTATATATATCAGAAAGTGCATACGTAGCGTAACAGCTTTACGACTTGGTGGGGCTGCACGAGTAGTAACACCAAGATTATGGTATACAGATGCTGGTGGACTTTCTAACTACAACGATAACCTGCTTTAAGGTCATCTATAATGTATACCTTGAACATTCAAGTTGGCGTTCAAGGTCCCGGAATGATACTCCAGTAAGAGGGTAAATACCGCTTTATCGTGGAGTCACAAAATTTGAAACTGGTGTCGTACTTTTCGAACTACTGACGGTTTGTCTCAGCGTCGGTCCTCTTTGAGAAATATTTTCGGAAAAAACGAAAACTCTCCTGAACTATTTTGGGTACTTTCTAGAATTTTGGCTAATTTTCAGACAGATTCGACGGTAAATTCGAAAATAAAATGTGAGCGGATGACGGACGGACGACAGACGCAATGCTACGACAATAGAATATCGGACCATATAGGTTCGGTAACCTAAAAGTATGCCCAACTCAAAAAGTATGTCTTCTCGTGAACTTGACCTTGATCTCAGATGACAATAGGCTTGCCAACTCAAGCTTGTGTCACCCTCAAAGTCATCGGAGGCGACATGGATGAAATATTGCTTGCGTTTTTAGTTCTATACCTAGCGTAAGCATATTTATAAGAGATATCATTCACGGTCCATCATTTGGCTAACTTGAACTCGATTTCCCAAATCAAACTGGAAGTCAAATTTGGTGCATCTGTCAGTGACTTCGAATTAGTTCACGACGATTGTTTAAATACAAAACTATGTTCAATTCCCATTTCTTTTTTTTTAAATTCACCGTACACAAAACATACGTATGTTTAAATCATGAATATCCTGTGGTACAATCCTTCACTCGAAGACCTTGAACTTGACCTAGCTTGAACGTCAACTTGAACTTGATGATCATATATTGAATTATAGATAAACTTAAGCAGTTCAAATTGATAGTCATGGGCAAGCATCTTACCAGTGTAATGGAAAAAAATTCAATATCCTAAAATGTACTCAAATTCGTAATTTTGATAGCTGCTAAGAGAGCATACCACACAGTACAAAGTGCAACATTTTCTCGGGGGGGGGGGCGGGGGGGCGGGGCTTATGATGCCTCCCAAACCCCCAGACCGCACTCAATGTTTCGCTTTCTGGGGAAGTGTGCGCCATCAAAGTACCCATGAAAAAGTTAGTGTTTATCAAAAGTTAGTGTCATACATAGCTATACATGCAGTGTTCACCGAGAAGAGTACATTATGAATCTACCAGCCACCTGTTCACGTTATGATTGCCAACTCTTATTTCTAGGTTACCGTCCCTCTGGTCCGATAACCTATTGCGTCCGCCGTCCGTCGTTCGGCGTCCGTCGTCGTCGTCGATCGTCGTCCATCGTCGTCCGTCGTCCATCTACATTTTTATCTTTAAAGTTTACGATCGAATCTTTCTGAAATTTTGCACAAAAATGCCTAAAAATATTTCAACAAGGAGGCATTTTTTGTATTTTCGCTATTATTTCAAAATGGCGGCCATTTTTGACGAAAAATTACCAATTTTGAAATTTGATGGCCGTTTTCTCAGAATCTGTTAGGTAACGTTTTTGCTTATTGATGCATAACACTCCTCGTTTATACCCCTGTGATTTGTATAAGTTTCGTTGCCCTTGAATCGCTCGAAGTGCGCCATTTTGGCCCATGTTATATTCTCCTATGCTTTACATATCTCACTTATTATTGAGATTAGAGACTAGGAATCAATTGTGGACATATAAGAAATGATATATGCTGAATATTCTCGTGACCTTGAATTTGACCTCTGACCTCAATTTCAAGGTCAAACCACAAAATGGCTTATATCTCGCTTATTATCGTCTTTACAGCGTCGGAATCAATTGTGGACATATAGGAAATGGTATACGCCGAATATTCTGATGACCTTGAATTTGACCTTTGACCTAATTTTCAGGGTCACAGGACGAAATGGCTACTATCTCGCTTCTTATCGACTTTACGGCTTAGGAATCAATTATTAATATATAGGAAATGATATAATGCTGAATATCTCTGACCTCATTTTCAAGGTCAAGAGCACAAAATTGCTAATATCTTGCTTATTATCGACTTTACAGCTTAGGAATTACTTATAAACATATAGGAAGTTATATATACATACTATTCTCATGACCTTGAATTTGACCTTTGACCTAAATTTCAAGGTCACAGGACAAAATGATTAATAATATCTCACTCATTATCGATTTTACAGCTTATGAATCAATTGTGAATCAATTATGCAAACATATAGAAAATGATATATGCTGAATATTGCCATGACCTTGAATTCGACCTTTGACCTCATTTTCATGGTCAAAGGACACAATGGCTAATAGATTGCTTCTCTATTGACGTTATAGCTTGGGAGCTAATTGTGGACATATAGAAAATGATATACACTGAATATTTTGATGACCTTAAATTTGACCATGACCTTATATTCAAGGTCAGAGCACAAAATGACCAATATCTCACTTGTTATCAACTTTACAGCTTAGGAATCCATAGTGAACATAAAGGAAATAATATATGCTGAATATTTTGGTGACCGTGAGTTCGACCTTTTGACCTCATTTTCAAGGTCAGAGAACAAAATGGAACAGAGGACAGTCGGTCATTGGTCAGAGAACAAAAAAAAACAGTATATTGCTTATTATCGAGTTTACAGCTCAGGAATCAACTGCGAACAGGAAATGAAATATGCTGAATATTCTCATGACCTGGAACTTGATTTTTGACCTCATTTTCAAGGTCAGATCACAAATGGCTAATATCTCATTTATTATCAACTTTACAGCTAGGAATCAATTGTGCTCAGACTCCAAATGATATATATGCTGAATATTCTAGTGACCTCGACACGACCAATGGCCTTATTTTCAAGTTTCCTTCGACCTGATTTTCAAGGTGACAGAACAAAATGGCTAATATCTCGCTTATTGACTTCGTAGTGTGGGAATCAACGATGGTCATATAGGAAATGTTATTCGCCAAATATTCTGATGACCTTGAATTTGACCTTTGCCTTCATTTTCAAGGCCACAGGACAAAATTAATAATATCTCTCTGATTATTGAATTTACATCTTAGCAATCAACTGTGAGACATGATATATGCTTAATATTATATATCCTGAATATTCTCTTGACCTTGACCAGTGACCTGGTTAACATCTAAAATGTTAAACATATATTGTCCGGTAACCTATCTTTGGCCCTTGGCCTAATTTTTTGAGACAGAATTCTGAAATTTGGTGAAACGTTACGGCATGATACCCATTTCAGACACACACAATTTCAAAATTTCTGATTATTTAAAACAATACTACGGCTCAAAAGCGTGTTTTATTGATAGATGAACTTGATTTAGTATGTAGCTTGGTGTGAATGTATTGACTGATTGACCTAATAATATATATGTCCTTTCGACGAATTGACCTGGTTTGGCTGAGTGTGAATGATTGATTTACCGATTGGTCGACCTCACTTTGAATTGTCTTGCTTGTGCTTATGTGATTGGTTGACCTCACGTCGAATTGACCTGCTTGTACTTATGTGATTGGTTGACGTCACGTCGAATTGACCTGCTTCTACTTATGTGGTTGGTCGACGTCACGTCGAATTGTCCTGCTTGTACTTATGTGATTGGCTGACCTCACGTCGAATTGACCTGCTTGTACTTATGTTATTGGTTGACCTCACGTCGATTTGTCCTGCTTATACTTATGTGATTGGTTGACGTCACGTCGAATTGACCTGCTTCTACTTATGTGGTTGGTCGACGTCACGTCGAATTGACCTGCTTGTACTTATGTGATTGGTTGACCTCACGTCGAATTGACCTGCTTATGCTTATGTGATTGGTTGACTTCACGTCGAATTAACCTGCTTATGCTTATGTGATTGGTTGACTTCACGTCGAATTAACCTGCTTATACTTATGTGATTGGTTGACTTCACGTCGATTTGATCTGCTTGTATTTATGTGATTGGTTGACCTCACGTCGAATTGACCTGCTTGTACTTATGTGATTGGTTGACCTCACGTCGAATTGACCTGTTTGTACTTATGTGATTGGTTGACCTCACGTCAAATTGACCTGCTTGTACTTATGTGATTGGTTGACTTCACGTCGAATTGACCTGCTTGTACTTGTGATTGGTTGACCTCACGTCGAATTGACCTGTTTGTACTTATGTGATTGGTTGACCTCACGTCAAATTGACCTGCTTGTACTTATGTGATTGGTTGACTTCACGTCGATTTGATCTGCTTGTATTTATGTGATTGGTTGACCTCACGTCGATTTGATCTGCTTGTATTTATGTGATTGGTTGACCTCACGTCAAATTGACCTGCTTGTACTTATGTGATTGGTTGACCTCACGTCGAATTGACCTGCTTATACTTATGTGATTGGTTGACTTCACGTCGATTTGATCTGCTTGTATTTATGTGATTGGTTGACCTCACGTCGAATTGACCTGCTTATACGTATGTGATTGGTTGACCTCACGTCGAATTGACATGCTTATACTTATGTGATTGGTTGACTTCACGTCGATTTGATCTGCTTGTGTTTATGTGATTGGCTGACCTCAGTCACGATACACAAACCTAATATATCAGACGACATGGTGATTTAGAATTATTTGATGTTGTTTAAAGCATGTTAACCTTAACATATATGTTGAAAAATGTACAATTACCGGGTGGAAACCAAATGGTAGCCAGGTGGTAACCCGTGTGACTTGTTACCAGTATTATATTTGTATTTTGTATTGCATTTGCTTGCTTCATACAGAGTCATACTTGACAACATATTCGTGCACGATATGATCTCGATAATTTTATTATGTACATCAATAAGCACCATCGGAAAACTTGACACATTCAGATTTACTGAATCGTTGTACATGTGCGAATATTCCTTATGTACATGTTCGGTTACTAATATGGAGCGGCACATCCATCCATTTGAAATATACCACAATTCTGTATGACAAACGATGGAAAACACTCCAAGTTATATTAAATCGAGATCACTGGACGGAGTAGGATATAATTATAATTACTTACACAATACATAGCCAGTAAATAGATGCACCACATAAATATACAGTGATGCATTTGTCGTGTGAAACAACGCTGTCATAAATGATATGCACACAATCAATCAACTGCTAGTCATTACAAACGTAATTGTGCAAAGCTCAGCTTGTTGCCACCGACAAGAGATTTGAAGCCGTTTACAGACTGCGTGAGGACATCAGATAATGTAATACATTGCTATGTAACGCTACTCAATATTTTACACACATAACTTCTTTAAAATCATGAGACCATGATCTTATTTGCCACTCGAACTGTGAGACACACACGAATCATCTAAAGCAAGCATATAGCCATCAGAAGGAACACAAACATATTGATATATCATGAATGTCTATTCCACGTGGATATGCAACTGTAGGTTGGGTATCTTGTATCCTCCATTGTGGGTATCTCCTTTCCCTGATGACGGTGGAGGTGTGTCTCCACCGGAGGAAGGAGGGCTGCTCGAGTCCGTTGACCCGTAGGATACCACCCAGGGCTGAGCAGGGGCCGGGGCGGGGGAGGGGGAGGGAGATGGACCAGAACTGGGGGCTGGGCTAGGGCCGTTTCCATACTGCCAAATGTTGTCCAGCCAAGGGTAAGGGTTCGGGGCTTGACCAGGGGCGGGGCCTGGACTGGGGCCTGGTGATGGACCAAGATTGGAATTCCACGGTGCATAATGATGAGGATTTGAAGCTGTTGCAGGATTTGGAGCAGGAGCTGGATTTGGGCTTGGACCTGAGGATGGGCCGGGATTCGAGGCCCACGGGGCGTACTGATGGGGATTCGGAGCCGGGCTAGGATTTGGGGCTGGTACAGGGGCTGGATTCGGGCTTGGACCTGGTGCTGGGCCTGGATTCGAGGCCCACGGCGCGTACTGATGGGGATTCGGAGCCGGGCTAGGATTTGGGGCTGGTACAGGGGCTGGATTCGGGCTTGGACTTGGTGCTGGGCCTGGATTCGAGGACCACTGGGCGTACTGATGAGGATTCGGAGCCGGGCTAGGATTTGGGGCTGGTGCAGGGGCTGGATTCGGGCTTGGACCTGGTGATGGGCCGGGATTCGAGGCCCACGGGGCGTACTGATGGGGATTCGGAGCCGGGCTAGGATTTGGGGTTGGATTCGGGCTTGGACCTGGGGCTGGGTCGGGATTCGAGGCCCAATGTGCGTACTGATGGGGATTTGGAGCCGGGCTGGGATTTGGACTGGGGGCTGGATTCGGGCTTGGCGATGGTCCAGCGTTTGGAGTCCATGGTGGATACTGATGTTTGCCTGGAGATGGCCCCGGATTCGGAGCTGGACTTGGAGACGGACCTGGATTGGGACCAGGCACCGGAGCTGATTGCGGACTCTGTCTTTGCTGCCACTGGTACCACACCTGCCATGGAATTGTACCATACCCAGAGTTGGGTGGAGGCATTTGCCAGGGGTTCGGCCAAGGGAATGGGTGGCTTGGTGTTGGGGCTGGCGAAGTTGATGTGGATGGTGTTGGGTTCGGGGCCGAGGAAGGAGCATTCCATGTTGCCCACCAAGGCATCGGCTGATTTGGTCCAGGGACGGACGGACGGTATGATCCAGGGTTGGAAACTGGTGGAGTTCCTGTTGGAGGATTGTTGTTGTTAGTCCATACACTCGAGCTTGGGTTTGGTGCGGGACCAGGATTCGTCGGTGTGCCAGAACCTTGAGTCTGCCAAGGATATGATGGTGGCACTGGATATGATGGAACGGGTGATGGACCTGGCTGCGGAGTCGGTACTGGCCCGGAGGATGATCCACTGTATAGGGCAGGCCAGGACTGTGACACAGGCGGCTCACCTCCAGGGGGAGACGCCTGAGGCCAAGGTGCAGGAGCCGGCCATGGAACTGCCACAGGGGCCGGGTTGGATACAGGGGCGGGAACTGGGGCAGGCCACGGTGCAGGGGGTGGATACGGCGCAGTGACAGGCACAGAAGGTGGAGATGGGTTTGGTGTCGGGTTTGACACTGGACCATACGAATGCAAAGGCGCCGGGCCATAACTCGGTGTGGGCTGGGGAGTTGGAGCTGGACCTGGGTTCGGGACAGGAGCAGGAGCTGGCCAGGATACGGGTGTGGGATAAGGCGCAGGGACGGGTGCTGGATTGGGCCCTGGAGCAGGTGCTGGGTTCGGCCCTGGGGATGGTGACGGCCCTGGGTTTGGTGCCGGTGCTGGTCCATAGGGTGGCGGAGACTGTTGGTGGCTGGCCCAAGGCTCGAAGTACCACGGGATCAGGTGAATGGGGACCGGGGGCGGCACTGGTTTGGGAGTCGGTGTTTGTGTTGGTGGTTGAGTTGGAGGCGTGGGAGGTGCTGGTGTAGCCGGTGTTGATGGCGGAAGTGCTAGAAATAGAATGAAGAACAGCTTTATGAATTTCTATTGAATTTTCATGTTCTCAGGGTTTAACGTAGTCCGCTACAAACATGGAGGTAACGGAGAGTCAAAATTTAAAAGTCATTTTTTAATATTATCTCTTCAAAATGACATTATTTTATAGAGTAAATGATCAGCATCCTAATACTGAAAAGAGAATAGGGGGTCACCGTGCTCGTTTCTTCAACATATTCGATCAAAATCACACATATTTACCTAAAATGACATAAATTCTGGCATTTTTGCGCATTTTTTCGTCCATATTCACATCTTGCATCGTGTTTTCCATGAGAACGGATACGGTGACCCCCTATTTTCTTTTCAGTTTTAGGATGCTGAATAGTTACTCTATAACATATATCATTTTGAAGCTCTAGATTATGTTGACACAGTTATTTATTTTAAAAAAACTCTTTGACCCCCTCCCCTCACTGTTTGGAGCGGACTACCTTAAGTGCTGAAAATTTACTGATAACTCCAGCACATTACACATTACGATAACAGTATGAGCTTTTATTGTTGAAAGAAGTTTGTAATCAAGCTTGTAACACTGTATATACTAACCTCCATAGTTGACAACGCATACTTGTATGTTGGCGTCGTAAAAGGCATTACTAGGACAGGTCATGCTCCACCACTGCCCATTGTAGCAGATCTGGTACTTGTGGGGGAGCCCATAGACTGGCCTCGTCTTTCCAGGGGGACATCCCTTCCACGCCTTCTCGTCTGCCTGCCGGCTCACTTTGGGGGAATCCCCTGTTACGTCATCAGAAGACTCCGAAAGTTCATTCTCCTTGGGTTTGGGATTAGTGGAGGGGGTGTTCTCTGAATGGTCCGGAACATCCTCGGTTTTATCCTTCTCGCTGGATAGTTCTTAGAGGAAGGAATGTTTTATGTACCAGAGTTATTTAATAAAGCCTGAAGCAATTGGAGTGATAAGTCACAGTCAGATAGCCGACCAATGGATACTAATCACCCAACAAGAGTAGAAAACATCCAACAATAGTAGAGAACAAATGTCTGAGTTGCGATTTTCTCATCAGCTCTCCTGGCTGCACAGAAAGTGATGCATGTGTTACCAATGTTGTACAAGATATAATGTTATACAATTGCTCTTACCGACTGGCGCTGTCTGCAGTGTGTTCCACAGCACCAAAGAAATCACACAGAAAAAGTAAAACGACCGGAGAACGGTCATTTTGTGTGTTTAATGCAAATCCGCTAAAGTTTTTGTCCTCGTCCGATCTGTTCCTCTCATGGGTCTGGGGTGGACCTCACTTAAAAAGTTCGACCTTTCGGAGTCCCCCACTGCTGTGTCAGTGACATGCGGTCCTGAACCTATCAACCAAGAGGAGTCCGGCTCAAAGTGACATATAAAGCACAGAATCAACTAGTTTCCTGACACTCGAAACTTTCTTCTTCAATGAATCAATCATGAAACATCCTTCGAGGCAAATTTCTGTAAGAGAAATCGACTTCGAACAATAGGACATGTACGTCCTTACGATTTCATCGTGTAGTTTTAATTGGAAACCAGTTTGGTATTTCATTAGTGTTGTTTGTGAATGGCCGGGATGGGCAGACGCGTGTCCCTTGCATACTGAGTTGTTTGGACGCCAGTCTCCTTTGTAGCTCCAACAGTTCATCATTCCTTCTTTCCTGTTCCTCGCCACGTGGCCGGAGGAAACGAATTTCAACAAAATAAGTGGACCTTTTGCGACCTGTTGGACAGCAATAAACAAAGGAGCGAGGCGACAATTTTGCAAAACACCGTGTTGATGAGGCTCACGGACATATTTTAATGGGTGTATTGCAGCGGGCGAGCATGTAGCAAACATTGCTCTTGTTTGTGTCACGTCGTGTTGCCAGGACCAGACGAAAACAGGATATATGTCGATGGAAATACTTATATTTCATGAAGCTTTCTTGTAATTTTATAGATATTAGCCACTTTGTATCAGCGATATTCCCAAACTCGCTCTAGTAACAAATATATATTGTATATCGGTACATTGAGCTTCTCTGGCTACTTGTTCTTTTCTGACCTGCTGACAATGATTTTTGCCCACAGTTCAAGACGTCCAAGGCTACATGTTCTCCGATTTTACTTCACACGTCCCAACTCAGAGCCGAACAGCAATTTCCTACTGAATTTCATCTCGAGAATTGAAGAAAAAAAAATTTTTTTTTTCATCAATGTTAATTCTACACCAATCATGGTTTGCCCGGTTCCGAATATAATTATGTGCATTTACTCGATTTTTTAATGGTGCAATCCATTGAGATCAAAGCATGTGGCTATAGTAAACACACAAATATATGTTCTGCTTTGGAAGTGCAGCAATACTTCATATCCTCATGTAAAAAAGTGAATTTGCTGAGCCCTTTCAACATTGGGGTAGAGCGTATTCAAGTTTTTAGGTAGAAGTCTGAATAATGGTAAATAATTGCCCTTCTACTCCCAGTGCTAATCAAGTTAGGTCATGTTGTTGTTTTTTTCCTTTGTTTCCCGTCAACTTTATTTTCGAAAAGTACCAGCCAGCCAGGAATAAAACAAACACAGGAAGAAAACACAGACGTTTATTATCACAATAACATCGTTATTTACAAAGTAACTCATGCCAAAAATGTGAAATAAGTGGTGCTTGACCTTCTACTGAGCTATTTTAATTTTTTTTTTTGAGGAATAACAGAGGGGGATTCATCAAAATGAAAACTATTCACACCGTTCTCGATGTTCGGTGGTTTTTTTGGGGGAAAAATGTTTTCCCCCAAATAAAACTCCCACACGTTACAAATGGTACAGGCCGGGAGCTTTATGTGAACAGATCTTCAGAAATTGTCTGCCAAAATCCAAAACTTGTCGTTTTACGATAAAAATGATCTTTTTCACCGTTCAGGTTCATTGGAAGAAATATTCAAGGTCTGCATTGGAATCGCCATACATGAATAATGTACATATGACTTGCTATTCCTCGGATGGTTCTGGAAGTTTACTATGGAGGACTTATATTGTGAAGTAAAAAACTGAAACATCTTGTAAGATTTTCTTTTTGCAGGGATTTGCTCAAAACACATGACTTGATTTTGAACAAACCTTTTTTTTGCCAACCGGCGAAAACTCAAAATGGGCGCTAAGCACAGACCGGCATTTTATAGGGGCGACGAGACTGACACACGTCACGAGAGTACACAATGAGTATCCTATACAGCAATTAGTGATAAAATTTATCACACAGATTTTAAATGTATAGCCATTTAACGTTGTCTGCTACAAACAGTGAGGTAACGAAGAGTCAAAATTTAAAAGTCATTTCTTGAATATTATCTCTTCAAAATGACATATTTTCTAAAGTAAATGATCAGCATCCCAATACTGAAAAGAAAATAGGGGGTCACCGTGCTCGTTTCTCCTACATATTCGATCAAAATCACACACATTTACCTAAAATGACATAAATTTATATGACATTTTGCACATTTTTTCATCCATATTCACATCTTGCATCGTGTTTTCCATGCGAACGGATACGGTGACCCCCTATTTTCTTTTCAGTTTTAGGATGCTGAACAGTTACTCTATAAAATATATAATTTTGAAGCTCGAGATTATGTTGACACAGTTATTCATTTTCAAAAAGTATTTGAACCCCTCCCCTCACTGTTTGGAGTGGACTACCTTAACAAAAATGCCCAAGTAAGGCCCCATGCGGCCCAGGAACATGTACACAAAATTTCAGAATCCATCAGGCAGAACCCTAGAATTGGCGGTAACCATGGTAACAGACAGACGCACATCTTTGAATCATTAGGTGAAACTGAACATGTTATTTATTTTAGGGTAACGTTACCCCCAAAATACCTGAAAAATGGGTTATTTTTGGTCATTTTCACTAAACAAATTTTTGTTTTTTAAACTATTGCAAAACAAAACCTGAGACTTTGCTTATTCATCAATGAACCACTGCGCATGTTTTTGATATAAAAAGATATATGAGCGTCACCATGCTAATTTCTCTGTTATATGATGTTAAAGTTGTCAAAGTCAGTGAATTCATCAAAATATCGATACATTTCGGTAAATTTTCCTATTCTGAAATGATATGAAAGCCTGTAGCGGAAACATTAGCATGGTGACCCCCATATTTTTTTAGTTTAAAAATTTGCCCACTAAAGAGAATATTCGATCCCAAGTTTCTGTTCTCGAATGCATAATGTCATTTTAATGAATGCATAGTTTATTTCAAGTTTAGCCCCTCTAATCGGGTCCACTTGGAACGTACACCCTTAAAGCTGAAGTCCAAGGTCAAGATCCACGATACACGATATATGATATGCTCCTATGCGATCTATCTGTAGTCATTTTGTCTGCAAAGGCAAATTTAGATAGTTCATACCGAATGTGATTTTGAGATTTACCACTCGGAATTATCTGAGGTCAAGTTCAATGTCACCAAAAAATCCAGCATCTACAAAATTCAGACCAAACATGATCTTGAGATTTACCACCCAAGGTCTTCTGAGGTCAGCTTGAAGTTCATAAAAGATGGGTTACCGACAATTTTGGTTTGGCCATGGCTAACAGACCTTGAGATTTACCAATCAAGGTTATCAGTGTGAACATATGACCTTGAAATTTACCAATCAAGGTCATCTGAGGTCAAGTTCAAGGTCATCATTACATGTACGTTTGCGGCATTCGATTTTCTATATGTTCATAATACACAGATATATCTGGGTGCAAGCTTTTAGGTCGTTCAGGCCAATTTACACATTCCAAGTCAGACATTTGGCACTCATCTGAGGTCAAGTTCAAAGTCATCATCAGTTGCGCCATATCTTCCTATATGTTCATAGTGCAAGCATTTCATCTATAGAGGCAAATCTGGGCTTTTTTTATCCCAAAATGGATGTTTTGACCATTCAAGGTCATCGAAGGTCAAATTCAAGGTCACCACACAAATCGCCATACATGTATATTATGATTCCCCATTTGAAAATGCCAATATCTAGGCTCTGTTTTCAGGCATTCTATGAGTACAGTTCTGGCAGCTCCCATTATGAAGAAAAAAAGTCCAATTTTGTTTTCAAAGGGTGAAAAAAAATTAGGCCAAGGGCCAAATATAGGTTACCGGACAATGTTTAATATTTTAGATGTTAGCCAGGTCACTGGTTAAAGTCAAGGTCAAAAGAATATTCAGCATATATAATATTAAGCATATATCATGTCCACAGTTGATTGCTAAGCTGTAAATTCAAAACAGAGAGATATTAGCAATTTTGTGCTATGGCCTTGAAAATGAAGGCAAAAGGTCAAATTTGAGGTCATCAAAATATTCAGTGTATATCATTTTCTATATGTCCACAATTGATTCCCAAGCCATACAGTCAATAGAGGAGCAAGATATGAGCCAGTTTGTACTTGGACCTTGAAAATGAGGTCAGAGGTCAAATTCAAGGTCACGAGAATATTCAGCATATATCATTTCTTATATGTCCACAATTGATTCCTAAGCTGTAAAATCGATAATAAGCAAGATATTAGCCACTTTATCCTGTGACCTTGAAAATGAGGTCAAAGGTCAAATTCAAGGTCATGACAATAATCTGCATATATCATTTCCTATATGTTCAGAACTGATTCGTAAGCCGTAAAGTCGATGACAAGCGAGATATTAGCTATTTTGTCCTATGACCTTGAAAATGGGGTCAAAGGTCAAATTTTAAGGTCATCAGAATAATCAGCATATATCATTTCCTATATGTCCACAATTGATTCCTAAGATGCAGAGTCGATAATAAGCGAGATATAAGCCATTTTGTCCTATGACCTTGAAAATGGGGTCAAAGGTCAAATTCATGGTCATCAGAATATTCAACATATATCATTTCCTATATGTCCACAATTGATTCCTAAGCTGTAGAGTCAATAATAAGCAAGATATAAGCCATTTGTGCTCTGACCTTGAAACTGAGGTCAGAGGTCAAATTCAAGGTCACGAGAATATTCAGGATATATCATTTCCTATATGTCCACAATTGATTCCTAGTCTCTAATCTCAATATTAAGTGAGATATTAGGCATAATGTGTCCCATTATGAGGCATTGGAGAATTTAACATGGGAAAGTCCCATTTGGGCCGAGTTCGGGCCAAAATGGCCCACTTCGAGCGATTCAACCGCAACGAAATTTATAGACATTATAGATGTACATATGAGGAGTGTTATGTATCAAAAAGAAAAAAAGTTACTGAACATATTTTGAGAAAATGGCCGCCAAAGTCCAAAATCAGGCATTTTTCGTCGAAAACGGCCGCCATTTTGAAAAAAATGCGAAAATCAAAAAACTAAAAAATACCTCCTTCTGGAATTATTTTTAAGTATTTTTGTACAAAATTTCAGAAAAATTCCCCCATAAACAAAATTAGGCCAAGGGCCGAAAATAGGTTACCGGACAATGTTTAATATTTTAGATGTTAGCCAGGTCACTGGTTGAATTCAAGGTCAAGAGAATATTCAGCATATATAACATTAAGCATATATCATGTCCACAGTTGATTGCTAAGCTGTTAATTAAATAATCAGAGAGATATTAGCAATTTTGTGCTGTGGCCTTGAAAATGAAGGGGCAAAGGTCAAACTCAAGGTCATCAAAAATATTCAATGTATATCATTTTCTATATCATGTCCACAATTGATTCCCAAGCCATACAGTCAATAGAGGAGCAAGATATGAGCCAGTTTGTCCTTGGACCTTGAAAATGAGGTGAGAGGTCAAATTCAAGGTCCCGAGAATATTCAGCATATATTATTTCCTATATGTCCACAATTAATTCCTAAGCTGTAAAATCGATAATAAGTGAGATATTAGCCTGTTTGTCCTGTGACCTTGAAAATGAGGTCAAAGGTCAAATTCAAGGTCATGACAATAATCTGCATATATCATTTCCTATATGTTCATAATTGATTGCTAAGCTGTAAAGTCGATAACAAGCGAGATATTAGCCATTATGTCCTGTGACCTTGAAAATGAGGTCGAAGGTCAAATTCAAGGTCATCAGAATATTCAGCATATATCATTTCCTATATGTCCACAATTGATTCCTAAGCTGTAGAGTCGATAATAAGCGAGATATAAGCCATTTTGTGCTCTGACCTTGAAACTGAGGTCAGAGGTCAAATTCAGAGTCACGAGAATATTTAGCATATATTATTTCCTATATGTCCACAATTGATTCCTAAGCTGTAGAGTCGATAATGAGCGAGATATAAGCCATTTTGTGCTCTGACCTTGAAACTGAGGTCAGAGGTCAAATTCAAGGTCACGAGAATATTCAGCATATATCATTTCCTATATGTCCACAATTGATTCCTAGTCTCTAATCTCAATATCAAGTGAGATATTAGGCATAATGTGTCCCATTATAAAGCATAGGAGAATTTAACATGGGAAAGTCCCATTTGGGCCGAGTTTGCGCCAAAATGGCCCACTTCGAGCGATTCAAGCGCAACGAAATTTATAGACATCATAGGAGTACATATGAGGAGTCTTATGTATCAAAAAGATGTCCACAATTGATTCCTAGTCTCTAATCTCAATATTAAGTGAGATATTAGGCTTAATGTGTCCCATTATAAAGCATAGGAAAATATAACATGGGAAAGTCCCATTTGGGCCGAGTTTGGGCCCAAAATGGCCCACTTCGAGCAATTCAAGGGCAACGAAATTTATACATGTCACAGGGGTACATATGAAGAGTGTTATGCATTAATAAGAAAAAAAGTTACTGAAGTGATTTTGAGAAAATGTCGAAAAAGTGCAATTTCGGCCTTTTTGGACCATTTGGGCCTAGATTTCGGGCCTTTAGAGCGATTCAAACCAATCCATCTTGATACACGTTATGAAGGACATAATGAAGCATCTTTGTGCAAAAAAAGAAAAAAATTACTGAACAGATTTTGAGAAAATGGCCGCCAAAGTCCAAAATTGGCCGATTTTCGACAAAAACGGCCGCCATTTTGAAAAAATTGCGAAAATCAAAAAACTAAAAAATACCTCCTTCTTGAATTATTTTTGTGCATTTTTGTGCGAAATTTCAGAAAGATTGGTCCGTAAACAAAAAAGATAAAAATGTGGACGACGCCGACGCCGACGCCGGACGCAACGCCATGCCAATAAAATGGCCTGGAAATGGGCCAAAATGGATAGTAACACGATTTGGGCCGAAAAACCAAAATCCATAGGTGCGGTAACCTAAAAATCCAGGACTTCCTATAATTACTCACAATACACACCTAAGCATCCAATTTAACTACTAGTATTCAGGTCAGATGTGACCCTGAGATTTACCACTCAAGTCATCTGAGGGCAAATTCAAAATCACCAAAAGATCTTCCATATATGGCTTCCTACAATGTAATAATACAAACCGAAGCGCTATCTAGATGTGCTTTGTCTGCACAGGCCAATTCACATTTTTCAGGTCAAAGGTGACCTTGAGGTTAAAAGGTCATCTATTCAATGGAATAATAAAGCTATGCTCTGTCCAAAACAAACATGCTCAGCTCTTGACCAAAACCGGACAATTTCAGCACACAAGTGTTATATTCACTCCACTGCCAGTTTGTATTGCCATATACATGCTGTAAACCCTGGCAATCTAAAGGTCCCTAATAAGTGTTGAAAGACAGAGCGAAGCAGTCAAGCAGTCCAATGTCTTAACTCTATCCAGAAGTCCGTCTACAAGAGTGCTCTGACAAATGTAATCCTGGTAATGGCAGAAGTGATGTCACAATATCTCCACCTAGAAACAATTTCATCAATAATACAGTATCACCAAATGATACCAGAGGCATTGATACTGAATTTGAGAAAGATGTAGATAGAATGTATGCTGTTGTATTAATAAAGATTACAATAACAAATTCTGTGATATCTGTATACATTTTATTCATGAACAGGCTCCTAGGCATACAAATTACAAATTCTTGCTCCACAAGTAGTGCAGCAATCTTGAGAAGTCATACTGATGTGTCATCTCTACAAATTGACAAACATGTATACAGAGGTTTGTCGTGTATTCATTGTAACTAATTCAATCGCTCAACATACATGAACATAGATTTACTTGTACAAAACACTTTCACATCACTTTCTTGATTTTGATACATGTACACAAGATTTTATTTCTGTTACACCGCTGATCTGATGCCAGTACAAAAGAGGTTTCTCATTGTACACATTCTTGCTACATATATATTTATTGATACACCCAGTGATTCTTTCTTACAATAGCATTGGACAACAACTTGTCCTGATAATAAACATGGCTTTGGATGTTATTTGTTCCAATCAAAAACTTATTCAACAGAAAGATTATTCTAGGGAAGATTGACATTCGTGACAAATCACAAACATTCGACTGACTTCTAATTTATCTTGTACACACATCATGATTGACAAGTTATAACAGTTTTACACAACATGATTATACATATAAGGTACAATGAATAATTACATGTGTTCTCGTATATTCCGGCACATTCACTAACATCTATTTAACATAAATATCTCACAGATGCAACAATAATTCACATACACATGAACTGCGACATAAAAATGCTCCAATAGAAAAAGATGATGCTTGGAAAAAAAAAGTGGAGTGTTTACAAGTAACCCCCCCCCCCCCACTATACTGGAGAAAAATGCTATATCTCCCCCCCCCCCCCCATTCCCCCCCCCCCCTCACCCCCAACCCCTCGGCCGGCTCCCATATCAGTAGGGATCAGTCCAGAGCAGGCCCCAGAAGATACACCAGGTCGGCAGTAAGGTGATGGTGCCGAGACCGTAGCTCCAGCTGCCGTAGAAGTGTGTGTCTACGACCGAGACGAGGAGGGCATCTTGTGTGGACTGCATGGTTCTCAGGGCGAGGCGCGCGAGGTCCGGCAGTGGGTGGATCACCGTGTGTTCTAGGACACACGCCGCCGCTAGCAGGCTCAGGGGCGACACCGCCAGCAACAATACATACTCAAACAAACGCAGCAGCCTGGACGGGAGGTATATGGTGGACATTATCATAGTGAAGCGTTGTGAATGTTTGGCTACTATATGTCAATCATTTTCAACAAATTTGTATATGTGGAAGATATGAAAAACATGTTATTACTGGATAAGGCATTTCATTCTTCCCATCAAATTCGCCAAAAAACCTCTGTCATTTATATCCAAACAATAATAAAGGATATATATTTATTAAGGAAAATACCTTGAAGAAATCACTGGAATTTTGAATGTTGAAGAAATTACTGGAATGTTGGTTTTTAGAATTTTGGTCACACAACACATACCCAGTCAGCAATACTCACAGACTTTTAGTGGGACGCACAAACAGCATGACTGGGGTCCACACAACAGCTAGGAACACCGCGAGCGAGATGTTCATCAGGGAGATCGCCCCTAAAACCGTGGCTAGTGTCAGCAGCCCGATACATTTGAGCAGCTGCCAGTCGGGGCCGGAATCCCCCTTTTGGCGCGCCTTCCTACGTGTGGAGAGGATACAGATATATTCAAGTCAATCAATGATCAGTTGAGCAACAGTTATCATGTGTGTAATTAGCTTGAAATCCCTGGCCAGACAGGCTAACCACAGGTGGAAAGAGAGAACACTGACGAGTCATAGTTGTATACAGACCTCTTGAGTATCCCGGGGTAGATCATGGCCGCCAGGCTGACAGCAATGCCGCCCCAGAGCAGCCCCTCCTGTGGAGTCGTGTGTAACGCTGTGGCTGTCTCGATGAAGTACCGTGGACTGAAGTACGAGCCGAGCCCGAAGAACATCGCCATGACGCAGGTCGGCATCAGACTGAGTACCGTGTTGAAGGAGGATCCGGGGATGCTGCCGATCTGTGGGCGGGGCTTAGCGGGGTCCGTCGAGTCAGAGGCCTGCTCCTTCATGGCTTTATCTGATTCCTCAGCGCTATGTATACCATAGCTGATCCACAGCGCTATAGCTTGAGTGCTGGTTAAGGATGACTGAGAAATTCCTCGTTATGAATAGATGTAAAATGCAAAAATATAGCATTTTTAGATAACGTAAATTAGACATTTTTTATTTCACTATTTAGAGATGGTAAGCTAGTTCACTGGCTAGGTTCATGTATTTCCCAAAGATCAACTCCACAATGAATCTGTGAAATGAGCCATTCTGTCAGATAAAGCTTAATTCTCTCTGCAAAAATTTCAGTTTATCTTATTAACCGCTCCACATTACACAAATCCCTGGAAGGATATTTTGATGAGGATGGGAGCTGAGAGCAGACCGAACGGGGGCATGTAGAGTCCTATAGACACGTAGCGATCCGAGGCCGGGAGCAAGTAGAAGAAGAAGGACTGGTGGAACCTCTCTAGCAGGTTATTCAGGCTCCGGAACACGCCCTCGATCACTCTGTCACAAACGGGAGTCAATAGAAGAGCTCAAGGTCAAGGCAATATTGCAAATATAGATGGGTTCATATTCATTTGGGTTTTATTCAAATTTTGCGTGTGATTGTCCAGTGAAGTGGCTATGTCGAATTGCTATTTTTCTTGTATCAAAACTATATTAAACTGCACTATGATTTAAGTCATTTACATAGCCCATGATATTTACTAAACATATTAATCTTGTTGTCCAGCATAACAAATTGTAGGTTGTCAACCTAAAAATTCTTTATGACCATACCGCCCGAGTTCCGTAAAGCCGAGCTGTCTTTTAGTGGTCTTGGATCGGAAGCCCTCGAGTGTGACAGCCTCTATGTGGTATCTGTGGAACAGTCCATGGTTACCAGTCGGCACCCCGCTAGCCTGGTTCCACATCATTTCCAGCATCGTCCTCAGCGCGTGTATGACACCTTCCTGTGTGTCTGGCCGCGTGTGGTCAGGCTAGAGTTGAAATTTCACAGGTGTCATAATATAATCATAGATATAATTATAAATATAGTATTTTCACATTACATGGATTCAAACAAAAACAATAAAGTCTCCTGAATGAGATATCAGAAGATATGATATCATTTTATTCAAAAACATGACTGCCGTTAGGATCAAAGTGGTGGTTTAGCCAGACAGTTTTTCGACTCATTATCAGTTTTTTATTTGATCGCTTCACTAACCCGTTTTTGTAGTGAGAGAGGGACCTGTTCCCGGCGACAAAGCCTCGCGATGAGGTTGATAAGGTCGAGGTTTGGCAGCTGTCCGTTCAGGCCTTCCATCTTAATGTTCAGGCGATTGAAGGTCTCCGCTCCGATCTCCAGGTTCAGAGCCGCCTGGATCGAGCCACTTCGTCCCGACAGTTCACTCGCGTAGATACCTGTACAGATAATTACATAGAAAACTGCATAGAGTAATGTCATAATGGCAATGAAACAATGGTATTAGTAATTCTAGCATCATAGTAATACATAACTGACACATAAATTAACATGATGAATGCCTAGATCCTACATACATGAGTTCTCTGTGTTGTGGTAAGCATCAAGCCAGGCTTGCATCCCGACTTGATCATGCTCAGTAACGAGGAATATGATGTCCTTGGCCCAGTACGTGTGACCTGTGGGCAACAATGGTGTACAGCAATACTACACAAACTGAAATTACTCAAGTGGAGCCTTTGTCCAAATTTTTTATTTCGCACAAATTTAGAATAATTCCATGATTTCAAAACAATTATCAATATCACGCGCCACACATCCAATTCTCTTGTGTACTCGTAGTCAACACATGTACCGCTGCCTGAGATATCTGAGAGAATGTGCTATCAAGACATATTTGCCACCATATTTAAAAGATCTTGCAAAATCTTCCCCGTGTACATACGCCTGAAACCCTTGGCCAGGCCGAGCATCATGGCAATGCCTGCCCCAGTCTTGTCGAGTGGCGACTCCTGCGGCCTGTAGGGAGCGCTCAGAACTACTGCCTCGGTGCTCGCAATCCGTGGAGCGCGCAGGATTCCATATACGTTCTGTCCCGTGAACACCTGAGACAATAGAATCCTGTAAGCATGACTTACGGATAGTTTACTTGAATCAATTTGGTATTAATTATGTTTCTTTTTTCTGTGAAAATAATTAGGAATTCGCTTGTATTTCGAAAGACACTGAACGCGAGACCAGCCACTAAGACAAACCTGGCCTTTGAGTAGTTTTTCAGGGTACACAAAGGAGAAATTTTGTATGTAGACGTCGAGACCCAACTCCCGCATCTTTGTCACAATCCAGTCGCTGGGGATGGCCACACTGGTGAGAGATTGAACATCTTGTACAAAACTCTTGTTTATGAATAACATGTCATTCTATTTTCAATCGCCATCCTAATATCAACCAAATGGCATTTTATATTCAGTTATCAGTTAGACACATGTTAGAATACTGACATTGTATTATTTTATACTGACAGTAATTTAAACTTAATTGCTGCCAGTCAAGTCCATAACTTGTGTTACCTTTTCTCCCGGTTTTGGGGATCTTTCCGAGCTTTGATCTCGTCCCTGAGGCTCTGGAAATGTCCCCCCGCCCCGAAATCATGGTGAAAGTCAGGCTCCACCAGACCTGTACCGTGGTGACAGAGACAATTCATCATATACATACAAGTGATGATTCATCTATGTGTATTTTTTTTATTGAACTTTGATAATTATTCAGCTGATCACTGAGATTCAGAACGATTCTGCAAGGCTGCTGACACATATGTACATGTATTGTTAGACCACATTTAGAGATAGAATATAGCAGTATCACACATCAACTACCAAAACATAAAAACAGCTTTCACACAATGTCAGCATAATCATGATAATCCTGCAACAATCACCTGGCAATAGAGCGTTTTCTGAGAAGTACACTCCGGCGTTGACTTGTCTGTGAGCGAGGGAGATGAAGAACGCCAGGCCGGCCACGTAGCACAGGACGCAGAGCTTGTTGTTGTACCTGGAGATCACTTTACTGATGCGCTCACGGGTTTGTGGATTCGTCAACAGTCCCATCGTTCATCCACGGGGTTTCTCCAAGTTCTATGCTGTAGCGCTAACAATAATCAGGTGTATGTCTGTACCTTAGAATATAAAATTATATTTGTGAGTTTTATCACTGGTTTGAATAGAAATGGTCATGCCATTGGTGGAGCATTAAAAAACGAAAAAGATATAGTCAGCGTGTACTAGTACTTATACTATCATACGACAGGTAGATCTACTGTACTAGACTCTCATGCCCAACTCATCTACTCTCGATTCACCTTGATAAATTCTACACCTAGGTCTAGTACTGTACCACAGACCGCAGGCGTGTCGGCGTAGTGTACAGCATGGGGTACTGACTACTGTTAGGGCTTTCACATACTGGAGTAACAAGACTGACTACTCGTTCAGTTCTAGATGATCTATTATGCTTCATGATTTTGTTCAAATAAGAAAAAAATCCAAGTAGCAAGGATAAACAACAGATATTTGGATCTGTGCACGTTGAATAGATTTTCAGAAAATTTATATGAGAACTCGCCGAGTAGGGGTACACCTACGAGTTAACGGCCCCGAGTACTCTAGTTACAAATCTTGACTTACAGTCTTGTATTAGCCAAAACTTCGTAACTATTGATTGGTGTGACTAGTACGCAGCCCTAAACATGACCTTCTAATCATGCTAATTGGCTATCAATGGTTCTAAAATGACTTATTTGGTTGTACATCTACAAGCACCAACAAATGGCAAACAACAAATCAGAAGGTTATATTTAGGACTAGACAAACAATATTGTCTTCGATGAGGGGCTTCGCAGTTGAACTTCGGCCCTCAGAGTCAGAGAAGTCATTAGTGTAATTTAAATAATGTAATTTGTGAGGATAAACACTGAACAGGTGTCAATGAAAGTGCTGCTGCACGTCTGTCATCATGGTCATTAGGGACTTTCATTCACCTTAGGTACGTACCTAATCTTAACAAATGGTACCTAATGTTAGGTATGGCTCAAATGAGAATAGTTGTTAAAAATTAGCCCAAAGGCTAAGACAGGTTACCGGACAATTTTGGTTTGGTCATGGCAGCATTGGCAGGTAACAGACCTTGAGATTTACCAATCAAGGTTCGCAGTGTGAACAAATGACCTTGAGATTTACCAATCAAGGTCATCCGTGTGAACTTCGATGTCACCATTACCTGTTCATAATACAAAGATACATGTATATCTGGGTGGAATTGTTTAGGCCGCTCAGGTCAATTTACACATTACGAGTCAGACATTTGGCACTCAAGGTCATCTGACGCCAAGATCAAGGTCATCATTAGTTGTGCCATATATGTCTTGCTATATGTTCATAATGCAAACATGAGTTTTATCTGCAAGCATTTCATCTATAGAGGCAAATCTGGGCATTTTTTGACCCCAAAATGGCTGTTCTGACCTTTCAAGGTCATCGAAGGTCAAATTCAAGGTCACCACACAAATCGCCATATATGACTTCCCATTTGAAAGTACCAATTTCTAAGCTGTATCTTCAAGCGTTCTATGAGTACAGTCCTGACAGCTCCCATTATGAAGAAAAAAAGTGCCGAAAATTTTCTAAGTCAAAAAAATTTTTTTGTCTAGAAATGGCCCAAAATGGATATTAATGCGATTTGGGACGAAAAAAATTTTTTTCGCCAACTTGTCAAAAATTCAAAATGGCCGCCATACACATATTGGCGATTCAAGGGCAACCAAACTTATACACATCACAGAGGTACATAAGGGGAATCTTTTGAAACAAAAATCTCAAAACTGATCAGACAGTTTTCGAGATAAGACAGACAAGGTGCAAATTTGGGCATTTTTCGACCCAAAAATGGCTGTTTTGACCTTTCAAGGTCATCCAAGGTCAAATTCAAGGTCACCACACAAGTCGCCATATATGACTTTCCATTTGAAAGTGCCAATTTCTAAGCTCTATCTTCAAGCGTTCTATGAGTACAGTCTGCACAGCTCCTATTATGAAGGAAAAAAGGGCCGGAAATTTTCTAAGTCCAAAATTTTTTTGAAAGGGTGCAAAAAATTTTTTTTGTCTAGAAATGGCCCAAAATGGATAGTAATGCGATTTGGCCGAAAAATTTTTTTTTCGTCGACCCGTCAGAAATTCAAAATGGCCGCCATACGCAGACCGGCGATTCAAGGGCAACCAAACTTATACACATCACAGAGGTACATAAGGAGAATCTTTTGAAACAAAAATCTCAAATCTGATCAGACAGTTTTTGAGAAAACGACCATCAAAGTCCAAAATTAGCTGTTTTTCGTCAAAAATTGCCGCCATTTTGAAAATAATTCGAAAATAAAAAAACTAAAAAATACCTCCCTCTCGAAATATTTTTAAGCATTTTTGTGCAAAATTTCAGGAAGATTCAATCGTAAACTTTAAAGATATGAATGTTGACGGACGACGACGGACGACGACGACGACGGACGCAACGCCACGGCAATAGGTTATCGGACCAAAGGTCCGGTAACCTAAAAAATATTCAATTGACCAAATCTAGGGGTACGGGTGCATATCTGAGCAATGCTTGGGGCATATGACTCATATTTGTGCGTTGACAGTTGCATATTGTGAGTTAATCAGTCGATATGTAAATTGTTTATTCACAAGGTGATTTTCAGGATTACAATGATTTATAGGTAGATCTACGTACCTATACTCATGATACTCTAATTTTTCTAACTCGTTTACACCGATTTTTTGCTGATATTCTCGCGATGCTAAATCGTATTGTTTTAAAACTTGGCATACTAGTAGCTTACCTTGGGACCAAACGGCAATTTTCTGCAAACTTTCAGACTTCTATCTATGAAACTGATAGAGTTAGTAATCTACCTACTGCACTGATTAATTCCTCCTGAAAACTTTTCGTCAGCATGTCAACAGACATTGTTTATTTTGAGAGCGTGAAGGAAGAGTCTATTTGGATGATTTACGCAGGGAGTGCAGGTTAGGAATGGGACGGTCCCAGCATGTAATTGGTACATATACTGCAGGGCACGCCCCCATAGTACCTAACTTGAACTTGTCGGCCTTATCGTGAAATAGGTCCCGCTTATTCTGTACGTTATGATTTTAGTGTGTGCCACCATCCACCCCCACCCCCTCCCTCCTGGATTCTCCAAGATCATGAAGATATAGAAGTTGACTGAAAACATTAAAATGGTGTTACTGTTTTAACTGAATAAGCCTTGTCATAATGTAGCGGGACCTATTTCACGAGAATGCCAACTTGTCCACTTAAATTACGTAATGAACTGTCAACATTATCTTATCTTAACATATCTATCCTCACTTAAATCGAAAATTTGTGTTTTGGAAGTAGGCCCAGGTGCCGCTTTAATCGTCAGCCTCAGCCGCTCTCATCGATGTCTTAAGCGGCTGACGATTAAAGCGGCACCTGGGCCTATTTTGGAAGGAACATGTAGTGTTTCAGAAGCCAGGTTTGTGAAAATCTATTGCCGTTTGCATCATAGACATGTAATATTCAGATAAATAGTTCGCTTAGTAATTTGACTGAAACAACGACAAAAAAGCTGTAAACGAGTTGGAAAAATCAGAGTAGATCTATACGGATCGGTTACCAAGCAATAAGGCCGCCGAAGCGATCAGGCCGCATATTATCATACCCGTATGCACAAAAGTCATAACACTCGTCATCCATCACTTAACCTGCAGTTTGATAGTTTCCAATGGCGGCCTGATCACTTTGGCGGCCTTATCACCTGTACCCCTACGGATCTATAAGTCCTAACTTAGGTGAATAAAGTCCCCACTGACGTCTGAAAGAAGTTGATATTCATCCTTTATTTGAGCATGTAACTAGCGGTGCGCTAAATCAAGTTGACATGATCCGACGTCTGTACACAATTAGTGAGAGCTTGTGCAATGTGGCGGTGTGAAATTAACGAAGCAAGTTGCATTGCATACAAATTACAACATATATCTAAGCAGCTGCTACACGTTACATGCCTATGTTGTGTTAAATTACCAGAAAAACGACACAACTTACCGGCAAATTTGCATTTGTTTTTGTTCGATTTCCGGCAGAAGTTTGCTATAACACACAGCAGCTGAACGCAGAGTCAGCCGTTAAAACGACGGCAGTCAAACATTCACTATCCATGCTCGTGTGCGGTTATTCGTGGATGGTCAGTTTGGACAATTCCGCTTGGCGAGGAAGGTGCAGGATTGTACATTTCTGCCTGGAGGCATGCTATTCTGCTATGTCGGCCAATGTATATTCCGAACGATAAATTTGCTATTACGCGCTATTCCCATGCTACTGCTATTGCTACTGTTCACGGCCCTGGTGCGTGAGCTGAACGCTACTGCTATTGCTCCTGCTACTCCTCCGCATGCTCGTGGAAGTGGACGCTACCGCTACATGCTATTGTTACTCCTCAGTTCGATCCGTGCCCGGGACGCTACTGCTACTGCTACTCCCTCAATGTGTGGTCTGGGATTCGGACGCTACTGTTATTGCCATTGCTACTTCCCAGCTTGATCCGATGCCGGGACGCTACTGCTATTGCTACTGCTACTTCTCCAATGTGTGGTCTGGGATCCGGACGCTACTGCTATTGCCATTGCTATACTTCCCAGCTTGATCCGAGGCCGGGACGCTACTGCTATTGCTACTGCTACTCCTCCAATGTGTGGTCTGGGATTCGGACGCTACTGCTACTGCTATTGCTATTCCCCAGCTTGATCTGAAGCCGGGACGCTACTGCTATTGCTACTGCTACTTCTCCAATGTGTGGTCTGGGATCCGGACGCTACTGCTATTGCCATTGCTATACTTCCCAGCTTGATCCGAGGCCGGGACGCTACTGCTATTGCTACTGCTACTCCTCCAATGTGTGGTCTGGGATTCGGACGCTACTGCTACTGCTATTGCTATTCCCCAGCTTGATCTGAAGCTGGGACGCTACTGCTATTGCTACTGCTCCTCCTGTGACCTGCAGTCTGGGGATCGGACGCTACTGCTACTGCTATTGCTACTACTTCTCCTGTAATGTCTTGTCTTGGAGCTGGACGCTACTACTACTGCTATTGCTACACCCCGCTTGATCCAAGGCCGGGACGTTACTGCTACTGATACTCCCCAGCTTGATCCATGACTGGGACGCTACTTCTATTGCTAATGCTACTCCTCCAATGTGTAGTCTGAGATTCGGACGCTACTGCTATTGTTACTTCCCAGCTTGATCCGAGTCCGGGACGCTACTGCTACTGCTATTGCTACTCCCCAGCTTGATCCGAGGCCGGGACGCTACTGCTACTGCTATTGCTACTACTCCAATGTGTGGTCTGGGATTCGGACGCTACTGCTACTGCTATTGCTACACCCCGCCAGATCCAAGACCGGGACGTTACTGCTACTGCTACTCCCCAGCTTGATCCATGGCCGTGACGCTACTGTTATTGCTACTGCTACTCCTCCAATGTGTTGTCTGGGAATCGGACGCTACTGCTACTGCTATTGCTACTCCCCAGCTTCATCCGAGGCCGGGACACTACTGCTACGGCTCTGGTGCGTGAGCTGAAGGCTACTGCTATTGCTACTGCTACTCCTCCACATGCTCGTGGAAGTGGACGCTACTGCTACCGCTCCTGCTACTCCCCAGCTTGATCCGAGGCTGGGACGGTACTGCTACTGTTATTGCTACTCTCCAGATTGATATGAGACCAGGACGCTACTGCTACTGCTATTGCTACTGCTACTTCTCCAATGTGTGGTCTGGGATCCGGACGCTACTGCTATTGCTACTCCCCAGCTCTGAGACCGGGACGCTACTGCTATTGCTACTGCTACTCCTGTGACCTGTAGTCTGGGGATCGGATGCTACTGCTATTGCTACTGCTACTGCTACTCCCCAGCTTGATCTGAGACCGGGACGCTACTACTATTGCTACTGCGATACTCCTGTAATGTCTAGTCTCGGAGCTGGACGCTACTGCTACTGCTCCTGCTATTGCTACTTCCCATCTTCATCCGAGTCCGGGACGCTACTGCTATTGCTACTCCCCAGCTTGATCTGAGACCGGGACGCTACTGCTACTGCTACTACCATTGCTACTCCCCAGCTTGATCTGAGGCCGAGACACTACTGCTACTGCTATTGCTAATTTGCTACTGCTACTCCTCCAATGTGTGGTCTGGGATTCAGACGCTACTGCTACTGCTATTGCTACTCCTCCAAGGGCTTGTCTGGCAGGCGGACGCTACTGCTATTGCTACTGCTACTCCCAATGTGTGGTCTATGATTCGGACGCTACTGCTACTTGCTACTCCCCAGCTTCATCCGAGACCTGGACGCTACTGCTACTGCTATTGCTACTGCTACTACTCCGAAGTGTGGTCTGGGATTTGGACGCTACTGCTACTACTATTGCTACTCCTCGGCTTGATCTGAAGCTGGGACGCTACTGCTATTGCTACTCCTGTGACATGTAGTCTAGGAATTGGACGCTACCTCTACTGCTACTGCTATTGCTACTCCAAAGCTTAATCCATGGCCGGGACGCTACTGCTACTGCTATTGCTACTCCTCAGCTTGATCTGAAGCTGGGACGCTACTGCTACTCCTGTGACATGTAGTCTAGGAATTGGACGCTACCTCTACTGCTACTGCTATTGCTACTCCAAAGCTTAATCCACGGCCGGGACGCTACTGCTACTGCTATTGCTACTCCCCAGCTTCATCTGAGGCCGGGACGCTACTGCTATTGCTACTCCCCAGCTTGATCCGAGGCCGGGACGCTACTGCTACTGCTATTGCTACCGCTAGTCCTCCAATGTGTGGTCTGGGATTCGGACGCTACTGCTACTGCTATTGCTACTCCCCATCTTGATCCGAAGCTGGGACGATACTGCTATTTGCTACTGCTACTCCTGTGACCTGTAGTCTGGGAACCGGACGCTACTGCTAGTGCTATTGCTACTCCCCAGCTTCATCCGAGGCCGGGACGCTATTGCGATTGCCACTGCTCCTCCTCCAAAGTGTGGCCTGGGTTTCGGATGCTACTGCTACTGCTAATCCACCAAGGGCTGGTCTGGCAGGCGGACGCTATTGCTACTGCTATTGCTACTCCCCAGCTTGATCCGTGGCTGGGACGCTACTGCTACTGCTATTGCTACCGATACTCCTCCAATGTGTGGTCTGGGATTCGGACGCTACTGCTACTGCTATTGATAGTCCCCAGTTTGATCCGAAGCTGGGACACTACTGCTATTGCTACTGCTACTCCTGTGACCTGTAGTCTGGGAGTCGGACGCTACTGCTACTGTTATTGCTACTGCTGCTCCTCAGCTTGGTCTGAGACCGGGACTTACTGCTATTGCTACTGCTACTCCTCCTCCAATGTGTGGTCTGGGATTCGGATGCTACTGCTACTGCTATTGCTACTCCTCCAAGGGCTGGTCTGGCAGGCGGACGCTACTGCTACTGCTATTGCTACTCCCAGCTTGATCCGTGGCTGGGACGCTACTGCTACTGCTATTGCTACCGCTACTCCTCCAATGTGTGGTCTGGGTATCGGACGTTACTGCTACAGCTATTGCTACTCCCCAGCTTGATCTGAGACCAAGACGCTACTGCTATTGCTACTGCTACTCCGTCTGGTCTGACAGGCGGCTGCTTCTGCTACTGCTATTGCTACTTGTCCAAGGGCTGGTCTGGCAGGCGGACGCTACTGCTACTGCTATTGCTACTCCTCCAAGGGCTTGTCTGGCAGGCGGACGCTAATGCTACTGCTATTGCTACTCCCCAGCTTGATCTGTGCTCGGGACGCTACTGCTACTGCTATTGCTACCGCTACTCCTCCAATGTGTGGTCTGGGAATCGGACGCTACTGCTACTGCTATTGCTACTGCTACTGCCCAGCTTGATCTGAGACCGGGACGCTACTGCTATTGCTACTGCTAGTCTGGGAGCCGGACGCTACTGCTACTGCTATTGCTACTCCCCAGCTTGATCCTTGGCCGGGACGCTACTGCTACTGCTATTGCTACTCCCCAGTTTGATCCGAGGCCGGGACACTACTGCTACTAATTGGTTCATTCCATATCATTTTACGTGTCGGCCCACCTGGATGTTACTCGTCCGCATTACCCTCAGTATAGTACTAGAATGATCTTGTAAACTAATTGGTTCATTCCATATCATTTTCCATGTCGGCCCACCTCGATGTTACTCATCTGCATTTTCTCAATATAGTACTAGATTATCTTGTGAACTAATTGGTTCATTCCATATCATTTTCTATGTCGGCCCCCTCGATGTTACTCGTCCGCATTACCCTCAGTATAGTACTTGAATGATGTTCCAAACGAACTGGTTCATTCCATATCATCTTCCATGTCGGCCCACCTCAATGTTACTGGTCCCAGTACCTTCAGTATTGTACTAGAATTATCTTGTGAACTAATTGGTTCATTCCATATCATTTTCCCTGTCGGCCCACCAGGATGTTACTCGTCCGCATTATTATCCGTATAGTACTAGAATTATCTTGTATACTAATTGGTTCATTCCATATCATTTTCAATGTCGGCCCACCTCCATGTTGCTCGTTCGCATTATTCTCCGTATAGTACTAGAATTATCTTGTAAACTAATTGGTTCATTCCAAATCATTTTCCATGTCGGCCCACCTCCATGTTACTCTCCGCATTAGCCTCAGTATAGTACTTGAATGATGTTCCAAACGAACTGGTTCATTCCATATCATTTCCATGTTGGCCCTTTTGCAGAAAGACATGACAATTTTTTTAACATGTATCTTGTTTAATATAGAACTGGAAATGTTCATAGCAAGGCTATCCCGGTCTCAGATCAAGCTGAGGAGTAGCAGTAGCAATAGCAAAAGCATCCCGGACTCAGATCAAGCTGGGGAGTAGCAGTAGCAATAGCAGTAGCACCCCGGTCTCAGATCAAGCTGGGGAGTAGCAGTAGGAATAGCAGTAGCGTCCCGGTCTCAGATCAAGCTGGGGAGTAGCAGTAGCAGTAGCGTCCCAGTCGGTATACAAGTATAGCAATAGCAGTGGCATACGTTTCTGCTACTGTGTGCTATTGTGTGGTCTGGGATACAAGTATAGCAGTAGCAATAGCAGTAGCATCTGTTTTTTGCTACTGTATGTGTAAAGTTTTAACGTCATCTGCAATCGGGGATCCTCGAGGATAGTCCTCTCACCACGGGTCACGGCGCACGCACGCCCGCTGTCCTCGGATCCTCGCGGATAGTCCATTCACCAAGGGTCACTGCGGGCGCAGTGCCTACTCTATTATCAGAACGTTAACCAGGTAGCAGCCCGCCCAGCGAGCCCAGACATGTGGACACCACTCAGATACAGGATCGTCACCGTGGTGTTATCTGTAAGGCCGGCTCGCTGCGGTGCGCCACGGGGGATGGAACCCCGGACAGCCCGACGGTCCGCCAGAGCCTGTGTCGCACCATCGCAGGTGGGAGACCGGTGACCCAGAGGGCATACACCCCCGAGTCATCAAGGTCTTCCCGACCTGGGCCCCCTATGGAAATTATCCCCAGGGGCCCGCAAGGGCCTTAGCCACGGAGCGAGGACGTAGAGCTCATGGCCGAGCCCTCCGTCGTTTCTCTCGCCTTGCTCAGAGACAACTTCCTTGAACCATACGGCTCCAGAGTATTTATACCCCAAAGCACGAGAAACGAAGGAAGCGACGTAGGACCATTGTTACAGTATACTGGGCGAGAGAGTTGGAGGGCATTGCTAGGCAGCGCGTGCTTCGAACAGAAGCGTCCAAAACAAAGGCCGAGATACAAGCGTGTTTAACAAAGAACCACCTGCCGCGATCTTTGGGCCAAATCGCCACATTTACTTCCAAAAACGAGAATTATCATGTCATTTACGATCCAGCGTAATACTTCTACCCTAGCTATTAGAACATGACAAACATTGTCTGCGAACTTCCCTCGGGTTACATACTTGTATATGATTATCTCACGTATATTGATTATGGTTTAACATACATTGTATAATATCAATCCCTGCCAAGAGATGCAGGAGTTTATTATTATTGTTGTTGTTGCTGCAATAGATAATATATGATTGATGCAATCGATGGTACATTGCTGATAATGTGCCTTTGTCTTTCTGTGAAAATGTGCACGTATGTTTTTCTAGTAGTACGAGTTGTTTCTCGTCATGCACGCGATCAGACGAGTCGAGGTGATCAAATATTCAACGAATATCTTTCTGTCGGCGACACCATCAGTCACTTAACTATATCATTGCTTTTCCCAAAGACAAAAGAGGGTTAATCTGAGGTGTCCCATCTCGGTATTAATAGCGATATTCCGCAACCAGAGTTGTCGCCTCTCAAATTCGAACGAACTTTAAGTACATGTAGGTCAACGTTGATTATGGGACACTCCGTCCTAGTAGTACCGCTGTTGTTCCTAGCAACAGTTCGCGTGGATTCCTGCAGACGACATAATTTCACGCGGATTTCTGACATTCACGCCTCTGGGAGAGTTCTGCCGTACCCCGCCTTGTCAACGCTGCTCGAGCCCAGTCAGTGTGAGCGAGTCTGTCGTCAGATGCCCCAGTGTAGAGGCATCAACGTGCAAATGTCCTCAGACAGTCTCGGGCAATGCCAGTTCATGACAAATATCACTGGAATTGAAGAGAATAACAGATCTAACTTCCATGGTACGTATATTCTCTCATATCAGGCATATAAAGCGTATGTTACAGTGTTTATACAATTGTTTTTCTTCAGAGGCAGTATCATTGTATGCACGTATGTACATGTATATTTTGTCAGTGAGGACCTGGTGTCCCGGAGGAATGAGGTTCTCTCTGTCCATTGGTGACTGTTTCTCGGTCGGGCGCACACCTCGGACACGCTCTGAAGCTCTGGACCACTGCACAACTCTACACCACACCGCTCATTTGGTGGAGATTCTGTCGGATGAAATCATGGAAGAGGTCGCGAACTTGACAGGTGATGATTATGACTTTATGTGGTATTATTGAGATAAAGTGCGAAAAATCACTTCGACTGACAGTTGAAATCCATTTTTCCTGCAAAATTACCAGAAATATAATTAATGGTAAATGTATGTGTTCAGCCGCCTCAACTTCGGTTTAAGGTTGCCGTCTATGTTGCTATATTGTCTTGGCAATTGCATTCATTGTGAATATTTTTCTCTTCAACGTTTGCGGTCGTATTTTTCGAAATGAACAAATTAGCTAGAAATAATTCAAGGAGTTATTAGGTTACCGGACCTTTGGTCCGATAACGTATTGCCGTGGCGTTGCGTCCATTGTCCGTCGTCGTTCGTCTACATTTTTATCTTCAAAGTTTACGGTAGAAATTTTGCACAAAAATGCCTACAAATATTTCGAGAGGGAGGTATTTGTTATTTTTTTCATTTTTTTCTAAAATGGCGGCCATTTTTGACGAAAATTCGCCCAAGGGCTAAGAACGGTTACCGGGCAATATATATTTTAATTTTTGGCCTTTTGTCTCATGATCTTGAAAATAAGGTCATTGGTCGATTCAAGGTCACGAGAATATTCAGCATATATCACTAATAGTACGACGACAGTTGATTCCTAAGCTGTAATGTCGATAATAAATGAGATATTAGGCATATATATCATTTCCTATATGTTCACTATGAATTCCTAAGCTGTAAGGTCGATCTTAAGTGAGATATTAGCCATTTTGTACTCTGACCTTGAAAATAAGGTCAAGGTCAAATTCAAGGTCATCAAAATATTCAGTGTATATCATTTCTATATGTCCACAATTGGTACCCAAGCTATAAAGTGAATAGAGAAGCAAGACATTAGCCATTTTGTCCTTCGACCTTGAAAATGAGGTCAAAGGTCGAATTCAAGGTCATGGCAATATTCAGCATGTCGTTTTCTATGTGTTCACAATTGATTCCTAAGCTGTAAAGTTTAGGTCAAAGGTCAAATTCAAGGTCCCGAGAAAAATCTGTATATATCATTCCCTATATGTTCATAATTTATTCCTAAGCTGTAAAATCGATAATAAACGTGATATTAGCCATTTTGCTCTGTGACCTTGAAAATTAGATCAAAGGTCAAATTTCAAGGTCACGACTATCAGAATATATAATTTCCTATATGTTCACAATTGATTCCCAAGCTGTAAAATCGATAATGAACGAGATATTAACCATTTTGTCACAAAATGGCTAATATCTCACTTATTATCGACTTCAAAGAAAAGAAATCAGTTGTACACATACTCCAAATGATATATGCTAAATATTCTCGTGACCATGAATTGACCAATGACCTTAGGTCATGGGACAAAAGGATAATATCTGAAATATGTATTGTCCGGTAACCTTTTTAAGCCTTTGAGCTATATTTTTTAGGTTACCAGACATTTGGTCCGATAACCTATTACCTTGGTGTTTCGTCCGTCGTCCGTCGTCGTCGTCGTCGTCCGTCTACATTTTTATCTTTAAAGTTTGCAATCAAATATTCCTTAAGATTTTGCACCATTTCAAAATTTTGGGTTTTTTTATTATCGCAATTATTTTTCAAAATGGCGGGCATTTTTGACGAAAAACGGCCAACTTCGGACTTTGACAGTCGTTTCCTCAAAATCTGTTCAGTAACTTTTTTTCCTTTTTGATGCATAACACTCATCGTATGCACTCCTGTGACGTGTATAAGTTTCGTTGCCCTTGAATCGATCGAAATGGGCCATTTTGGGCCCAAACTCAGCCCAAATAGGACTTTCCCATGTTAAATTCTCCTATGCTTTATAATGGGACACATTATTGCTAATATCTCATTTAATATTGAGATTAGAAATTAGGAATCAATTGTGGACTTATTTTCGACTTTACAGCTTAGGAATCCAGAGTCATCATGAAGGAAATGATATATGCTGAATATTCTTGTGACCTAGAATTTGACCTTTGACCTAATTTTCAAGGTCAGAGAACAAAATGGGTAATATTTTGTTTATTATCGATTTTACAGCTCAGGAATCCATAGTGAACATATATAAAATCATATATGCTGAATATTCTTGTGACCTAGAATTTGACCTTTGACCTAATTTTCAAGGTCAGAGAACAAAGTGGCTAATATTTTGTTTATTATCGATTTTACAGCTCAGGAATCCATAGTGAACATATATAAAACGATATATGCTGAATATTCTTGTGACCTAGAATTTGACCTTTGACCTAATTTTCAAGGTCAGAGAACAAAGTGGCTAATATTTTGTTTATTATCGATTTTACAGCTCAAGAATCCATAGTAAACATATATAAAATGATATATGCTGAATATTCTTGTGACCTAGAATTTGACCTTTGACCTAATTTTCAAGGTCAGAGAACAAAATGGCTAATATTTTGTTTATTATCGATATTACAGCTCAGGAATCCATAGTGAACATATATAAAATGATATATGCTGAATATTCTTGTGACCTAGAATTTGACCTTTGACCTAATTTTCAAGGTCAGAGAACAAAATGGCTAATATTTTGTTTATTATCGATTTTACAGCTCAGGAATCCATAGTGAACATATATAAAATGATATATGCTGAATATTCTTGTGACCTAGAATTTGACCTTTGACCTAATTTTCAAGGTCAGAGAACAAAATGGCTAATATTTTGTTTATTATCGATTTTACAGCTCAGGAATCCATAGTAAACATATATAAAATGATATATGCTGAATATTCTTGTGACCTAGAATTTGACCGTTGACCTAATTTTCAAGGTCAGAGAACAAAATGGCTAATATTTTGTTTATTATCGATTTTACAGCTCAGGAATCCATAGTGAACATATATAAAATGATATATGCTGAATATTCTTGTGACCTAGAATTTGACCTTTGACCTAATTTTCAAGGTCAGAGAACAAAGTGGCTAATATTTTGTTTATTATCGATTTTACAGCTCAGGATTCCATAGTAAACATATATAAAATGATATATGCTGAATATTCTTGTGACCTAGAATTTGACCTTTGACCTAATTTTCAAGGTCAGAGAACAAAATGGCTAATATTTTGTTTATTATCGATTTTACAGCTCAGGAATCCATAGTGAACATATATAAAATGATATATGCTGAATATTCTTGTGACCTGGAATTTGACCTTTGACCTAATTTTCAAGGTCAGAGAACAAAATGGCTAATATTTTGTTTATTATCGATTTTACAGCTCAGGAATCCATAGTGAACATATAGGAAATGATATATGCTGAATATTCTTGTGACCTTGAATTTGACCTTTGACCTAATTTTCAAGGTCAGAGAACAAAATGGCTAATATTTTGTTTATTATCGATTTTACAGCTCAGGAATCCATAGTGAACATATATAAAATGATATATGCTGAATATTCTTGTGACCTAGAATTTGACCTTTGACCAAATTTTCAAGGTCATAGAAAAAAATGGCTAATATTTTGTTTATTATCGATTTTACAGCTCAGGAATCCATAGTGAACATATAGGAAATGATATTCATTATTTGACCGCTGACTTCATTTTCAAGGTCAGATCACAAAATGGCTAAGATCTAGCTTATAATCGATGCATCACTAAGAAAAAAGGTTACTGAATAATTTTTGAGAAAATGGCCGCTTAAGTCCAAATATTTCACTTAATATTGAGAATAGAGATTAGGAATCAATTGCGGACATAATAGAAATAATATATGTTGAATATTCGCGTGACTTTGAATTGATAAATGACCTTATTTTCAAGGTCACTGGACGAAAGGCTAATATCTAAATTATATATTGTCCGGTATCCTTTCTTAGTCCTTGGGATAATTTTTGTCATGTTTGTCATTATCAACACACAAAGCCCAATTTTGGACTGGCGATGATTAGCTCAAAATCTACATGACGTTTTCAAGATTCGGACGAGCCGTACCTTTTGACATGTAGCGTTATAAATTTCGACCAGTTTGATTTTCCGACAGATTCGCAAACATATTTTTTTTTTTCATTCATTATGGGAACTGTAAAGAGTGTAAATTCATAGTACTACCTCACGAGCTCGAATATTGACACATTAAAATGGGAGTCTTATGGTGAATTCAATGATCACCTCGAATTTGACTTTGCATTGACCTTGAAATGTCAGAACTGTATCCTTCAGGCGGTATCGGAGTGTGGTGGGTAGGCGCACGGCGCGAGCGGGGCGGAGACAGATACGATATCTCCTGGGACACCTCGGAGGAGCCGGTGGCCGCACCCCCAGACCCTAGTAGTGGTGGCGTGACAGGAGGGAACTCATCCATCAACTGGCGTCCTGGGGAACCCAGCCCCATGTCGGACAACAAGCCGTGTGTGGTGCTATCTTACGGCGAGATGGCCAGTGAAACCTGCGACACACAGCTACCATTCATCTGCGAGTTTCACTGGAACTGAGAACAATTGGGAAATATCACTGACATCTGTGCTCGTTTGTTGGGACTCAATTATGAACGTTTTAATTTGTATGTTCTCATTGTTGTCCCTTCCTATGTTCTTTTGTTTTCATTTCGGTTCAGCCAATATATTATCTCCATGTATCCTGAGGCCAGGCCAAATTCTAAAGTTGGTCGTTGGATTTTTGTCTGAAAAAAATCACACGAGCGTACGATATTTTTTTTATTTTTAGGTTACCGGACCTATGGTCCGATAACCTATTGGCGTGGCGTTGCGTCCGTCGTCCGTCGTCGTCGTCGTCGTCGTCGTCCGTCGTCGTCGTCGTCCACATTTTTATCTTTTTTGTTTACGGGCGAATTTTTCTGAAATTTTGCACAAAAATACTTAAAAATAATTCAAGAAGGAGGTATTTTTTAGTTTTTTTATTTTCGCATTTTTTTCAAAATGGCGGCCGTTTTCGACGGAAAATGCCTGATTTTGGACTTTGACGGACATTTTCTCAAAATCTGTTAAGTGACTTTTTTTCTTTTTGATACATAAGACTCCTCATATATATACTCCTATGATGTCTATAAATTTCGTTGCGCTTGAATCGCTCGAAGTGGGCCATTTTGGCCTAAACTCGGCCCAAATGGGACTTTCCCATGTTAAATTCTCCTATGCTTTATAATGGGACACATTATGCCTAATATCTCACTTGATAATGAGATTAGAGACTAGGAATCAATTGTGGACATATAGGAAATGATATATGCTGAATATTCTCGTGACCTTGAATTTGACCTCTGACCTCAGTTTCAAGGTCAGAGCACAAAATGGCTTATATCTCGCTTATTATCGACTCTACAGCTTAGGAATCAATTGTGGACATATAGGAAATGATATATGCTGAATATTCTCGTGACCTTGAATTTGACCTCTGACCTCATTTTCAAGGTCCAAGGACAAACTGACTCATATCTTGCTCCTCTATTGACTGTATGGCTTGGGAATCAATTGTGGACATGATATAGAAAATGATATACATTGAATATTTTGATGACCTTGAATTTGACCTTTGCCCCTTCATTTTCAAGGCCACAGCACAAAATTGCTAATATCTCTCTGATTATTGAATTTACAGCTTAGCAATCAACTGTGGACATGATATATGCTTAATGTTATATGCTGAATATTCTCTTGACCCTGAATTCAACCAGTGACCTGGCTAACATCTAAAATTTAACATTGTCCGGTAACCTATCTTCGGCCCTTGGCCTAATTTTACAATTATTTTTTTTGCCTTTGGATTTTTTTTTGCAAAAAATTGCATACGGGCGGAAATTGTTATTTACTTTTCCAATTATCCGTTTTGCTTCCGATCGGGTTTTAAAAAATATATATATGTCACAAATATTAAAAATACATACGAGTGGACATTTGTGTTAAATTTTTCAATTAACCATTTCGCTTACATATGTTTTTTTCTCAATATATTTCACGAATATTCAAGATATTTCGCTTACAATTCAGAAATGCTAACAAATCCTTTTCGGGTGACAATCTTTGAAATGATGATTTCATTACATCACATCTCGAGAATAGGGTTGTGAGCCAGCCTGGGATTAAGGTTAATTGATACTTCTAATACTTTGCTTCGAAGTAGTATAGTATTTAGAATAGCTGAAGGATTAGGATTTTGTTTTGAAAAAAACAACATTAATTTGGTATGAAAAATGAATTTCCACAAGTGTTTAATTCAATGGGTCAGATCTCGAGATTACAATATTGAACCCGAATCTTGGACTAATAATGCTGATTGATACATCCAATATGTGTGTTCAAAATAGTAAAGTACATCAAGTGACTCAAGGATTATAATAATAAAAAAATCTTATGGACAAGTATAAGAAAAAATTTATTTAGTAAAAAATGCTGTACTGATTATGCTAATTATTTTGTAAACAAATTCATTATACCATATCACGAGACTAAAACCGTGAGCCAGCCTGGGAGTACCTAGAGCTAATTGATAGTTCTAATATATGTTCCTTCAAAATAATGCGGGCGTAAGGGTGGCTCAAGGATTAGGATTTTGAAAAAAAAAAATAGAAGAAAATCCAAAAAGTTCATAGTATTTTACAATTTTCAGTAAAACAAAAACGTGTATTTCGCCAAGTAATAAACAAATCTAGATGATAAAGGATCCGTTTCACATAGTTTCACACTTCACACCGGTATCATATGGGTGCACACCTGGTATGCATCCGGGAATCTCCGTGTATCCAATCAAATAGTGCCTTTAAAAAAACTTATTTTTCGTGACATGTATGCAGTCTTGGTGGATTCTGCATTTTAAAGTACCGGAATTTGGTGCTTTGGAGTTACAGACTTTCAAATATCGCAGTACATGTTGTATCGACAAACTATTAGTCAGGAGGAATATTGAGCATATGGCACTCAGGGTGGAAATGTAGTACAGACTTTTTCTATCGATTGATATGGCTTCATAATGGTCTAAGACAACCTTTTTCAGAGGGTGTGTAAAATTTTCTCCCGGGCTAACTTTTTTATGGCCTTTTTCAAAATGGCCGACATCGAAAATTAGGTATTTTAGGGAAAAAAAAATTATCCTCCCGGCATGATGCTTTTGGTATATTAAGGTGACATTTAGTTATATGGAGATATATTCTTAATAACAATACTAATAATACCGATTCAAACGTCCCGAAAATGGAAAAAATCCAAGATGGCCGCCAAATTCTCGCCATTTTTACATGAATGCTCATAACTTCCTGCCAAATTGAGATAGGAAGCCAATTTTGGTGTCTAACCCTGGGTTTTGGGGTATGAGGATTCCAAATAAATAACCAGTTTCATGATTGGATGGTTCGAAGATGCTCAGAATCCAAGATGGCTGCCAAACGATAGCTCGATTTCGCAAATAAGCGCCAATAACCATCACATATTCAAAATAAGAAGGCAATTTTGGTGGCCATTCCTGGGGTTTGGGGTATGAGAGTGCTACCTGAAGAAATACTTTTGTGTGTAGATGGTGATTGGCCAGTTTAAAGCTATCCAACTGTCCAAAAGCCAAGATAAGGACTAATTAATAAAACACATGCAAACAAACCTGTTTAATAGCACTCACTCGCACTTCAAAATAAACAGTACCACTACCAGGCATAATTTTTTTTCCGAGCAATCAAACCCAAGTATATTATATCAGGCATATCAATACCAAGTATATTATATTAAGCATTTAAAACCATATAACAGCTGCCAGAATGTTTGATCAGATAGTAAAAAACTCTTGAAATTGATGATCACTTCACCATCAAATCAAATTGGCAAAGTCTGTGACTACTCTGTTTCAATTGGGTTTCTACGAGGAGATTGGCCTCACATTGGTACTTACATTCACTGCCTTTTCTGAGTATAAAATCCTCCTAAGCTGGACAAATAACTTCATGAGGAAGTTGTTGACGTTATTAACAAATATATCAACACAGAGGACGTTGATTAGACGAGATACAGCAAGTTACATGACATTATAAATGATGTTCAGCTTCATTTCAAGAATTATACAAAGTCATGCAAGAAGGGTAACAGGACCTACAGGTTCAGGTTATCCCGTCCACCTTCTTGTCAGACCTTTATGTGCCATCCCAGCAGACACTGATCAAGTGACACTGATAAACACAAAGACTGATGGGTAAGTCAGTGCAAATCAAAACCCTTTGAAAGCCTGGAATCCTAATTTTGACTTACAATATGTTGTTGATGCATACGCCTGCATTCGATATATTGTGTCATATTATTGCAACAAGAAGCAGAGTGAAGATGGTCCGCTTCTTCATGAAGAACCATGCAGAGCACAATATGCTGGGATAAGACAGACGATAAGCTACAATGACTAGGCAAAACATACCTGACCAACAGGGAGATGAGTGTCATGGAGGCTATTTACAAGGCCACAGGCACACCTCTCAAAAACTGTAGTCGGGATGTTGTTTGGATACTTGCAGATCCGACAAGTACCAGACTGACACTTCCATTCTTACTGCTGGGCCACTGAGATTCAGGCATTGATTATGTGTGGCTACACTGTATATCTGTACTAGACAGGTACATGTACATGTACTATGCACGCCCTCCTGTAGATATTCTCAAAGACATGTCTGGTTGAAATTGTATCCCTCTTCAATGTTGATAGTAAACCAGGTAGAGATTATGAACCATCTGAAGAAAATTCTACCCATAACAACGACAACCGGTCCAATGTTCCATATGCTTCATCGAAGTTGGCTGGGAATAAATGATAGATCTGAAGACGGAAATCTTTCAGTAAAGCTTGCACATCTGTAGGGACAGTGAGAAACATTGTCAGAATCTCATGGTTCTTTATCTTAACCACTTTGAAATGGATTTAAATGAGTGGGAGCATTTCCTACTATGGCAAAAGGACAAGGATCAGCAACATTACCAGAGAAAAGCAAGCGCTATTTGGAAATAATATCAAAGAGGTTGAAGTAGCCATGAAGAGATCCGAGAAAATCATCTTGTAGAAGATGCCTTGGCACACATTGCCCCAGCAAGTGGCGGCTGGACGCTTGGAAACAAAAGCCAACCTAGATGACGCTTACCTCGAAGACATCAGTTTGGAAGACCTGCCAGATTGAGTGGCCTGCCTCGGAGCTCCAACACCAAGATGGGCTCAGTTGTCAGTAGAGCACAGCATCTTGGCAATCCCATAGAATCAGGCTCAAGTTCTCATGCAGTGCATGAACAATATGCAAGGGAAAGTCTTCATTCATACTCGCTAGTGGTGCATCGATAAGATGAATGGAAAATGTCTGGGGACTTTCAATATATTGGTAAAGGAAAGTTTTATATCATCAAAGCTCTGATGTGTGGCTCCAACTGGCAAAGAAGCATTTACCATCAGTGGCGGAACCATGCTTCCATGCAAAGGGGTGTGGGACAAAAGTATATACTACTTGCTGAAGAGCTCATCACTGCCCCCAAAGGTTAGGCATCAAAACCTCGAGCTGATAATCATTGATGAGATCTCAGCAGAGGCTTGCTGAATTTCATCAGAGGTCGTCTGGATCAACTCATGAGAAACAAAAGAACATGATTCTGGTAGTCAGTGATTTTATCCACTGCCGCATGTAGGACAAATATTGAGACCCAGCTGCCCTTGCAGAGCCTTGGGACGACTTCAAGGTTACTACTTTGACCCACATAATGAGACAAAAAAGTGACAAATCGTTTTCGGAGATGTTGAATCATAGAGCTCTGAAAATTAGGAGATGCTTAAGGATCACAGATCCAAGCAGATGTACTTCATGTGTTTCCTTTCCAGAAAGTTGCTGCTGCAGACTGATTCTTTGAACAGACAGAAATCGAAGATTGTGGCTGTGAATGTTATCGAGAATATATCTGGCTTGAAGAAGAATACAACACCTGTACTTAATGAATGCAACCTTTCTGCTAATGTTACACTCTGTAAGGGCTCCATGGTGACTATGATGAGCAATCCCAATGTAGAGGATGGTCTGGTGAGAGTCTGGTCAGACCTCCCGAAGAGTTGGCTCAGAAATATTTTTTTTCTGTCTGATAGTGGTTGATTCTGTTGATTTTGTGCGAGTGGGTGCTATTAGACGGGTTCGTTTACATGTTTCACATTAATTAATGGTTATCTTCGCCTTTGAACACCTATAAATTGGCCAGTTACCATCTACACACAAGAGTATTTCTTCAAGTAGCACCCTCATACCCCAAAGCCCAGGACTGGCCACCAGAGTTGGCTTGTTATCTTGATATATATGACGGTCATTGGTGCTTATTTGCAAAATCGGGCTAAAATTTGACAGCCATCTTGGATTCTGAGCAGCTTCAAACCATCTAAACACAAAACTGGTTATATGTTTGAAATCCTCATACCCCAAAACCCAGGGTTAGACACCCAAATTGGCTTCCCATCTCAATTTGGCAGGAAGTTATGAACATTTGTGTAAAAATGGCGAGAATTTGGCGGCCATCTTGGATTTTTTCCATTTTCGGGGCGTTTGAATCGGTATTATTAGTATTGTTATGAAGAATATATCTCCATGTACCTAAATGTCACCCCAATAGACCAAAAGCATCATGCCGGGAGGATAATTTTGTTTTTTTTCCTAAAATACCAAATTTTCGATGTCGGCCATTTTGAAAAAGGCCATAAAAAAGTTAGCCCGGGAAAAAATTTTACACACCCTCTGAAAAAGGTTGTCTTAGACCATTATGAAGCCATATCAATCGACAGAAAAAGTCTGTACTACGTTTCCACCCTGTGTGAAATTTCCTCCTGACTATATCGAGCAAAAACCAATTTGTAAACAAAACATTAAAGGGTATATATCACGAAAATTGGATATTGGTTTTTGTTATTTATGTGAAAGCACTATTTGATCGGAACATAATAGTTTTCATAACATATTGATATCATGATTCCTTCCAAAATTATGACACTTTAAACATGTACATAATTACAGAATCTGACAGCTAATTAATATACAAATGAGATGTATGACGTCATTGACAGACTGCTTTTTAATTAGGCATTTTCAAATGAAAAAATGAGACCGTTTGTATCCATATTTGTTCACCAAAACCCATTTTTAATGCATTTAGTTCGAATAGTCAGTGATTTCAAGAAATTCGTGGTTGCCATGGCAACCAATGGTGTGGCTGGGCAACCATGGTTTCTCAGGTCAATATCTAATTAAAAACAAGATATATGTATGAAACCATTTCAGACAATAGAGTAAAAACAATATATTGAGGAATATATCATCCGAATGTCTGAACACAACCGTCAAGCTTGGGAAACCAGCAGTAATAGCATCCATTAACTGTCAATGGCTCTCAGGCCTGTATCGGTTGCTAAGGTGTGTTTTTGAATATTTTGTTGATCAATTCCACAAAATATAGTTACAAACCTGTTATCTAAATTGCTTCGATACTTTCATATCGTGTTTTAACTTGAATACCAGCCTTAGCAACCTGGTTGCTACATGTAAGGGCCGAATCCGCCAATTGGTTGCCATGGCAGCCAAAATGTATGCACTCACTGACTATTCCTACTGAACGATATATCTGGTGAGTTTTGGTGACCAAATATGAGGTTAAATGCTTAATTGTGACATGTTAATTCGTCTAATTAAGAAGCAAGCTGTCAATGACGTCACACGTCTTATTTGCATACTAATTAGCTGACAGATTTTTCCAGACTATCTGAAAGAAATCGCTGGATTTTCAATAATAAAATAGCTGTTTAACAAATCGAGATATTAACATTCTGTAAAGACTGTTCTATTCAACTCGAGTGGCTTCAAATAAGCTGATATCATCTTATTCCTACGCAGAAGTGTGGCCATAAGACGAATTCACTTTTATATCACTACCCAGTGATGCAGCTTGCAGAAGAAGTAAACAATATGTTGATTTTCTTCCCCTTTTATATTTACAGAGAAGCGTGGAGAGTGGTCGTTCACTTTTGGGGCTCTTGAAAAGGGGCGACTTATATTTATTTTTATTTTGGCACTGTCAGATCGATACGGGCGGGATTTATTTTTTTTAATATATAATATTTTGAAGGTTTTAGGGGCGACGATTCCAACGACCAACATTGTAATTTGGACTGGCCTGATCAACTAATATGGAGATATTTGTAATTCAACAGTTTGGTTCAATGTCCATGACATCCAAATCAAGCTGTCAATTTCATCAGTAAATATTCAGGTTTTCTATCTATTCAGGATTCCCTTCGCTCAAGTTCACACACAAGTTTGAAATGAGCAATGTCCCGTGGTGGGGGAAATCACGCACATAGGGCCTTTATTTGATAAACATCATAACACGACACGTGAACCTGTTCTCGCACTCCACCGTTTCCGTCCAATGGTGAGAACAGTTCCAAGATATTTCGATCTGGCACTCAAGCGCGGAAAATATGTAATTTGTTTACCGTGACAGCTGTTTATTGGCATGTCGTGCGAGGAAATGCATATGTATTCTCGCGCTAGTCTGCTAGATAAACCGATCTAGCACTCAAAACAATGCCTATATATTGATTGATTGATTGAATTTATTTAGGAACTATACATACATACTTGTTCATCATATCATGTTAAAGTATAATAACAGTCATAAAAGTTTGTATAGCCCTGAGCTATGGGGTTGGAGTCTGTCAGACTGTACACCTCAATCGTTCTTTGAACAGTTTATGTGTGATAGGTATGATATTATGTATGATGAATCAGGCACCCCACAGCTCGTCATTAACAGTTAGACTTCACGAACATAACATACATCTCAATGTAGGAATGACATTATTATTGTACATACTGGTGCCTAAAAATATGAGTACAGATGAACAAATAAAAAAAAAAAAGGAAGAAGAAAACATAGCACCAAGGGTGCTGTAGCTCACCGGCATATCATGAATTGCACAGAGTATTGATTTTCCAAAATATAACTTGTAATACTGATCTTCAACTGTATTGTCAAAACATGTTCGTAAAATGTTGCCACACATTTTCGTATGGAATATAATTCGAAATCAAGTTACATTTTTTTTTCGATATGCATATTGTCAGGCATCTCCGGTGGACGACACGTAGGTACGTGTAATACGCCGGATAGTAGGACGGAAGCCAGTCAGTCAGTCGAGGTTTGCTGTATTAGTACATAACTGTATGCATTATGATTTGGGATATGGAAAAGCGCACATAACTGTATGCATTACGATATTGGATATGGGACTGCGCACACTTGAGAACAACATTTTTGTGATGTTACGTTATGTTGATGAATGTGCTGTTCCTCTTTGCGGAGAACAAAACAAACACAGCAAGCAGAATAAAGCATGAAGCATAGTCATGACTACAAAAGTATGTGTGCACATACAATATAATTAGAGGGAGTGACAGGAGGGCGCCCTCCCCTCACTTGTGACAATTTCGGCGACCTTGCCCCACCCCCCCCCCCCCACAAAAACGTAGATGCTTATATAAATATACAACTTAATATAGTATTGCAGTATATCTTGTAAACAGAACCAGTCTAAGGGCTGAGATATGTTACCAATGTCATTTGAAGATCAGTTTGAAAATGCCATTTGAAGATCAGTTTGTAAGGACTATCTTATGATATCAATAGGCAAAGTTTCAAGCAGATTCTATCAAGCAGTCTCAGAGGAGGAGACGTCTGGAAATTGAAAGGGATGTCAAGATTGGTCACCATTACGAAAAAAAAATACAAAAATAAACAAATTGAAAAAAACTTCCCTCTTGATGTATTTTTTGTCATTTTCTTCAAAATTTCAGAAATATACGACCATAAACTTGACAATTCCCATTTTGAGTAATTGACATTTTTCTCACAGTTGAAATTGTTTGTTAGAAAAAATGAAAAAGCTTGAAATTCTGGAAAAATCAGTTTTGGGAACTATCCCACAGTATCAACATTCGATGTTTCAAAAGACCCATCAAGCGGTCTCGTCGGAGAAGACAGTGAATGTTGCTAAGTCCAAACTGGGTGTATTTGGTCAAAATTGGCTGCCATTTTGAAAATAATGCGACAATATCACAAACAACCCTTCTTTCAGTATTTCTCATTATTTTTATTCAATGTAAACTTTGAAGACAGAAAAATGCCAATTTTCAAAATTAGCCCAAGGGCTAAGAAAGGTTTAAAGTACGGAGAAATGCTTAATGTTAAACCACAACTTTATCAACTAAAATGACAGTTTCGACCTTTCACGGTCATTGAAGGTCAAATTCAAGATCACCTGTAAATTCAACATATATAACTTCCCATTTGGATGTGCCAATACCTAAGTTCTATTTGGAAGTGTTCGAGGAATTTACTCCATACAGCTCCAATATGAAAGAGGAAGTGGGTGCAAATTTCCAAGGATTTTCTTGCTAGAAATGGCTCAAATCGAATAGTGACCATGGGGTATGGTAACCTAAAAATGTAGACGGACGACGGACGCAACGCCATGGTAATAGATTATCGGACCATAGGTCGGTAACCTAATAATTTGCTTATTTCCCAACTTAACATGAAAGTTGCTGGAAAAAAAATAAAAGAGAAATTCTAAATAATTATTCTAGGAAAAATCAGTTTGCGGGGACAATCCCACAGTAACAACAAAGTTTCAGAAGAACCCGTTGAGAGGGCTAAGAAGAGAAGACGTTTGAATATTGCAAAGTCCAAAATGGAGCGTTTTTCAACCAAAATGGCCGCCATTTTAAAATAATGCAAAAAAAAAGTAAAAGTAAATAAAAATCTTTTTGCAGTATTTGTCAGAATTCTGGTTCGAAACTTCAGAAAAAAATTCGACTGTAAACTTTGAAGAGAAAATATTTTCCAATTCTAGATGATTGATATTTTCTTCAAAGATAAAGAAATTGGCGCCAAAAAAGAGAGGAGAAAATCAAAATTCTAATAAGATCAGTTTGCGGAGAATATCCAAAGTATCAACGTACGAAGTTTCAAATGGATTCTTCAAACGGTCTCGGAGGAGGAAACGTTTAATTATTACGAAGTCCAAATTGGGCGTTCTGGTCAAAATTAGCTGCTCATTTTGGAAATGTGAAAATCCCAAGAACGAAAAATATCCAGTTCTTGCAGTGTTTTCCAGTATTTTGAAAAGTATTTTTAAAATTTAGAAGAATTCGAATATAGACTTCAGAGATAAAAAGTTTCAATCTTTCAAAAAATTCAATTTTTTCCCCAAAGTTAAACAAATTGCTGAAAAAACAAAAAACAAAAATCTAAAAAGCTCATTTTCTGGGGATAATCTCTCATTATCAATACCATCAACTCAGTAGCCTTTTGGCTTGTGATTAGGTACTTATGTACTTGTCATATATCTATTCCATGGGGGTTTGTTTCGGATTTCTAGATTATTTTCATAAGTTGTTGGGCAGTTGTATACTAATTCCATCAGGTGTACAGTAGAAACAACTATGTTTACCACACTGTCTGCCCCTGATGACGCCAGTGTGTATTTTGATAAAGTATTTGGTCGGGCTTTGTTTCTATTGCAAAATGTTGTATTTCACGTTTGTGATTGGAATCATCAAAATTTGGCTGTATCGGTGGTAATAGATTGATACTTACTCTCAATATCAACAAACAAAGTTTCGGAAGATTTCATGGAGTGGTATCGGAGGAGAAGTCGTTTGAATATTGCAAAGTCCAAAATTGGGCGCTTTTTCGACGAAAATGGCCGCCATTTTGAAAATGGTGCGGAAAAACTCCTCTCTCTCGCAGCAATTTTCAGTATTTTGGCTCAAAATTTAATGAAGATTCGATTGTAAACTTTAAAGATAAAAATTTAACTAGACGTGTGTCGTGGATAGAGCTAGTCCAAATGTCAAACACTAATTATATTCAGTCAACTTTGCACTGCAACAGTAGGGTGCACAAAGTGTTACTAGTATATTTTAAAAAAATTTAGGTTCATTAGTCCCTATTAATCAAATTTCCGATAAGTGTCAACCTGGCAACGTTGAACATCAACATAAAAAGTCATAAATATGCAAACAATATAGCTGTCGCCATTACCAACATTTTTATTTTCAGGAATATCTCGAGAGAAATAAGCATCCAATGTTCAAAATTAAAGTGTCTAGTCCCCTATTTCAATGGCCGAGGAACATGATAATTTATTTATTAATATGCAAATTAATATCCAAAAATTGGTTTGTTTTTCCTAATATGACATCTCGAGAAATATGCCACTAATAATTGGAAATTTGAAGTTTCTGGACCCATGTTCTTCTGGTTGGATTATCTTCCATCATGAGTTAAATAACTTGAAATCAAATTATCCAAGTTGAGATATAATTGAATGTGTACATAGTAAATACAAATGTAATGAAATCTGCTGAGTTGTTAAGTATTTCCAAATGCTAAAGATTCTGTTGGATGCTACATTCTATTCTGTGAGTTTCTATTGTTGACAGCTTGTTACATTTCTGATTAATCAGTTTGATTAATTCATTTTATGTAACTACCTTAATTTTATTATGTATTTAAGGTCATTCCAATAATTACATTTTTGATAAACCAAGGTCAAATCCCATCCGGCTATTGATTTTTTTCAGAGCAACACACACCAAGTTTATTTCCATGAGCTAGGCCGCATTCAGGCCTGAAACTGTATGCCATAATATGCAATTGGCAAAACGTAGTCACAAGAGAAAGATGGTCTAAAAGTCACAACTATTACAACACGAATCGTCGACATACATCGTAGTATTTTGCATCATAATGGTAGAGTATAAGTATATAGTAGACATAAAATAATAGTATACGATACGCCCGTTCACATGTATTCGTCCCACACTTATATCCGTCCCTGGATAGCAGTACTTACAAATATGTATTGCAAATACTCGAGAATGATATTTAGAAGGAATCATGAAGCGATCGACGTGTCAAATATTACATGCGCTATAAAACGTCTAGTATAGGATTCTTTTCAAGTGTCTAAATCACGGCTTACATGTATTGCGCATGTGAATCAATTCTTTCTAACTCACACGTATGAGATAGTTAAGTAGATAGATACGTGCACGATGTGTCAATTTCATAAAGAGCATCAAAGAAGCAAGAAGATTAGCTGGAAATCATGGTTTCCATTATAATTCCCATCGTACATGAGAAATTGTGTTGTTTGGTTAGGAAAAGTTTACATGTTCAGGAGAGGCCAAGAACCTATCATATACCAAGAAAAGAGGTTCTGGCTTAGGCCTACAATTGAGCGTGTCCCAGAACCCTGATCGCAATTGGCTCGCTTAGCTCTATCCGGGCTCTTCTGTGTCGCCTCGGGCTCACTTCACCCCCCCCCCCCCCCCGCCCCCTCCCCCAATTCCTGGCGAATCCCCTGCATTCACAGGTATCAATATTGTCATTTATTATATGACCATCCTATATATGTATGCAAGTGATTGTCGATAAATATGATAATTATACAGTATGTCGGGGATGTTACTATCCCTACGTTTTCGTTGTTATGATTTGATGCAATTGTTGCAATGCGTGAAATAATATCTCGATTTTCAATTGAAAAATGTTTACTTGGTATTAATTGTATTGTCCGTGTAATTATGAACGACTATCACTTTGTCTCTTATCCAGAACAAAAAGGAGACCTTCTTCTGTTATCCTCCAAGTGTGTTCTCTCTGCTGGAGAGAGGGGTGACCAGCAGATTTAAAAGTCACATCTTAGTACTTCTCGTGACACTAGCGTCCCCGAGCTGATTAGGGAGTGTCGGGGGGGGGGGGGGGGGAGGTCAGTCTCATACTTCTCGTGACACTAGCATCCCTGAGCTGATTAGGGAGTGTCAGGGGGAGGGGGCAGTCTCTTACTTCTCGTGACACTAGCATCCCTGAGCTGATTAGGGAGCGTCAGGGAGGGGGAGGGGTCAGTCTCTTACTTATCGTGACACTAGCGTCCCAGCTGATTAGGGAGTGTCGGGGAGGGAGAGGGGTCAGTCTCTTACTTCTCGTGACACTAGCGTCCCCGAGCTGATTAGGGAGCGTCAGGGAGGGGGAGGGGTCAGTCTCTTACTTATCGTGACACTAGCATCCCCGAGCTGATTAGGGAGTGTCGGGAGGGTGGGTCAGTCTCTTACTTCTCGTGACACTAGCGTCCCTGAGCTGATTAGGGAGTGTCGGGGAGGGGGAGGGGTCAGTCTCTTACTTCTCGTGACACTAGCGTCCCTGAGCTGATTAGGGAGTGTCGGGGAGGGGGAGGGGTCAGTCTTTTACTTCTCGTGACACTAGCGTCCCCGAGCTGATTAGGGAGTGTCGGGGGGGGGGGTCAATCTCTTATTTCTCGTGACACTAGCATCCCCAAGCTGATTAGTGAGTGTCGGGGGGGGGGGGGGTCAGTCTCTTACTTCTCGTGACACTAGCATCCCCGAGCTGATTAGGGAGTGTCGGGGGGGGGGGCAATCTCTTATTTCTCGTGACACTAGCATCCCCGAGCTGATTACGGAGTGTTGGGGGGGGGGGGGGCAATCTCTTATTTCTCGTGACACTAGCGTCCCCGAGCTGATTAGGGAGTGTCGGGGGGGGGGGGGGGAGGTCAGTCTCATACTTCTCGTGACACTAGCATCCCTGAGCTGATTAGGGAGTGTCAGGGGGAGGGGGCAGTCTCTTACTTCTCGTGACACTAGCATCCCTGAGCTGATTAGGGAGCGTCAGGGAGGGGGAGGGGTCAGTCTCTTACTTATCGTGACACTAGCGTCCCAGCTGATTAGGGAGTGTCGGGGAGGGAGAGGGGTCAGTCTCTTACTTCTCGTGACACTAGCGTCCCCGAGCTGATTAGGGAGCGTCAGGGAGGGGGAGGGGTCAGTCTCTTACTTATCGTGACACTAGCATCCCCGAGCTGATTAGGGAGTGTCGGGAGGGTGGGTCAGTCTCTTACTTCTCGTGACACTAGCGTCCCTGAGCTGATTAGGGAGTGTCGGGGAGGGGGAGGGGTCAGTCTCTTACTTCTCGTGACACTAGCGTCCCTGAGCTGATTAGGGAGTGTCGGGGAGGGGGAGGGGTCAGTCTTTTACTTCTCGTGACACTAGCGTCCCCGAGCTGATTAGGGAGTGTCGGGGGGGGGAGGGGGGTCAATCTCTTATTTCTCGTGACACTAGCATCCCCAAGCTGATTAGTGAGTGTCGGGGGGGGGGGGTCAGTCTCTTACTTCTCGTGACACTAGCATCCCCGAGCTGATTAGGGAGTGTCGGGGGGGGGGGCAATCTCTTATTTCTCGTGACACTAGCATCCCCGAGCTGATTACGGAGTGTTGGGGAGAGGGGGGGGGGGTGTCAGTCTCTTACTTCTCGTGACACTAGCATCCCTCAGCTGATTAGGGAGTGTCGGGGAGGGGGTCAGTCTCTTACTTCTCGTGACACTAGCATCCCCAGGCTGATTAGGGAGTGTCGGGGAGGGGGGGAGGGGGTCAGTCTCTTACTTCTCGTGACAATAGCGTCCCTAAGCCGATTAGGGAGTGTCGGGAGGAGGGTTCAGTCTCTTACTTCTCGTGACACTAGCGTCCCTGGGCTGATTAGGGAGTGTCGGGAGGGGGGGTCAGTCTCTTACTTCTCGTGACAATAGCGTCCCTAAGCCGATTAGGGAGTGTCGGGAGGAGGGGTCAGTCTCTTACTTCTCGTGACACTAGCGTCCCTGGGCTGATTAGGGAGTGTCGGGAGGGGGGGTCAGTCTCTTGCTTCTCGTGACACTAGCATCCCCGAGCTGATTAGGGAGTGTCGGGGGGGGGGGGGGGGGGGTCAGTTTCTTGCTTCTCGTGACACTAGCATCTCTGAGCTGATTAGTGAGTGTCGTGGGGGGGGGGGGGGGGTAGGGGGGGTCAGTCTCTTACTTCTCGTGACACTAGCATCCCTGAGCTGATTAGTGAGTGTCGGGGGGGGGGGCAGTCTCTTACTTCTCGTGACACTAGCATCCCTGAGCTAATTAGTGAGTGTCGGGGGGGGGGGGTCAGTCTCTTACTCCTCGTGACACTAGCATCCCTGAGCTGATTAGTGAGTGTCGGGGGGGGGGGGGGGTCAGTCTCTTACTCCTCGTGACACTAGCGTCCATGAGCTGATTAGTGAGTGTTGGGAGGGGGGAGGGGTCAGTCTCTTACTTCTCGTGACACTAGCGTCCCTGAGCTGATTAGGGAGTGTCGGGGGGGGGGGGGGGTCAGTCTCTTACTTCTCGTGACACTAGCGTCCCTGAGCTGATTAGGGAGTGTCGGGGGGGGGGGGGGGGTCAGTCTCTTACTTCTCGTGACACTAGCGTCCCTGAGCTGATTAGGGAGTGTCGGGGAGGGGGGGGGGTCAGTCTCTTACTTCTCTTGAGACTAGCGTCCCTGAGCTGATTAGTGAGTGTCGGGAGGGGGGGGGGGGTCAGTCTCTTACTTCTCGTGACACTAGCGTCCCTGAGCTGATTAGTGAGTGTCGGGAGGGGGGGGGGGGGTCAGTCTCTTACTTCTCTTGAGACTAGCGTCCCTGAGCTGATAAGGGAGTGTCGGGGGGGGGGGGGGTCAGTCTCTTACTTCTCGTGACACTAGCATCCCTGAGCTGATTAGGGAGTGTCGGGGGGGGGGGGGGGTCAGTCTCTTACTTCTCGTGACACTAGCGTCCCTGAGCTGATAAGGGAGTGTCGGGGGGGGGGGGGTCAGTCTCTTACTTCTCGTGACACTAGCGTCCCTGAGCTGATTAGGGAGTGTCGGGGGGGGGGGGGGGTCAGTCTCTTACTTCTCGTGACACTAGCGTCCCTGAGCTGATTAGTGAGTGTCGGGAGGGGGGGGGTCAGTCTCTTACTTCTCTTGAGACTAGCGTCCCTGAGCTGATTAGGGAGTGTCGGGGGGGGGTGGTGGTCAGTTTCTTGCTTCTCGTGACACTAGCATCTCTGAGCTGATTAGTGAGTGTCGGGGGGGGGGGAGGGGGGGTCAGTCTCTTACTTCTCGTGACACTAGCATCCCTGAGCTGATAAGGGAGTGTCGGGGGGGGGGGGGGGTCAGTCTCTTACTTCTTGTGACACTAGCGTCCCTGAGCTGATTAGTGAGTGTCGGGAGGGGGGGGGGTCAGTCTCTTACTTCTCTTGAGACTAGCGTCCCTGAGCTGATTAGGGAGTGTCGGGGGATGGTCAGTCTCTTACTCCTCGTGACACTAGCGTCCCTGAGCTGATTAGGGGGTGTCAGGGGGGGGGGGGGGTCAGTCTCTTACTTCTCGTGACACTAGCATCCCCGAGCTGATAAGGGAGTGTCGGGGGGGGGGGGGGGGGTCAGTCTCTTACTTCTTGTGACACTAGCGTCCCTGAGCTGATTAGGGGGTGTCAGGGGGGGGGGTCAGTCTCTTACTTGTCGTGACACTAGCATCCCCGAGCTGATTAGGGAGTGTCGGGGGTGGGGGGTGGGGGGGTGGGTCAGTTTCTTGCTTCTCGTGACACTAGCATCTCTGAGCTGATTAGTGAGTGTCGGGGGGGGGGGGAGGGGGGGTCAGTCTCTTACTTCTCGTGACACTAGCATCCCTGAGCTGATTAGTGAGTGTCGGGGGGGGGAGGGGTCAGTCTCTTACTTCTCGTGACACTAGCATCCTCGAGCTGATTAGGGAGTGTCGGGGGGGGGGGGGTCAGTCTCTTACTCCTCGTGACACTAGCGTCCCTGAGCTGATTAGTGAGTGTCGGGGGGGGGGGGAGGGTCAGTCTCTTACTTCTCGTGACACTAGCGTCCCTGAGGTGATAAGGGAGTGTCGGGGGGGGGGGGGGTCAGTCTCTTACTTCTTGTGACACTAGCGTCCCTGAGCTGATTAGGGAGTGTCAGGGGGGGGGGTTAGTCTCTTACTTCTCGTGACACTAGCGTCCCTGAGCTGATTAGGGAGTGTCGGGGGGGGGGGGGGGGTCAGTCTCTTACTTCTCGTGACACTAGCGTCCCTGAGCTGATTAGGGAGTGTCGGGGAGGGGGGGGGGGGGTCAGTCTCTTACTTCTCGTGACAATAGCGTCCCTAAGCCGATTAGGGAGTGTCGGGAGGAGGGGTCAGTCTCTTACTTCTCGTGACACTAGCGTCCCTGAGCTGATTAGGGAGTGTCGGGAAGGGGGGGTCAGTCTCTTACTTCTCGTGACACTAGCATCCCCGAGCTGATTAGGGAGTGTCGGGAGGGGGGTCAGTCTCTTACTTCTCATGACACTAGCGTCCCTGAGCTGATTAGGGAGTGTCGGGAGGGGGGTCAGTCTCTTACTTCTCGTGACACTAGCATCCCCGAGCTGATTAGGGAGTGTCGGGAGGGGGGTCAGTCTCTTACTTCTCGTGACACTAGCGTCCCCGAGCTGATTAGGGAGTGTCGGGAGGGGGGTCAGTCTCTTACTTCTCGTGACACTAGCGTCCCTGAGCTGATTAGGGAGTGTCGGGAGGGGGGTCAGTCTCTTACTTCTCGTGACACTAGCGTCCCCGAGCTGATTAGGGAGTGTCGGGAGGGGGGTCAGTCTCTTACTTCTCGTGACACTAGCGTCCCTGAGCTGATTAGGGAGTGTCGGGAGGGGGGTCAGTCTCTTACTTCTCGTGACACTAGCATCCCCGAGCTGATTAGGGAGTGTCAGGGGGGGGGGGGAGTTTCTTGCTTCTCGTGACACTAGCATCCCTGAGCTGATTAGGGAGTGTCGGGGGGTGGTCAGTTTCTTGCTTCTCGTGACACTAGCGTCCATGAGCTGATTAGGGAGTGTCGGGGGGGGTTAGTTTTTTACTTCTCGTGACACTAGCGTCCCTCAGCTGATTAGGGAGTGTCAGGGGGGGGGGGTCAGTCTCTTACTCCTCGTGACACTAGCATCCCTGAGCTGATTAGTGAGTGTCGGGGGGGGGGGGGTCAGTTTCTTACTTCTCGTGACACTAGCATGACTGAGCTGATTAGGGAGTGTCAGGGGGGGGGAGGGGTCAGTCTCTTACTTCTCGTGACACTAGCATCCCTGAGCTGATTAGGGAGTGTTGGGGGGGGGGTCAGTCTCTTACTTCTCGTGACACTACCATCCCCGAGCTGATTAGGGAGTGTTGGGGGGGGGTCAGTCTCTTACTTCTCGTGACACTAGCATCTCTGAGCTGATTAGTGAGTGTCGGGGAGGGGAGGGGGGGTCAGTCTCTTACTCTTCGTGACACTAGCATCCCTGAGTTGATTAGGGAATGTCGGGGGAGGGGGGGGTCAGTTTCTTGCTTCTCGTGACACTAGCGTCCCCGAGCTGATTAGGGAGTGTCGGGGGGGGGGGGGGGGTCAGTCTCTTACTTCTCGTGACACTAGCATCCCTGAGCTGATTAGGGAGTGTCGGGGGGGGGGAGGGGTCAGTCTCTTACTCCTCGTGACACTAGCATCCCCGAGCTGATTAGGGAGTGTCGGGGGGGGGGGGGGGTCAGCCTCTTACTTCTCGTGACACTAGCATCCCCGAGCTGATTAGGGAGTGTCGGGGGGGGGGGGGGTCAGTCTCTTACTTCTCGTGACACTAGCATCCCCGACCTGATTAGTGAGTGTCGAGGGGGGGGGGGGGGGGGTCAGTCTCTTACTTCTCGTGACACTAGCATCCCTGATCTGATTAGGGAGTGTTGGGGGGGGGGTCAGTCTCTTACTTCTCGTGACACTAGCATCCCTGAGCTGATTAGTGAGTGTCGGGGAGGGGGGGGGGTCAGTCTCTTACTCTTCGTGACACTAGCATCCCCGAGCTGATTAGGGAGTGTCGGGGGGGGGTCAGTCTCTTACTTATCGTGACACTAGCATCCCTAATTAGGGAGTGTCGGGGGGTCAGTCTCTTACTTCTCATGACACTAGCATCCCTGAGCTGATTAGTGAGTGTCGGGGAGGGGGGGGGGGTCAGTCTCTTACTCTTCGTGACACTAGCATCCCCGAGCTGATTAGGGAGTGTCGGGGGGGGGGGGGGGTCAGTTTCTTGCTTCTCGTGACACTAGCGTCCCCGAGCTGATTAGGGAGTGTCGGGGAGGGGGGGGGGGGGGGGTCAGTCTCTTACTTATCGTGACACTAGCATCCCTGATTAGGGAGTGTCGGGGGGTCAGTCTCTTACTTCTCGTGACACTGGCATCCCCGAGCTGATTAGGGAGTTTCGGGGGGGGGGGGGGGGTCAGTCTCTTACTTCTCCTGACACTAGCATCCCCGAGCTGATTAGGGAGTGTCGGGGGGGAGGGGTCAGTCTCTTACTTCTCGTGACACTAGCGTCCCCGAGCTGATTAAGGAGTGTCGTGGGGGGAGGGGGGTCAGCCTCTTACTTCTCGTGACACTAACGTCCCCGAGCTGATTAGGGAGTGTCGGGGGGAGGGGGTCAGTCTCTTACTTCTCGTGACACTAGCGTCCCCGAGATGATTAGGGAATGACGGGGGGGGGGGGAGGGGTCAGTTTCTTACTTCTCGTGACACTAGCATCCCTGAGCTGATTAGTGAGTGTCGGGGGGGGGGGGGGGGGGGTCAGTCTCTTACTTCTCGTGACACTAGCATCGCTGAGCTGATTAGGGAGTGTCGGGGGGGGGGGGGGGGGGGGTGGTGGTCAGTCTCTTACTTCTCGTGACACTAGCATCCCTGAGCTGATTAGGGAGTGTCGGGGGGGGGGGGGGCGGTCAGTCTCTTGCTTCTCGTGACACTAGAATCCCTGAGCTGATTAGAGGCTATAGGGCAGCGTTATTAGCGGTTTGTTCCCATTGTTTTGATTTGCATTCAGATGTCTATTTTATTATTGGGATCCAGGCGGTTGTCATCGATTATTTGGAGAAGTGTTCACGGTGGGGGCACTGTTTGTACCATCACGATTTCAGCTGGTGTTGTCCTGTGTGTGGTCCGTCCTGATTTCTAATACATTTACCCAAGCTCGCTGGCCAGGAGTTATGCTACGGCATGATACATACAATGTAATCATTTGGGAGGTTAATCAAATTATTGAACGATTTGCTCTCTCCTCGGTCGGTCAATAATCAAGAGATGGTATTCATCCAGGCTGCAATCTGCCCCGGTAATCTAAAGTAATATGAATTTTGCTATCCGTTCCATCTTCTTGACAATACCCCCAAATCGGTGGTTCCCCTGAAGGAGGCAAATATTGTGTCTAGCTTGTTCCACAGTGTAAGATGCACTGTGTTTATATTTTAGTCTACCCTTCCAATTTCGGTGTCGTATGCCGATGCGCAGAAGTACCGTTCCATGACGGAGCGCCCGCCGGGGAATCTGAGGGTTGCGCCCCTTGGAATACAAGAGTGGGACCCCCGGGGACCGCGTGCCAGCTAGGGTAGAGGCGCCGACTGGGGCGTGTGCTTATCCAGTGCAACTACATGCCGAGCTGCAGGCAACTTTGGAAGTATCAGGAAGCATGTTTCCCTCTCGCATGCGGACCATCCTCGAGCAATAGAGGGGCTTAGCAAAGATTGACCGCATGGTTCTCGTGACGGCTCTCTCCAATAAGTGTCAGGATTAACACGTTTACGGTTAAGGACTTGACAGTTTTGGCGGAGTTGAGTCCTTGTGATCGGTCTGTCGATTGCCCATTGAGCCTTGTTGAGCGCTGTCTGGAGTGCCCGCACCTGTGATCACACGGTTTGTGAGATATATGCACATTTGTCGGACATGTGGGGCGACAATCACTTATTGATAACGGACTGTATTATGGGATGAAAAGTACATGAACTTTTACGGGTGCATAAAACTTTAAAGGACTACTTTGGATGTTCTTGTATAAAAAGCTAGCGGAGGTGATATATGTTCGAGACGGTTTGAAGATGTAATAACGACATACAAGGTGTTCTGACGGGGATATTACGTTACCCGAAAAGTCGGCAGGTAAGCGCCTGTATCACGAACGCATTCCCAGCACGTGTATGATCCAAAGCGTAAAGTCTATTTACAATCTTTGAAAACATAATGTCCTTGTTATGAGCGGAGCAAACACAAAAGCGGACCCTGTGCGCAAACAAAAATATCTTGGCTTATTGTCATTTCACACTATGAACAAATATATGACTTTGAAGGGAGGGTATATTCTGATGTTCTCGGGCTTTTTGAATTAGAACGCCGCCGATAAAAATAATAATATCGCTTCGTTTGTATAATAAATGCTTGTTATTCAACTTTTGTTAAACCTGAGAAGCAAGCGAGGAGTTGAATTGTAGCGATATAGCACGCGATTACAATAGATTCAATGGCGGAATACACTAGGCAAGGTGTCCCGAGCCTCTCCGTGTTGTTTAATTATCTCAGCTGAGCGCGCCGCTAGACTTTATTAAAGAAGTGATACTTCGCTCACAGACTATGATGTGGATAAATTATGAACTTGATCCAGGTAGGCCTACTAGCACGTCTTAGTATTTCTGCTACTAGTAAAACGAAGATGTGTATTTGATTGTTAGCATTGTTTCGTGTGCGTTTGTGGTCTACAATTTGACTGATATACTACTTAGAACTTATCACAAAATATTTTAGAACAAAGCAATATTTCGTCGAAAACACAACATCATAATGCCAGTAAGTATTTCATGTCATATGAACTATTGACATGAGTATGACATGTCAATATAACGCTGGGTCTCGATTAATAAGTGAACAAGACGTGTATTACAAAACAAGACCGGAAGAAACACAACAAAGTAAATACATTGATTCCAGACTATCGATTCACGTTGCTTCGTGGGCTCGATGAAATAGTGGATTTTTTTTGGAGATAACACTTTCCATCCACGCAATGTATTAGGATTAGAAGTCCTTAAATTCTCATGGTTGGTATTCAAATGGAACTCTAAAACGCCCATTATTTTCCAACCAATTACAGGAGCAACAACAACCACTTGAGCGAAGAAATACGACCAGCGCATCAAATCGGTTAACGATGTTTACGGAAATTATTAGCGGAAAAAATCTTGCGATGCGATTTTAATTAGAGAAGATTACCGTCGTCTGTGAGATGGATAATAGTTGGTAGTTTAGTGTAATGTCACCCAGGATTCTGTAGCAGCAAATCCCAACAGTTCTTGTGTGATTCGTGTAAAACTAAACTGAACAAAGACTACAATTATCCAACCTTTTATTGCAACGTATACACGGAATATGTTGTGCGAATTCTCTCGATAAAATACGAGAATAAGTATTAGACAAAGCTTCCGTTTGTGAATAGTAAAAAATAGATCCGGATAGATCCGGCGATATGGGATGTTTGTACATTTGTAACTTAAAGCCATGCATCACCGTGTCTATTGTTTCATCAATGTCACTTACACAATCATATTCTTGTGCTCGAAATGTTTCGAGTATTTTTTCCCGCATTCATTGATTCCATTTGATAACATTGTACGGTGATATGAAATCGTCAGTGCATTTTGAAAAATGCTACACACACCAGTGGCTGAAAATGTAACAATCACATTTTATAACCTCTTTTGAAAACAGTCAAATATGAGAAATATAATTTACTTTTATGTTGAACAGGACTGCAATCCGATCATAGTCACAAGACATATTTCATGTCTTATCATATTACCTAATTTACCAATTTGTTGATGACATATCACACGAAACCATCGCTAGCTAGTACTCTGATATTACCCATGGATTTTCAAAGTAAACCCGTCCCTAGCTCAAACAAGGAAAATCAATTCCAATAAATGAACCACATCCGAAAAAAATATATACAAGTGCTCTATGCAAGCTCAGACGTAAAAGAGAGCCGCTTGCGACGTTACAAGGACAATTGTTTCTGCACACATTGACCCAAGCCTGGCGCAAATGGGCTTTTATTTGGCTGATAAACTCGGGTTTCCACTTGATTTGATTCCCGCCGACCATGGAGACTTATCGCCCGGTGACTTTTTGCCCCGTCTCGCCGAGTGTTTGTCTCGCGAAAATTGTCGTCCGGAAGTCACGGTACAGCCGCTAGGGGGAGTAGGACATTGATGGGAATATTCGGTACGATTTGGAACACATAATAATGTCTTTGGTATCTTCTATGAAAGACATGAAATTTATGAACAAAACGGAATATATGTATATAATGTTCTCGGATTTTGTAGAGCTAGAAAGTGTATTTTATTATGTCTCTATTCGAACATTGAGGCCCTCTTGACAAAGTTAATTGAGTATCTATATAAATTTGTTCGTCAATTATGATGTGTCGCTATTTTTGCCCTTATCTCAGTGACGGCAGGCCTCTAGTGTCGGGACAGTCTCATAGAGAATTTTCTGAGGTATTCACTGGGGGCGAGGCGGATCCTGTGTGACTTGACAGATGGGCGGAACCCCGGGGCGGATCCTATCATGTGGTTGACAGAGGGGCGGATTCCATTACCATGTACTCAAGAAAATGCACTGGTCATTCGCAGAATCAATTACATTGACCATGCTGTATCAATCTGGACTTTGTGGTAGACCTCCAGGCTCATTAAGTCGGCTCTATACCGTTAGTGTGAAGGCTAGTTTAGCCTTAGTTTGTAGCGCTTGTTAAAGGCACCGTTTTCATTGGTGTCAAGACAATCTTTCTGGGATCGATGTTTTCGGGGAAAACGAATTGAAACCAGTTTCTGTGCTCTGAAAAACCAAATCTGAAAATACACCGAAATGAATGCATGGACATGGGAAGCATGATATACTCTTCATTTGAGTTGGTTCCATTTCTATAACAACAAAGAGTAAATTCCGTTGTGGTTCCCGTCATGACAGGTGCTAGGCTGGAAGCCTGCTGCTATATGAAGATACCACTTGGTGTTATGTTAGGTCCGTGCCCACAGCAATGATGGATCAGTCTTCGACTGTTTGGCCTGGACAGGTTTGCACAACCTTTAAACCAACTTGGGGTTAATCTATCATAAAACTGGCCCATCTCCACTTGTCAACTGTCTTGGGGGAAGACAAATTTCCTTCCGGCGACCACAGTGCGCTGCTGAATTGGAGATCATCTTTCACCCCCCCCCCCTCCCCCTCGACACACCCAAACATGTAGAGGTCATTTGAAGGTGACAAAAATCTGGCGAGGGGGTCAAACAGACCCCGGAGAGATACTACTCGAGGATCACCCCCACTCCCAGCGCTCTATGTCTGGATGAATTAGCTCGTCTGATGCACTTTCCATGTTGGGGTACAATAAAATCGCGCTACTCCTCACAATTGAGCCATCCATCCCACGGGACATCAGGGAGCTTCATGCCGCTTTCTGTCCCGATTTTCCGCGCCAAAGAACGCGAAGACGAGGGATGACAATAGCGAAGCGAAACCAGCTGAAAGTCAGCGAGGAGACGGGGGAAGGGATAATCCAGTTAGCTTCAACCCCTTCCTACGTCTACCCCAGCTTTCACGAATGAATTCCGTTAAAGAATTCGCGGTCCGTTTTGAGTTATCCCACGTGGGATCACGAGACGGGAGCTTGGGGCCTGACTGATGTTTCCTCACGGCGCTCCCGTGGACTCTCGTGGGCCATGTGCCTCGTCCCTATCCAGTAGACCTGACTTCCTTCTACTGCTCTGTGGTTTCTGAATGCACTCGCTGGTGACATGAAAATGTCAAACCAAATATTTCTGCCACTTCATAAGAACAGGGCTGAAATCTTCATCATGCTACATACAAGTACTCTGGTGGAAAATTATGCTTCCCAAATAATGTAGGCCTACACTGTATTGAACTATGTTTTTTCATTCGGTCATTACACGAAATGATACCATCAATATATTCCACAAATTGAAAGTAAATGTCGCCATCATTCGTCCACAACTGTTACTCACATGAAACTGTGAGTGAATTGAGAAAGTTCGGTTTTGTCTCAATAAAAATGTCTGTTACGACACAATTTGCACAAATTAGCACTATATAAATTCCTCCGCAAACAGTTAGTCTACTATAAATTGCACTGAACCAATTAATCGTCGTTTCACGCTGATGCTGTTGCTATCAGAACGTGCGTGTAGCCCGCTCCAGCGGGGTGCCTGGCAAACTTTCTCAGAATCTGCCCACAGAGACACGCCTCTATTCCCAGTACTAGCTGAGGTGCAAGGTAGGATCTCTGCTCCACACGGATCCGTGCTGCAATGTTGATTATGGACCCCCTTTGGGTTTTACGGACGGGACCAAGACGTAAAATATCTTGGAGATCAACCCACTGTTTATATGTGCTTTATTGTTGTGATAACTTCACCAGGTCAGCCAGGTGCTCTAGTTAGAATGTTCTGTGGTACTGGCTTTAGATTGTTTTTTTAGTTAAACTCATGTAATTAGTCAAGAACATGTACATGTATGTAGGGTCCTAACAAGATATTCGGTTTATTTAGAATCAAGTAGAATGATAAAAATGACAAGCAAAAAAGCAGACAACTATATACACGTATCATTCCATGTATGAAATTCATTGAAACTATGCAATATGTGTTTTCTGGATACAATTTCAAACCACAGATTAATTTTAACAAGGGCCCTATAAGGAGACACCAAGATTGCTAAAGATTGTAATGGCTCGTAACGCGGCAACGGTTTGCAATATCCATGGTCGGTCGTGATTTCATAGAAACAAAACAAAAATAGGCTCTGGTTAGAAGAAATCGTTCCCCAGTGCGACACAACCGCCACACATGCTGGTTTCCCACACGATGTTGGCATCCTCGCGAGTGCTGCTCTCTAAATGACGACGTCAAGTACCCGAAAGTAATAAGAATTGTACTAATAATGTGGATAAAACTTGATGGGCAAATGCATATTGTTTGTTTGAATGGATAACATTGAAACCGTGCTCTTGAAATTTACATTGCCACTTTTCTTCTAGTTAAGGAAGGTTAAATTTTAATATGAATTTACGCAGTGATTGATCATATTTCGAATTTTCTTTACCGAAACTTGGAAGACAATTGTACAAGACAATTGTGAGTAATGGTCCCGGTGGAATCACAAACACACGAATACTAACGGCAACTGATATTTATTCTTCTTTCATTCACAGAGTTCCATCGAATTACGAGAGGCAGAGATCCGAGTGTGACAGTCCATGACGGAATCCAATCAAAATCCGGGAGAGACTGACATAACTTTTCAGAGACGACCATCATTTGGACCCTGTAGCCGCCCGTGACAAACCCGGACCTCCTCTTGTAGCGTTATGGACCAGTCACATGGCATGACGGGTTTGTCTCTCTAGAGTCCGATCAACCATCGGTCATAACTCTAACGCCTAGGGCTGACCGAGACTATAACTGTCTCCCGTTAGAGCGGTTATATCTGTCTGGCTTCCACGCTTCGACAAGCGACAGACGCCCTGGCCAAGCCAAGGGAGGGACAGCGGATTGCCCCTGATCTGGGAAGTAGCCCCCATTGGCACTGGATTATTGTGGGAAGCGGTACTGGAACTTGTCATGGAGATTGCCTTTTGGTGACCACACATTAACACGTCGCGCGTGTAGAGAACATTGCACCCGGCGACTCAGTGATACCGCTGCCATCTGCTCACAGATAATCGCAAAGATTTGACAACGGAAGAAGACGATGGCTCGACTGCGGGCGTTGTGTGTATCGGTGGTTTGTTGGACAGTGCTGAGTGTAGTGGAGCACGGAACGGAGGCTTGTCCCTCGATGGACTGTTTCTGTCACTACAGCGAGAGATATGTGGAATGTAGCGGGAATGAACTGAGCATGGTGCCGCACTTCTATCCAGACCCCGACAACATCACGTATGAGGTCCTAGACATCAGTCAGAACCGCATCAGGAACGTCCCGGCCTACGCCTTCAAACACCTACAGGTGCGCTACATCGAGCTTAGACGCAACAGGCGTCCACTGAGGTTCAGCTCCAAGTCTTTCAGAGGCCTGGAAGATTGGCTCCATGAGATCGTAGTCACCAAAAGTCGGGTCACGATTTTACCAAAAGGTCTCTTCAGGGGCATGCACAATCTGCAGGAGATAACTTTCGCTTACAACCTGATCACGGATGTTGAGCCACGCGCATTCAAGGGTGCTTCTAATGTGCAAGGCATCGATCTCTCGCACAACGACATCGCTTCGCTTCACGCCAAAGTGTTCCTGGGGCTGCGCAGACTGAAGAAGCTGCGCCTGAACCACAACAAAATCGCCGTAATCGACTCTCGAGCCTTCGGTCCCTTGCAGCACTTGGAGGAACTCAGCCTCCAACACAACCACATCCGAGACCTTCAGCCGCGGGTCTTCAAGAGCTTGAACAGACTGATCCGTCTGGACCTCCGAGACAACTTCATCCCGGCGTTGTTTCCGCTGATGTTTAAGGGTCTGCCCGCGCTACAGATCCTCAACCTCAGAGATAATGAGATCATGATGATTGCTACCGACACTTTCGCCTCGATGACAAACCTGACTGACTTGGACCTCTCCAAGTGTAAGCTACAACACCTCGACTCAGAGATATTCAAGGGACTTACTAACGTGCGCGAGCTGGATCTCCATAGCAACAACCTAGCAACGCTTGCTGACGGAGTTTTCCGACACTTGCTGAATCTTCGCATCATTAACCTCGACGTAAATCGCTTGTCGACCGTCAACGCATGCGCATTCCCCAACTACAAGCGGCTGAAAGAAATCAGCGTCATTGACAACCGGATTCGGTGTGACTGTCTGCTCAAGTGGGCGTCCCTGGAGACCTCCCCTGTCGTCAAGGGACGCTGTGACAGCCCTGAGCCCTACAAACGGGACGAGATCCGGCCTCCTGAGAAGTACATGGTGTGTATCGGAGACCAGCCGTCCTGTGGATACAGACCCAAGCGGAGAAAATACTGAACGACTTGTGGTGCACAGCTCTCTTCTCTTCTTTCAATCTGGTTTCTTATGGTACTCCAAATGGATATTTGATAGATCTAACTGTGTCAGCGTTGCCAAAAAGAGCCTGGGCTACCATTAACGTTCATGGGCCGCTTGCTGGAAACAAACTTAGATTGCTTGATGTAAAAATGTCCGGACATCTTTGGGAGATTTTCAAAGTTCAGAACATTGTGCAGATGATGCTGTCCACTTTGAGGTGTATATCTTACTGGAGAACATCTCACAACATACGTATACATGTGTCATAATTAGATACATGTATTGTACAATTACCATAAAGTATATCAACAGAAACCCGTATGGGTTTCTGACAATAATGATAAGACTATACAATATTTGTATTGACTCCTTGTTTACTTATGTCATTGTCTGTGTTGTGTTATTCCATGTACATACAGTGTAATATATATGTATATCACATTCATTGAATAACTGTTTCCTGATGTATACAAGTGAAGCATATTGGACATTTTATTGTTAAAAATTGTCTATCCACATTTGATATGTACATATACAAATTCTTTGAGTACAACGAGGCCCTCACTTGAGAATGGTACTGAGTGTATAAGAATAATTTTGTTGTTGTGAATTGATTTTGTGATGTCGAGCAGTATGATGATATATACTCTTATTAAAATGGATATGACAATAAATTTGAGGTTGTGACAAACATGAAATCAATATGGATTTGTAAAGTTTTAGATGTATGTAAAGGCAAGAAAGGTTGGGAGGAATGGGAAGAAGTTGCATGTATGTGTTGAGAAGATCTGTCAAATTACACGTACGACATGTGAGAATGCGTGTTTATATGACAAGTGTCTGATTACATACAGAAATGAAGGATTCATCAGAAAATAACCCACATGGGCGAAAAATGTCATTACCTAGACGGTACCCGGTCACCTACGACCGCGTTGATGTATCCCCCTGACGCCCTATTTCCCTGTTGCCCAAAATACATGTACCGGTAAGTTCATTCAGACAAATTATCATTACTGATGGGCCAGTGTGTTTCACCATACTAAAATATTCATGAACTCATTATTTCGTACAAAACATTTTACAAAAAAGCTTGTCACAAGATTGGAATACGAAATCTTGTTCAATTGATTTCGATGCCTACATTATTTTGCTGATAATGAATATATTATAAATGTTGTAATAAGTTAGCGATATTAACCAAATAATATCAATATTACAGCGATACAATCTCTACCAGACAAATTTGAAGCTTTGCCTTGTTTAGTCCAATGATACATGTTTCTGACGTTTTCGGTTTGGGCAATAATAAACTTAAGTAGTAAAATTAATGTTAATTTATTCAGTGATAGTAATCTGTTTTGCACGAAACCATCAGCTGTTCACTTGTACACACAATCAGTGTGATTAGTTTTAGATACCACCAACTGGAATGATCACAGACAGCATGCATATGTACAATATGACATTTTCCCAGTATAATTACCACCCCAGAACCTTCACAAGCCATACGTGCTGACTAGAGGATTCACATCTCTACGGCGGCGGACGCAGCACGACGGAGCCAAATTCATAGTATTAGGAGTAGATCTATACAATTAGCATTAGAACTTGGAGGTCTTCCCATCCAGCTCAGAACTCGCGTGCTGCTGATCTCAGTTCCACTCGAACTGGCAGATGAACGGATGGTGGGCCTCACACACCTCACTGGTCAGTTTCCCCTGGGACAGCATGACACAAGTCTCTTTCAGTGACAAGGAAGGCTGCCCAAACCCCCAAGACACGGGCCCGCCATTGGCAGTGTTGGGGACAAGCTTCCCTGATGGTGTCCAATAGTAGACGTTGTACATGTTCAACACGTCCTCACGCTTAGCTCCTACCCACCACTTCCCTGCGTCACCTGACAGAGCAAGTGAGAACACGACTAATGTGTATGGATATATCCCTATTGTATTTGAAATAATAACGAAAAAGTATCTACTCAGTTCCATGACAGAACCATATGTGATACATGTACTTTCAGCGAGATTCAAGGAATGTTTCAAGTGTAACTTATAATGTTAAATAAAGTAAAGTGTAACCTGTCAGACTGGAGACTTCTTTCATGACGTCACTGGACAGGATCTCCACCAAATGTGCTCCGCTGTGTAGAGTTTTACAGTGGCGCTGAGCTTTCGACCAAGTTTTCTCTGCTTGCACAACTCCAAAACAGTCACCAGCCGTCAGAGAGAACCGCATCTCCCCAGGACACCAGGTTCTCACTGTTAATATATTTTTATTCCATGCAAGAATATACAAATGTCAGGAACTTTAAGATAAAGGTCAAATGAACACACAATCAGCTAGTTTGTGAGCCGAAAGTTGTCGGATTGTGTATAAACACACGTACAGCTCGCAGGTAGTGAATACATGTATCTGGAATACATACCATAAAATTCAGATCCGTTTTTCGTCACTGTTCCAGTGATATTTGTCATGAACTGACATTGCCCGAAACTGTCTGAAGACATTTGCACGTTAATTCCTCTACACTGGGGCATCTGACGACAGACTCGCTCACACTGGCTGGGCTCGAGCAGCGTTGACAAGGCGGGGTACGGCAGAACTCTTCCAGAGGCGTGAATGTTGGAAATCCGCGTAAAATTATGTCGTCTGCAGGAATCCGCGCGAACTGTTGCTAGGAATAACAGTACCACTACGGCCAGGTGCTCCATTCTACATTGTTCATCTTCTAACCAACACTTTCTATAATGGGGTACACCGTAAATGTTGACAATATGAATATACCAAAAGCGATGGCGGGTTTCTCCATCAGTAGAGGTTATTAATATTTTATAATTTCGGCTAATACGTACGCATGGTCCTTATCGTGCAGAATGGGGGCATCATTAGTCTCTTGCACGAGAATCTATACTTAAATTTTAAAAATTGATGAAAATTTTCCACATGAAGTACAACGCACTGATGAGAGTTTCGCCGCAGCATGCGGAACACGAGGGAAGTCTGGTTAGGGCCTTCTAGAAAGTCTCTGTGCTTATTCAAGATATCGATGACATGACTTGTGTCGTTTGTGTTCAAGAGCAAAAATATACTGGGTGACTCTTGGCTCTGCTCCGACAAAAGTTGGACTGACCTTATCAATGATGCATGACCTTGGCATATAAACGTGATGTTAATCGAGAACACTGACCAAATTTGAATACGACAGGAATCCAAGTCAAATGGTCACATTTTATTGATGCAGAGACCTGAATATGGAAATGTAAAAAATTAGCCCAAGGGCTAGAAAGGTTACCGGACAATATACATTTTAGATATTAGCCTTTTGTCCAGTGACCTTGAACATAAAGTCACTGATAAATTCAAGGCCATGAAATTTTCAACAAATATATCACTTCTAGTATGTCCACAATAAATTCCTAAGCTGTAAAGTCGATAATAAGTGAGACATTAGCCATTCTGTGATGTGACCTTGAAAATTAGGTCAAAGTTCAAGTTCAAGGTCATGAAAATATTCAGTATATATCATTCCTCTATATTCGCAATTGATTCCTATGCTGTAAATGTAAGTATCAATCTATTACCACCAATACAATCAGATTTTGATGATGCCAATAAGAAACGTAAAATACTACATTTTGCAATAGAAACAAACAAAGCCCGACCAAACAGTTTATCCAAAGACACACTGGCGTCTTCAGGGGCAGACAATGTGTTAAATGTAGTTGCTTCTACTGTACACCAGATGGAATTAGTATACAACTGCCCAACAACCTATGAAAATAATTTAGAAATCCGAATCTAACCCCATGGAATAGACACATGACAAGTACAAAAGTACCCAATCACAAGCCCGAAGGCTACTGAGTTGATGGTTACCTCGGGGACAGATTTAACGTCCGCCAGCAGTGACACCGACTCAGTGGTATAAATGTAAGTATCAATCTATTACCACCAATACAATCAAATTTTGATGATGCCAATAAGAAACGTAAAATACAACATTTTGCAATAGAAACAAAGCCCGACCAAATAGTTTATCCAAAGACACACTGGTGTCATAAGGGGCAGATGTAAAGATGATAATAAGTGATATATTAGCCATTTTGTTCTCTGACCTTGAAAATGAGATCAAAGGTCACCAAAATATTCAGCATACATCATTTCCACTATGGACCCCTAAGCTGTAAATTTGATAATAAGCGAGATCTAAGCCATTTTGTATTCTGACCTTGAAAATAAAATGACTAACCTTGAAATTTAGGTCAAGGGTCAAATTCAAGGTCACTAGAATATTCAGCATATATCATTTCCTATATGTTCACAATTGATTCCTAAGCTGCAAAGTCGCTAATAAGCAAGATATTGGCCATTTTGTCCTGTGACCTTGAAAATGAGATCAAAGGTCAAATTCAAGGTCACGAGAATATTCAGCATATATCATTTCCTATATATTCACAATTGATTCCAAAGCCGTAAAGTCGATAATAAGCGAGATATTAGAAATTTTGTCCTTTGACCTTGGAAATGAGGTCAAAGGTCAAATTCAAGGTCACGAGAATATTCAGCATATATCATTTCCTATATGTTCACAATAGATTCCTAAGCTGTAAAGTCGATAATAGGCGAGATATTAGCCATTTTGTCCTGTGACCTTGAAAATGAGGTCAAAGGTCAAATTCAAGGTCTTGAGAATATTCAGCATATATCATTTCCTATATGTTCACAATTGATTTCTAAGCTGTAAAGTCAATAATAAGCGAGATATTAGCCATTTTGTCCTGCGACCTTGAAAATGAGGTCAAAGGTCAGATTCAAGGTCACGAGAATATTCAGCATATATCATTTCCTATATGTCCACAATTGATTCCTAGTCTCTAATCTCAATATTAAGTGAGATAATAGGCTTAATGTGTCCCATTATAAAGCATAGGAAAATTTAACATGGGAAAGTCACATCTGGGCCGAGTTTGGGCCCAAAATGGCCCACTTCGAGTGATTCAAGCGCAACGAAGTTTATACATGTCACAGAAGTACATATGAGGAGTGTTATGCATCAATAAGAAAAAAAGTTACTGAACAGATTTTGAGAAAACGACCATCAAAGTCCAAAATTAGCCATTTTCGACGAGAACGGCCGCTATTACCTTGAAACCAAGGTCAGAGGTCAAATTCAAGGTCACGAGAGTATTCAGCATATATCATTTCCTATATGTCCACAATTGATTCCTAGTCTCTAATCTCAATATTAGGTGAGATATTAGGCTTAATGTGTCCCATTATAAAGCATAGGAAAATTTAACATGGGAAAGTCCCATTTGGGCCGAGTATGGGCCAAAATGGCCCACTTCGAGCGATTCAAACGCGACGAAATTTATAGACATCATAGGAGTACATATGAGGAGTGTTATGTATCAAAAAGAAAAAAAGTTACTGAACAGATTTTGAGAAAATGGCCGCCAAATTCCAAAATTGGTCAATTTTCGACAAAAACGGCCGCCATTTTGAAAAAATTGCGAAAATCAAAAAACTAAAAAATACCTCCTTCTTGAATTATTTTTGTGCATTTTTGTGCAAAATTTCAGAAAGATTGGTCCGTAAACAAAAAAGATAAAAATGTGGACGACGCCGACGCCGACGCCGGACGCCGGACGCAACGCCATGCCAATAAGTTAGCGGACCAAAGGTCCGGTAACCTAAAAATCAGAATCAGAACCACTGATGTGTTATATTATATAAAACCAATTCACTCAAGGTCAGAGATGGAGACAAACATGGATACATCCGGGCATTCACCGGACTACGTGACCAGCATTCCGTGGTTCTCTAAGTCTCAAACCACCAACATGTTATAGTAATCCTTGATCATCCAATCACGATACTTGCTATTTGGGACATTTCTGTCGCTATCTTGGAAAGCAAGAACTGTGTGTTGTTAACAAGAGGTACCTTGAGAATGTATTTTTTATTTCATTGCCCCCGAGATAAACAGGAATTCTACAAATAACTTTCGTTAAGTTCACATTGTTTTCTTGAGAGGAGATATATGGAAGACATTATCCCGGAACAACTAGGTACGCGTGATCAATGCTACTTCGTACATATCCTTTGGTAGCTTTGCTCATCATTTCAAACTGGTGAGCAGAAGATCAATACTACCTGGTGATTATAGATCTAGATATATTATAGATCGAATCATGTAATAATTCGATAAACGTTCCTCCGTAAACATGGTAAACACTAATAATGCGTCCGTTCCCACTGACCTGGAGTCTCGACCACAATGCAATAACTCGCTGGTTATCGCCCGACAGTGCCATTTAATTCTAGTGTACACGTATGTACCCAAAAGGAAATTCGAGGGACACCTTGATTAACTCGCTAGGGCACAATATACAGACAGTATTGGGTTGAAGCATTAATTGCTGGAGTAAAGACATGAGCGATATTCTTAATTCATCTTAGCGAATAGAGTCACAAAAATTGTTATAGAAGTGGCAGTGGCGCAACGCACTAAGTCGTTCGCCCGCTGCTGAAGGGAATTCAATGTTCGTCGTTGGTGGGTTTGAGCCCCGCTCTCGGCGATCAAGATTCACTCAGCGGATCAAGGTTTACCATCACTTCTCGGTCCGTCGGCCTGGAGCGAACACTAATATGGTGACCAGGTGATACATTGTAGACTGCTGCACTCGGTGTCTCGGCGGTGGTGAAGGGGCAGAAACCTAGTTCACTAGGCGTACCCGGATCTGTCATGGTCCGCGCTACAAATATCCATCAATGCAGTTCACCAGGAAATCCCGTCCATACACTACATACATGTAGGGGAACCAAAAAAAATATGCCAGGCGCTGCACTGCGGCGACGCGCCACCAATATATCGCGGACCAAAGTTGGTTGGATGGTGGTAAGGCAAGTTCCCTTACAGGGTTACATCAGTATAATCTATCTATCTAAGCGATGTGTGTTAGTGTGCACAAGTATAATATATCGAAGGAAATAGCTGTGTTGAAGGCCCAGAAGCGCTGAACAATTCTGAACATGATTCGTGGGTTAATTTTTTTACTACATTTAAAACACTTTTAAACACTGCAAATTCCTTGCAAAAATTCGCTAGATTCAAATGCCAAGGTGTGACGGCGTCTCTGTGCAAACATAGCCAAACTCTATACAACGAACATACAGCCCAGCGCTCAGAAACTGATACTGGTCAAACTTTCAAGAACAGTATTCATCAAACTTCGGCAGATTGACAGCATGTTGAAATTTGAAACGAACACAACAGTTCCCAGCCACTGCCAAGGAACACCGACTTCCAATGTTATACTTTGGGTTGTTAGTGTATCGAGTTATGACTATTGATTGGACAAGAACACCTTTCACAACATTCTGCCAAGTGATAGTGGTCTTTGACGCCACTTCCTGCCCCATAGAATGCAATAAAAGCCACTTGTGGCTTTGCTGTTGTATATAAATTGTATCATATATGACCGTCAATCAACCAAGACATTGAACTGAATATGTACGTTTCGTTTTGTTATTTTGTTGCTCGAAATATATATTTACTAGTCATGAGACATTGGTGAGCCCACTGTGACAATGGCAGGGGTTCAGCCAGCACATAGTTAGGCCGAGACAGCCTCACCTACTATGAGCTGACTTCACCTCTTCCAAATTTCATAGTGGGCTCACCAGCTACCCATAACTCTATAATAAGTTCGACAATTGTTCGAATATGGGTTCAAATGATATATTTTTACCAGTTTAACTCCAGACAACCAATGAGGATCTAGGTTAGAGAACCATCTAGGTAGAGTGTCTGAAGTCAAGGTGGTACAAATCAACGTGGAAGCTGAATATACCCCACATGCTGGGTCAATGATCAAAAGCTATTGAATACATTCGAGGCTGGTGTTTTCCGGTTCAAGTTCTGATGACGGTCATAGTGCAATAGACTTTTGTTGCTAGGAAGTGAAGCGTGACGTGCAGTTAACTCGTGCTAACTCAAGCGTGAGATTATAACGTTGCTTAGGATTTAATCACCATTAATAATTGATATCACTTTCCAAAACTCGGTTTGGTTATCCAATACTTGGTTTGGTGCCATCTATTCATGGACAAAGTGTTGTATGTATTGTGTATATAATTTGCCTGTTCATGTTTGCACTCATTCACAAGTGGGAATACAGCAAACTTTATAGAAATTTGAAGAAAAAAAATGTCCTGCGCTATTGTTGTGTTGGTGAAGGATATCAGTATCTAAGTAGTTTGCTATTGCTCAACCCATTACTATTTATACCAAAAGAATTGACTGGGTGGCAACATCTGAGTGGTCGGACTTACAATAACTATATTATCAAAACAGGATTACGTTGTCATCTGCGAATCATCTATAACCTCCAGAGATTGAATCTGCCATAATCGCGCTAATGTGCCTCAGTGCTGATGATTGACCTATAAATGTCTGTTTTACCTCGTAACTACAAATCGTGATGTATGAAAGCATGGATTAATGAAGATTAATTACATCCAGACCTGGATATCAGTCATAATATCATTTGATTGACGAGTGATTAACCTACACACGCATACACATGAGTTATCATACCCCTGAAGACAAACTATATCTGGTAAAAAGCGAAGGACTGTACATGCTTACTGCTTGATTCAGATAATCAACATGATCTTGTGATATCACGCTCTAGGGTAGTCAGTAGTCAGATAAACAGTCCAGGATTACAGATCGCAGCGGGAACATCATTTGGCAGAACGCACCTAAAGGCAATACGAATGCACCAACATATACGAGTATAATTTGATGAGTTTTGAACGGCGATTATCTTATCGTACCATTAGAATGGATCTCGCACTAATCTATGTCCGGAGGACGTCTGTATTCAGCTTGAATTCTGAAAATTCGAAGACTCTTAGCCACAGCACCACGGACAAGAATTAGAAATATCACCGGTCCATGTCAACATTCAGCCGAATGTTCGATTTTAACAGGCAAATACTGTACATATCAAATAATCACAACCAATCAGACCGACTCTGCATGATGACAAGATTTGTAAGTGAAATATGTAACGCTGGAGGACATAAAAGGATCTTTTTTATGATGCCTGTAGGTTTAATGTTCTCAGGTGTGATTGGCACAACTGTATCCTTGACATAGGCACATGGTGTGAGTTGAAACTATAGTCCAAACTTGTATAGCTGTGTGCAGAAGTTCAAACCAGTATACACTCCAGAGAAGGGTCTGTGACGCATTAGCTGGAAAACTGATGCCGATATGATAATCGTATCAGAATCACTATACGCCTGAGACAGCACTATTCTGTAATTCATCGAAAAGATCTGTTTTCCGGCGGATGCACCCATAAAATCCTGGGTACCGGAGTTGTGCGTATCTGAATCCACAACTATCAGCAGATAGTTCTGTGCCATCAGCCAGTTATGTTTGCAGGAACAGCCAATCGATAACTATGGATTTTTTTCATCAACATCTAATTCATACAAAACTTATTTTCTATTCTCTATTTCTGAATCGTTGTGAAGTGAAACAACAGCAAAACCGAAGGAGGACGGTCGTTTTTGCTTCCAAATTACCCGACCTTTGATGTCTGATGTGGTTTTACTCCTTATGTCCCCATATTTTACAGTACCATATTTTACTGCCTGAATATAAATTTGTAATCCTAGTATTGTTTGCTATGTACAGGGGCACCCACATCAGGGGCAGATAAAGGATTCGGGAAAAGAGGGGGCGCAGTTGGCTGGATTGACAAATTAAACATGCGTGGGGTCTGGGCCCCGCCTAGGGCCCCAGAAGCTAACGAACTCTAGAATGCTTTGTGGTGAATTCTGGGGCTCTTTGAGATTGAAACTGTGAAGAAAACATTCTACAAGAGCGCAAATTGGCGGATTCGGCCGATGGGAGCAAGTGCAATGAAAGGGCGCAAACATAAAACCGTTATATTGGTCTTTCAAATATATCACCGTGTCACATGTACATGTGTATACGAAATATATTATACAGAGTCGATATAACATAAGTCGTATGCAAATGTACCTGTCACACAAATATATATTCCAGAAGAGAACGGGAACAAAAGTTGACAAAACACACACACATATTAAATTCGACCTAGGTCATGCTATCACCGTTTTTTTTCTGAAATTGTAAGGTGGCGCGCACGCTCCTTGACCCTCCCCCCCCACCCTTAAATCCGCCCATGCACAGGGCCCGATAGCATCAGAACTAGTGACGCTTTGCGCTAGGGAAATGTAACCAATCACAGACAAGAAGGCCAACATGGGACAAATCCCGGCGTACATCCAGGGTACATGATATCCATAATCGTGATTCACTATTTGTTCGAACCCTCGAGAAACTCTTACATCTGACGCATGGCGTCCGAAGCTTTTCTGCAGATGCTCATTTTATTTAGCAAAATATTTTATATCTGAGTAAGTAACCACCCTTTTCTGATCAAAGCAAGAACATAAGACATGACCTAGAACATTTACATAGACAAACGTGTTTGAGCACCGTTATAGTGATCCTGTTGCATCTCTTCCAGAATACAAGGTAAAAAAAATAATACAGACAAAAATACAAAAGTAAAATCAGAGTAAATCACAGTCTATGGTATTAGGTCGTTTTTGGAACGAAGACAATCGAGAGGCATGCTCGATTTGCTCTTCTTTGAAATCTCACCATAAGAAGAGCACAGCGGACGATTTCACAGAGTAATGAATACTGATTACCCCAGCAATCTCGGAGAAGTCACACGAGGTAGCAGTCCAACTGGCGGACGAGCTGTTAACCTTGGCACTCAGTCCTTCAGTCCTGCACCGGTCATCCTCTTCTCCGGATGTCTTCCAACGAGTGGATTCCTTCCTGGACTCTCGAGAATGCACTCCCTCCAGAACGCCAAAGGAGGCAGCCAAATGGTCATCTGTGTCTCAGAAGCGAAAACCCACGAGTCCTCTGATGTCGGAACAGACTGACGGTGTAAGAGGCTCAAAATCTCTGAGGCCGATCTCCTCATCGACGGAACAAGTTCCCACCACGCCATTCAAACACAACGATAGCACATGATGCTCATTCTCACAGATGATATGTAACAATGACGAACTGGACTGGAAACGGACGATGATCACTGGTGATCGGACTTTATGGCTTGTCTTCCCTAAGCAGATAACTGTTATTGCAGTTACTGTTACTTTTTTGAAGAAAACTGTCTACTTGATCTTCCTTGTATGTATGTCTCCATATTCCCTTGGTCGATTTCGAGTAACGTGTGGACAATTGCGGTATAACATTTTGCCTTTTATCTCATATGTCATATTCTACAACGCTGTTCATACCTCTCTGTACGGAACATCACGGACTATGTTATGTATTATATGTCACAAATGTCAGTTCTATAGATTGAATAATCCTTGCACACGAACAACACATTATGGTTAGTACAATAACTATCAATGTACGTGGCCTGAGACAGAGACGATCCCGTTCTGCCCTGTTCCGCAACGTTATTAAATATAAAGCAGATATTATCTTCCTACAGGAAACATATTTCTTAGAGTCTGATCGGGATACTTGGTGTAATGAATGGGGCGGGAAGCTATTTGCTGTGCCTGGGACCACACACAGCGGGGGTATGATGATTCTTATACGGAGTGGGTTTGATATTGATGACATACAAATTGAACATTCAGAAGCCAAAATATTAGCAGTAAAATTTAAACATAACGACGATTACTACGCATGTTTCTGCATACATGCTCCGAATAAGCGTACCGAGAAAATTAATTTCTTTACACATCTGACTGATATAGTGTCCAAATATACAAATGAAGACGCATATTTAATTCTAGCAGGTGATTTTAACTGCACACTACAGCCTGAAGACAATATATCAGGTCTTGATCACGATCAAGCAGAAGTTAAAGCGTTCAGAAATCTGGTTTCTTCTCTGTCTCTCGTAGATTTATGGAAAGAACATAACCCCACAATAAAAGATTTCACCTGGTCCAATAAAAGAAAGACAGCAGTTCGCCGATTAGATTATATTTTAGGGAATGAATTAGTTCATAACGTTGCCGTGTCTTCGCTTATTGTAGACGTTCCTTTAACCGACCACCGAGGTGTGCTCATGAGAATGCACAAAGACACGTCCCAGCGGGGACCCGGGTACTGGAAACACAACGACTGTCTTCTTGAAGACGAACGATATATTGATCACATGATAAATATTATACAGGAAACACTCCTCAACCCGCATCACCTACCAATTTCTGTTGTGTGGGAATTATGTAAAATACGAGCAAAAGAATTTTCAATAGCATATGGGAAATTGAGGGCCAAACAAAATCGGAATCAAATAACAGTATTAGAAAACAAAATACTCCAATTGAACAAAAAGCTCGTGCTCAATCCAACGGATTCTAAATTGGTGGATGCTATCAATAACGCATCATCTGAGCTTAATGATTTAACACTGGAAATTGAACGTGGGGCACATCTACGATCAAAAATCGAACTTATTGAACACGGGGAAAAATGTAACAAATATTTCACCAGCATGGAAAAGGCCAGAGCCAAATCCAAATTAATTTCTACACTGAGTAGGCCGGATGGGAGTATCGCAGATACACATGAGCAAATATTGACTGAAATTACACGGTTCTACAGAGATTTATATAACGTTAAAATTCCATACAACGAACATGATGTGAATGAATTCATAAAAGATGTTGATATACCGCGTCTATCAGATGAATATAAATGTGAATGTGAGGGTCTCATTACAGTTGATGAATGCCAAGCGGCGCTTGAAAAAATGAAAAAAAGCTCTAGTCCAGGTTCAGATGGCCTAACGTTATCTTGGTATAGGACTTTCTGGTCTTATATAAAAACTGCCATGGTTGACTGTTTCAACGAGGCATTCATTAACGGGACTCTACCCTTGTCACAAAGAAAAGGAATCATTGTTTTATTGCACAAAGGTAAACAACTGTCTCGTAACAACTTGAGCAACTGGAGACCCATAAGTCTGACAAACACCGATTATAAAATCCTGACAAAATGTTTGAGTAATAGGTTGAAAAGCGTAGTCACTGATATCGTGAATGAAGATCAGAATGGGTACATTAAGGGAAGACACTCTGGCATCGTAATAGGTACCATAGATGATGTTATAGAATATACTAATGTCAAAGGTATTCCTGGTTCTATCATTTCCTTAGATTATTCCAAGGCGTTTGACTCTATTTCGAAGAAGTTTTTATTACGGTCATTGGACTTTTTTGGGTTTGGACCTTCTTTCTTGCGATGGATGTCGGTGATCAATTCAGACACCATCAGCTGTATATTATATAATGGATACAAATCTAGTTATTTTCCTTTGGAGTGTGGGATTCGACAAGGATGTCCAATTTCACCTCTGTGCTCTGTGATAGCGTGTGAGGTACTGTCGTGCAAAATACGCCAATCTCCATTGATAAATGCTATTCACTTGGGGAAATGTTTAAGTCAGGAGTCTTTTATAAAAATAGCTCAATATGCGGATGATACCACATTATTCTTAGGCGATGAACTGTCTATACATAATTCACTAGATATAGTACAGCGTTTTTCATCATTCTCTGGCCTGAATTTAAATCGCAACAAGACTGAAGCCATTTGGGTAGGATGCTGGAAATATAAGAGGAAAGAAATTGGGAATCTCAAATGGAACATATATCCGAACAATCGCATGAAAATGTTGGGTGTTATTTTTCAAAACGACTGTGCGGTAAGTGATATTGATGAAAACTGGACAAACCGCTTTGTTAAATGCGAAAATATAATTAAGTTATGGCTGGGCCGCCATATGTCCATATATGGCAAAATTACTGTTGTTAAAACCTACCTGCTATCTCAATTCCTGTACATGATGCAAGGCACTATAATGCCTGACAGGATGCTCAAAAGGATGAATGCATTTTTCTTCAGGTATATATGGTGTACAAAGAATTATTATAAAGAGTCGGACATATTGAAACACTCTGTTGAACATGTGAAAAGGGACGTTATGATGTCCCCAATATCGGAGGGCGGATTGAATATGATCAATGTATTCGACATCCAACGTACATTAGCATTCAAATGGATACCGCTACTGCAACAACATGGGAATGGAGCTTGGCGGATTCTGCCGTGTAGATATTTTCGCAAGTTTGGTGCGGATTATTTTGTATTCAAAATGAATGTCGAATTCACATCATTTAGAGGTATATCGGGGTATTTTCCCAGTTTCTACAAATCTTTGTTAGAAAAATGGTTTTCTTGCGGAGTTTTGAATCCATCACATTCAATTGTAAATAGTTCCCAGAGTATATGGAATAACAGATTTGTAACATACAAGAATAATGTATTGTATTTCGAGAGATGGATAAAACATGACATTTTATATGTCTCGGATGTTGTAATGAACGGTGATATTATTAGTTATGAATCTGTTGCTTCTGAATTAGGCGACAATGGAAGTACTCGGTTGGAATATAATGTGGTGTATAATGCCATAAGGAACAATTTAGTATTATCAGAGTTGGTGTTTTCTGAGAGAGATAATAGAATATTTATAGGTGACAAACCAATTTCTAAAATGTCTTCCAAATCAATACGAATGTTTCTAATAAAGATGAGGAATCTTGGAGATAACACTCCTGAACATTGGAAATCCCGTTACGGAGATGATATTTCAGAATATACCTGGAGTCTGCCATTCAGAGTATGTAATGACACAAAACTGAGTGTTATGCAATGGCGCATACTACGTAACATTTATTTTACACGGAACCGTTTGTATAGAATGAAAATTGTGAGTGATGATTTGTGTGAATATTGTAAAACTTCTGAAACTGTGGAACACTTTTTTGCGAACTGTCACAGACTAAATCAGTTGTGGAGGGAGGTCGACAAAGATATTTCTTATCTTGTCGGATACAATGTTGAGCTTGAGGAAACAGACAAAATTTTGGGTATAAAGATTGCAGATATTGAATCCAAGATATTACAGTCGGTTAATTATTTAATCTTAGTGGCAAAGCATTGTATTTCATCACACACAAGAAAAGGAAATATAGGTTTGAATACATTGTATGGACTTGAGAAAAAAATTAGAAATATCCAAACTGGAATGTGATATGATGTGAAGTGTATGTGATGTAATGTGCACTTTGGGTCTGTACGTGTGTATATGCAAAATTGATCATGTCTACCATGCACGCACACATGTAATTATTTGTACAATGGTTTTCCTGGTGCACCTGTATATCTGTATATGTTGTGTTTTTTTGTATGTAAAAAGGGGCAGAATAATCCCCGGGATAGCGAGAGGGTAGTCTACCCCAATGACCGCTAAAAGAACAACAACGAGTGTAAATATATATATGTCTATACATGTATAGGTATCTTAAACATATATATGTGTACAATGCACAGAAACATCGCCAACACAAACATCGCATGCTATTTTGTATCACGTCATCTCTACATCCTTCCAATCCATCAACCCATTTCGAGTGGCTTCAGCGTTTGATCCCAACGAACTGATGTCCTCGAGAAGGCGCATACATACAACACTAAAATAACAGTACCAAACATAAAGTAAACTCAACATATACTTACCTGGAGTGCAACAAACGGGGGTTGCTCCCACCTGCACCGTGTTGCACGACAGAAGCATTACAAAAAATTGACAAAACAAACATAATTCTTCCTGCAACACACCGAGTGAGTGTCATGCATGTTTATATATGTTTGTTATTGTATTGAGAGCAATAAATGCTGGGAAAAAAAAAAAAAAAAAAAAAAAAAAAAAAAAAAGCAGAAGGATCCCTGTTTACTGTTCATGGTTACTGTGGCAGCTTCGATCCGATCCGTTATCGACTGATTCCACAGCAAACGTTCCGCAAGATAGGCTGTGACCTTTTTGTCACAACCTGGGTTTGGGGTCATCATGCATATGTACACCAAAATAAACATGTGTATGTAAGTATCAATCTATTACAACCAACACAACAAAATTTTGATGATACCAATAGCAAACGTAAGCAACTGCCTTCGAATGTATGCAATTTTTTTTTTCAAAACTAAATTTAAGTGTAACCCATCTAATACAAGACAACAAAACATGTGCACATTGCTTTTGGCGATTACAATCCATCCGAGCTGTCTTTTCACCCGTTTTAACACTCATTCTATGACAGTTTTCGTATACAAACAAACTAAGTGTATCCATCAAACCCAAATGCAAACAAATGCCTAAACTGAACTTAAACGTCCACATCGAGTACATATTCAAGTTTGTATCGGCATTTATAGTGTAGCTATGAGAAAAAAAATCACTGATATACCGTTGTTTGCGTAGAATTGTCAGTCCATCTTGCAATGTTATCACTGTGGTGAGACTGGATGCACTAACGATCGTTAGTGCATCCCGCAATGGCGAACCCACTCGCGGTTCGTTTGAATTTTCTTCATTTTCCCGATAATTACGATTGTGATCGATACATACATACATCTTATGCGCACGAAGCAACCGTTCGTTGCAAATACATGGCGATTTATGTTGGTTTGAGCATGAAAAATTCGCAATGGCGAACCCACTCGCGGTTCGTTTGAATTTTCTTCATTTTCCCGATAATTACGATTGTAATCGATACATACATACATCTTATGCGCACGAAGCAACTGTTCGTTGCAAATACATGGCGATTTATGTTGGTTTGAGCATGAAAAACTCGTCTGAAAAAAGCCGAAAGATTCCCTAACGATTGTTTTTGTAAAATTGAAGATTCCCTGACGAACATGTGAAGATTCCCTAACGATCGTTTCTTTATTAATTCAAATCTACGTTATTTGAATGTTGAACGTGAAATAAAGTACCAATTAACATGTCTTGATGTGTACAGGTGATCTTCTAGTACAGATTTCCTATTTTTAATGTGACATTCGCTTATTTATGTCGCATAAATCAACGAGTTCACAATGGTGTATGATATGGACTTATTACAGTATACACGTAGCAGGCCTATATCCTTAGGGAATCTCACTTTTGTCGTCGGTGAATCTTATCGCTTATTCTTTTCCTCAACATATCTGAACAAAAAAGCGTGATCTGCTTGAAATAACTACACATGTCTTTGACCAAAACACTAAGCTACCTTCAGAGTATCCATTTTTCACAAATGGACCTGTCATTTCATGAAACACGGTCAAAAACCAAACTGACCGTGTTTACTGTCTGCCATTGCTGGAGCACTAACGATCGTTAGTGCATCCAGTATCACCACAGTGGTTATGCTTTGTTTACATCTGCGTGTGATGGATAAAGTTCCTGTATTTACGTTCGAACCACCCATTCAAAAGAGCAATATTTCCCAAAGGATTGCTTGAAGGCATAACATTTGATGTGAGTACGTTTCATTTAGTTAGTTTCACATGTTCATTAAGAAATATATTTTTCAAAAAAAATATTGCCCAATCCGAAGGCAGTTGCTTTAATCGAAAAACATACTGGCGTCATCAGGGGCAGACAGTGTGTGGAAAGTATTTGTTTCTCTGTACACATGATGAAATTGGTATACAACTGCCCAACAATATAAATCAATTTAGAAATCCGATGGATCCGATGGAACAAACCCCATGGAATAGATGTACGAATAGATGTATAAGTACATATTACCTAATCACATGTCAAAAGACTACTGAGTTTATGTTTCCATCGGAAGGACTGGTGACAAGATGTTTCAATTGTACAATTGTATATGTTTAAGAAATTAGACAGGTTAGTGTAATCAATAAACTATTTTGTGTGTCTTATATTTCTCAGTAATTGTTATGCTGTACGACATTGTATTAGTTTAGAGATCTCGGGTAGATACTTATATTAAACCCTGCATCTCGAGATTATTCATGAATGTCCCCAAATAACCCACATTCAATCACCAGAAGTTCTTGGTTTCCTCAAGCACGAATCATCGACACAAACAACGAAATAGACCCGCACTGATTACAGATTCATAGCTAAAAACCATTTCCATCTTGACAGTGGTATAAGGAATGATCCGAGCCGGTGTTCCTATAATTGAGGGTATTAGGCCTCGAGTTGTTCCATTTATCATCATTGTTGCCTCTTTCCGTATTCAGATCACGGGCGAAAATCCTTAACTTGTCCGTGGGATAGAACTAGGACCGGGTTCCGGGTTGCAATATCACTCTCGTGAAAAACAGTATCTTGAAGATAACTAGCTGTCAAATTGGGGGAACATCTTGAAAATAATATGATTCAGGCTTTTCCTGAATGATCATTATCGTCATGGTGATTTAGATGAACAATTATATGCATTTTTTCAATACATGACCATTGAGTATCGACCGCAGAACCATATGAAGCACACTTCCCAAATGACGGGAACTGATCTACACAAGTGTTCGCGAAAACGTCCATTTGCAGAAACAAAGACGGACAAGGGTTAAGTAAAGATCACGCGTGTACCGTACGTACTCTCGTGTGATAAGTGAGCATACAGCGGAAGTGCACATGTTGTGGAAGCGTCAGTTCCGGTTTGACGTGTGTGGGTTTCCCGTATTTCTCGCATTCTAAGAGCCTTCTGCCTTGTAAGGAAACGTATTCTTCCTTGATGGTATGTTATTCTTCGGGTTATTTTCCCCGCTCTTGGAAAAGTGAATGACAGGGCAGTCAAATTGTCGACCTTCGGGCACTCGGTCACTATTGGCGAGAGACCCTCGTCCTTGTGCATTATCCTATACAGAAATTATGCTTGTGAAAAAAGGGTTGTAATTTATATAATCGTGTATACTTCGACAAAATTAGTTCTTTCAAAATCATGTTAAACTTTTCACCGATGATCTCCTGAATACATGTAACGGCATGTGTCCAAGTTCGTTTTATGTTATTTGTCATCCCTAAGCGGGCCCGAGTATCATACACCGCGCCTTCTTCTATATTCAGTAAGGATAAAAAAGGTGACAGACGGATCAAATGGCATGCTTTTAGTGGACGAGTAGTATTGAGGCGCAGTGTATGATACTTGGGCCCCTAAGCGTCATAATAGCATAGCTTTGTATGATGCCCGGCTATGCTCACGTTGCTCTGGCCTTTGAGTCCAATTGAAATCCTCTGAGCTCAGCTCAGTTTTGGTTAAGGGATTGTCTCAAAGAAGCTATGGAACAGATTTCAGAAAAAAATGACAAAATGTTTGTGCTTGATTGCGCTGTTGATCATTCAAGCAAAATTATGTTCCTGATAATATATTTTCAACGTACAGCACATATGCCTATTTTCCTCAACAGATGAGCCAAAATACTCGTACCCTATTGATCGGGTCGTCACATATCTGAATCCAGCAGTTCAGATTAGGACTGAAGAATTACCGTGGATATTGTGTGATGTGATTTCTTTAATCATGTTAATGGGAAATATATTCAAGCACGAGTATTAGAATGAATTTTTATCATTGTAATTTCTTTGAGAAGACCCATATCCAAATCGGCTATTCCAAACAGCCATTGTTTCACAATGGTCATGGTGCCGTTTTCACTTTATATAAATTTCAAATAATACAAGTCATTATGTTCCGAGATATGACGAGATAGGTTCGCGCCAATAAATTATGCGCCAACTTTAGCGTACCGAGTTCTGTTTGTTGATTGGACAAGAACACCTTTCACAACCACTCTGCCAAGTGATAGTGGTCCTTGACGCCACTTCCTGCCCAATAGGAAGCAATAGTGGGCCCATTGTGGCTTTGCTGTTGCATATAAATTGTATCATATGACCGTCAATCAACCAAGCCAATGATCTGAATATGTACGATTCGTTTTGTTATTTTGTTGCTCGAAATATATATTTACTAGTCATGAGACATTGGTGAGCCCACCATGACAATGGCAGGGGTTCAGCCAGCACATAGTTAGTTCGGCCGAGACGGCCTCACCCACTATAAGCTGACTTCACCTCTTCAAAATTTCATAGTGGGCTCACCAGCTACCCATAACTCTATAATGAGTTCGACAATTGTTCGAATATGGGTTCAAATAATCTATTTTTGCCAGTTTAACTCCAGACAATCAATGAGGATCTAGGTTAGAGAACCATCTAGGTAGAGTGTCTAAGTCAAGATGGTACAACTAGAGAGGCTGAATATACCCCACATGCTGGGTCAATGATCAACAGCTATTGAATACATTCGAGGCTGGTGTTTCCCGGTTCAAGTTCTGATGACGGTCATAGTGTAATCGACTTTTGTTGTTACGAAGTGAAGCGTGACGTGCAGTGAACTCGTGGTAACTCAACCGTGAGATTAACGTTGCTTAGGATTCCACAATTAATAATTGATATCATTTTCCTAAAATTCGGTTTGGTTATCCAATACTTGGTTTGGTGTCATCTATTCATAGACAAAGTGTTGTGTGTATTGTGTATATAATTTGCCTGTTCATGTTTGCACTCATTTACCAGTGGGAATAAAAAAAAACGTCATCATTTGGCAGATCGCACCTAAAGGCAATACGAATGCACCAACATATGTACGTGTATAATTCGATGAGTTTTGAACGGTGATTATCTTATCGTACCATTAGATTAATTTCGCATTAATTTATGTCCGGAGGACGTCTGTATTCAGCTTGGATTCTGAAAATTCGAACACTTTCAACCACAGCGTCACGGACGAGAATTGAAAAATATCACTGGTAAATTTTAAATGCAGCCGACGTATAGTGCTCATATAAAAAGAGGGGAAAAGAGGGGGCGCAGTTGGCTGGATTGACAAATTAAACATGCGTGTGGTCTGGGCCCCGCCAAGGGCCCCAGAAGCTAAAGAACTCTAGAATGCTTTGTGGTGAATTCTGGGGCTCTTGGAGATTGAAACTGTGAAGAAAACATTCTACAAGAGCGCAAATTGGCGGATTCGGCCGATGCGAGCAAGTGCAATGAAAAGGGCGCAAACATAAAACCGTTATATTGGTCTTTCAAATATATCACCGTGTCACATGTACATGTGTATACGAAATATATTATACAGAGTCGATATAACATACGTCGTATGCAAATGTACCTGTCACACAAATATATATTCCAGAAGAGAACGGGAACAAAAGTTGACAAAACAAACACATATTAAATTCGACCTAGGTCATGCTATCACCGGTTTTTCTCTGAAATTGTACGGGGGAGCGCACGCTCCTTGAACCCCTCCCCCCACCCTTAAATCCGCCCATGCACAGGGCCCGATAGCATCAGAACTAGTGACGCTTTGCGCTAGGGAAATGTAACCAATCACAGACAAGAAGGCCAACATGGGACAAATCCCGGCGTACATCCAGGATACATGATATCCATAATCGTGATTCACTATTTGTTCGAACCCTCGAGAAATATGTCAACTCATACATCTGACGCATGGCGTCTGAAGCTTTTCTGCAGATGCTCATTTTATTTAGCAAAATATTTTATATCACAGTAAGTAACCACTACAACCACCCTTTTTTGATCAAAGCTAGAACATGAGACATGAGCAGCGTTATAGTGATCCTGTTGCATCTCTTCCAGAATACGAGGTAAAAAAAATACAGACAAAAATACAAAAGTAAAATCAGAGTAAATCACAGTCTATGGTATTAGGTCGTTTTTAGAACGAAGACAATCGAGAGGCATGCTCGATTTGCTCTTCTTTGAAATCTCACCATAAGAAGAGCACAGTGGACGATTTCACAGAGTAATGAATACTGATTACCCCAGCAGAAGGATCCCTGTTTACTTTTCATGGTTACTGTGGCAGCTTCGATCCGTTATCGACTAATTCCACTGCAAACATTCCGCAAGATAAGCTGTGACCTTTTAGTCACAACATGGGTTTGGGGTCATCATACATATACCAAAATAAACATGTGTATGTAAGTATCAATCTATTACAACCAACACAACAAGATTTTGATGATATCAATCAATCAATCAATCAATCAATCAATCAAGTTTATTGGCGTAAATGTACAGGGTACATAATAACCAACATACAGACAAATATTATACATGAGATACGTGTAAATAAAAAATGATACAGACAGAACATGTTACAGACATGACCATGAGCACCGATGGTGTTATAAAGGCCTACTCTTTTAGGATCACCTGCATTGCTTTAATATAGGAAGTTACTAACCTTATAAATTGTTGATACTTTTCTTTATTGCAACATTTGTCTGTCCTTAGATCTAAAATGGTGAATAACTTCTCTTTGTCAGACATACGTTCGTAATTTTTTATGAGTTTTTTCATATCATGGTCAAAACCGTTTCTTAGATTATATACTTTGTCAGTTTTACAATGCAAAAATACATGGTGAAGGCCATTGTTAACATTTGAGGAACACAGGGGGCAACTGATATCACTGTTTCGAACATATTTGTGTATATTCCCTATTCTAAATTTTGTGAATGTGCTTCGCATCGATGGCGATTGAATGATAGAGAGGTAGTTACTAAATATGTATCTATCCTTAATACCATTCAAACCGCAAGCATCATACGGCTGGTTTGCAAAAAAGTTTTGTACATATTGATCACAAAGTATATGCTTAATTTTGTGGTAAATGTATTTGTTTGTTATAGATAGGGGATTTTCCCACACGTAGTTCATACCAGTCATTTTAATGACGTACTCAATCGACTGTAACCACGCAGATGGTCTCTCGTTCGTGGAAGTATAGGCGGCTACTAAGAGAGCATTCGGGGTGTTGCCGCACGCAATCTTGTGCCAATATTTTACACCCAAGGACATTGCTTTGATAGATATAGGGAATCTTCCGAGTTCAGCCCTGACAGCCGAGTTACTAGACCATTTATTGACTCCTAAAACGAACTTAAGATATTTAGAATGCATTTTCTCGTAAGCAATTTTCTCAGAGCGAGAATCGTAATTTACAACGTGGATGTTATCCAATGGCGAGTTGTTGAGTAGTAACAGTTTGTCTTGCAAGCGTCCTACATTAACTAATATAGGTCTCGGCGTGTTAATATCTATTTTCCCTACGCGTTTGGCCGAGCAAAACTGGATATGTTGCCCGCTAATTTTATAGAAAGCATTATTCGTGGCAGCTCTGGTGTCTCCCCCTTCCTGTACACCATTTAAGTATATTAAATTATTGGAGGTAGGCATCCCCCATATACTGCATCCATATAGTAGGATTGGAGATATAATTTTGTCGAAAAGACTAATTGCAATATTTACATTTATACTAGAATTATTGGAAGACATGATGGCCTTTCGAAGAACAAAGGAGGCACGATTCGCTTTCAGGATCCTATCGTCCATCATAGCACTGTGACTCATATTCGAAGTTATCACAAAACCAAGATATGTTGTTTGCTTAGTGTTCTCCAGTACAGACTCGTTCAGAGTAAAAGTGGGGCAGTGTTTACATTTGCCCTTCGACATAACCATACATTTGGTTTTAACTGGATTAATATTAATAGCCCATTTAAAGCAATACTTATAAAGAGCGTCCAAGCAATTCTGTAGACCAGCTGGAGAGGTCGACAAAAGGACAAGGTCATCCGCCCAAGACAGAGAGTTGAATTTATGAGCACCAAGAGATACAGGGTGACAAGAATCACCAAAGATGTCGTGTATATCATTTTGATATATATTAGAGAGCGCTGGGCTCAGATATAAGATTATATCAATAGCAAACGTAAGCAAAAGCCTTCGAATGTATGCAATTTTTTTTTTCAAAACTAAATTTAAGTGTAACCCATCTAATACAAGACAACAAAACATGTGCACATTGCTTTTGGAAGTGTATCCATGAAGTGTATCCATGAAACCCGAATGTAAACAAATGCCTAAACTGAACTTAAACGTCCACATCGAGTACATGTTCAAGTTTGTATGGGCATATATAGTGTAGTTATGAGAAAAAAAATCACTGATATACCGTTGTTTGCGTAGAATTGCGTGTGATGGATAAAGTTCCTGTATTTACGTTCGAACCACCCATTCAAATGAGCAATATTTCCCAAAGGATTGCTGGAAGGCATAACATTTGATGTGAGTACGTCTCATTTAGTTAGTTTCACATGTTTATTGAGAAATATATTTTTCAAAAAAATATTGCCTAATACGAAGCCAGTTGCTTTAGTCGAAAAACATACTGGCGTCATAAGGGGCAGACAGTGTGTGGAAAGTAATTGTTTCTCTGTACACATGATGAAATTGGTATACAACTGCCCAACAATATAAATCAAAATCCGATGGATCCGATGGAACAAACCCCATGGAATAGATGTATGACAAATACATATTACCTAATCACAAGTCAAAAGACTACTGAGTTTATGTTTCCATCGGAAGGACTGGTGACAAGGTGTTTTAATTGTACAATTTTATATGTTTGAGGAATTAGACAGGTTAGTGTAATCAATAAACTATTTTTGTGTGTTTTATATTTCTCAGTAATTGTCATGCTGTACGACATTGTATTAGTTTAGAGATCTCGGGTAGAGTACCTATAATAAACCCTGCATCTCGAGATTATTCATGAATGTCCCCAAAAAACCCACATTTAATAACCAGGAGTTCCACATATGGGACTTCAGTTTCCTCAAGCACGTAAAACACGAATCATCGACACAAACAACGAAATAGGCCCGCACTGATTACAGATTCATAGCTATCGAAAAACCATTTCCATCTTGACAGTGGTATAACGAATGATTCGAGGCGATGTTCCTATAATTGAGGGTATTGGGCCCCGAGTTGCTCCGTTTATCATCATTGTTGCCTCTTTCCGTATTCAGATCACGGGCGAAAATCATTAACTTGTCCGTGGGATAGAACTATGACCGGGTTCCGGGTTACAATATCACTCTCGTGAATTTGCTGGAATGTGATAAGATCGAGTACTCGCGACGAGAAATCTTCAATTTGTGATCAAGTAGGAAAACAGCATCTTGAAGATAACTAGCCGTCAGATTGGGGGAACATCTTGAAAATAATATAAGTCAGGCTTTTTCTGAATGATCATTATCGTCATGGTGATTTAGATGAACAATTATATGCATTTTTTCAATACATGACCATTGATTACCGACCGCAGAACCATATGAAGCACACTTCCCAAATGACGGGAACTATGTGCACAAGTGTTCGAGAAAACGTCCATCTGCAAAAACAAAGATGGACAAGGGTTAAGTAAAGATCACACGTGTACCGTACGTACTCTCGTGTGATAAGTGAGCATACAGCGGAAGTGCACATGTTGTGGAAGCGTCAGTTCCGGTTTGACGTGTGTGGGTTTCCCGTATTTCTCGCATTCTAAGAACCTTCTGCCTTGTTAGGAAACGTATTCTTCCTTGATGGTATGTTATTCTTCGGGTTATTTTCTCCGTTCTTGGAAAAGTGAATGACAGGGCAGTCAAATTGTCGAATCAGCCATCGGTTTTCGGTAGGACTAAAAGGTTATTCAAGGTATAATGTTATATTGTTGTTTTGAAACACAATTTGAATCTTTCATTTCAAGCTCGAAATGCCTCGAAAAACGATACTGTTAGAGGAATAGAATACTTCCAGTTGTATAAAGATTCATCTAAATTTTTTTCTAGTCTGAAATTATGCTTGAGAAAAAAGGGTTGTAATTTATATAATCGTGTATACTTGGACAAAATTAGTTCTTAGTTATGGAATATTGCCCTGTAACTGTAATTTTTCTGATGAACATCGTAACAATTTTGTCAACTTGCATTATGAGTCACTTGATTGATGATCAATTGTATTCATTTGGATAATTGTCAGGGTTTCGATTTAACGGTTGTTCATGCTAACGTTACCATGAAGAAGCTATCACAACGTTTCCTGCTTCTATCTGTTTTGCAATCATAGTGCTCTCTTGTGCGGGCAATATAAGCAGAGGGGCCATGATTATGTTTTCCAAATGGGATACATGATGATCTCCTGGTTGTGAGCGGGTGTTGAACCCACAAATGTTAAAACGCCCACAAATGTGAAAACCCACAAATGTGAAAACAAATTTTGTAAATCACCCACAAATGTAAAAAAATTAACCACAAATGTGAAAAAGTTTTTTGTCAACTACCCACAAATGTGAAAATCTTCACCCACAAATGTGAAAAAAACTTCACCCACAAATGTGAAAAAAAAATCAACCACAAATGTGAAAACGATTTTTGTCAATTGCCCACAAATGTGAAAATCTGACACAACATTAGCTTCAACATGAGGAATGTTTTTAGGTTACCGACCTTTGTTCTGAAAACCTATTACACAATTAATACTTTACCCTATTATCATCATTTTTCCATAAAAACCTTCATATCTCAGTAAATATTGATCGTAGAGCAAAAAGGACATTATTTTCGAACCCATAGGGCTAATTGGCAATATACTAGGCGTGGTTTGGTATCAAATTACACCTGTGATGTCAAATTACACCAAACCGGAAGTAGAAATATTTTTCAAGGAAATGGGCTCAGGATGCCCAAGGATCAGTTATTAGGCCGTTTTGGTGTGTTTGAAGGCCAAAAATTTACACTTTCCCCTATTATCACCCACTTTTCCATAAAAACCTTCATATCTCAGTAAAGATTGATCGTAGAGCAAAAAGGACATTATTTTCGAACCCGTAGGGCTAATTGGCAATATACTAGGTGTGGTTTGGTATCAGATTACACCTGTGGTGTCAAATGACACCAAACCGGAAGTAGAATTATTTTTCAAGGAAATGGGCTCAGGATGCCCAAGGATCAACAAGGCCGGACGAACAACATGCCCAAGCGTTGTGGTTCCGGGGACCCCTCCCATGGTTCTCGGGCCTCACGTAACGGCAACATTACTATTATTATTCATTATATGATGTGTGATATGTGATGTGATGTTTGTCTACTAACCATGCTATGACAGTACTAACCTGGTTGCTACTTAACGAAGTCACATTCGTTACAAAAATTTAAAGATAAAATTGTTTACGGACGACGGACGACGGATGGATGGACGACGGACGCAACGCGATGCCAATAGGTTATCGGACCAAAGGTCCGGTAGCCCAAAAAATCTTTCAGAAAAGTGCTTCCCTGTATTCTTAGGCATTTTAGCGCAAATTTCGAAAAGATTCGACCGTAAATTCGAGATAAAAATAAAAATGTAAGACGTATGACGGACGACGACGGATGAAGGACGCAATGCCATGCAATGGGTTATCAGAACAAGGTTCCGTAAAAAGACATAACAATAAAAGACATTCCTCATGTGGAACCTAATTCGTCCTTTTAAAGGTTAAAAGGTCATAATCCTTTGCACTAATATCCACAGAACTAAGGAATCCATCCGGATCAACTGAAGCGACACATAGTCCGAACAATCCTTGATGTTTTTGTGTGGTTTTTGTTGGTTTTTTTTTTTTATATAGTTTTTCAGTTTTTGACAGCATAACGGAAAAACAAAAGCTCACAGTGGAGCAAAAAGGAAACCAAAATCCTCAATTAGCTTGATGTGCGACCGAGGATGACGTGCTGGCTGGCGAAGATCGAACCCAGGTGCAACCCGTCCTCAGACGTCCAGGCTATGTCTCTGAGATAATGAGAAGTAAACGTGTTATGGCAATACCAAGAACATGCACTCATAACCTGAGATAGTGGTGTATTACCAATATAAGCCAATGACGCAGCCATGGCCCGTACGTCATGCGCCCGTACCCGAAAAGAACAATCAGTCGGCTGATCGCCGAGATCGTAACAGAGTCGAATGCATTTCTTAATCCAAGAAGAGATAGTCGGGGAGCGAATATCGTTCTTGAAGCTTTTCAGATAAGAGACGAAAAGAAGCTTTTTGCCTTGTCGGAAACCCTTGGTCTTGTCAAGATAAAAGCGCAACGCACGTACGGGACAGAGCTTCGCGTCACTCTCCAAGTCCGTGCCAAGAGAGGCATCGAGAGCAGGGATCACAATCGCCAATGGAGGGGCCGTAGAGAGCTGGGTTTTCGAGAGAAAAGACGGGAGAACGCCCAGTCTGACCTGAGCATAGTTCTCCTTCCAGCTAATCTTAGGGCCTGTTCGATTGGTAATATTCTGGAAGAGGCAGATGCCTACCAAGAAGACGGAAGATGGTTTTGAATCGAATGTGTCCTGCCATTTTCAGCAGGGAATTAAAATTAGAAAATGATGTGATATGGCGTAAATATTCATCAAACACTACAAATTTCCAAACGGTATTGACTCCGCGCATAAAATAAACATTCTGTTATATTTCGACGATAACTGAGGGAGCACCATTTCGGCCGCCATTTGCAATTCAGCCCCCCGCCATATTGCAAAACTCAGAAGATCTACCGTAAACCAGCCTCCGAGCTGGTAGAGCGGCAGAGGTCTTCCTCTTCCAGAATAACGTCTTCCGTGAGAATCGAAGGGAAAATTTTGGTAAACTGGAATAGGAAGAGGCGAATCGAAGAGGCCCTTTGACGCATCCAAAGCATGGATCTCACCTCGACGCCTGCCAGAGGCTAGGGCAAGGAGAAAAACCGTTTTCCAAGTGACTAACTTGAGGGGCGCCGAAGCCAGGGGCTCGAACGGGGCTGATGCCAGACGGTTCAAGACCAACGACAAGTCCCACTCAGGAGTGGGGTTTCGCGCCACGGGACGATCTACCTCGGAAGTTCTTGAGCAATAAAGTCAAGGCATGATCGGTCCCGTAGTCCACACCTTGTCGCGGCAAAAGCGTCTTAGCAATAGCCGTTCTGTAGCCTGCAAGGGTAGACGGCACCCGACCTTCAGAGAATTTTAACATCAGAATTTCAGCTATTAAAGGGGCATTGGCCGTGAAAGGATCAGTCTGCCTGCGCTCACACCAGGCACTGAAGACGACCCATTTCGACTCGTAGACCGCCAAAGAAGACCTTCTATTTGGTCGTGCGAGCCGAGAGGACACTTCCTCAGAAAATCCCTTTGCGCGGAAGGATCGCTGGACAACATCCACGCGTGAAGGGCCAGCTGGCGTGTGTTCTGGTGAAACACTGGAGACCGTGGCTGCCTCAGTAGATCTCCTCGCCGAGGCAACGGCCTCGGAACATCGACAAGGAGATCTAGAAGCTCTGGGAACCACGACTTCTTGGGTTGTAGAGGCGCAATAAGCAGGATCCGACATTGTTGTGCTCGAACCTTGGCAATCACTTGCGGAATCAGAATGGCTGGGGGGTAAGCATATGCATACAGGCCTTCCCAGTCCATAGACAGAGCATCCACACCCCAAGCCAGGGGGTCTGAGATTGGCGACACAAAGGTGGGGAGCCTGTTGTTCCAACGAGTGGCAAACAGGTCCACATGAGGTCGATCCCAAAGGGTACATAACTGTCGAAAGACCGCTGGAGACAAGGTCCATTCGGTAGGCTGTACCTGACCCCGCCGAGACAGCATGTCCGCCAAGACATTGAGACGGCCGGGAATGTGACGGGCACGGAGCATAATCGATTGGGCGTTGCATCACCGTAGCAAGGCCGACACCTGATGACTGAGTGTCAAGGAACGAGTGCTTCCTTGCTTGTTGATGTAGGCCACGACCGTTGAGTTGTCCGTGGCAACCAAAACTGAGTGTCCTGCTAACTCGGATACCCAATTGGCCAGGGCCCTAGATACAGCTTCCAACTCGAGAGCATTGATGTGCCAAGACAAATAATGGTCGCTCCACAAGCCCGAAATCTCTTGGAAGTCCAAGTGGGCGCCCCAGCCCTCCGTGCTGGCATCCGTAAACAGATGCTTGGATGGCAGCGGCAGACGGAAGGGAGAACCTTGTGACAGGTTTCTGATTTGAATCCACCACTGCACGCACTCGCGAGCCGCTGGAGAAAACATTACCATCGTAGAGTCGGGGTCTGTAGCTTGACACCAACCCAAACTCAGGCAATGCTGCAGTTCTCGCATATGTAAGCGACCCAAAGGTACCAGCTTCTCCGTTGCCACCAACAGGCCTAGCAGAGACTGCCAGGTGGCTGCCGACTGACACGGATGAGCCAGGAAGGAGGCTAGAATAGGGCGCAATTTGGAAATTCTGTCCTGAGGTGGGAAGACCATGCCTGACGTGGTCACAAACCTGTAGCCCAAGAACACGAAATCTCGAGATGGAACGAGCTCTGATTTCTCGAAATTGATCACTAGGCCCATTGTCTGACACGTATTGATCAACCAATCGCGGTGCTCCAACAACGTGTCCCGAGACTGACTGCGTAGGAGCCAGTCGTCGAGGTATTGATGAAGGAACAATCCCCGCTGGTGGGCCAGGCTCTGGACCTCCCTCACCACCATGGTGAATATCCAAGGAGAAGGTGACAGGCCGAATGGTAGAGCACAGAACTGCCACACACGACCCCGGAAAGCGAACCTCAGATACTTTCGCGAGGCTGAGTGTATCGGAATGTGGAAGAAGGCATCCTTCAGATCCAGCGAGATCGCCCATGCATTCTCTGGAAGCGCTAACCGAATGAACTCGGGCGTCTCCATAACGAACTTTGGAGTCTGCACGAACGGATTCAGAGGCGACAAGTCTATAACTGGGCGACAACTGCCGGAACTCTTTGGAACCACGAACACGATACTGTAGAAACCCGGAGTCCGCGGATCTGCAGGTTCTACTGCCCCTTTCGCGATCAATTTTTTTATCTCTACATCCAAGGCTGCTCGCTTCGCCGGAGCCGACGGCAGAGTGAATGACTTGGGGATGGGGGATAATGCAGGTTGAGTTATGAACTGAATCTGGAATCCCTTCCGGAGTACCCCCCCCCCCCCCCCGATCCAAGGGCTGGCACCCATCTCTTGCCAAATGGGCCAAAAGAGATTTAAGCGCCCGCCGACTGGCGGTTCTACGTGACCAAAATGAGCGGGAGTCGCCATTGGTATACATGTGTCATAATTAGATAATGTATTGTACTATTACCATAAAGTATATCAACAGAAACCCGTATGGGTTTCTGACATTAATGATAAGACTATACAATATTTGTATTGACTCCTTGTTTACTTATGTCATTGTCTGTGTTGTGTTATTCCATGTACATACAGTGTAATATATATGTATATCACATTCATTGAATAACTGTTTCCTGATGTATACAAGTGAAGCATATTGGACATTTTATTGTTCAGAATTGTCTATCCACATTTGATATGTACATATACAAATTCTTTGAGTACAACGAGGCCATCACTTGAGAATGGTACTGAGTGTATAAGAATAATTTTGTTGTTGTGAATTGATTTTGTGATGTCGAGCAGTATGATGATATATACTCTTATTAAAATGGATATGACAATAAATTTAAGGTTGTGACAAACATGAAATCAATATGGATTTGTAAAGTTTTAGATGTATGTAAAGGCAAGAAAGGTTGGGAGGAAATGGGAAGAAGTCGCATGTATGTGTTGAGAAGATCTGTCAAATTACACGTACCACATGTGAGAATGCGTGTTTATATGACAAGTGTCTGATTACATACAGAAATGAAGAATTCATCAGAAAATAACCCACATGGGCGAAAAATGTCATTACCTAGACGGTACCCGGTCACCTACGACCGCGTTGATGTATCCCCCTGACGCCCTATTTCCCTGTTGCCCAAAATACATGTACCGGTAAGTTCATTCAGACAAATTATCATTACTGATGGGCCAGTGTGTTTCACCATACTAAAATATTCATGAACTCATTATTTCGTACAAAACATTCTACAAAAAAGCTTGTCACAAGATTGGAATACGAAATCTTGTTCAATTGATTTCGATGCCTACATTATTTTGCTGATAATGAATATATTATAAATGTTGTAATAAGTTAGCGATATTAACCAAATAATATCAATATTACAGCGATACAATCTCTACCAGACAAAGTTGAAGCTTTGCCTTGTTTAGTCGAATGATACATGTTTCTGACGTTTTCGGTTTGGGCAATAATAAACTTAAGTAGTAAAATTAATGTTAATTTATTCAGTGATAGTAATCTGTTTTGCACGAAACCATCGGCTGTTCACTTGTACACACAATCAGTGTGATTAGTTTTAGATACCACCAACTGCAATGATCACAGACAGCATGCATATATGTACAATATGACATTTTCCCAGTATAATTACCACCCCAGAACCTTCACAAGCCATACGTGCTGAAGCTGACTCTGTCACAAAATGGGAAAATCAAAATCGGCAATTAAAATCGATAGGTGTCGTGATCTTACCATAAGACATACCCGTACAAAATATTATAAGAATTGGATCAGATTTGCAACCTGTAGAGGATTCACATCTCTACGGCGGCGAACGCAGCACGACGGAGCCAAATTCATAGTATTAGGAGTAGATCTATACAATTAGCATTAGAACTTGGAGGTCTTCCCATCCAGCTCAGAACTCGCGTGCTGCTGATCTCAGTTCCACTCGAACTGGCATATGAACGGATGATGGGCCTCACACACCTCACTGGCCAGCTTCCCCTGGGACAGCATGACACAAGTCTCATGCAGTGACAAGGAAGGCTGCCCAAACCCCCAAGACACGGGCCCGCCATTGGCAGTGTTGGGGACAAGCTCCCCTGATGGTGTCCAATAGTAGACGTTGTACATGTTCAACACGTCCTCACGCTTAGCTCCTACCCACCACTTCCCTGCGTCACCTGACAGAGCAAGTGAGAATACGACTAATGTGTATGGATATATCCCTATTGTATTTGAAATAATAACGAAAAAGTATCTACTCAGTTCCATGACAGAACCATATGTGATACATGTACTTTCAGCGAGATTCAAGGAATGTTTCAAGTGTAACTTATAATGTTAAATAAAGTTAATGTTAAATAAAGTGTAACCTGTCAGACTGGAGACTTCTTTCATGACGTCACTGGACCGGATCTCCACCAAATGTGCTCCGCTGTGTAGAGTTTTGCAGTGGCGCTGAGCTTTCGACCAAGTTTTCTCTGTTTGCACAACTCCAAAACAGTCACCAGCCGTCAGAGAGAACCGTATCTCCCCAGGACACCAGGTTCTCATTGTTAATATATTTTTATTCCATGCAAGAATATACAAATGTCAGGAACTTTAAGATAAAGGTCAAATGAACACACAATCAGCTAGTTTGTGAGCCGAAAGTTGTCGGATTGTGTATAAACACACGTACAGCTCGCAGGTAGTGAATACATGTATCTGGAATACATACCATAAAATTCAGATCCGTTTTTCGTCACTGTTCCAGTGATATTTGTCATGAACTGACATTGCCCGAAACTGTCTGAAGACATTTGCACGTTAATTCCTCTACACTGGGGCATCTGACGACAGACTCGCTCACACTGGCTGGGCTCGAGCAGCGTTGACAAGGCGGGGTACGGCAGAACTCTTCCAGAGGCGTGAATGTTGGAAATCCGCGTAAAATTATGTCGTCTGCAGGAATCCACGCGAACTGTTGCTAGGAACATCAGTACCACTACGGCCAGGTGCTCCATTCTACATTGTTCATCTTCTAACCAACACTTTCTATTTGTGCACAAACGCGATAATGGGGTACACCGTAAACGTTTACAATATGAATATACCAAAAGCGATGGCGGGTTTTTCAATCAGTAGAAGTTATTAATATTTTATAATTTCGGCTAGTACGGACGCATGGTCCTTATCGTGCAGACTGGGGGCATCATTAGTCTCTTGCACGAGAATCTATACTTAAATTTTAAAAATTGATGAAAATTTTCCACATGAAGTACAACGCACTGATGAGTTTCGCTGCAGCATGCGGAACACGAGGGAAGTCTGGTTAGGGCCTTCCAGAAAGTCTCCGTGCTTATTCAAAATATCGATGACATGACTTGTGTCGTTTGTGTTCAAGAGCAAAAATATACTGGGTGACTCTTGGCTCTGCTCCGACAAAAGTTGGACTGACCTTATCAATGATACATGACCTTGGCATACAAACGTGATGTGAATCGAAAACACTGACCAAATTTGAATACCACAGGAATCCAAGTCAAATGGTCACTTTTTATTGATACCGAGACCTGAATATGGAAATGTGAAAAAAATCAGAAGCGACAATGGCACCAGAACCACTGATGTGTTATATAAAACCATTGCACTCAAGGTCAGAGATGGAGACAAACATGGATACATCCGGGCATTCACCGGACTACGTGACCAGCATTCCGTGGTTCTCTAAGTCAGCAAACCACCAACATGTTATAGTAATCCTTGATCATCCAATCACGATACTTGCTATTTGGGACATTTCTGTCGATATCTTGGAAATCATGAACTGTGTGTTGTTAACAAGAGGTACCTTGAGAATGTTTATTTTTGATTTCATTGCCCCCGAGATAAACAAGAATTCTACAAATAACTTTCGTTAAGTTCACATTGTTTTCTTTAGGGGAGATATATGGAAGACGTTATCCCGGAACAACTAAGTACGCGTGATCAATGCTACTTCGTATATATCCTTTGGCAGCTTCGCTCATCATTTCAAACTGGTGAGCAGAAGATCAATACTACCTGGTGATTATAGATCTAGATATATTATAGATCGAATCATGTAATAATTCGATAAACGTTCCTCCATAAACATGGTAAGCACTAATAATGCGTCCGTTCCCTCTGACCTGGAGTCTCAACCACAATGCAATAACTCGCTGGTTATCGCCCGACAGTGCCATTTAATTCTAGTGTACACGTATGTACCCAAAAGGAAATACGAGGGACACCTTGATAAACTCGCTGGTAACACTTCGTCTCCATTAAACAGGACACAATATACAGACAGTATTGGATTGAAGCATCAATTGTTGGAGTAAAGACATGAGCAATATTCTTAATTCATCTTAGAATAGCAGCGAACAGAGTCACAAGCGATGTGTGTTAGTGTGCACAAGTAAAATATATCGAAGGATAAAACTGTGTTGAAGGCCCAGAAGCGCTGAAATTTTCTGAACATGAGTCGTGGGTTAAGTCTTTTACTACATTTAAAACACTTTTAAACACTGTAATTTACTTGCAAATTTGAACGTTTTGGGCGGTGTAACCAAATTTTCAAAATGCTGAAATTCGCTAGATTCAAATGCCAAGGTGTGACGGCGTCTCTGTGCAAGCATAGCCAAACTCTATACAACGAACATACAGCCCAGCGCTCAGAAACTGATACTGGTCAAACTTTCAAGAACAGTATTCATCAAACTTCGGCAGATTGACAGCATGTTGAAATTTGAAACGAACACAACAGTTCCCAGCTACTGCCAAGGAACACCGACTTTCAATGTTATAGTTTGGGTTGTTCGTGTACCGAGTTATGACTATTGATTGGACAAGACCTTTCACAACCACTCTGCCAAGTGATAGTGGTCTTTGACGCCACTTCCTGTCCAATAGAAAGCAATAGTGGGCCCCTTGTGGCTTTGCTGTTGTATATAAATTGTATCATATATGACCGTCAATCAACCAAGCCATTGAACTGAATATGTACGTTTCGTTTTTTTATTTTGTTGCTCGAAATATATGTTTACTAGTCATGAGACATTGGTGAGCCCACTGTGACAATCGCAGGGGTTCAGTCAGCACATAGTTAGTTCGGCCGAGACGGCCTCACCCACTATGAGCTGACTTCACCTCTTCAAAACTTCATAGTGGGCTCACCAGCTACCCATAAGTCTATAATAAGTTCGACAATTGTTCGAATATGGGTTCAAATAATCTATTTTTACCAGTTTAACTCCAGACAATCAATGAGGATCTAGGTTAGAGAACCATCTAGGTAGAGTGTCTAAGTCAAGATGGTACAACTAGAGAGGCTGAATATACCCCACATGCTGGGTCAATGATCAACAGCTATTGAATACATTCGAGGCTGGTGTTTCCCGGTTCAAGTTCTGATGACGGTCATAGTGCAAAAGACTTTTGTTGCTAGGAAGTGAAGCGTGACGTGCAGTTAATTCGTGGTAACTCAACCGTGAGATTAACGTTGCTTTGGATTTCACCATTTAATAATTGATATCACTTTCCAAAACTCGGTTTGGTTATCCAATACTTGGTTTGGTGCCATCTATTCATGGACAAAGTATTGTGTGTATTGTGTATGCTTGCACTCATTTACCAGTGGGAATACAACAGACTTTATAGAAATTAAAAATAAAATGTCCTGCGCTATTGTTGTGATGGTGTGGGATATCAGTATCTAAGTAGTTTGCTATTGCTCAACCCGATACTATTTATACCAGAAGAATTGACTGGGTGGCAATATCTGAGTGGTCGAACTTACAATACTATATTCTCAAAACAGGATGACGTTGTCATCTGCGAATCATCTATAACCTCCAGAGATTGGATCTGCCATAATCGCGCTAATGTGCCTCAGTGCTGATGACTGACCTACAAATCGGGATGTATGAAAGTATGGATTAATGAAGATTGATTACATCCAGACCTGGATATCAGTCATGATATCATTTGATTGACGAGTGATTAACCTACACACGCATACACATGAGTTATCATACCCCTGAAGACCAACTATATCATGTATATCTGGTAAAAAACGAAGGGCTGTACATGCTTACTGCTTGATTCAGATAATCAACATGATCTTGTGATATCACGCTCCAGAGTAGTCAGTAGTCAGATAAACAGTCCAGGATTACAGATCGCAGCGGGAACATCATTTGGCAGATCGCACATAAAGGCAATACGAATGCACCAACATATACGCGTATAATTTGATGAGTTTTGAACGGCGATTATCTTATCGTACCATTAGAATGGATCTCGCACTAATTTATGTCCGGAGGACGTCTGTATTCAGCTTGGATTCTGACAAATCGAACAATTTCAGCCACAGCGTCACGGACGAGAATTAGAATTATCACCGGTAAATTTTAAATGCAGCCGACGTATAATGCTCATATAATCACAACAAATCAGACCAACTCTGCATTACCTGCATGATGACAAGACTTGTAAGTGAAATATGTAACGCTGGAGGACATAGAAGGATCTGTTTTATGATGCCTGTAGGTTTAATGTTCTCAGGTGTGATTGGCACAACTGTGTCCTTGACATAGGCACATGGTGTGAGTTGAAACTATAGTCCAAACTTGTATAGCTGTGTGCAGAAGTTCAAACCAGTATACACTCCAGAGAAGGGTCTGTTGCGCATTAGCTGGAAAACTGATGCCGATATGATAATCGTATCAGAATCACTATACGGCCTGAGACAGCACTATTCTGTAATTCATCGAAAAGATATGTTTTCCGGCGGATGCAGCCATAGGATCCTGGGTACCGGAGTTGTGCGTATCTGAATCCACAACTATCAGCAGATAGTTCTGTGCCATCAGCCAGTTATGTTTGCAGGAACAGCCAATCGATAACTATGGATTTTTTTCATCAACATCTAATTCATACAAAACTTATTTTCTATTATCTATTTCTGAATCGTTGTGAAGTGAAACAACAGCAAAACCGAAGGAGGACGGTCGTTTTTGCTTCCAAATTACCCGACCTTTGATGTCTGATGTGGTTTTACTCCTTATGTCCCCATATTTTACAGTACCATATTTTACTGCCTGAATATAAATTTGTAATCCTAGTATTGTTTGCTATGTACAGGGGCACCCACATCAGGGGCAGATAAAGGATTCGGGAAAAGAGGGGGCGCAGTTGGCTGGATTGACAAATTAAACATGCGTGGGGTCTGGGCCCCGCCTAGGGCCCCAGAAGCTAACGAACTCTAGAATGCTTTGTGGTGAATTCTGGGGCTCTTTGAGAATGAAACTGTGAAGAAAACATTCTACAAGGGCGCAAATTGGCGGATTCGGCCGATGGGAGCAAGTGCAATGAAAAGGGCGCAAACATAAAACCGTTATATTGGTCTTTCAAAGATATCACTGTATCACATGTACATGTGTATACGGAATATATTATACAGAGTCGATATAACATACGTCGTATGCAAATGTACATGTCACACAAAAATATATTCCAGAAGAGAACGGGAACAAAAGTTGACAAAACACACACATATTAAATTCGACCTAGGTCTTGCTATCACCGTTTTTTCTCTGAAATTGTACGGGGGAGCGCACGCTCCTTGACCCCCCCCCCCCCCCCCTTAAATCCGCTTATGCACAGGGCCCGATAGCATCAGAACTAGTGACGCTTTCCGCTAGGGAAATGTAACCAATCACAGACAAGAAGGCCAACATGGGACAAATCCCGGCGTACATCCAGGATACATGATATCCATAATCGTGATTCACTATTTGTTCGAACCCTCGAGAAATATGTCAACTCATACATCTGACGCATGGCGTCTGAAGCTTTTCTGCAGATGCTCATTTTATTTAGCAAAATATTTTATATCACAGTAAGTAACCGCTACAACCACCCTTTTCTGATCAAAGCTAGAACATGAGACATGACCTAGCGTTATAGTGATCCTGTTGCATCTCTTCCAGAATACGAAGTCGTTTTTAGAACGAAGACATTTGAGAGGCATGCTCGATTTGCTCTTCTTTGAAATCTCACCATAAGAAGAGCACAGTGGACGATTTCACAGAGTAATGAATACTGATTACCCCAGCAGAAGGATCCCTGTTTACTTTTCATGGTTACTGTGGCAGCTTCGATCCGTTATCGACTAATTCCACTGCAAACATTCCGCAAGATAAGCTGTGACCTTTTAGTCACAACATGGGTTTGGGGTCACCATACATATACCAAAATAAACATGTGTATGTAAGTATCAATCTATTACAACCAACACAACAAGATTTTGATGATATCAATAGCAAACGTAAGCAAAAGCCTTCGAATGTATGCAATTTTTTTTTTCAAAACTAAATTTAAGTGTAACCCATCTAATACAAGACAACAAAACATGTGCACATTGCTTTTGGCGATTACAATCCGTCCGAGATGTCTTTTCATCCGTTTGAACACTCATTCTATGACAGTTTTCGTATATAAACAAACGAAGTGTATCCATGAAACCCGAATGTAAACAAATGCCTAAACTGAACTTAAACGTCCACATCGAGTACATGTTCAAGTTTGTATCGGCATATATAGTGTAGTTATGAGAAAAAAAAATCACTGATATACCGTTGTTTGCGTAGAATTGCGTGTGATGGATAAAGTTCCTGTATTTACGTTCGAACCACCCATTCAAATGAGCAATATTTCCCAAAGGATTGCTTGAAGGCATAACATTTGATGTGAGTACGGCTCATTTAGTTAGTTTCACATGTTTATTGAGAAATATATTTTTCAAAAATATATTGCCTAATACGAAGCCAGTTGCTTTAATCGAAAAACATACTGGCGTCATAAGGGGCAGACAGTGTGTGGAAAGTAATTGTTTCTCTGTACACATGATGAAATTGGTATACAACTGCCCAACAATATAAATCAAAATCCGATGGATCCGATGGAACAAACCCCATGGAATAGATGTATGACAAATACATATTACCTAATCACAAGTCAAAAGACTACTGAGTTTATGTTTCCATCTGAAGGACTGGTGACAAGGTGTTTTAATTGTACAATTTTATATGTTTGAGGAATTAGACAGGTTAGTGTAATCAATAAACTATTTTTGTGTGTTTTATATTTCTCAGTAATTGTCATGCTGTACGACATTGTATTAGTTTAGAGATCTCGGGTAGAGTACCTATAATAAACCCTGCTTCTCGAGATTATTCATGAATGTCCCCAAAAAACCCACATTTAATAACCAGGAGTTCCACATATGGGACTTCAGTTTCCTCAAGCACGTAAAACACGAATCATCGACACAAACAACGAAATAGGCCCGCACTGATTACAGATTCATAGCTATCGAAAAACCATTTCCATCTTGACAGTGGTATAACGAATGATTCGAGGCGATGTTCCTATAATTGAGGGTATTGGGCTCCGAGTTGCTCCGTTTATCATCATTGTTGCCTCTTTCCGTATTCAGATCACGGGCGAAAATCATTAACTTGTCCGTGGGATAGAACTATGACCGGGTTCCGGGTTACAATATCACTCTCGTGAATTTGCTGGAATGTGATAAGATCGAGTACTCGCGACGAGAAATCTTCAATTTGTGATCAAGTAGGAAAACAGCATCTTGAAGATAACTAGCCGCCAAATTAGGGGAACATCTTGAAAGTAATATAAGTCAGGCTTTTTCTGAATGATCATTATCGTCATGGTGATTTAGATGAACAATTATATGCATTTTTTCAATACATGACCATTGATTACCGACCGCAGAACCATATGAAGCACACTTCCCAAATGACGGGAACTATCTGCACAAGTGTTCGAGAAAACGTCCATCTGCAAAAACAAAGATGGACAAGGGTTAAGTGAAGGTCACACGTGTACCGTACGTACTCTCGTGTGATAAGTGAGCATACAGCGGAAGTGCACATGTTGTGGAAGCGTCAGTTCCGGTTTGACGTGTGTGGGTTTCCCGTATTTCTCGCATTCTAAGAACCTTCTGCCTTGTTAGGAAACGTATTCTTCCTTGATGGTATGTTATTCTTCGGGTTATTTTCTCCGTTCTTGGAAAAGTGAATGACAGGGCAGTCAAATTGTCGAATCAGCCATCGGTTTTCGGTAGGACTAAAAGGTTATTCAAGGTATAATGTTATATTGTTGTTTTGAAACACAATTTGAATCTTTCATTTCAAGCTCGAAATGCCTCGAAAAACGATACTGTTAGAGGAATAGAATACTTCCAGTTGTATAAAGATTCATCTAAATTTTTTTCTAGTCTGAAATTATGCTTGAGAAAAAAGGGTTGTAATTTATATAATCGTGTATACTTGGACAAAATTAGTTCTTAGTTATGGAATATTGCCCTGTAACTGTAATTTTTCTGATGAACATCGTAACAATTTTGTCAACTTGCATTATGAGTCACTTGATTGATGATCAATTGTATTCATTTGGATAATTGTCAGGGTTTCGATTTAACGGTTGTTCATGCTAACGTTACCATGAAGAAGCTATCACAACGTTTCCTGCTTCTATCTGTTTTGCAATCATAGTGCTCTCTTGTGCGGGCAATATAAGCAGAGGGGCCATGATTATGTTTTCCAAATGGGATACATGATGATCTCCTGGTTGTGAGCGGGTGTTGAACCCACAAATGTTAAAACGCCCACAAATGTGAAAACCCACAAATGTGAAAACAAATTTTGTAAATCACCCACAAATGTAAAAAAATTAACCACAAATGTGAAAAAGTTTTTTGTCAACTACCCACAAATGTGAAAATCTTCACCCACAAATGTGAAAAAAACTTCACCCACAAATGTGAAAAAAAAAATCAACCACAAATGTGAAAACGATTTTTGTCAATTGCCCACAAATGTGAAAATCTGACACAACATTAGCTTCAACATGAGGAATGTTTTTAGGTTACCGACCTTTGTTCTGAAAACCTATTACACAATTAATACTTTACCCTATTATCATCATTTTTCCATAAAAACCTTCATATCTCAGTAAATATTGATCGTAGAGCAAAAAGGACATTATTTTCGAACCCATAGGGCTAATTGGCAATATACTAGGCGTGGTTTGGTATCAAATTACACCTGTGATGTCAAATTACACCAAACCGGAAGTAGAAATATTTTTCAAGGAAATGGGCTCAGGATGCCCAAGGATCAGTTATTAGGCCGTTTTGGTGTGTTTGAAGGCCAAAAATTTACACTTTCCCCTATTATCACCCACTTTTCCATAAAAACCTTCATATCTCAGTAAAGATTGATCGTAGAGCAAAAAGGACATTATTTTCGAACCCATAGGGCTAATTGGCAATATACTAGGCGTGGTTTGGTATCAAATTACACCTGTGACGTCAAATTACACCAAACCGGAAGTAGAAATATTTTTCAAGGAAATGGGCTCAGGATGCCCAAGGATCAGTTATTAGGCCGTTTTGGTGTGTTTGAAGGCCAAAAATTTACACTTTCCCCTATTATCACCCACTTTTCCATAAAAACCTCCATATCTCAGTAAATATTGATCGTAGAGCAAAAAGGACATTATTTTCGAACCCGTAGGGCTAATTGGCAATATACTAGGTGTGGTTTGGTATCAGATTACACCTGTGGTGTCAAATGACACCAAACCGGAAGTAGAATTATTTTTCAAGGAAATGGGCTCAGGATGCCCAAGGATCAACAAGGCCGGACGAACAACATGCCCAAGCGTTGTGGTTCCGGGGACCCCTCCCATGGTTCTCGGGCCTCACGTAACGGCAACATTACTATTATTATTCATTATATGATGTGTGATATGTGATGTGATGTTTGTCTACTAACCATGCTATGACGGTACTAACCTGGTTGCTACTTAACGAAGTCACATTCGTTACAAAAATTTAAAGATAAAATTGTTTACGGACGACGGACGACGGATGGATGGACGACAGACGCAACGCGATGCCAATAGGTTATCGGACCAAAGGTCCGGTAGCCCAAAAAATCTTTCAGAAAAGTGCTTCCCTGTATTCTTAGGCATTTTAGCGCAAATTTCGAAAAGATTCGACCGTAAATTCGAGATAAAAATAAAAATGTAAGACGTATGACGGACGACGACGGATGAAGGACGCAATGCCATGCAATGGGTTATCAGAACAAGGTTCCGTAAAAAGACATAACAATAAAAGACATTCCTCATGTGGAACCTAATTCGTCATTTTAAAGGTTAAAAGGTCATAATCCTTTGCACTAATATCCACAGAACTAAGGAATCCATCCGGATCAACTGAAGCGACACATAGTCCGAACAATCCTTGATGTTTTTGTGTGGTTTTTGTTGGTTTTTTTTTTTTATATAGTTTTTCAGTTTTTGACAGCATAACGGAAAAACAAAAGCTCACAGTGGAGCAAAAAGGAAACCAAAATCCTCAATTAGCTTGATGTGCGACCGAGGATGACGTGCTGGCTGGCGAAGATCGAACCCAGGTGCAACCCGTCCTCAGACGTCCAGGCTATGTCTCTGAGATAATGAGAAGTAAACGTGTTATGGCAATACCAAGAACATGCACTCATAACCTGAGATAGTGGTGTATTACCAATATAAGCCAATGACGCAGCCATGGCCCGTACGTCATGCGCCCGTACCCGAAAAGAACAATCAGTCGGCTGATCGCCGAGATCGTAACAGAGTCGAATGCATTTCTTAATCCAAGAAGAGATAGTCGGGGAGCGAATATCGTTCTTGAAGCTTTTCAGATAAGAGACGAAAAGAAGCTTTTTGCCTTGTCGGAAACCCTTGGTCTTGTCAAGATAAAAGCGCAACGCACGTACGGGACAGAGCTTCGCGTCACTCTCCAAGTCCGTGCCAAGAGAGGCATCGAGAGCAGGGATCACAATCGCCAATGGAGGGGCCGTAGAGAGCTGGGTTTTCGAGAGAAAAGACGGGAGAACGCCCAGTCTGACCTGAGCATAGTTCTCCTTCCAGCTAATCTTAGGGCCTGTTCGATTGGTAATATTCTGGAAGAGGTAGATGCCTACCAAGAAGACGGAAGATGGTTTTGAATCGAATGTGTCCTGCCATTTTCAGCAGGGAATTAAAATTAGAAAATGATGTGATATGGCGTAAATATTCATCAAACACTACAAATTTCCAAACGGTATTGACTCCGCGCATAAAATAAACATTCTGTTATATTTCGACGATAACTGAGGGAGCACCATTTCGGCCGCCATTTGCAATTCAGCCCCCCGCCATATTGCAAAACTCAGAAGATCTACCGTAAACCAGCCTCCGAGCTGGTAGAGCGGCAGAGGTCTTCCTCTTCCAGAATAACGTCTTCCGTGAGAATCGAAGGGAAAATTTTGGTAAACTGGAATAGGAAGAGGCGAATCGAAGAGGCCCTTTGACGCATCCAAAGCATGGATCTCACCTCGACGCCTGCCAGAGGCTAGGGCAAGGAGAAAAACCGTTTTCCAAGTGACTAACTTGAGGGGCGCCGAAGCCAGGGGCTCGAACGGGGCTGATGCCAGACGGTTCAAGACCAACGACAAGTCCCACTCAGGAGTGGGGTTTCGCGCCACGGGACGATCTACCTCGAAGTTCTTGAGCAATAAAGTCAAGGCATGATCGGTCCCGTAGTCCACACCTTGTCGCGGCAAAAGCGTCTTAGCAATAGCCGTTCTGTAGCCTGCAAGGGTAGACGGCACCCGACCTTCAGAGAATTTTAACATCAGAAATTCAGCTATTAAAGGGGCATTGGCCGTGAAAGGATCAGTCTGCCTGCGCTCACACCAGGCACTGAAGACGACCCATTTCGACTCGTAGACCGCCAAAGAAGACCTTCTATTTGGTCGTGCGAGCCGAGAGGACACTCCCTCAGAAAATCCCTTTGCGCGGAAGGATCGCTGGACAACATCCACGCGTGAAGGGCCAGCTGGCGTGTGTTCTGGTGAAACACCGGAGACCGTGGCTGCCTCAGTAGATCTCCTCGCAGAGGCAACGGCCTCGGAACATCGACAAGGAGATCTAGAAGCTCTGGGAACCACGACTTCTTGGGTTGTAGAGGCGCAATAAGCAGGATCCGACATTGTTGTGCTCGAACCTTGGCAATCACTTGCGGAATCAGAATGGCTGGGGGGTAAGCATATGCATACAGGCCTTCCCAGTCCATAGACAGAGCATCCACACCCCAAGCCAGGGGGTCTGAGATTGGCGACACAAAGGTGGGGAGCCTGTTGTTCCAACGAGTGGCAAACAGGTCCACATGAGGTCGATCCCAAAGGGTACATAACTGTCGAAAGACCGCTGGAGACAAGGTCCATTCGGTAGGCTGTACCTGACCCCGCCGAGACAGCATGTCCGCCAAGACATTGAGACGGCCGGGAATGTGACGGGCACGGAGCATAATCGATTGGGCGTTGCATCACCGTAGCAAGGCCGACACCTGATGACTGAGTGTCAAGGAACGAGTGCCTCCTTGCTTGTTGATGTAGGCCACGACCGTTGAGTTGTCCGTGGCAACCAAAACTGAGTGTCCTGCTAACTCGGATACCCAATTGGCCAGGGCCCTAGATACAGCTTCCAACTCGAGAGCATTGATGTGCCAAGACAAATAATGGTCGCTCCACAAGCCCGAAATCTCTTGGAAGTCCAAGTGGGCGCCCCAGCCCTCCGTGCTGGCATCCGTAAACAGATGCTTGGATGGCAGCGGCAGACGGAAGGGAGAACCTTGTGACAGGTTTCTGATTTGAATCCACCACTGCACGCACTCGCGAGCCGCTGGAGACAACATTACCATCGTAGAGTCGGGGTCTGTAGCTTGACACCAACCCAAACTCAGGCAATGCTGCAGTTCTCGCATATGTAAGCGACCCAAAGGTACCAGCTTCTCCGTTGCCACCAACAGGCCTAGCAGAGACTGCCAGGTGGCTGCCGACTGACACGGATGAGCCAGGAAGGAGGCTAGAATAGGGCGCAATTTGGAAATTCTGTCCTGAGGTGGGAAGACCATGCCTGACGTGGTCACAAACCTGTAGCCCAGGAACACGAAATCTCGAGATGGAACGAGCTCTGATTTCTCGAAATTGATCACTAGGCCCATTGTCTGACACGTATTGATCAACCAATCGCGGTGCTCCAACAACGTGTCCCGAGACTGACTGCGTAGGAGCCAGTCGTCGAGGTATTGATGAAGGAACAATCCCCGCTGGTGGGCCAGGCTCTGGACCTCCCTCACCACCATGGTGAATATCCAAGGAGAAGGTGACAGGCCGAATGGTAGAGCACAGAACTGCCACACACGACCCCGGAAAGCGAACCTCAGATACTTTCGCGAGGCTGAGTGTATCGGAATGTGGAAGAAGGCATCCTTCAGATCCAGCGAGATCGCCCATGCATTCTCTGGAAGCGCTAACCGAATGAACTCGGGCGTCTCCATAACGAACTTTGGAGTCTGCACGAACGGATTCAGAGGCGACAAGTCTATAACTGGGCGACAACTGCCGGAACTCTTTGGAACCACGAACACGATACTGTAGAAACCCGGAGTCCGCGGATCTGCAGGTTCTACTGCCCCTTTCGCGATCAATTTTTTTATCTCTACATCCAAGGCTGCTCGCTTCGCCGGAGCCGACGGCAGAGTGAATGACTTGGGGATGGGGGATAATGCAGGTTGAGTTATGAACTGAATCTGGAATCCCTTCCAGAGTACCCCCCCCCCCCCCCCGATCCAAGGGCTGGCACCCATCTCTTGCCAAATGGGCCAAAAGAGATTTAAGCGCCCGCCGACTGGCGGTTCTACGTGACCAAAATGAGCGGGAGTCGCCATTGGTGACGCGTGGTACTCGGAAAGTTCCCTGGCACTGGTACTTACTGTCGTGACTGGGCCTGGACGCCCCTGCTCCGCCCTTAGACTTGCCGCGGCGGCTGGACCCGGAGTGGCGACCACCACGCTTGGTTCTAGAGGCAGGGGCTCCTGAAAAGGGCTGCTTCTTCCTCTGTTTCTTGGGCTTTGAAGAAGAAGCGGTCTGTGGCTGCGGCCGTGGCTTCCAAGCCTTCTGCTTGGCAAGCAGTTCGGAGACCAGCTGGGCATTGGCCGACTGGAAGCGGTCCGACACTTACCGTTCCTCGGCTGAAAGAGCACCGTCCTCTCCGTGGAACAGGGAGTTGGCGGCCTGGTCCGTGAGCGCCTCCTGTGCGCAGGACAGCAGCATGGGGGCAGAACATAGTAGGGATTTCAAATCCAGGGACGGCTTGAAAGTCAGGGACCTGAGGAAGGCGTCCCGTCGCCACTGCTCCATGGTGAACGCGCCGTAAGAGAGCTGGTGTAGGCGGTCCTGGATAGACAAGCCCGCGCTGGACAGAAATCCGATAGCGGTGGAGATCTGATCCTGAAGGGCAGCTTGGGGGACGGGTCCAGCAGAGGCTTGCTGGGCCAGGTTCTCGAGGAGATCCTGCACGGCGGCTAAAAGCCAGTCCTGGGTGGAGTCGATGAGAACAGCTGAACGAATCGACTGTTGAACATCTGCTACCTGGGCAGGGGTCACCGAGATCTTCGAGGGGGCCGACATATACTGAAGAGTCTTCTTGGAAGGCTCCGACGGCTTCTCCGTGAAGTCCTTGTGGGAAGGCAAGTATGAAGAGGAGAGCTTTCTTTATCTTGTCTCCCTTGGCCTTGATGGAGGCTTGGCGACGAACCTCGAACGCCTGGCGTACGCTGCGGGTGAAAGGCAGTTGCTGGCGTGAACTTGTTGGCGGTACTGGCTGGCCACAAGAAACTGGTTCCACTGACGAGGAGGTTTCCGTCGGAGGCTCTGGCGGAAACTGGGAACCGAGACATGCACGCGTGAGAACCAACTTCTCCCAGAACTGGAGATCCTGAGAGGAGCCACGTTCGTCTACCAGGGAAGGATGTATGGACGCGGAGTCCATATCCTCTTCTTCGTCCTCTTTTTCCGAGTCGGACTCCGGGTCGGGACAGCGACGCTTCCGTGAAGCCGAGGGAACGAAGCCGGAAGAGGGCAGCACCTGGAGCACCTGAGCCGGGGTGACTCCACGGGAAGATCCTGGAGTAGGGCCGACAACCTGAGCCGGAGTGGCTAAGAGCTGGTCCGGGGGTAAGAGGCCTGGTGACTGTAGGGACTGGGTCCGCTGCAGAGGCGTGGATAGTCCACAGGTGGCCTCGCTCGCACGGCCTGCGAGAGGCAAGAATCCAGGAGGAGGAGCAGTCGGGGGATGACACTGGAGGAGGCTGTGCTGCACCTGAGTCGAGAGCTGCGAGAACATCGCTTGCATTTGTGCCGACATGCGAGAGGAGATGTCTAGTTCCAACTGCCGAAAATCCTGAGGCGCGGAGGAGGCAGGTGAAGGTAACATAACGGACTCCGCTGAAGAGCGGCCCGACACACGCACTGCCGAAGGGTGGCCCGAAGGCCCGGACTCCGCTGAAGAGCGGCCCGCAAAGACAGTCGTGAGAGGTTGGCCCGAAGGCCCGGACGTCGCTAAAGAGCAACCCGCAGTCTGGTTCGAAGGCCCGGACGTCGCTAAAGAGCGACCCGCTGTGGCAGGGTCCGTAGAGGGCATCCCGAGGGAGCTGTCTGGTGGCGAGGCTATCCGCTGGATCGGCGGCGGGGAAGGCCTGCTGCGCTGGGATATCGACTGGAAGAGAGAGTGAGAATTAGACATATCATCATAACCTCCTCCCCCCCCCCCCCCCACTTTCACCGAAACATCGCGCCCTGAGGCAGTCAGATGCGGTGGAAGATGAGGCGAGCACTCACTGCTAGCATTGAAGCCATTAGTCCGAATAGAAAACGGAGGCTGGTCGGATCCTGGGATCCGATGGGAACCCGGGTCCCGGGCCCCGACAGGGGCCGGGAGCCGAACTAGCCCTGTTTCTAACTCGACCAAACCACTAGCGTCAGTTACTAATGCCCGAGGTGGGCATAGAAGCAACGCCGTGGTATCGAGGGACAAGCCTGAGCTGGTAGCGGAATGCCGAGGAAGACGCAAGCACCGGGACCCGGGAGCCGAGCACCGTCATCTGACATGAGCGTGACAGATTGTAAAGCTAAATTAAGCCGAGCCGACTCAGTGTCGAAGCGACGGATGGCGGCGAGACAATGCACCCGGGCGGACCGAGAGCAGTCAACATCAGGTGGGGAGGGACGTGAACGGAGGTGAAGTAAATTCCTCAACGCCCCATACACGGTTGACCAGTCTTCTGGTGAACGAGATTCGCACTTTTCGCAAGGAAAATCGTCGATGCAGAACGAATCCACACACCGCCAACAGAAGTCGTGGACCTCCCACGCTGGTAAGAACACGTGGCACCGGCCACACACACGCGTGGGCATGGTCAGCTCAGCTCACTCAAACAGGAAAACCTGGGCGTGGACTACCGTCAACGTGTTAAAAAGGACACCCCTAACGACTAAGAGTCCTTTCCTGCCGAGTTTCCACAGAGGTGGAACGATCCAAGCAATAAAATTAAACAGAAATATAGAGTAGGCATAAGTAGGTCTGCTTCCTTCAATAGGAGAATTGGGAATGGAGGAAGTGGCTACGGTGCTGCCCCTGGTGGCAGCAAGGGAGGGGTCATTCTTTATTCTTCCCCATATGAGAGGTTTCTCTATGGTGGAGCCTAATTTAAGTAGGCTGTTAGGAGTTACCCGTGTAGTATTATGGATGTAATGTATAGGACAATAATGCTGTGTTTGATTTTCACATTTGTGGGCAAATGATAAAAACCGTTTTCACATTTGTGGTTAAATTTTTTTTTCACATTTGTGGGTGGATTTTTTTTCACATTTGTGGGTAATGATATTTTCACATTTGTGGGTGATTTACAAAATTTGTTTTCACATTTGTGGGTTTTCACATTTGTGGGCGTTTTAACATTTGTGGGTTCAACAAGCGGGCACTCAGTCGTATTTCCGAACTAACCAATCCTCCAGTGGCGATTCAACATATAACTCACAAGATATTGCCCGCTAGAGACGTCGTGAGCAGTGAGTGAGCAGATCGCTCCTTCTGTGGCGATGTTGGTCGTTTGTTCTATTTGTCACCATGTGGTCGAATGAAAGTGCCGCCTCTTGATATTTTAGGCTCTTGGGTTGTGGGTATATTTCCGAGCATTTATAGTCTACTTCACGCGTTCTCTGCTGGACTTTCAGTTCTGTCAACTTCTGCAGAAAACAAATATTTGTCAACTTCCAGGAACACAATTTATTGGGTTATTTTAAGGCATCATGAAGCAAAATAAGAATGAATCTCAAAACATTGCGAGCAAAACAACAATAAGACACACCATATGAAATCGAACACGTTCCTTACTAAAACCTATTCGGTTTGAAAAGGGAGCATGACACTCCCTTATCACAGCTTTATCACAGTGTCCTTGTCATGAAATCTGACAAGATAATGACTCAGAATAATTGAGCCTACCAAGCATTAGGCGTTCTCAGACTTACACTTCATAAGTGTTCAATACAACTAGGTGTTTCATCTGCAAGTTTCAGATAACTATGTAGATAACATAGCAAATGCATAGCATCCCTAGCGTCTGGAGCTACAAATATATATATACATGTATCTACTTGACCCTTATCTTGATATCTACAAACTCCAGACCAACATTGTACCCTAGCCAGGCGTTCCAATGGATGCCGTTACCGAGCCCGACAATCTCGCCATAGAATCCGGTGAATTTAGCGAAGAAACAGCTATTGTACCACCAGCCCCCGTGGAACACAGCACAGCTGACAGCACCCGGTCCTCGGTCCAGGGTGGAGAACTCCATGTTAGCCGACGTCACAGTTCCGCCAAACTCCGTGGACAGCATACCCTCGCCTTCGGAAATACAGGAATTATTGGTGATTCAATGAGTCAAGACAATAGACAGTACCACAACAGCCATATCAATATACACCAATGTGTTAATGTGATTTGTTCTTCTATTGAAATTTTCGTCATAGAATTCATCAGACGAATTCATCAGAATGGATGCTATCAGATAATGCTAGATTTTGAATTGATTGATTGATCATGTCTTAATGAATGAGACTATAACACATATAAGACTAGGGACCTGCGTTGCCGGTCATGCCGTCTATTGTTAGTCTGTAACCGTCACTTTCCGGCCCAATCCTGAATGTCGAATATTCCGCATATCTCGTGTCATCTTGGAAAGAGCGCATGTCAAAACGTACGACGTAATCGCTACCGTTGTTCGTCAAGTAGTAAATGTTGTCGTTACCTGTGTGGGGAAAAGCAAGTATTACCAGCTAGTTTTGTGACCTTATGATATTAAATGAGATACGTAATTAACACATAATTACGGAAGCGTATTGCTATCAAGGGTGTAAAAAATATTATCTCGTACGTTCGACTTATTTCTCGTACGTACGACTTAATAACTCGTACGTACGACTTAATAACTCGTACATACGACTTATCAACTCGTACGTACGACTTGTTAACCCGTACGTACGACTTAGTATCTCGTACGTATGACTTAGTAACTCATACATACGACTTATTAACTCCTACGTATGACCTATTAACCCATACGTACGACTTATGAACTCATACGTACGAGTTAGTAAGTCGTACTTATGAGATACTAAGTCATACGTATGAGTTATTAAGTCGTACATACGAGTTAATAAGTCGTACATACGACTTAATAAGTCGTATGTATGAGATATAACTCATACGTACGACTTTGCTTTGCACTTGATTTTATGCACTTGATAGCAATACGCTTCCGTAGTGAAACGTATTGTTATCAAGTGTGTAAAAAATGTATCTCGTACGTATGACTTATATCTCGTATGTACGACTTATTAACTCGTACGTACGACTTATTAACTCGTATGTACGACTTATTAACTCGTATGTACGACTTAATAACTCGTACGTATGACTTAGTATCTCATAAGTACGACTTACTAACTCGTATGTACGAGTTAATAAGTCAAACGTAAGAGTTAATAAGTCGTACGTACGAGTTAATAAGTCATACATATGACTTAATGGTCCGTGTTAGATATATCCACCAATGGTCCGTGTTAGAGATAGCAACCAATTTTTGAAAAGATACCACGATGATAGATTCATACGGAGCCCCTGAGGTGGCATACCGAAAATATTCAGCAATTCGTGCACATGATTTAACAAATTGTGCACACGGTTTACTAATCCGTGCACACATTTTACAATCCATGCGCACGAATTACCAAACTGTGTGCACAATTCAACACTTTGTGGCCACGAATCAACAATCCGTGGGCACAATTTATTATTTCGTGTGCATGAAATACTAATTCGTTGGCACGGAATACTAATTCGTGCCCACAAATTAGTAAATCGTGCCCATGGATTAGTTATACCAATCCGTAGCAACGAAATACTAATTCGTGTGCACGAATTGTTAAATCGTGCCCACGGATTAGCTAAGGTAATCCGTGGGTACGAAATACTAATTCGTGGCCACGAAATACTGATTCGTGCTCATAAATTAGTAATTTGTGCGCACAATTTGGTATTTTGTGGCCACGAATTAGTATTTTTCATGCCCGCGAATTAGTATTTTGTGGCCAAGATTAGTATTTCGTGCACACTAATTGTTAATTCGTGCACACGATTTGTTAAATCGTGCACACGGATTAATAAATATTTTTTCAGTATGTCACCTCAGGGGCTCCATAAATTCACAATCACAGAATACGAAAAATATAGTAAATTGAATAATAATTATCTTTCCTTCCGGATCTTGTCCAGGATGGATGACAATTTTGTGTAATATTCACCTCCATAAAGTTCAATATTTGTTTCCCTTTGTAGAAGTCTGATGACGACCTAGACATTGGCATCAAATATAGTCACTGACATGATCCTCAGAAATGTCTCGAAAACCAGTTTCGAAACAAGTACAGTTCCATTGATATTGAGAACAGTTCCATTGATGTACGACTTAATAACTCGTACGTATGACTTAGTATCTCATAAGTACGACTTACTAACTTGTATGTACGAGTTAGTAAGTCATATGTAAGTGTTAATAAGTCGTACGTACGAGTTAATAAGTCGTACATATGACTTAATGGTCCGTGTTAGATATATCCACCAATGGTCCGTGTTAGAGATATCCACCAATTTTTGAAATGATACCACGATGATAGATTCATACGGAGCCCCTGAGGTGGCATACCGAAAATATTCATCAATTCGTGCGCATGATTTAACAAATTGTGCACAGGGTTTACTAATCCGTGCACACGATTTACCAATCCATACGCACGAATTACCAAACCGTGCGCACAATTCAACACTTTGTGGCCACGAATCAACAATCCGTGGGCACAATTTATTATTTCGTGTGCATGAAATACTAATTCGTTGGCACGGAATACTAATTCGTGCCCACGAATTAGTAAATCGTGCCCATGGATTAGTTATACCAATCCGTGGCAACGAAATACTAATTCCTGTGCACGAATTGTTAAATCGTGCCCACGGATTAGCTAAGGTAATCCGTGGGTACGAAATACTAATTCGTGGCCACGAAATACTGATTCGTAATTAGTAATTTGTGCGCACAATTTGGTATTTTGTTGCCACAAATTAGTATTTTTCATGCCCACGAATTAGTATTTTGTGGCCAAAATTAGTATTTCGTGCACACTAATTGTTAATTCGTGCACACGATTTGTTAAATCGTGCACACGGATTAATAAATATTTTTTCAGTATGTCACCTCAGGGGCTCCGTAAATTCACAATCACAGAATACCAAAAAATATAGTAAATTGAATAATAATTATCTTTCCTTCCGGATCTTGTCCAGGATGGATGACAATTTTGTGTAATATTCACCTCCATAAAGTTCAATATTTGTTTCCCTTTGTAGAAGTCTGATGACGAGCTTAGACATTGGCATCAAATATAGTCACTGACATGATCCTCAGAAATGTCTCAAAAACCAGTTTCGAACCAAGTACAGTTCCATTTCTAGGACATATAGTCAGCCTGTCATACCTATCCAGAATTCTGAAGCCAGGTCACCGAAGCCAGTTTTGTATGTCTGCCAGTCTCTGTCAAAGTTCTCCGACCCATCATGACGGCGCATTAAAATCTGTCCGAGTATGCAACAATACACATCAAAGTTCCAATTCATTTACACCATGCCTAAGTTGTAATATAATGACCTTTTCAGATGTAAAGCTACTAGAAATAGAATTGAGCGATCACCGATATGACGATTTGCCATTGATTGATGCGATCTCAAACCAATATTGAATGTATAAAGTATTTCTTATTTCCTAACACAGTGAGAAATTATTTTTGCTCGATATATGACGTCCATCCAGAATTAGATAATATTATTTCACATGATACAATAATGGGTGCAAATATAGACAGCGGTGTTTATCCAGGCCAAATTGATGTCTCAGTTTCAAACAATGGAATAGTGGGGAAAGAGGGAACAGTTTGTTCATATCCTATGCCATAGTAGACATCGTATGAAAACGCTTTGGCCAATACGTTTCCATTAAAACTGTGATAAGTGTGAATGTCTTGTAATGTGTATCAGTAGTTAAGTTCCAGCAAGTTCAGGCCTAGTTATAACGTACTATGGCCCTTATTTGAACAGTTCTATAGATTAAATATACCATAAAACATGCTCCGCAAAGGGCATGAGAATCAATTTGCGTGGGTGAGAAAACGGGGTATCAATAACAATTTTCCTATATTTTATTTACCTATATGTTTGTATGTCTGAGGAGCACATGGTATATGTTCGTGAATATATACGTTTAATTTCCTGATATCCTTCATTAGATTCACTAGTGGGAAATCAGGTGGAAAAAATATGGTCATATAAAATATGGAATAACATAGTAAGTTATGATATCATTGATATGAACATGAAATATAATATAATATAAATATTGAGAATCGAACCAATACCATATGAATGAATACTTTTACCATTATAAAGAAATTTATTAATGACTGAAATGAGGATAAAACGACTGAATCTACATAAATCTTACAATCCAATCATATCCGTCCCAGCCATGCTCTACGAAGGCATTAACCATCACGTCCGTAAACTCGGCTCCCGGACTGCTCAACCTCAGAGTCTCCACCCTGCCGGGGAACGTCATGACGTCACAACAGCCCGTGGTGAGAGATGCACCGACTGGCGGGCATGCGCACTCATAGCTAGATACGCCAGACGAACAGACGCCACAGTGGTGACAGGGGTCGCTGGGTTCTACCGCACAATAGTCCGTTACTTGGGTGGGGGGGGGGGGGGGGGTTACAAATGTGAAGTATGATAGTTGACCAGTCTTTAATTGAGGCCTATTCCAAAAGTGTTTTATTGGTACCAACATAACTTGTATTGTATATAACTTATATTACGAACATGTTGGTACATAGACTCAAAGAAACTGCAGTGTTTCAAGTGTCATTGCTCTGCATAATGAATGCTTCTGAGGACGATTATCTTTACAAAATGAATCTATTAAGCCCTTGATTATGACTTGATGAGGTTATTGTAGTACAGTTGTGGTTATTACACTTCTCAAAGTTATTAATTTTTAATGTATATCCCACTTACATATACACACACGTATGCACAGGGACTGTTCATATCATCATGCTTGAGTGTTCATTGTGGGGTATGTGACTATTTCTATCACACTTGACAATTTGGGTGAATCCACATCAACATGTTCATCCATATGTGTGTCTATACCTGTAATGTGTGACCAACTACCCATCTCACACATGACCACCTACTCTTACCCAGTGACCGGTAACCCATAGGATGTGACCATCTACTCGTACCACGTGACTACCTAGCCATACCACGTGACCATCTACTCGTACCACGTGACCACCTAGCCATACCACGTGACCATCTACTCGTACCACGTGACCACCTAGCCATACCACGTGACCATCTACTCGTACCACGTCACCACATACCCATACCACATGACCGCCTACTCGTACCCCGTGACCACCTACCCTGTTACGGTCTACTCGTACCACATGACAGCCTACTCATACCACATGACCCTCTTCTCGTGTCCATGACCGCTTACCCATACCATGTGACTGTCTAATCGTAGCACATGACTGCCTACTCGTACCACGTGACCACCTATACATACCATGTGATCACTTACTCGTACCATGTGACCACCTATGCATACCACGTGACCACCTACTCGTACCATGTGACCACCTATGCATACCACGTGACCACCTACTCACCCCACGTGATTGCCTACTCGTATCACGTCACCACATACCGATACCACGTGACCACCTACTCGTACCACATGACTGCCTACTTGTACCACGTGACCACCTACTCCTACCACGTGACTGCCTACTCGCCCCACAAGACTGCCTACCTGTCTCACACGTGGACCCTCCCCAGCCGTAGACACAGAGACACGTGGCCCCCACACCACGGACACCGACCACACACGTGGCTCCATTCTTACAAGGACTCGGCTCACACGAGGCCACGTCCACGTCTGAAACCAGAGGGCAACATAGTTTGATAGTGAAACGAATCAAATCCAAGTATTGGGCACTATATATGTAATTTCAACCAAACTCATTGTAAGTTATTATATCACAATCTGCAATCCTAACAAAATTGGTATACTTCAAGGCACTATGTTATCATCATATTAGAAAAGCTATGATCAAATGCTCCAAACGGCTGAACATCTCTTGTCCCACACGTTGCATCCATCACGATGAGTTCCCCAATATTATGTAAAACGCAAACAAATAAATGTAGTCGCATCGTGCCATACGTGTATTGGTTTTAAGTCAACAGGATCATAAATCATGGATATGTCAGTCCGGACCGTTACGTGTAAGGGATTGATGTCATACATACAGACTGGCAATGATTGATTCCTGGGAGTCATGTTATAAGTATGCAGATATAATCATGATAATGTAGGTGAGATAGCCTGCTTGCTTAGGAGAATAATAAAACGGTAAAGAAACTTAGATTATTCGACTATATACGTTGAACGGGAACTAGGCAAGAGATACAGAGATCTGATCTAATCGATTGGTTTTCTTTAGATGTTGGTAATTACCATGACAAAGCCTTTGCGAGGCATACAATTTGTGTGATGTTTTCGTCATGGATCGAAATGATCTTGAATGACCCTGACAGGGGTTCGAAATAGACTAGGCAGGCGTTAGAAAATCAGTGATAGCCACGTTTTCTGATAACATAAAAACTTTCTCATAGAAATCATTCATGATAAACAGCATAAAAATGGGGGCAGAAGAAAGTGATAACATATTGTTTGACGTGCTAGTTTTGAGAAGGCATTGGACAATATGGCACTCAATTGTGCAATATGAAAAAGCGAAATGATGTAGCAGTATACGTTTGTTTTCTTTCTAATTCATACTTATGGAATAATAAGTTATACGCATTATATACTAAATCAGATGTGAGATATACTAAAGCATACATATGAGGTAATAAATCTTACGTGCAAGAAACCATGTCATGCGTAGAAGATACTAAGTCATAAATAGGAGATACTGATTCTCTGCATACAAGACCGATTTGGGATACAAAGCAATGTGTTCGTCCTTCATGTTTTCCAGCTGACCATTTTGCTTCTTTGATGCTTTTCATGAAAAAAAAAACACATCGTGCACACTTCTTACCAATGATAGTGGAATATCTCCTACATATGTCTTATTATCTCCTATGACTTATAATCACATACATATTATTTATAATCACTAAGGTATGAGTCAGTATTTCCTACGAATGATATTTTATCCCCACGTTGTCATTGGTTAAAAGCTGGTCACGTGTCTATGCATAAAAGTGCATATTCACCAGACCAACCAATCAAGTTTTTTTATATTCACCAATCGGTCCAAATCACATGTATGTACCTCTCGCCGAAGAGCAATCCAAATGTTTTTTTTATATTTTTTTTTCTTTCTGTTACTAGTTTCGCGTATTTAGTGACCTGGTGAATTGAATGAGCTTGTTTCAGAAACCATTCCTCGTTTGTGTTCCTGAAATATTGACATCAAACTGGAATCTAAAGGCGAGACTGGCGCAGTACTCATTCGAATCAACACATGATAGTTTGGGATGTATTGTGTTTATATCATAACATCCACATCATACATAAACTTTGCTTCAGTATTTGCATGAAATTCTTTTGCAAGAGGTACATATTTTCACGTATTCACCTCACCAAAAGTCAATATTTGTAGAGTATGTAAGTATCAATCTATTACTACCACTCATACGTTAGTAGCTGTTGTTACATGTATTATTTAGTATGCTGTCCTGTATCCTTCCCGTGAGTACGCATCAATATTACTGGATGGAAGGATACAGGGAAGCTTGCTGAATAAAACATGGTATGTATGTATTATGCATGCAAGTATATCATATGACTTGAGATCTAGTATATATGTGCTAGTGTTGCATACATGTCATTTAAAGATCTCGAACATATTTGTTAGTACCTGACTTAAAATGAATTACGTACCACTTAAAAAGTAAATGACTCCAAAACTCCACCCCACTTTGTGGCATGAACTGGTTTGTTTGTCAACCGACTCGATCCAGTACAGACCTGATTTGACGTAGAGCGTGGAGTTGTAGTCCTGCACTAGGTGAGTCTCCAGTGAGCCCGGGACTCGCTGTATGAGCTCACACACAAGGCCGGAGTTCTTCCGGTGGTGGAGGCTAGCTGCCACACATCCGTCACCTTCTCTGGAGCAGAGGTCCTTACACCGAGCACCACTTCTCACGGGATGGGCGGCGACGACCTCAGCTGACACGAGGCGATGGTGCTGGTGGCTGTCGTACAGGCAAGAGGCGGTAACTGTGACGAGTGTCAGCATGGGTGAGGTCAACAGAACGAGGGTTTGGCGAGTGGGTTCCATGTCTCAGAATCGTGCGTTCCTTCCGACTCTACGAGCGGTCATTTGTTGTCCCAAAAGGCTCTGCACCTCTGGTTTTGTCTCTGATGAACTGCAACGAAGAACACGAACTCGCATTGTGAAATAAACTCTGTGATAATATCGTGATAGACTACACGAACAAATCATGTTCATCCACAAACCATCCATTACAACAATTTGCCTTAGGTAAACTGATCATCATTGCATTCGAAAGACCGGCCCCAACACTTAGTGCCTCAATAATGATACACATATTTCCATGGCATAGGCCATCATCCAGTAAGTATGCTGAGTGATAATTCACAGACATAATGGCGCCAATTTCCATAAAAAAACACATTATTCCATGAAATGGCAATGCCGTGTCGACAGCAACAAAGTTATAATAACTACTTTCATGAGAGCAAATCCATTAAAATATCTATTTCACCAATTTTCAGCTGTCTCTGAAACGAAATGTGAATGGAAAGAAAAAACACAATAACAATACAACATAACGCAATAATGACGAATCTGTTTAAAGATCGATTCCTTTATTATAAGATACCATTACCCAGGAATCTGAATATACCAAAAATTACTTGCTCAACAATAAATGGGTGTCCATTTCAATCGCTGTTTCAGCCCTAATAGGTTCCAGAACAGAACATCAAAAACTCTCGACAATGATTCTTCGTGAGTGCGTCCAGTTGCAGACCAGAAGCTCGGTCAAGCTGACGTGACGTGACGTGACGTAACGTCAAAACCAAAGTGTGCAGTGTCTCCGGCACATGTAATGTATGTATCGATAGGGCGAGCGACTTTCCAAATATAGGAGCACTTTCTGGTTGTTAGCTACCAATAATTTCTATTCTGTGTGCTTACAGTCATATTACCCTGTGGAAATTCAGCACTTATTTCTATGACTCCGTTTGTATTATTGATGATTGACGTACAGGGCTCACGAATCAGCTTTCATAATTTAGAAGGTGTTTTCATCTGGTGATCATAACTGTATACAATATGTGTAACTTTCTGGGATGTCAGTGCTTATTTATGGTAAGGGTAAGAGCAGTGAATGGACCTTTCCACAGCACAGTTTTCCGATGATAGCTGAACGACCAATAATCCAGTCATTCAGGTGCTGGACGCAGATTTGTATCCCAACGACTTTCCTATTAGACGCGAATTTTCGAACTACGCGATTAAAATCACCAAAAAAAAATCCATATAGGGAGTTTCCTCCATTTTTCTCGGAGAAACACTTCAGGGAGGAAATGCTTACTTAGTTTTCTTGTGACGTACGCCTGTGACTATTTGTCGCGGTCTGGTCGCGGAGGGGCATTTTTGTTTTCTTTGGGAAAACCCAGACTTTTGGTTTGGGGACAATCTTGTTTTCTCGGAAAACCCAGAGTTTCGGTTACATGTATGTTACAGTGCTCAAGAAACAAAAGTCATTCGTCAGTATTCAGTATAATACTGTGCTTTTTCGCTTATTAGTTACTCCCGCCATTTCTGCAACCACTGGTTAGGAAACTCACGCAGTCGTTTCAGTGGTTTCAAATCTCGCGATACCCAAGACCAGTCAGTGATTAGTGCATTTGAAACACGGAGATTACCGATTATTCATAGTCCCAGGAAGGGCTCTGTGAAAAGGTCCTTTGTGGTAGGGCTGCCCACACTAAATCATGCATGAATGGTATTTACCCTAGAAACCAAGCCTTGAAGTCAGAAACGATACTTTGTTCTTACTTTTTGAGCACATTTACAGTTTGATAGGGTGCCCCCCTCCCACCCCACTCCCCCCCCCCAAAAAAAAAAAAATCCAAAAAAACCCAACAATTGAAAAGATTGCAAATGCCGGCATTCCAAACGGTAGACAACTCAAGTCATGAACATGTCCATATGTGTCATGCTATGATAAACACACTGCTCGAGCAAAACTGCCAAGATTTATTAAACTGTTTCCAAATCACCTACAATTGTTGGTGTAGTAAGACCAAAGAGTGTGGTGAGAAAATCATCAGTAGCTGAACTCTGTGCCAGTTTGTCACAACGACGTTACGGTTTTCACCAATATTTCTGGATGTGAATAAATGATATAAAAAATGTTCATGTATGTACTAACAGATGCAGCCAAATTAAATCGACGATTCATCAATGAAGTGCCATCAATTTGTTTCAAATATATTTCTAAACATTTTTCCTTCATGCACACACATTGCATTTGATGCTTTCGACATGCTCTCGACCAAACATGACTCCAATGCGAAACTTCAAGATATATGTCGACATCAATGAGGTGCATCTCATATACCCTCCAAAAGTGGAACACCGCTATGGTGAGACACACGTTCCCTAGCATTACATTATTCCACCTGCAGGAGTGCGTCTGATTTTGAACGCAAAACTAATGATGATACTAGCCAAAATCACCAAAATCTTGACTGCAGCCCAAGATTGGTTAAAGCTCTGGGGACATAATTGGTCTTTGCATAGTACACGTGTGTTGTTGCTGCAGGGCTTTGCATGTAACGTATGATCAATTTGTGGACTATATTAGCACTTTTGTGCTTTGTTCATGTTCTTTAGATCACATACCTGGAATACATCAACAAACACGTACCCTGAAAATGTTATTACATCCGTTTCAATATAAACTGAAAAGGGTTTGCCTTTCATCACAACTCTCATTCCAGAATTTTCACACACCCAACCTCATTTGCATGTGACACAACAATATTCATAAAATAAATGAAAAGAATCTATTGCAACCAATACAGTCAGATTTTGATGGTGCCAATAACAAAAATAAAATACAACATTTTGCAATATAAACAAAGCCCGACCAAATAGTTTATCCAAAGTCAAACTGGCGTCATCAGGGGCAGTCAGTGTGTGAAAGTAATTGTTTCTACTGTACACCTGATGGAATTAGTATACAACTGCCCAACAGCCTGTGAAAATAATTTAGAAATCCGAAAAAAACATGGAATAGATGTATGATATATGCATAAGTACCCAATCACAAGCCAAAAGGCCACTGAGTTGATGGTATCCTCGGGGACAGATTTACCTTTCACCAGCAATGACATCGACTCAGTGGTATGAATGTAAGTATCAATCTATTACCACCAATACAGTCTGATTTTGATGATGCCAGCCAATAACAAACGTAAAATACTACATTATGCAATAGAAACAAAGCCCGACCAAATAGTTTATCCACAGACACACTGGCATCATCAGGGGTAGACAGTGTGTTAAATGTAGTTGTTTCCTGATGGAATTAGTATACAACTGCCCAACAACCTATAAAAATAATTTGGAAATCCGAAACAAACCCCATGGAATAAATATATGACAAGTACATAAGTACCTAGTCACAAGCCAGAAGACTACTGAGTTGATGAAAACCAACGACTGGTTGAAGTGATGTTAGGAATGCATAAAATTCTAAGAATATGTTTAAGTGGTAAAATTCCTGACACAAACCTGGCATTGATAAGTATCCTACTGTAGACTTAATCAACTATGGACCCGAATCATGCACCTACTGCTAGGAAGAAAGGCATGTGAAGGCATTGTTTACTTTAGAGGACAGTATCAATCGATGTAAATTGTCAAATACCGAGCTAATATTGGTGAATAATGCCAATACACGTCAACTATCTAGAACTGATGACGCACCAACAAAGTAAGAAAACAAATGCTGGAAAGAAATAATAACCTTTACCCTGTCATCAATACTATCAATATGCCCAGTCCGTAATGTGTGCACACCGAGTCAATTCGTACAATATCAGTATATGTACGTAATGTATATGGTATATTGTATAGATCAATGCGGGGTACAAATGCAAGAACACTTTCTGGTAACCAATACAGTATGTGCTCTCTACTTCATGTGCTTACAGTAACGTATTGATAATGCTATTATGATGTGAAATTGGACGACAACCAAAACTCGCTCCAATAAATATATGACATGGATTTACATGGATATTTACATGGATTCCGATATGGCATCAGTTTTAGGTAACTCTTGTTAACATGGTTAAAGGCATTCACTATCTTGAAATGAAATTGACTTTAATCATTTGAAGTTGGCATGATAAGGCTGTTCCACATGATACGGCTGTTCCACATGTAAGCTGTTCCATATGATACGGCTGTTCTTAGTAAGCACTTGTCACTCCTCGGTTCCATGTCGATACCTGATGAGTAATCACAGTTTTCTGCTGGAAACCTGGTATAAAACAAATCCACTAGCAACACGTTGAAATGTGCGCCTAAGTCTAACCCCTTTCTGTGAGAAATTCTACTCATTAAATTCATCGAATATAGTGGCAAATTCGATTCCGAGAAGCCGTATACATGTAAATATAAGGAAATTGTCACCTGATGCAAACCTTTAATGCCGAGATAAAACCAGACAATATCATCAATACATTTCAACTGATACCACCTGAAAATAACTCGAGGAGTCACTGATATTTGAAGTTGAACAGTTGGGAGGGAGGAAATAGCATCGATCCTGTCATCAACAGGATACTTATAGTCAGCCGGTAAAGAGTGCACACTCGGCCAATGTCACAGGTAAAACAGGCAAACCACATCCACGTGGAAGTAAAGCTAATGTATCAGTATATTATATACATCCAATTATATGCAGTAATGTACAGTTATGACCATGTATAGGTCGATAAGTTAATCATTCAAACAACAATGTTGTGCTCTTGGTGACTTCAGATTCAATTGATTAGCTACTCCCCCACCCCACCCCCATATTGCCATATAAATAACTTATATACATATCAGAGACCTGTGGAAAATCATCTCTATGACTTCGTATTTATCAAAGTGCAATGTTGTTATTTATTGACGATTGACTCACATTGCTAGCAAGTCAGGTTTTATAATTCAAAAGGTGGTTTTGTATAGTTCTCTCACAGATGGGTTTCTGACGCGTATTCTGTGTAACTCGCCGAGTTGATTGTGGTAAATAATGCACAAACCGATATGCTGGATGTTAGGTTGTGTTGTCCGGAGAAGTTCATGGAGTTTGAGTACATTATGCGGTACACCTGTCGATAATCAATGGGTGTTGGATGATCCTCGAATGTGTGAAGCCTTCAGAGAATGTTACTATTCCTGCAAACAGTACTTACAATAGACCAATCCATGTGCTGTTGTTTTAGAGTCACTGTATCATGCAACGTGTCCGGGGACCATGACAATAACCTAATAGTTGAGGTTTCTGTGTGGTATCAGATTATGACACTATTGTAGTGATCTTTGATCGTGAGACGGTGTTTATACACGATGTACCAGGAGTACAAAAATTTAAGACACCACAATGAACAAGAATGACAAAATCATTGATTTAGGACTAGTTCATGTCAGACGAGCATCTCGACCATGGAAAGAGCACAATTAAACAGTTCCACAACAGGCGTTGGTCGACCATACAATCCAATTTGTAATTTTCTTCATGCTTCCTCCTGTGTTATGGGCATCAACACCTTCTTCGTTTAAGTCATTTCAGTAGTCAGTATCAAAGTATGCTATTTACCGTAAACTGTAAATCTTTGAGGTCAGGAACTAAACGTATTTTTTCTTTCATTTTGAGCGTATTCACAATGTAAGATGGCACAATCGGTTTCTGGATTCTTGTGTGAAACACTGAGTATCTACCAACCAATGGAGAAAACATTTGTACACACACTGGGTTATTTTATTTATGCGGACCAGAAACACGGATCAGAAAATAGATCCACCCGAACGCTGTATTGTACGGATCAAAATTGTGATCAAACAATATTGGGATAAAAAAGATCAGACAGGTTTACACATGATGGTTCAAAGATGCTAGTTCAGAGTATTGTTGATGTTACTTGCCAAATATTAATGATCAGATTAATAAAGTCACAAAAATGTAAATTGCCGAACTGCATAAATAATACCCTGGTGTGCTGACGCTTTTGAATTGATGACCACAAATACTTGCAACAAGAAGTTTGTGGACTGAACAGAGTGTCGCCAGAAAACGCCAATGTATCATTGTGTATCGCATTTCCACATAACATTAAATGTACATTGTACATACCTGAATACAGTGGTGGTGTGTGTATCCGGTTTTCCGTAAGTTACTATCCCCCAGATAACATGAACTGGGACACGCACCACTCGTGATAACTTCACCTGGGGCTTTGGTGCTGATCATTTGTCAAGAGAAATGTACCGGAATCTTGTCAATAGGATCAACTACAGGGTGTCCAAAAAAACCCAGCAACCTGAAACTACTGACAAATGCTGACATTGCAAACGGTGAGGCAACATATCTCTTTTGACGGCTATCTATTATGTATGTCTCGAGGGCGATGCCCACTAAAGGTTCCGCCATATTACTAGAGGGCGGTCAGATTCCCGGGGTTACATAGACTATCAAAGACAATTCTACACAAGACAACACTGGTGATGGAGCTGGAAAAGTCAAGTCCATCCTGCGACAATATTATGGTAGTTTGACAACTGCATAAGAATGCCCACTTATTTTGTGTTTTATTCCCTAGTTACCATGCTATTCGAAACGCATTGTGATATTAATTTGGAGAAGCAGCCTAATGTTGTAATATGTTTACAGTTCGTTTCTTCTTTGAGGACATAAATCAGCTAAGAATGAAAAGTGAAATAGCACAGTGGTCCAGAGTGAGTTTCGAACTCATGACATTTGTAATGTCAAACCATCTTTTTATCTACCGAGCTACCCAGTCCAGTGTAGCGATTTTGCCCAAAGATCGCGGCAGGTATCTTTGTTGAACACTAAGCAGTTTCACGGTCTATTTTTGGACACTTCAGCTCGAGGCACGCGTTGCCCCGGCAACGCCCTGTAATCCTCTCTCGCCCAGTAAACTAAAACAATGGTTTGACCTAGATCTCCCTCGTGTCTCGTGTTCTGGGGTTATATCTACTCTGGGACCGTTTTGATCTGGGAAGTTGTCTCAGAGCAAGGCGTGAGAGACGACGGGGAGCTCAGCCATGAGCTCTACGTCCTCGATCCGTGGCTAAGGCCCTCACGGGCCCCTGGGGACGACTTCAATAGGGGGCCCGGGCTGGGGTAGACCTTGATGACTCGGGGGCGCATGCCCTCTGGATCACCGGTCTTCTCCACCCGTCCGCGATGACCTGCGGTGAGAGGACTATCTTCGAGGATCTCGGATAGCGGACGACGTTAACACTTTACACCAGTAACGGCAGTTATGTGTGCATGTCAGTATATGTGCACGCGTAGTGCCTATCATCAAATTTTCAACCAAGAATGACATCGATCCTCGACACTGTGCATATATAATTCATAGATTTCTTATTTTCTCTATTAGCCGGTACACGAATGAACTATATAGATATCCGAGTATGTGGGTTTTCGATTTCATTATTTGCAAGTTATCAACGCGCCTGTCGTTTTCACTTTGGCAAGTAGATTCCTAACAAATTGATCATGGGCATTTATGCAACATACTGAAGCAATAACACATGAACATTTATACACAAAGATCATTCTGTTTAGGACAGCTGTCAACCTTATACCCCACAAATAACGACTGTAATACATACAGGTATACGTATAGGTATGTTCGATCATACACGTTCATGGGGAGAAAGAGGAGAGGAGAAACTTTGAAAGTGTCTGCATTCTGCGAACAATATATGAGTAGAGTTTCGTGTACTGCAGCGCTGTTTTATCCCTCATACGCGAATCTACTTGCCAAAGTGAAAACGACAGGCGCGTTGATAACTTGCAAATAATCGATCCTGCGTTAGCCGGTAACACTGGAGAATTTTCATGTTTGAACATCAGAGCTTCGTAATCATTAGCAAATCTCGCACCAATTCAAATGGGAATTTATCCTCTCATCAGAACTGTCATATCATTTCTTCCAGCTAACCACATTTACATGCGATTGCCCGACATGCGACAATCGCTGTGCTACTCACAGTGTGCACAAGTATATACACAAACTCACAACAGGATAGGACAATGTCACGGAACTGCCATAATGTGTGCGACAGACTGGAAGTTGTTCATTGTTCAGGGCTGGTGAAGTGCTGAAGAAATGGTGTACATCAATAACAGAGATTCATATAATACCTCGAAGGCAGTGCCTGAACGCACAAGTGCACGCAAGATAAAACTCATTTCAAGAATAACCACACCAGATTCATCACGGCAAGAGGTTCTGGAAGCCGGCCAAATCAAAGTCTATTTCTACACGTCAAAAATAGTTTTGATCGCGATTTTAATAATTTTGAACGCGTGCAAAACATTTTGAACGCGTAGAAAACATTTTGAACGCGATCAAAATTGTTGAGTTTAATTATTTATTTTGTGAAGCGTGTTGCGAAAGCGTGTTGCATGTTGTGAAGCGTGTTGCAAAAAAAAATAATTATGGCATATCAGCCACCGTAAAGCGCTTAAATAAATAATTAAATTCATTTTTTTTGTACGTACGAAATTAGTTTCGTACGTACAAAATTAGTTTTGTACGTACAAAATTGTTGATCCTACCACACATTTCTATGGCCTGACCCACTGAAGAAAACATAAATAATAACTTAAGCAATTTCGTACGCACGAAATTAGTTTTGTATGTACTAAACTAATCTCAGTGGGTCAGGCCATAGAAATGTATGGTGAGATCAACAATATTGTACGTACCAAAACTAATTTCTTACGTACGAAACTGTTCTAGTACGTACGAAATTAATAATTTTGTACGTACAATACTGCTCGACTTAATTATTTATTATTTTTTTGCCAGGCTTGAGGGGTCTTCTGAAAAATAACAATGATGGCATATATCAGCCACGGTACATCACCCACCGTAACAAGACAGAGTATTACTTACCTTCTCGTCTTCAGAGCAGTACTGAAACGCCTATTGATCCCATAATCTCGAACATGTGATCAGGTACATGTATTTTATACTGTTTGCCTAGTATGTAATCAATCAACAGAGCAAACATGGTACATCTAATCCAAAGGTTGCCGAAGATGGAAATGTCACGATAGATTGCTGGGTTTGTCCAGTAATTAGCAACATTACAAATATGGAGTTGGTGATTTGTCCCAAGGTTGTATTCTCTTCCCGTGCTGGCCACCTAGAGCACACTTTACCCTTGGCTCCCCACCCAATGTCGGGCTCCCCACCCGACACCACGTGTTGCGTAGAAGCCCAGAGATCGATATTCACAGGTTGAGGCAGAAGTAGCTAACGCAAGACTCTTGATGTCGAGGTTGAGAAACAGTGGTCACGAGAAAAAATCCCACATGAAATGAACATATATCGTTAATAACTGTCATAATGTTGGGAGGCTTGTTACCTTTATGGAATAAGATGTTCGGGAGAGAGCTCACTGGTCTCGCATGGCGCTCGCTTTAAATTCATGAAATGTAAAATGTATTATATGATGACTTCATTGGGAGATGAATGTAGTACTAGATAATAATTTTTCTTGATTGGAGTTCAAATACTTAGTTTAGAATAGCCATAAATAGTAAGATAAACTTAAAATAATCAATGGATGGCATATCAACAGATCTGCTACTTCATAGTCTCACAAAATATGGGACATAGTCTCCAGTACTTTACAGGAATTTTGTTAATATTAGTTGTTTCCCAATTCCACATAAACTCGGGACCAAACTCCTCCACTTTCTTAAGAAAATATTTCCATGACTCAGCGCCAAATCCTTCCACCTTCTCTAGAATATATTTCCTTGACCCAGTATTCACCATGGCGCCAAATCCTGCCACCTTCTCTGAAATATATTTCCATGACTCAGTATTCACCATAGGACCTTTGATTAAAATCTCATGGTACTTGGAAATCAAGGTTCAAGTTCACCAACATTGCATCCTATATACCTAGTATACCTACATAAACTTAATCAAGAATCTTTATTTTATGTTTTTTAAAACTTTTTTTGTGTTCATCGTATCTAGGCCAATATAAGCCAAAATATTAATTTCAGATCAAGTATAGATCCAGCACTCTTCTTTATTTGACTTCAAGTTCAAAGTCATGTTTTTTACGTTTAAAATGACGCAGTAGCTTGACATAACCACGACAATCAGGAACTCGATTCATTTGAAACTAGATTATATCGGCATGATTTGGGGAGTGTCCCATTGTTCTCAAGGGTTATTATCCATGTTAGGAACTCGGAGTGGAGGTTAGTAAATTAAATAATAACCTCCCGAGAGGTTACTCTTTCAGAAAATAACATGCAGACTCGCCATGGAACCTACCGAGTGTGAGTGGAAAAAATCTGTATATGATAAATAACACTGTTTTCTATACGTGTTTAATTTGCAATGATCACTTGGACAGGGACACACAAATATACATCAAAATCATCAGAAATACATAAGAGAGATTCAAACAATATGTGGAAAATATACAAATGGAAAGTGCATATCGATTCGCACAGTATAGCCTGATTTAGAGGCAACTTATATCCATACGATATATCCACTTTTTTGTGACGATATTTTGGTACTTGGTTAATGAAATTATCCGTCCTCTGAGCGAAATTCAGTGAAAACGGTCTTTTGGCATTCCGGATCTTTTGGTATTCCTGCGATATTCCACATACATGTATATCCAAAACTGGGACGGAATCCTGTAGAACTCCGCCGGGAAACATATGCATAGTCGAGTTGCGGGTTATATCCCTTCCACAGTGAACCTAGAAATTGTTGAAACAGCAAGGTTTTTTTATTGATATGCATTCACATGTGTCTCCAGGTGATTTTGAGCTTTGTTGGCACTGCGCCAACTTTGGGGAAATTTTTTTATTCGTTAATTAGCATACTAACCGCCAGATATGGATAATTAGCATAATCAAAATACAACTTTTTTAGTAATAGGCCTAGAATCAAGTGTGAGAGCACTTTTCTATACAAGTCTGACCCAAGGATTTCATTTCTGGTGATTTTTTTGTGATCCAAGGTCAAGGTCACCGTATAAGATCGAGGTCAAGGTCAGTTTTCACACAAACTTGTCAAAACTTTTGGTTTAAGGGGATATGGCTAATTTTTGCATTTCTAGATTTCACTGATTCACTCCTGTGTTTATGTAATACTGCTAATTAACTTGAAGATGGTTCATTAATTACTGATGTGCATATATCGTTGACCAATATTCAAATAGCCTTCATCGTGGCGTTGGCTTGACATGTGGCATTGATGTGATCTACAGAGTTGCTGTTCGTAGTCTTCTATAATTCTTGTCATTATTTGGTGCGCACAAATGATAGAATCTGACTATAATTGTGTACTCATAAGTTCATGTCCATTACTGCTTGATCAATTGCTCATCCTCACTGTTCACTACCATCTTCTCTTTTTGGGACAACGTAAAAGCGAACATCACGAACCGGTTCACTGTGCATTTGCAATATGTGCATGGTCCAGATGGGCCTCTGTTGATACATTGAGATGAAATGTCATCTTCCATTTCCCAAATATAATCTTTTATGCTGACATCTAGAGGACACAATTTCAAGTGCCTAGCACAGCAGCATTGATGAGTAGGACGCCTATGAAGGTACAAGTTGTTTTCTGGCCGAGTTAGTGACACAATCCGTAGCGGCTTCCCCTTCTCTCGACATACAGATTATAACATTTTTTTTTACTTGTTGGGGTATCAATCGGTTGTCAATACGGCACTGCAAAAACATGCTTCCTAACTGGTCCGATGTTGCTTCTGTTGCATTATCCTCATCTGTAAAGTCGAACAGTTATGAGAGTCACCTTTCTCCAAAGTCAGGCATCTTCTTGCATGATGAAGCTGGTGTCCCAAGCCGTTGATTCTCTCTGTGAGGTGGTCAGAGTTCTCAGCGACTACACTGATATTTCAGTGCTTCTAGTTATTGGACGTGTGTGATGTGATCTACAGAGTTGCTGTTCCGATGAAGAAGTAGGAACGGACTCGATGCCAACGTCACATATGCCAACTTGGGAGAGAGGCTCTGTTCACAGCTGCTTGTGCCCATGCGACTTGTTGTGATATTGTGTAGTGTCCATTTACCAAAGCAAGGTTTCATTCCTGAAGAAGCTGAAGACTCTGCACACGCTAGATGAGGACAATGCAACAGAAGCTGTTGTTGGACAGCAGTGTTTTTGCAGGTGTCATGTGGGTAACGGATTGATACTTCAATAACACAAGTCTCTCAACCAGGGACATATGACAACTTGTCTCTTTATGGGTGCTGTGCTCATATTCATATGCTGCTATAGTCGGCAGCTGACAAAATGCGTTCAAAGAATATGGTTAGGAATATGGTTTATGGTTGGGAAATGACAGGTGACATTGTATAAGAGGCCCATCTGGACCACCACTGTTGATGAGGGCAATCAGTTGCGGCTGCTGAGCAAAGGACAAGGCCTGCGGTTGTCACCATCAGAACTGGGCCGAACCACATATTGTTTCTGCAGGTGACGATTGTTATAAACTGTTCACAAAAAAGATAAGGCGGTGGTGAACAGTGTCGATGAGCATCAACACAATAATGAATTTGTCCTGTAGAATAATCTCGGCATGCTGGGAGATGATAAGTTGGATAGTAAGTTTTCTTGTACAAATTTACAGCCGCAGCTGATCACAGTAATGGACATGAAGTCCACAAAAGTAGTCACCTCGTACTGTTTCTATTCCTACCATGAACGCTAAAATCGTGGTAATTTGTTTCAATGCTACGTCCAATGTATAAAGGATATTTTCTGTCGAATGTTTCACCCTGTGCTGACCTCATTATTTAAAAAATGTAGTGAATGCTTGATGGGTCATGAATTGACTTTATATATTACTGGCAGTTGCATTGTTTGTTGTCATTATTGCGTAGTTGAAGATAAATGTTGTAATTCTGAAGCCACGTTTGTTTACAAAACGATATTCTCTGATATTTATGATATTTTTTTGCAGATATTTTTGAGATGCTTGACGATATTGTATTATAACTTGGCATACTTCATCGGGCAGTCAAATGGCACTTTTTTTCAATGAATCTCAGACCTCTATAACGAAAATTGACTATCGACCCAAATATGAATTTCAGCCCAAACAGAAATCTGATCATATTCCAGTAAATGGTCATGTTTACATTTACCAGAGTTGGAAGTATTGTTGTAGTTTTTGAACAAAAACCACATTAGGTTGTATCCTACACAAACATATTGATTTTGTACAGAAGCAAACAATTACACAAAGTTGTAAGCGAACCAATAAATTCAATGATGGAACTAAAATTAATATTGGGAGAGAATGCCAACTTTTCAAATTTTGTGATAGAAGTCTGAACTTTGGTAGGGAAATTCCGTTTGACTTTGCTCAGAGTGAACATTGCTCAATGGTTTATCACACATAAGTAATCAATACACCATTACAGGTATCAATAATCATTCCAACAATGCGAACTACACACAGAAATGAAAAAGTAAAATCAACTGGTGTGGATGAATGTCCATATACCCTAAAACCGGGTATTTTGACAATTTTGTGTGAAAACTGACCTTGACCTCGATCTTATACGGTGACCTTGACCTTGGATCACAAAAACATCACCAGAAATGAATTCCTAGGGTGAGACTTGTGTAGAAAAGTGCTATCACACTTGATTCTAGGTCTATTACTAAAAAAGTTATATTTTGGTTATGCTAATTATCCATATGTAATATGCTAATTAGCGAATAAAAAAATTTCCCCAAAGTTGGCGCAGTGCCAACAAAGCTCAAAATCACCTGGAGACACATATGAACGCAAATCAATAAAAAAAACCTTGCTGTTTCAACAATTTCTGGGTTCGTTGTCTGGCAACTGGACTAGCAGCTATGCACTCACGTTTTCCTTGCACTGTAAATATAAATAAACATGGAAACAATACCCAAGTATATAGTATCCTAGCAAACAAAACCGAGTCCATTATCCAATCTCAAAGTCCAGTGTCAGGCAAAATCGAGAAAATTTAAATGGAATTTCATGAACCCCCATATATGGCCATAAAGGGGTGAAATCAGGTGTTCCGGAAAGAGTAAATGGTATTCTTGAAAGATGGTAATAGTTTAAGTAATACCAATTATAATGGATATTCCGAATATACTTTGAAAATAAATTTGATCGGAACGTTCATATCGTCATGTAGGTTACGAATGAATTAAATATGAAAACCAATTTACCAGTCGCATTTTGATGCAATGGATCAATCTTTAGAACCAGCCTTAGTGATTTCACCGTCGACGTCTCTATGTCTGTAAATTTTGCGAGTAAACTGAAGATATATAAATAGTTTTCTTTTGATAACGATTTGACAAATGCAGGACAACAATCGTGAAATAGGTCCCACTAGGCTTATTCAGTTAAATTGTTAAAAGAGTAACACCATTTTAATGTTTCCAGTCAACTTCTAGTATATCTTGGTGGAGGATCGACAGACGCACTACAATCATAACTTCCGAAATGAGCGGGATGTATATCACGATATGGCCGGATAATGATATCATTTCGTTTGAACATAGAACATAATTCTCTGTATACAAGTACAGTCCAATAATGCAGACGGAAAAGGGCCGGAAGGGAAAAGCTCGCTAGTTTTTGTTCATAATTCGATGCAATCAATTGGTTAAAAACTCACCCGCTATGTGGTAACTTCCCGATATCCGGTCACACCATCGTTCTCATCATTCAAAGATATGAAGTTTTACAGTTATTGTATCCCGCCAATAAACAGGTTGGAATACGAATTGAAATCCCCAGTGTTATTATCCCAAGCTCTGCATTTTCGCACCATTGAACGTCTGCTAACTGGGCGAATCACTCAACCTGGGTTACTATCCAATACTTAAAGCTGAACTTATGCTATATAAAGGGATGCCGTACATTGCGTTAGAGCTTTCGAAACAACCCCCGAACCTTTGGTGCTGACTGATGACGTACCAGGCCGACCGGGGAGATTATTGGCCGTATAAAAGGCGGGAGCGATATGCCTACCGTGTGACATAGTCAATAGACCCTGGAGGAATACATCTCGTCCCAAAGTCAGTATGTAATGCACTTTTTATGTTTTCTTCTGGCTATTGATTGGGTACTTATGTACTTGTCATATATCTGTTCCATGGGGTTTGTTTCGGATTTCTAAAATATTTTCATAGGTTAATTGTTGGGCAGTTGTATACTAATTCCATCAGGTGTACAGTAGAAACAACTACATTTAACACACTGTCTGCCCCTGATGACGCCAGTGTGTCTTTGGATAAACTATTTGGTCGGGCTTCGTTTCTATTGCAAAATGTTGTATTTTACGTTTGTTATTGGCATCATCAAAATCTACTGTATTTGTGGTAATAGAGTGATACCTACATGTGCATTACGACCATGGAGGAAAAATGTTCCTTGGGGAAATTTTGTGATATGGATATTATTCAATTATACTTCACAGTTCGTATGTTGTCTGACTCTCTGTGGGGAACATGTCAAATGACCATCGGCACATACTGCAGAAATGGTTTTATACCACTTGGCTGTTACAGCCGGCTGCCTTTGGCTTACTCTTGGGCAGCCTGTCTCGCTCCAGTGCATATACCCACCCACATGTTGATCAAAACAAACAACGCGTGGTTCTGTGGTTTTACTTTCGGTTTGTCCATGATGGAAGGTCGTGGGCGTTATCAAACTATTCTTTTTACCAAGTCGTTTACCTATTTATAGCATATTTACAGCTTTAGGACGAACCGGCTTAGACTAAGATCCAAGCTTAATGTGAACCTTGTCCTGAAGACGCACATGAGGAGAAGGCTATAAATGTGAACGTAATGATGATTGATGTGAACTGTTAGGAGAAGGCTATAAATGTGAACGTAATGATGATTGATGTGAACTGTTAGGAGAAGGCTATAAATGTGAACGTAATGATGATTGATGTGAACTGTTAGGAGAAGGCTATAAATGTGAACGTAATGATGATTGATGTGAACTGTTAGGAGAAGGCTATAAATGTGAACGTAATGATGATTGATGTGAACTGTTAGGAGAAGGCTATAAATGTGAACGTAATGATGATTGATGTGAACTGTTAGGAGAAGGCTATAAATGTGAACGTAATGATGATTGATGTGAACTGTTAGGAGAAGGCTATAAATGTGAACGTAATGATGATTGATGTGAACTGTTAGGAGAAGGCTATAAATGTGAACGTAATGATGATTGATGTGAACTGTTAGGAGAAGGCTATAAATGTGAACGTAATGATGATTGATGTGAACTGTTTGGAGAAGGCTATAAATGTGAACGTTATGATGATTGATGTGAACTGTTAGCCCTGTCAAGTTGAAATTGGATGATTGAGACGATTAATGTATATGTGTTATATATATTTTATCAGTTGAGTTTTTTGTGCCATTTTAGTATACCATTGAGAGGATAACTTAATAATCACAGATACAATTAATCGGTTAACAAAACTCTGAAAGAATCCAATTATAAACAAGAATACATCATTTTAGTGCCACTATTCAGTTTGAAATCCCAATTTATTCATACGATCCTGCTGTTATGTTTACCAATGACGTATATTTCTCGCAAATCGGCTCTTACAATTCAGAAGGCGCTTTATATAGACATCCCACATGGGTTTCTGGTGCATATTCTGTGTAGCTCCTTCGGGGTGCCTGCAGTATTCATTTCATCTCATTTTATTTCGAACTCATGGTTCATATGGTACAATAAAATGGTATATCGGATATCACAGACAGGAAAAAACAACAACACCGGGTTGGTATACACGGTTGGGGTGACTGTAGGTAATAATTGATCAGGTGATTGTAATAAATGATGGCTAGTGTGACTGTAGTAAATAATAGTTCAGTCTTTCAAGATTGCACTAAAATAAGAGTTTAAACGTATTTATTTTAATTGGATTTCCCAATAGCATATAGCTAATCGAGGGGCTCTCCACAAACGTATATACAAGAACAATAATAATGAACATCCAAACAAGAGAACAAGGGATCATTCTCAGAAGAATCAATTTACCACAACCTCGAATAATTACTATAATACACGTTATGAATGAATGGTGAGTGGATGAATGAATTAATTAATGATTTAATTAACGGATGAATTAATGAACGAATAATAGATTGAATGAAATGTCCCGAGCTCCCCACACAGAGAGATGTGGATCCACCAACGGATCAGATTACTACTATTGTTGACATGAACATGGACGATGGACATCAGTTTAATTCAATTAAGTCGTCTAATTGACGATTCATACAAAGGAGTTTAACATCGAGGAACGACCAATGGAGACAATAAACCCTTGCACTGCGTGCATGATACTGGTATTGTCTGCGGTAGATAGATCGTTAGAGCCACGGAGCAGGACATCAGCAAAAGTGACATCGTGATGGTTGGGGTGACTGTAGTAAATAATAGTTCGGGTGATTGCAATAAATGATTGCTGGGTTGACTGTAGTGAGTAATAGTTCGGGTGATTGCAATAAATGATGGTTTGGGTGACTGTTGTATATTATGCATAACCCTTTTGTGTTGTGTTGCCCAGAACAGATTACCACCAATAGCTAGATTTTGATGATGACAAAAGCAAACGTACAATACACCTTTTCTGCAAAAGAAACAAAGGCACACTGGCGTCATCAGGGGCAGACAGTATGCGAAATGTAATTGTTTCTACTGTACACCTGACGGAATTAATATACAACTGCCCAAGAACCATTCAACATAATTTAGAAATCCGGAACAAACCCATGCAATACATGTATGATAAGTACATACGTATCTAATCACAAGCCAGAAGGCAACTGAGTTAAAAGTATCCTTGGGGACAGATTTAACGTCAACCAGCAGTGACACCGGTCCAGTGGTATGAATGTAAGTATGAATCTATTACCACCAACAGCTAGATTTGATGATGACAAGAGCAAACGTAAAATCAAAATTTTGCATTAGAAAAAAGCCCGACCAAATTATATAAAGACACACAGGCATCATCAGGCACAGGCAGTGTGTAAAATGTAGTTGTTTCTACTGTACACCTGATGGAATTAGTACACAACTGGCCAACAACCTATTTAGAAACCTATTTAGAAATCCGAAAAAAAAACATGCAATAGATGTATGATGAGTACATGAGTACCTGATCACAAGCCAAAAACCTCAAGGAGTTTAACATTATGCGGTGTATAGACTGCCGATAATCATTGACCCTCCCGTGTGTGAAGCCTTTAGAAGTTGTCGCTTGTCGTACAAACAACGCTCACAATGGACCAGATTTTGTCTACTGTCTCAAAGGCATGTAGCATGCAAAATGTCACAGAACCATGACAACAACCTGAAAATTGTGACCCTCGTGGGATATTTGATTACGACACTTCCACACAGTGACCTTTGAAAGTGGGACGGACATTGTTGGTAATCACACACGATATGCACATTACTCCTTCTGAAGTACAAAACAAAAGACATCACAATGAACAAGGACAAAAAAATCAGTTATAAAAATGTAGAACTAGTTCATGTCAGACGGGCATCTCGTTCATGGACAAAGGACACTTATTGAGCAGCTCCACATCTATCATGTGTACTAGAATTTGTAATGTGATTGTGTTCTCGTGTACTTGTCAGGCCTTGTACTTGTAAGATTCACATCTAACATCATCAAATTTTGATTGTATTATCGGTAAAATGTTCATACACACATTGTACTCACTGAAAACGCAAAAATGAGATTTTCACCCATAATTTAAAAATTCGGAATTTTGAGTTCTATTGTTATATGGTGATAAAGAATATATATGAATAATGGATGTCAAGGCCTAAAGGCCTTGGAGGAATTTCAGGGTGACATATGAAAACACAAAATGCTGACTCATGACGAAACTCCTAATGAGAATAAGATATTTATGCATCTACATGTATTTGAAGGACAAACTTGATATGCCTAAGACTCTCTGTCTAATGTCTGTTTTGCTCTAGGTCGCACCGTTTCCAAGGTACCGACGAAAAATGTTTGTCTAGGGCCACGAGTCCGGAAAATAAAGTCCTTTTACTCTACCACGCACAGTTTCTGAGATATCCACGAAAGTGGAAAATGCCGACTTGGCCAAAAAAATTTCAGGTCAAGATCAAAGTTCAACCCTAGTAACCCTTAATTATGTTTGTCTAGGGCTACGAGTCTGAAAATAACGTCCGTTTCGCTCTACGACGCACCATCCTCGAAATATCAATGAAAATGTAAAATGCCGACTGGGCATAAAAATTCAGGTCAAGGTCAAGGTTCATCTCCAGTACCCTTTAGTTATGTTTATCTAGCGCCACAGGTCCAAAAAACAACGTCCGTTCCACTGTACGACATGCAGTTTCCGAGTGTGTCGACGAAAATATAAAATGCCGACTCGGCAGAAAAATTCCAGATCAAAGTCAAAGTTCATTCCCAGTACCCTTAGATATGTTTGTCTAGGGTCACAAGCCATATGCACTGTTTCCGAGATATCAACGAAAACAATAAATGCCGACTCAGCAAAAAAATTTGAGGTCAATGTCAAAGGTCATCCATAATACCCCTTACGACGCACCGTTTCCAAAATATGCATGAGAGCCTCAAGGATGACTCAGCTAAAATTATTTCGAGCCCTAGGTCAAAAGTCGTTCGACGGATCGGCCTCAAAATCAATAGGCTTCTTCCTCGTCATATATGAACCTCCATGCAAAGTTCTACAGTCATTACCATAATACTTTTTGAGTTATCGTGCGGAAACCAGAAATATTGATTTCATCCTCACGGACCCCGGAGCTGGCTCAAAAACAATAGGCTTCTTCTACACGACATTTTTGACCAGCGGTGAAAATCTGGCAAAGATACATCGAGGCAAACTGAAATTTTCATATAATAACCAAAGGAGAGGAGGGGGAAGAAAAAGGAGAAAATCACCTTGACACAACCATAAAGGTATTTTTGCTAAAATGCCTTAGGCCAAACACTACAGTGATCAGATATGGAGGAATAAGTACAGGGCCTCTCAAAACCAAAACATCAGTCCTCGAATTCACCAGCAAATGTGGGGACTTTGTAGTTGAGAACAACCCAGTTTTTCGTTGCATCTACGTGTATAGTTAATTGACATATCTTAATTTTGCACAAGAAACGACATGAGTGCAAAGATTATTGTGACACCATCACAAATTCCGAAAGCAGCACGAGAAACTTTTATTGCATCACGTCATCGAAAACAAGTGTCATCAGGAAAAGCATGAAGCAAAATATGGCCTCAGTAATTCAACATAAAACACCATCGCTTTCTTTGCTGACGCTGTGCACGAACAAAATCCACATGTTATACGTGAGATGAAGATAACTAGACACTTTATATCTATCCACTGGTCGTGTACCTCATGAACTGCAAATTTGAGCTTAACAATCGCTAGTTGACATTTGATGATATAGATTCATGGTAACACTCTAATACCTCCTAAGGTTTCTCGTATTACAGTTGTTGTTTTGAGGTGTAAACACCTCACAGCTCTCCGCAGAGCATTGCATGGCAGCTTATGGTCAATTTGTGGATTATAATCTTGATAATAGCATTTGGGTGTTCATACTTCTTTCATACTCTTTAGATCAGACACCTGAACTACGTCAATAAGCACGTATCCAAGCGGCATCGCAATTGACAAAGAAGTGATATGCAACAATAAATGTTCACTCATTATGACTACATTCCACCCTGCATAGAAATTTCAATTGTTCTTGTCTAACCATCTTTTGACAAATTAGATTATATGTGTGTGTGAGTGAGTGAGTGAGTGAGTGAGTGAGTGAGTGAGTGAAAAAGAGTGTGAGAGTGAGTGAGTGAGATTGAGTGAGTTAGTAAGTGATTGAATGAGTGTGTGAGTATGTGATCGAGTAAATGATTGAGTGATCGAGTGAGTTAGTGAATGTTTTTGTCGCCAGAAAATATGACGACAATGTTTTCACACTGCTGTTTGCTGTCAATATATGTTCCTTTTATTTCATAGTTCAAGTTGCTTTACAAGAATTTAGCATTCTCCTATGACATTCACCACAGCTCTCATTCCTCACCCAACCACATTTTCATGTGGTACAACGAATGTAAGATATTCAAGTGATAGTAATACTATCAAAATGTGAAAGCCATCACCAGAAAGGCTTCAGAATATCAGTGATATGACAAGTGTCAGAAGACAATGTCACGGATCTTCCATCATATATGGGTGAGACAGACTGGAAGTTGCTCATTGTTCAGTGGTGATGAAGTGTTGATAAAGTGCTGTATATCAATAACCGACACTCACACATTACCATAGGGACAGAAAAGATGACCCAAATCATTACAACAATTAACGAGACAATCAGAGATTGCAGACCCTCGCCCTTCAGATTTAGTCACTAAAATTAGGCGATAATTGAGAGTTTTGGTCTTAAGACCATCGGTTGTACGCCATACGATTGGGAATTGGCCAAAAAAAATACAAAAATAGGTTGAACATTTAATATTGATTAGTTATAGTCAATTATGTGATTTTATTTTTTCAGTTGCCATGGTAACCGTTTTCAGCCGATTTTGGCAAAATTTGAAAGGGATTGAGCCACTTTCATAGCACTCCAGCCCTATAAATTTCAAATCTATCGGACCGTTTGCCTTTGAGTTATGAGCACAGACATTTGCACTGAAACGTCGCTGGCCAAAAATAACCGAAATCGTGACCCCCAATTTTTCGACATCGGGCGATAATGAAGAGTTTTCGTCGTACGACCATCGGTCGTACACCAAACGATCGGGAATTGGCCAAAGAAAAATACAAAAATAGTTGGAAAAATTAATATCAAATAGAACCGGAGTTAGAGCCAATTATGTGATTTTCTTTTTTTCCGTTGCCATGGCAACCGTTTTCATCCGATTTTGGCAAAATTTTAAAGGGTCTGAGCCAACATCATAGCACTCTAGTCCTATAAATTTGAAATCGATCGGACCGTTTGCCTTTGAGTTATGAGCACAGACATTTGCACTGAAACGTCGCTGGCCAAAAATAACCGAAATCGTGACCCCCAATTTTTCGACATCGGGCGATAATGAAGAGTTTTCGTCGTACGACCATCGGTCGTACACCAAACGATCGGGAATTGGCCAAAGAAAAATACAAAAATAGTTGGAAAAATTAATATCAAATAGAACCGGAGTTAGAGCCAATTAAGTGATTTTCTTTTTTTCCGTTGCCATGGCAACCGTTTTCATCGGATTTTGGCAAAATTTTAAAGGGTCTGAGCCACCATCATAGCACTCTAGTCCTATAAATTTCAAATCGATCGGACCGTTTGCCTTTGAGTTATGAGCACAGACATTTGCACTGAAACGTCGCTGGCCAAAAATAACCGAAATCGTGACCCCCAATTTTTCGACATCGGGCGATAATGGAGAGTTTTCGTCGTACGACCATCGGTCGTACACCATACGATCGGGAAATGGCCAAAAAAAAAATACAACAATAATTGGAAAAATTAATATCAAGTAGAACCGGAGTTAAAGCCAATTATGTGATTTTCTTTTTTCCGTTGCCATGGCAACCGTTTTCATCCGATTTTGGCAAAATTCTGAAGGGGCTGAGCCAGCACCATAGCACTCTTGCCCTATAAATTTCAAATCGATCGGGCCGTTTGCCTTTGAGTTATAAGCGCAGACATTTGCACTGAAACGTCGCTGGCCAAAAAAATTCGAAACCGTGACCCCCAATTTTTCGACATCGGGCGAGAATGGAGAGTTTTGGTCGTACGACCACGTGCCATATATCTTATGATCAGGAATTGACCATAGAAAAATACAAAATTAGTTAGAAAAATTTATCTTGAATAGAACCGGAGTTATGGTCAATTATTGATTTTTACATTTTCCGTTGCCATGGCAACGGTTTTTGTCCGATTTTGACAAAAATTGAGGAGGACCGAGCCACGGTGATACCGCTTCTTCCCTATAAATTTCAGGACGATCGGATCGGTTTTGAGTTAAAATCCAAAACCAAAGGTCTAAATCCAAAGTTACTGCACTTTGCATGGGTTGTGATTCTCCAAACGGGTGAACGAGTTGTGTGACGTTTGACTGTTCCTCCTGCATGCTGTTTACATGCAGTGTCATACATCAACATTATTACAACCAACTGGACGATCGAACAACGTGGAGATTTAGGTCAAGGAAATACCATATATCTGACGTCAGTTAGTGCCGCTCCTAATGAAAGCATTGAAGCCCGAGAAGTTATTTTGATATTCATTGTCGCGCTGGCCTTCTAAGTTCGGGTAAAAACAGATCCACGGTGAGGAAGCATGGGCGGCCCCAGTCCTGCTATCATTTGTTTCAAATATAGTGATCTCAACCAAAGGATCACTACGGAGCCCCTTAGGGGACACAACCAAGAGTTAAGAAAAAATATTTTTTTCGCGTTCGAACTCGATCTTGTAGCAAAACCTTCTCAGAAGTCATGGGCGCCAGCATAATCATGTTTTCGCGTTCGAACGCGATGTTTTCGCGTTCCCTCGCGATCTTTTCGCGTTCGAATGCGGAAACCTCGAGAGGGGACGCAATGTTTTTTTTTCACACACAGGTGTGTCCTCTTAGGGGCTCCGTAGATCACAGCACTTTCAAAAATAATATTTCTGATTGCTTTACACTTAAAATACTGTGAGAGCTTTGCGATATTTGTTAATTTTCCGTAATATATACGCATATAGTAGCGCAACAAAAATATTCAGCTAAATTTCTGATGTTGGCGGAACAATTACGAAAGATTGCCAACTTTATAGTTTTCAACATATAAGCGATGAAATAGACGCACCCATATCAAATTGATCCAAAACATTGGGCAACATCAAAACCATTGAATGTCTCAACTCGGATATAGGCCTTCATCTATAGATATGTTCTTCTTTGTTTATTATATGGAGAATAATGAGCAATTTAATCCATTTAATTAGGATTATTAATCACACAAACTTTCCCATCCCAACATATTTCGCTGGCCACAAAAATAATTCTCTCCACTGTTACAGTAGGTTACTTGTAATGTTCCATACCTCATGGATCATGGCGTACTGGTTTATCAGGTGAGCAGTCTTCTCGCTCAGTGCTGGAGGAAGTTTGCCTACTCCAATTGGAAGTCGTGTGGGCATTATGTGAAACTTGGAAATGTAAAGTAGCGAAATGGCACAGACAGTGGAACTTACCTCCCGTGATCAGAGCGATATTGAGGGGCTCATCATAATCCACATGTTTTTCTGTAAAATCCCAATCAACTGGCAATGTACGACGAATATACTACACTGCTTGAATAGTATCTGTAGTTATAAAATCAATCAACCGACCCAACATCGCATATCAAATTTAGAGGTTACCAAACATAAAACCGTACGATAGATTGCCGGGTTTTATCCGGTAATTAGCAAGGGTTACAGATATCCGGTTAACGATTATCCCAAGGTTCCTGTCACACACTTTCGTGGTCGGCTAGAACTCATTCTGCAGCTCACTTCATAATCTGACACCTCATGCTGTGGTGAAGTCTGGAGATCGATACTCACGGGCTGAGGCAACGAAAGTCTTAGTTTGATCAATATGGCGGTTTCAATTGGAGCATATTCTATGTAAAATGGACACATTCTCTGCTGACATAATATAATGGAAATTTGGAAATTGCATAAATCTTCATGTTTATCATAAGTAGAAGACGTGGAATCAATACCCAGTATTAAGTATTCCGAGCAAACAAAACAGGGTCCGTTATCCAATCTCATAGTCCGGGGACAAAAAGTCATATCAGGCATACGAAGTAAGAGAAAACAAAACTGACAAGGAAACTCATGAACCCCCAAAAATGGCCATTAGGAGGTGAAATCGGGTGTTCCGGAAAGAGTGAGCATTTCCTGCCCCACTAGTGGCACCCGTCATGAATTCCCCAAAATTAACATGAAAATAGATATAGTTGCATGGCAGATATGGATTTGCTGTATTTATCCACCAGATCATGATGATGTCCATAGAATTTCTTAAACGCAGCTATAAGTCTTGGTAAAACATATCCTTGTCGCAGCAGTTTAGAGACTAGCTGGGCACAGGTTAGAATCATTATCAATCTCCAACCTCAGGTCTAGAAAGTTGGAAAAAATTAGCGGAGTCTGTAGTATCTTTAATTTCAAGTTCCTTAGGATATATGACATCCAAATAATCACCAAACTTGGGATTATTTAGCGACAATACATCATCTATGTATGGGAAAGTGAAATTAAAATTACATGTTAGTTTCTTAGAACCTCCTCGTTGTAAATGTTGGATAAAATCTGATTCATATGAGTATAAAAACAGGTCTGCCAATAATGGTGCACAGTTTGTACCCATGGGAATACCAATAGTTTGTTGAAATATTCGACCACCAAATTCAAAAAAAAATATTATCAATCAGAAAATTAACCATATTTACCACATCTATTTCAGTATATTTGTATGGGGCATCAGAGTCGCCGTTAACAAAATAAGCGGTATTATATTTAACTACAATAGAGTGGTACCGACGTTGTCCCTTTTTAGAGAAAAATGAATTAATGATTAGTTTTTTAAGCTGAGACTTCAGTTCAGAATGAGGTATAGTTGTGTACAAAGTGGAGAAATCAAACGTTTTGATAGACGTTACTTTTGAAAGTGTGTGAGCATGTAGATATTCCAATAAAGATTTGGAATTTTTTAATATCCACATTTGGTTTATACCACTTCTAGAATAGATGGTTTCAGAGTACTTTTGGAGACCCCGTTTAATTTTAGACAATATAACAGTTAATATTTTAGGAAGGGCTTTGGTAGAACATGACGCTGAACCTGAAATATATCTTTGTTTGTGTGGATTTTTGTGCAACTTTGGGATCCAATATAAGTTTGGTAGATTAAAATCTTTACATGAGGTAGTAATACAAACGAATGCAATACAGACACATGGTTTGATAAGATATCCTGTTTGGGCACAGTAATGGCTTGGTATGTACCATTGGAATTAGTATTGTTGGCAATACCCAGTTCGTCAAACAGACACTGTATATAGTATGCTTTACAAACAAAAACAACGTTATTAGAAGCTTTATCTGCAGGGACAATGACGAACCTTTCTTGAAGTTTCAACAAACTATTAGTAACCACGGGATCATTGAAGACAGAGCTATATTTAGTACTAACTGACTTTGACAAAACATTATTGCGTTTGTTTACCAATGACCTAATCTGTTTGACCATTCTGACAGAGAATCAGTTTCTGCCTTCTCTCGCTTTGTCCATTTTCTGGCATGCTCCTCAACTGCATCCATGATTAACTTGAAATTGTATCTCCATGAAAACGACGTGGGCTCTCTTTATTTGGGACCTTTGGACAAAATGTCTTTCAATGTTTCATTCTCCACTATATTGAGGTCGCCTGAAATAACATGCCCAACTGGATCGTGTATGAACAGAGAGTTAATGCAAGTGCAGGAGGGTGGGTTATGTAAGAGATCATCAATATCCAAATCATTCAATGTTTGTTTGTAGTTGAATATCTTGGAAGCAACAGATTTGGTATATGAGTAGGATATAGATGGAGCGACCGTGTCAGTGAAGTATGATGGTACCTGGGACTGAACAGACTTATGATGTAATATATTACTGATGTTAATTGCATCGATACCTTTATTGGCAAATTTTATCTTCAGAAAAGACCGTTTGGGTGGTATATATTCGGAAGTCTGTGTTGGCTTATAAAGCCGATGATAAACAATATCCATGATAATGGAATACAGACGAAATTCATAGCTATTGGTATTTCTGATATAGTGGGTAGGACATTGGTCCTCTAGTTCATCAAGTTTAACATGAGGTATGGCAAATAATTTAGTGCGAACATAGTGTAGTCCTAGTGGTTGTTTCAATATTGCAAGTAGATCATCAAAGGAAACATTATGAATAGATGGTCGATTATAATGTCGTTGTCCTGATATTACTGATATACTGTACTAATTCCATTTTTAAAATGAGAACCATTATCAATCTATACAAATATAAACATACAATTTGATTCTGCCAGTGGATTACACCCCGTACTTAACTATTATAGCTGTGCCGCATGCGGAGCAGGGACCTATTTCACGAAGGAATGAAATCTAGTTTAGCTGAATAACTCTAGCGTTAGAGTTAGTCGTTTTTATCATTACCAGCATGTAACTTTGGGCGGAATTGTTACTTATCTTGTAGAGCTTATGCTATTGGTAAAACATGGTGTATCTCCGTATAAAGGTGATAATATTATATAAGATGAAATGTTCTATAAAAGTAAGCTTGAGTAAAGAAAGTTACACTTGAGTCAATAGAAGCCCTAAACAACGTCATCAAGTATAGACGTCGCTCGCATGTCCGAAACCTGAGGATCATTCAGGGATGTTACACTGAACTGGTACGCTGCACTGGTGCCCTGTACTGGCACTACGCTGTACTGGTACAGTGTACACTGTACTGGTACACTGCATCGGCACACTGCACTGGCACACTGCACTGGTACACTGCACTGGTACGCTGTACTGGCACGCTGCACTGGTACACTGCACTGGTACGCTGCACTGGCAAACTGCACTGGTACACTTCAATGGTACACTGCACTGGTACGCTGCACTGGTATGCTGCACTGGCACACTGCACTGGTACACTGTACTGGTACACTGCACTGTCGTATTGCACTGGCACACACTGCACTGGCACGCTGTACTGATATACTGAACTAAACTGTACTGGCACACTGTACTGATACGCTGCACTGGTACGCTGCACTGTCATATTGCACTGGTACGAATATCATACTGTGTTTATTGATGATACCCTACAAAGCACGCCAGTGTCGAATCATGAACTTGATATCACCAGAAAACATCATTGTTAACATGTCGAGGTGACTGACAAGTTTTATCAACGCTGTCATGTTTTATCATTGTTGTCATGTCTCTAGTAGGGTTAACCAGTCCCCGGGATATTGCGTGTGGAGTGTTTCCTGTGTATAGTGTAACTGTTCAGAAGCTTCTCTCTTGGAAAGGCGGCCCGCAAGCCACATACATGAAGAGTAATCGGAGTTTGTACAGTATTGAAAATGTAGAAAAATCTCTCACTTTCAGCAATAATCAATTGAGAACAGGTCATAACACTGTATATCTTTGATACTACCTTGTTTGCTTAAATTCCACACCTGCAGTAGTGTTCAATACATGTACACGTAGACAATGGTTTGTATCAACAGACACCTGTAATAATTGATCTACACCGGAGTGCCCTATATTATCTCACTGGCCTCTGGAATATTATACAAGTAAATATCTGACTCGAATTTACAAACAAGTCACTCTAATTTCACTTTTGTTGAGGAAATACTACTTAGGAGAATACATGAGTCTAAATAATTCTTCAACAATGGTATTTGTAAACATCATGAACTCCAAAAATCCACAATGTATCAGAGATTTGTCAGCATATGTTTATTATGGCCTGAAGTTACATGACTAAAATATTGATGGTATTTTATAAAGTGAGCTTGTTCTGTTTTTGCTCGCAACACATTACTTTGAATTTTTCGTGCATATGGGCCTGAGGCCTTCGTGACTAAAGGTTATTATCACATTATTACTTACCGATGTATACATGGTGTCAGAAATACATATCTCTGGTTATGTATTTCTGATGGTGTATTGTCACTCAATAATACCAAATGACAGGTTTGGTATCTCAAGGAACTTGTGATTACATCTACTACAGACCACAAATATTCAGACCTAAACTTGGAGATTGATAAGGATTTTAAACAGATGAATCTGATTCTCTGCCAAACTTGATTATTTCGATTTTCATGCAGTAAATTTCCCTTTTCTGAGCAGCAACTTTCCTATGTCGCCATAATGAGATGTGTTTGTCTCACAACTGATATGCTATTTCAGAGCTAGTTGCAGATATGGCGACTCCATCAACCAGTCTCTAAACTGCTGCGAAGAGGTTTTACAGCTGCCTTTAAGAACTTTTTGGACGTCATTACGATCTGGTTGATGAATGCACCAAATCCATAACAAACATGCTGCAGAACCCGCTCGAATATCTTTTTCATTTGGAATTCATGACGGGTGCCGCATGTAGGTCAGGAAATACTTACTCTTCCCGGAACACCTGATTCACCTGCTTATGACCATATGGGGTATAAAAATCAATAAATTCCCTCAACTTTGCCTAACAGTGATGTACCTCAGTTCTGTGAGATTGGTAGACACATGATCGTCTGCTAACTTCCTGATGTCATCTGACACATGCCATAGATGATTTGTTTGACATGTGATCTGACACATGTCATAGCTGATTAGTTTGACATGTGATCTGACACATGTCATAGCTGATTTGTTTGACATGTGAGCTGACACATGTCATAGCTGATTTGTTTGACTTTGAGCCGGTTGATCATGCCGAGGCCAGAAAGGGAGCAATGAAATATTCTATCTTCCATTCAAAATAATTACGTTTGGACCCTTGTTAATTGAATAATATCAATAACCAAGTGTATATGAAATTGTAAGTAGCATGAGATCGCCGAGTGTTTGACAAAACGAACGCCATCATGGGCAGAGAGAGTATGAACGATCGAGAACAATTGAGAAATATAAGTCTCCTCAAATGTGTGGGTACCCAATCACAAGCCAGTTGGCTGCTCAGCTGGTGGTATTCTCTGGGACATGTTCAAAGCCCGAGACACGAAATCTGGAACTGTGGAGTGTCCATGACATCTCGTGTAACAGTGTTAGCAACAGTGTGGTATATTCTTTGGTCATATATGTAAAATATGGACATCCTGGATGATCAATCTATGAACCTTATGATATGATATGATATGATATGATATAATATGATATGATATGATATGATATGATATGATATGAGGTCCATACACGTCCTTACCCGGAATGAAATCAGAATTGCACCCTTCGTCTCAAGGGAAAACTAAAATCGATTCAAATTATTGGAATAATCGATCGTAAATTTCAACCAAAAAATAATTTTTGACATTAGAGCGTTGGGGGCGAAGCCCCCAACCCTCCACATGTCTATGTGCTGACTTTTTCATGGAGGTTTCATGCCAACCTATGGACGCACGTTTTGGCATGTAAACGTTTAGATACCTACTTCAAATGAGGATTTTCTTCGTCCTTGACATAAAATCTCTCGAATTGATGGGAAACTTGGACTATTCCACAGATATTTCAGGCATGAATCGATGTGTCAGGTTTGAGAAAATTACGTAAAATGTTCATTTATCTAAAAACGTCCCAAAATGGCGGAGCCGATGGAAATTGACGTTCCCAGAATGCAAAGCAAATTTTACCACAATCACGCGTATTTTGGAACACAATTTCTGTTCAGCAATTCGTGCATGCAGAGATGCATGTGGGCATCTGCGTGTGGACATTTTTGGCGTTATGAAGTAAACACAACAATTCGTCTGCGATGCCACGGCTACATTTACCGTAATTTGACGTGTTTACAATTAAGCTGGTGTTCTGTGCTGGATTGCGAAGTCTTTTTATTCTTAACTGGTCTTTTAATTTGCCCAGTAAAGGCATGTGTTAGGCTATATCTGATGATATCAGATGGAGATATTCCTTATAATTTCCAATGTTTTGAGGATATTTTAATGAGGTTCCATATCATTTTAGTTGGCGTATCTGTTCCATTGACCGATTTTAAAATAAATGTTTACTTATTAGTAATATGAATGAAGTAGGCCATGTTTTTCATCCCAGTATACGGAAATGAATTGGAATAATGTATGGGATAAAATTATGGCTTCTTCTTTTTTCTTTTTTTTTTGGGGGGGGGGGGGGGCTAATGTTGTGTAAGATACATCCAACGGTCGTGGTGCTGATGATGTGCTCAAGCTCTAATGTCGTCTTCCGCAGTTTGCTGCATTTTCTTGTTACCCAAGTGGCCAGCACCTGATGGATAATAAGAGCGTCAGTCATATCCACTTACATCACTTATGATGACAAACACCCAGCTAGCAGTGAGCCGTACGTTTAGACTCAGGTTTTCCCAAACTGATTCCGAAACGGATGAAAGATTGGAGATCTCCGGGGCCTAGTTTAGAACAAGGCAGTGCTTTTAGAGAAAAGGAACAGAGTCAGGGAATAGTTGACCGAGCGCTGCCGAGGTGGGACAGCCAATGCTAAATTTTGGAAAGCTATAAAACCTGTTTTCTCTAATGTTCAAACATAAGCAATGATATTAACATAGAGGCTGGGGCCTGTCATCAAGATCAATTACTGCAAACATATTCACTCATCAAGGTGGGCTATCACTTAGATAGACGGGATTGTGATTTGAATTAGGGCATGGTTCATGTGGAATTCGTGAAAGCTATGAAAAAGAACATGGGACAGGCAGTTCGGGGGAGCGCTGACTATGTCGATAGAAAAATTCATTTATTTCTTCGATGACACCATTGATCCGAAAGAAGGAGACTTCATGGATGAAGACAACGAACACGACTTTGAATGGCTCCACTGACCCGAAAATAGAATTCTTAGGTTAAATATTTCGAAGATTCTTTTTAGGAGATCATAAATTAGGAAATAAATCAAGCAATTTCATTGAAAGAAAAAATCAATTATGTAACATTCTTTTTTTTATATATAGAAAGCGATAATTCTGTTTAAGAAATAGAATGATGATGAAGAAAAAATACAATTCCAGAAAATTTTCATGACGTTCAAATTATCTATGGTGCCTTATAATATTCTAAATAATCATCATGCTATCATAACATCATGATGTTCAGAATATTTTCGGTTTCATGAAAATCACGAGTCCATGATGATATTACGTCACAACGTTACAAACATTTACGAGTTTATAAATACCAGAGAGTGTAGAACTAGTAGCGTAAGGATACAATATCAAAAATTTTAATGTTATAGGACAAGAAGGACAGCGTCGACTGCTTGCTTTAGCGCAGAGGATGCTGGGAACAGCATATGGAGTCGGACCACAATTGATGTATTCATCCGCCGTTTCTGGATAATGGATACAAACGTTCCAGTATAAAAGTGTAAGTTTGGGTACAGAAATGATGTTATTTCTTGCAAAAGGATGCTGCTAAGTGTCCAGAAGTATATTATGAATAAAATACGATATATTCTGGTTAATATAGGTGAATTGAACAATTTTCATATATGTTTGCTTACCTTGTGGGGACTTATTTGGAATGATAACATGAGTGATGTCATAATTTGCCAACTTCATTGAGTTCTTGACGGTGGCAGTGTATATGAAGCGATAAAAGTATTCGCAAGGGCGAATTTGCACGAATGCCGATTATGTTATGTCTCTTGTAATGTTCTTTCACTGTGTCGAAAACGAACAACATCTACCGTCTCATTTTTGTGCAACATGAGTATATGTCATAATAATGGTCGCTCATGGGAAAATCAATTGTGTTCCAATCATAGCTGAGATAGAGCGAGATAAGGTAAGAAAATACAAGTAACATACAGTGGAGAAAATTATTTTTGTGGCCAGCGGAAATATGTTGGGATGGGAAATTTTGTGTGATTAATAACCTTAATATAATGGATTAAATTGCTCATTATTCTCCATAAAATAAACACAGAAGAACATATCCATAGATCAATGGTTTTGATGTTGCCCTTTGTTCTGGATCAAATTGATAATTCATGGCGTCTATTTTGGTGTAAAAGCCATATTTTCATCACACTTTATTCAAATCTTTATCCAGAACTTCATTCAAATCTAGTTGAATTGATGGTAATATATTGATACTTACATTTATCACGTTTATGTCGGAAGCCATAAAAGTTGGCTATCTTTCGTAATTGTTCTGCCAACATCAGAAATTTAGCACAATATTCTTGTTGCGCTATTGTATGCATATGTATTATGGTAAACCATCCAAAAATATCCCAAACCTCTCAGAGTATTTGCGTTAATTCACAAGATTAAAATGTAAACCTCATAGAAACAATCAGAAATATTATTTTTGAAAGTGCTGTGATCCTTTTGTTGAGATTACTATATTTAAAACAAATGACAGTAGGACTGGGGCCGCCCAAGCCTATACCCTCCGTGGGTCTATTTTTACCCAAACTTTGAAGACCAGCGTGACGCGCTGGCCAATAAGAAATATTTATTCAAAATTCGTTACGTTTGTCAGTAAGAAGTGCCAAGACACCATTACATCGTTTATACATGAACATAATAAGATGATAATAACAACATAGTATGAGTGTTTACAGGGTGAAAGAATAGACACAGTCATAATTTGCATATAAAACAATCACCACATCTATAGTTCGAACCAGAACGATTTGTGAACCATTCCTTTAATGTACTAACTTGTTTGTAACATTGACATACAATATATAGCATGTGCAGTATAAGACATAAAATCTTCTCATACAAACATCTGTGCAAACAGTAATGAGAAATTAATATGACGTTCACTCAAACGTAATCGACCATAGAGTAACGTTTGAATACAGAGAATCAACAGAAGTTAAAGTTAAACACATTTGATATAGCACTCTTTTCAGTCGAATTCTATCCGCTTTCAAATGCGCTTTACACTTTAACCCCAGTCTGAGTGATTGTACTTGAAGCAGCCACACTCAAAGCGCTCTATACAACACCCATTATCAACCGGTACCCATCTAATCCTGGTGAAGATAGACACACTAGTGGCAAATGCCTTGTCTAAGGACACTAGTGAAATAGCACACAAGGCAGCTCGAGACTCGAACGCATGATCTTTGGATTACGAGTCCGATGCCTTATCCACTGCGCCACTCGACTCCAGAACACTCTATCCCGAAGTGAACTCGCAGATGAAGGCATGCGAGGCGGTACATATCGTGTCTTTGAGATCACCTGTCCCAGCCGCGGCTCGGATGCAGTCTCCACTTCCGTTGGGCTCTACTTGATAATAGGGGTGTGTGTATACGGCCCACGTAATGAAGTCAGGTGTGGCGTCTCCTGTCGGCAGGGAGTGCCCAGTTGGATCCCAGAACACCCCATAAGTGCCCTGAACCCTGGCTCCCAGCCACAAATCAGTCGTGATGTCTGTAAGGTTAGAGCCAATACGTCATCAGCCCATATTCTGTGAGCATTTTACCTATTCCACAAAATATTGTTTTGCGGTACTTCCTAATTGTTTCCCATCCTGGACATCTCTAATTCTTAGGCCATGAAATATTAAAATGGCATGATTTATTAAAATTGGTTTGCTGTTGGCTCCATCCATGAAGAAATTGGTTACTAGTATATGTATTCATTTCATGTACTGAAATTTGAACGAAGACGCAGAAAAAAAAACGAACAAAGCCCATTGACAACCTACAATAATTTTAATTACCAGAATTGAGATGTTCTATAAAATAATATACATGTAGTAATACAATCATACCAAATGTGTAACAATCCATTAATACACAATGCATCCATACCTACTCCATACATATTGCACTCCACATAATAATGCCCACACCCATGACAATGTACTCCACATGCATCATAATGCACTCCCATCAATTTAACGTAATCTCAATCTTAAATATTACTCTCATCATAATACGCTCCCAATCTCAATACACTCCTCATGCTCCTGTCATAATATACTTCATAATGTACTACTCTTTGTATAGACTTTGTTTTGTGGTGTTATCTGCAACTGTCTCCTCTGTTATACCCTCCTCCCATACCAAATAATATATATCTACCGACCTTCAGTTTTTCATCCTAAATGGGATGAATTTCTTCTCCATTCCAAGCATCTTACACATGTACAACATCGTGCAGATATATTACCCTGAGTCCGGTGAGCCAGTTCCTCCGCTGCCTCGGGCGTGAGGACTTCCATCAGGTGAGCCCGAGGGTGTACGGACTGACAGTAAGCAAGGGCTCCGGCCCAGGCCTTCTTCTCCAGGTAGACACCATAACAGAGACCAGTCTTGTCTGATGATGTCATACCGGCCGGACATCTATCTGCCATGGATAAAATACCTCTGTGATGAACGGTGACCTGATAAGGGCATGTTGTGTTTTTCTTTGTTTCCCGTCAACTGTTTTTTCACAAAGTACCAGCCAGTCAGGGGAAAAAAACAAACACAGAAAAAAAACACGTTTATTATCAAATTAACATCTTTCCACGAAGAAACTCGGGTAAAAATGTAAAGAAGGGCATTTGATAATTTGCTAAGGAATTAAGTACTTAATTGATACACGACGAAGGGGAATACAGCAAAATGAAAACCATTGACCAACCTTTTCGATGTTCAGTGTTTTGGGGGATAAAAAAACACTGTTTTCTGGGGGAAAAACGACCAGAACCTTTGTGTTGTTTTCTCAAAATAAATTCTATTTTCACCCACCCGCTGGCGGGAAACAAAGAGAAAATCAACATATTTAACATCAGTTCCTCAGTTAAGACGACGTCAGCAAAACTTCGGAACAATTTAAACATAGAATTTCTATTTTGTACATTTTGCAGATCTGTAACAATCTTGACACATAAAATAGCGCATCTCAACTTGAGGTTGCTTATCACCTAGAATCTATGCCTTGTCGGCCAATTATTGGCATATCTTATTTGGACTATAGCTCGACAATTCGGAATCCGTGATTGATTTTGTTGAAAATTCCTGTGTATGTTATATACATGGCCACAAGGTTGTTCCATTTGCAAAATTGAAGTGAAAGTCGATAATTATCCTGATCCAGAGCCTTAAACACCATATTTCAAATGTAACTTACATAAGAAATAAGAAATAGACAGCGTGTCAGAGTATAGCTGCTTTACTAGAATTAGATTACTCATCATAACGCAGCGAGGCGCGCGAAGCGCGCCGAACTGCGTCTAATGGTATTGAATGGCCGAGAAAATAACACCAAAGCACTGAAAGCAGCAGAAACTAAAGATAGTCCCAGCTACTATGATCACAAATCACAATTTTCATCTCTGCGAATTTTGACCGGAAGTTTTTTACCAACATCGCTAGCCGCGAAGCGGCTAGGCGCCATGTTTGGTAGTGTATTCACAAATCCATGGAGCCATGGAGGACCCAAATATGGCGCAGCTAATACTGCATTTTGGCTGAAGCCGTCTGGATAGTTGTGTAGGTTAGGGGGGTTTGGGGGGTTTACCCCCCAATCTACGACCCATATTCACCTAAATTTTTGTATTGTGATTCATACACTTACTTTTGGTTGCGATAATATGGTCGCAACAGCTCATTCAGTTTATTTTTCAATATGTCTTTCATTGCAATGTCGCTTTTGCATCGCTATAACTGTATTGTGCACCGTATTGAATGACGTCATCTTTATGCGTATATAGCTTTTGCATAGGAACCAATCATATCGCGTCATTGCACCACGCCCCTAGCAACAACAAAGGTCAAGGTAGATCTAGTCGCGTGCGTCACTTTGGCGCTAGTCTTGTTTTGATTTCAGAAGCGTGTGATTTTCCAGCTCCGTTTGTTACGATTATGGTAGAAAATTGAAGGTAAGTGAAAGATCTCGATAAAGTTTTCTACGGTAGTTTAGGGGGTTTGGGGGCTTTACCCCCAATGTATGAAACATGATGATGCTAGAATACATCACCCGTGCCGTGGTTACGTTGCCAGCCCAGCCTCACTCAGTCTCAGGTTCAATGAGTGCAAAACGTCGCACGTGCTCTCTGCCACATTTGAGGCGGATCTAGATGCAACGGCGGATCTCAGTTATGAAGAGATATTTATTTTATCGACTTTGCAACTGTATACAGTATATATCTATGCTAGCTGTGAACATCACAATCACACTTGGAATCATTTTGTCATTTCAGCATTTGCCACAAACCAAAGCCAAGGCAAAGCATGACTGCAAGATCAACTTCAACTTGCATACCAGATAGATCTATACTACAGACAGTAAGCTTACAGCTCTGGCAGAGCCTCTGCGTCGCTCAGGCTGCGGCTACACTACAGACAGGCTGAGACACTCAGACAGCCAGTCAGGCGAGTCAGCACACAGCAACAACTAAATATCTGAGCCTGAAAGAAACTGTACTAGTGCGTAGTGCAGAGCAGCCACCTGCAAGGATCAAGAATAACAGTACGTATATTATATGTGTCTATAATTTACTGTAACTGGAATAGTGTGCAAATACCGTGCTGTCATCATCTGTCAGATATTCTACAAATCCCAAAAACACAGGTTCTGACTGTCAACGTAATAATGGCACAAAACTGAATACTGTGAATAGTTTACTCTACAACTTATTCTCACATTTCAGGTTTCAGTTCTACATGTCAACATGAATGATATGTCATAGAAGGAAACACATCTACTGACAAACCCCACCGAAGGGAAGATGAGAGGCCAAGACCAACCAAATCAAACTTCATCAAGTGGCTAATAGATCTATAATGTTGTCATGTCCTGAGTAACAAATTACAGGCACTATTGACCATGATTTATTAAAATGTCAAAGAAAATTGTCACGCACTCCGAAATGTCTCAATATGTACGTTAAAGTGCAAAACTACAAGATATGGCTTGAATCAAAGGCTCTTTGGCTTGAATAGTGTCAGTCATGAAGGAACATGGCATTGTTTACCTCAAAATATAAAAAGTGCTATATAAAAAATCTCCAGGCATTTAAACATAAGCTGTCTGGATGGTCAGGACCAATAAATAGTTGTAATGTTTGCGTATTATCATGTAATATGTACAATATATGAAATAACTGACAATGGTATGATAATGATAATTTGTTTTTGTTCCCCAATGTTCATCAGCATTTGTATATGTCACCTCATCATCTATGATTCATTGTCGGTCAATAACCTTGTGGCTAGTGTTTAGTGTTTCATGCTATACCGATGTAAAATAAAGTTCATCTATATGATTATTGATCATCATAGATTGATCATGACATTTTGTCAAAAGTTCATGCATAGTGTGCGCAACATACTATCTAGTGGTAGAAGGAGTAGCGATTTTCGTAACCGGTTAACCGTTAGACCGTACCCGCTTCGTAAACGGGTACTCGTAAAAAAATCACCATTGCATCGGCATATTAGTCATAGTGAAACGGTCGGTGCCAAACTTGAGGATTGTCTCGTGTACCGTATGTACTATCCATCATTATTTGCATCTGAGAAATTCATAGAGTATTAATATATATGTGATGAAAGTTTCGTACAGCCTGGATGGCAATGAATAACAAAATTGTACAGTAGTAAATGTTACTATATGGGATTTTAATCATGACCCATTGTTATTGGAAAATCCTGGTCACAGTCAGGCATTACAGTAAACATAGTACTGCTATTAATATTCTGTTTCCATGTTGTTGGTTACCAACATGGTATCACTTTGGCACCACAGATCAAATGTCAATGTATGCATGAAATGCTAGGAAGTGGCAAATAAATGTGTAATACCATGTCTAGATTGTTGCTGCATTTGAATATACACATATATGTTTTGAATGAATTTAGGACACCATAATAGGGTTACTAGTATCTGAATTTCTAGATATGTCATCGGTATAAATAAGCTGACTTCTATTTGTGGTGGATTTCCTGGTAATACTAGTATTGGAATGCAAAAGTAAATTTAGTGTATAATATAGAGCAAAGAAATAATTGGCCACAATTTTGAACAAATTCGTGAAGTTTCCGGCAACGTATATTCCGTGTAGAGAGGATAGTGATATATGCAGGTAAATAGGAAGTGCCTAAACCAACATAGAATCTTTTTTTTTCACCAGGCGATGTTGGTTTTTGGCAGCTATGATGCATTTTCTTGTTTAGAAAGGAAACCCCTAGCGATCTGGGAGCGAATTTCACCGCTCAGTGATTTTTTTTTTTGCGAAGCACCGTTTCGCAATATGGTTTCACGAGCGTTCCTCAATCGGTGTTTGCATTTTTTATTCGAGTATATAACATGAATACGGCAGCTAGACATTCATCAGTCTTTTTTGTGTCGTGGACAAACAACGAGACTGGAACTGCGAGACATCACAACGCGATTCCATGACAACGGCCGCCCGGTACCGTAATTTCACGCAAGCAGGATACTCTAGAAAAAAGTAGATTTCTGTATAGCGTCACGCGAACATGCATACATGAATCAGTATGCTCACAACTGTATACGAGTATATGATAGTGAGTTATGCCGTATTCGTGCGTATATTCTAGAACTTTGGCGCCTTATGTTCCAAAACGCAAAGGACTTTTGAATGCCTGATGCTGGATGGTGAATAGTTCAAATTATGCAATTTTCGTTCAAATTAATGCTTGCAAGCACAGAAAAAAATTAAATATTGCCCAACATTATTTTCTTCCAAATATTGAACTGGTACAATGACATATCTTTGCTTATTAATGAATTCACTTGTTATTAATGAACATTTATACAAGAACATATACATATTTTTTCCTTACCACGGCTATAGGTATTTTCCATATGTTAACAGATTTATTTGAATGCATCAGAAACTTTTTGATATCCACAAAAGACTGGAGCCTGACATACACACAGTTATTCTAGTATAGGGAAGAAAATTAAACACCCATTACTTTATAAGTAATTCCATTCATGCCGAGTTGTACAGTGAACATGCTGGACAAAATATAACCTCCCCATGTCAAATAGGCTTATTTTTTCGTTTATATTATTTTGTTCAGTATAGGTTATTGTACATGAAACCGTGTTCTTTGTTGATCAAATAAAAAAGACTTCGGTCAGTATTTCACTCAATTTTATTGTCACAATAGGAAGCCAGACCGATAACATGGATAACAAAAAAAAAGATATGACATAATTTTGACATAATGTCAAAATTTTAATGACATAATTTTGTATCTCTACACATTCAACCACTCTGATATATTGACGAGTGATGAATATATCAGAGTGAAATTATTCTGTTTGATAGATGCAATATGTAATAGTAACAAATAATAATGACGATAAAATTTGTCCATTGTATACATGATATTAATGAAATAATAATATGCTATAACCACGATTTTACAGATTCAATGTTATGCAGAGGTATGTTCAGTGTGACCCACACTTTCACACCTTCAAATTGAATAGTCATTCAGTAGGCGTTGTTTCCACAATATTGTGCAGTAAAATCACTGTTTGGTGTGATTCGCAGCACTGCCATTGCTCATAATTTCATTCGTTCTTAATTTTCCTGTGTGGGTATGTGGTGCTTGACACTACATAGGCATATTGTTGGCTCGAATAGATCTATTCTCTTGATCTGTTGTCTTGAATAGGCAGGTCATCAGATGAATCTCCAGGGCAATTTTGATCTCAGTTATTCCTCTATAGTTAGTGGTTGGATATAAATATGACAATTGGTTATGAAAGAAAGTTTTTTGTTGGAAAGTTTATTCACAACACAACAAGTATGGGGTTGTCTGTATCTGCCTTCATCACTTTGTGTTACTGATATATTCTTATCGTTGATTATCACAGTTCACAGAAGTCAGTTTCCTATAAAAACGGTTATGAAAATTTTATTTTTTTTTAAATCAACTAAAGAACTTCATTATGTGATACAGCTGTAATTACCGTTTTAAGTGTATTTCGCTCATGAAATTCTAGTCACATAATATCCATTGAATCTCATGCAGTTAGTCTTGGGCAATATCTATTCCCAGGTAGTTCCTTATAGTGAGTTGTCAGGTTCAGAAATAACAGTGGTCATGATGAAATTTCTGCATTTATGATTTTGTGTTACTCATAAACTCAATCATTATATTGATTATCTAGAGGGACAAATATCGCCCATAATGGGTTACCTTTCTTACCTATCAAACCTCATGTCAGAAGTCTTGAGTAATTTGACCATTTAATCTCCTATAGTAACTGTTGCATCTTGAGGTTACAGCTATCAAGCCGTTCGTTCTCACCGCGTCTTAATTGAGGTTACAGTGCTGCTGAATCAGTGAGTTGATTATCTGCAATTCTGCATGCGAGGCATGTGTCCTAAATTCGTCTTCATTTTGGGATGTTCAAAGCATTTAACACACCTTCATATTAATATGTTATTATGCAGACCATAGGGACGCAGCGAGTGGAAAAGGAGCCTTCTGAATATGTAGATACAATAACAACAATTGGTTATGATGAAAGGTTTTTTTTAGTTTTATTGTTACGTACACATAGATCTAGGCCCACTGACTGTCCATGAGCCTGATTCAGACAGTTTTTTTTATTCAACCGCTTGCAAGTATTAGTCAATATTTTTTGGCAATCTTCTAGGCCTAGATCTATCAGCATCATTGCAGTGTATTTATATCATATACATGTAGATACAGTAATACACCGGCACACATATATGCCCATTAACATGATAATAATTAATACGACTATAATACATGTATAGTACGGTGGCTCCAATATGACATAATAAATATTTTTTTCTAGAATAATAAAAATTTTGTTGGGGGCCTTGGGAACAAAATATTAAATAATCTAATTGACGGGGAAAACATTTCTCCCGCGAGGTAAACTATTTTCCCCGTGGGTTAAACTATTTTCCCTGCAGGAGAAATGTTTCCCTCGCGAGGAAAACATTTACCCCGCGAGGAAAACTATTTCCCCCGTGAGGAAAACATTTATCCCGCGAGTTAAACGGGGAATCTATCAGTGTCAAGGGGTAAACGTTTTCCTCGCGGGGTAAACGTTTTCCTCGCGAGGGAAACATTTCCCTCACGGGGGAAATATTTTTTCTCGTGGGGTAAACGTTTCCCCCGCCAATTAGATTATTTTAAACCTTCTCGGTAAAGTCCCTCAGAAAATTGTTATTATCGTAAATAAAAAAAATTATTATGTCATATTGGAGCCACCGTAGTATAGAGATATACAAGAAATCTGCATTTCCACTCGCTGCGTCTCTATGCTCTGCATAATAACATATTAAAACAATAACCTACTGCCTGATTCGAGGTTGATCTCAAATCTTTGTGGTAATTTGATGATCAAACTGTTATGGTCTATGTCATCTGCAGTGATAATTATCGTCCTCATTCGGTGGCATTGTAAACGCCATGTCATGCTCTACGGATGATTGAGTGGCTCTAGTTGTTGCCGGGGCCCCCCACAGCCGCGGCTTACTGGAGTTACATTGAAAATTTACGCGGAAACTGGTATTACCGCCCGGAAGTTCGATGGCACTATTTAAACCCGTACGTTGTTCTCTTACAGCAAGTTTCAGAACTTCTACCACCATGCCAGGGGCGCAACCACGGTTTAAAAGTGGGGGAGGGGGGTCGGTCCAATGTTTGGATAATACTACAGGGGGGTCTGGGGGCATGCCCCCGTAAAATTTTTGGAAATACACATGATAAATGGTGGTATTTGGTTTCATCTGTTGGCTTTTAGCATTAATTCCACACACATATACCATTATATCTCCCACAAAAAACAACTGTCCCAAATTCATGAATTTAAATACTTCCAATCAACGTGAAACTTTGCCTTTCTGATTGTTAGCCATCAAGGATTACTAACCGAGACTCTGTTTCTTTCAAAGCAATGTTAAATTTGTTAAATTCATCGTTTTGATATGTCATTTTCCGACTTATTTCTCAATCTACAAAATACACTCACAACAGGGCGAGCGAAAGGATTATGCTGTGCAGCAAATAGCTAGTGAGGCCAGTAAAACTCACAGGTGATATGCACTCAGGTGCACCGAGGTGTTTGGGATTATGAATGTTCAGCTCATTGTATTCATCTCACAGAAAGTATAGCCCTAGATATTCTCATTATTTTGACGACAACAAATAATAAATATATGCAACAGTCAGTGCTTGTTAAGCAGAACACTCGAATCTTCGTTTTGGTGAAACGTATAAAATGATTTATCTAATCATCAAATTGTACAGCTTTCGTGATATCATTTATGAAACCATGTCTCGGTTCATCATCCATGAGTATATGTGTGTGTGCTAGCCAAGTTTTAGGTCAGGGGATTGTATTGTTTTGTTGATTTTGTTACCTTTACTTTCACATTATAAGTCAATGGAAAAGTGCCTAAGTGCAGTCACCGGTAAGTTACGTGCAATCACACCTTAAACAGCACAGATTGTGGTGAGCGACATATTCAACTAGAACACTTGAATTTTACTATAGGGCATGTAAGTCACATGCCGTTAAGCTGTGATTCTGGTGACCAACAAACATACATCTTATGTGTTACCTGAGTAATTTGAGTTTTGAATAGAGTTCTACTCATATTAAACAAAAGGTGTATGTTTGGTTGCCACCGGAAATCACACCATGACATCACGTGACTTACCGGCCCTATTATCCCAATGTGTACCCATTTTTTGTCGAGCATTTTTGCAGTAGAAAGATGAGATTGTTTTTACTAGAGCTTGTGAAATGTTAAGTATTTTTCAGCTCTCGCCGAATACGACGGATAGACACCTGAAAACTTTCTTTGACACACCCAGCTGACGAATCATTGTTACGCTGCACTAAAAGCACTGTCCTACAGTGATTGACACGGGCTCTAGACATCAAAGTTGACAAATGTACGACCGAATCAGATATCCTTGTGACGTTATAGTGAAGAAACCCATGTGATAATTTGAATCTTCCGTGTTTCAAGTAACGTCTTTTCGTTTGAGTATTGATCCCTGCAGATAATTTTTATGGGCCACTAAATACGTACTTGTACATTGCGCTTCAGTTTCTTCTTAAGATTGCGTATCGCCTAGGATTATTGTAAATTAAATGGTTCCATACAATGTGCAATTTTGGTTCATATCTCGGCCGCTTCGTAACAAACTTAGTACATGAAATTTGAATGTATATTCTGCATATATCTATGGAGGAGAAGCGAATAAGAGACCGACGACTTCATTAATAAATTAGTAAATAAATAGAGTTGAATATTGCTGGATCACCTACCTTTCAATTTCAAGTATCACATCGATATTAATGGCAAATTGATGTGCAAATGTGTATATCTATTGCGATCCCCGGCCCCATGAAGTACTGATCAACGGATTATTCATATGGGAAATACCGTCAATGCTCAGCTGTCAAGAACGTTGTACTCAGGAGTGAGATGTTGTTGTGATGTTTGTTCTATACTACACTTAGAAAAATTGAGAAAAAAGCTGAATTTGCGGTTGAGTTTACAATGGCAACGGATATAGACGTTATTAATGCAACTGACAAAAACTTTCTTTTGCCCAGTGTATTATCAATGCGAATAATATAAAACATGCTATTTTGATTATCAAATGACCACCAAGTGTTGAGGTAAATCTCAAAACAGGCAGTAGGTTTATTATGGTTTATTGTTATTATGATATGTAATCTAACCATAGTCTCAAGAAACTGCACCCTAAAACGCTGTCTGTTTTCTATGTAAGTTACATTTGATTGGCGGTGTATAACGTTCAGGATCTGTATGTTTATCGACTGGGTATTCAATCTGGCCATTGGACAAGCCTCGTAGTTATGTATAGAACCTAAGCAACAAATTTCAGCGAAATCCATTTCCAAACTGCAGAGTTAGAACCCAAATAAAACATACCAGGATTCTACTAGTAGGGCACGGATCGTGACTGATAAGCAACCTTATCTGTCCTTCCAGGGGTAGCTCCCTCCGCGGATTACCGCGAAGCCTATGTAATAACAAGGTTGCCTTGTTTGTGTGTGATGATCTAATAAATATTCTTCGGAACTCAGTCAGGAGCAGAGGGGGATTATTCATGGTCAGAAATTCCTTTTCAAGGTAAAACTTCAATTTGCACCACCATTGTTCGACTTTTCAGAGGATCAAGTCCGCACCCTCATTTTTAAAGCGAGCGATTGTTCACATATTTCGGATGATACGGAGATCACTAAAGAACGGAACCATCCAACAAGAGCTGTGCATGAAACAAACGTCAAATGGTAGCAAAAGACTATTTGTTTCTCGTCCACGGGCTCTATCCGGTGGTCCATTAATAGAAGGACTTTTTTGCTTGTTCAAAATCCATGGAGGACGTATGTTCAGTCACCCAAAGCATGTAATAACATGACAAGCTGATTACCAGTTGGTTATAGCTTTGCGATTTCATGTAAGTAGTGACATAGGTGCTATTGACTGTACACGTGTATTTCGACAAATCAAGTAGACCATGGGGCTGAGTTTACCCACGTATAGTCCAGTGATTCCTCGCCAACTAGTACAATTATGTCCATTAGGGTCCACTCAACGAAACAAAATGATTTCATTGCAATTATAGGCATGAACTTTGTGTTAACATCTTGTAAAAACGGGCAATCCTAGATAAATTTTTCGTGTTTTTCGCAAGGACAAGAGAAAAGTTTACACATGGCAAATAGTCTACTATGTTGGTTCGATGACACCGATTGCCACATGTTACCATACGAATGGGGAATGTAGGTGAGCTTTAGATGAAAGAGTACTCTGTAAAAATCAGTAACCACAATACCAATGGGCATACCAACTCAAAGTTTGGAAAGTATACTTTCAACGAAGCCTGAACAAAGAACACTATCAGTTGGAAGTTACCTTTCCCCCAAAGTGTGGGATCAGCATACGACCCTAAGAATCTGCCACCACCAGCACCGGACGTTATGCACGCTGTACTATACTGATACCACTCACCCATTGAAAGAATGGTTCACATGTTTAATGTTCATTGCATTTAGAAAAAAAGAGTATCCTGCGATACATGGGCCCAAACTACTTGGCCCAAACAAGTAGGGCTATACTTTATGTCAGATGAATTCAATAAATAGAACATAAGTTCGTTCAAATACCCGAGTGCACACTAGCCCAACTCAGCCTTGAATGTTACTAGCATATACTAGTTGATTGCTGTACAACATGTTCTCGTCACTGATCATTTTATGAGTGTAATTTACAGAACATCTACTGAGAAATAAGTCGCAAAATGAAAAACGATGATTTAAAAAAAAAATATTATTTCTTTAATGATGATTGGATGTGTGCAAAGTTCGGAATGTGTTACCTCTCTATTCACATCATAAGTGATGGACAACTGGCCAATTTCAGTCCTTAATATACCGACACTGAAACGCAATTATTTTGAAGTATTCATGAAAACCTATCTCTGCAAAAACAACGAAATTAGATTCGATTTTGTGCTTCAATGTCCTCGCATGATTCAGTCTAACTTTGAGAAAGGATTTATATACATGCACAGAATGTTAGTAGAATAATTTATTCAACCGAAAATAATATTTCCTAAGTCATCTGTAATGCACAAAGTCTACAGTTCCCATGCCACTTCACCCATATCAGCAGATCGCCTCTGATAACTGAAGTATCTGATTACATCCGTGGAATGTTCTCGTCCTTATCATGTGTGCACGCACAGTCTACTTGTGACCGAGCTGTCTAGACACATACCGCAAGAAACAGGGATAACATTTCATTCACACAGTTGTTCAATGTGAAATTATTCGCAATAAAACAGACAATATATTTTACGTATCTGTTCAGTCAATAAAGCTGGGATTAAGTTCAGTATCAGGATTTTCTGTGTGTTTCGACATTTTCGAAAGGTACAAATTGTCTATGTTTTCCTGTAAATAGACCCACGTTGTCATATAAAGGCATTCCAGTTTTCACAGTTTAACGTAGTACGCTACAAACAGGGAGGTAATGAATTGTCGAAATTTAAAAGTTATATCTTGAATATTTTCTCTTCAAAATAACATATTTTATAGAGTCACTGATCAGCATTCTAATACTGAAAAGAAAATAGGGGGTCACCGTGCTGGTTTCTTCGACATATTCGATAAAAATTCACACACATTACTAAAATGACTTAATTTATGGTATTTTTACACATTTTTTTTGCCCATATTCACATCTTGAATCTTGTCTTCCAAGAGAACGGATACGGTGAGTCGGTGACCCCCTATTTTCTTTTCAGTTTTAGGATGCTGATCAGTTACTCTATAAAATATGTCATTTTGAAGCTCTAGATTTTGTTAATACAGTCATTTATTTTGAAAAACGCTTTGACCCCCTCCCCTCACTGTTTGGAGCGGACTACCTTAATGATGCATGACTAAAATTAATCGATATTTATAGGACATGGCCGGTGCTGACCAGTAAGGCGACGAAAATTTGTCAACAATACTGACTTTGTTATGCATGGAAGGATTTCCCAGAAGAGGGCATTAATTGCAACGTGGGTCTTTACTGAAATACTTCAATGAATTTGCAATTGGCGAAGGTACCCCATTACCTCTCAACAATCTCGTCCTCCGCCGAGGGAACTTGTCTTTTGTTTCAGTATTAATCAACATAAAATAGTTTATATGAACAAGTTATGGATGTGTATATAATAACTGCACGTTTCTATTCCAAATGTTATTAGTTCCGGCCGACGATTGGATTCTGAAATCTCACGTCTTTAGCAATAGATCGATAAACAGTAAACACAACCATCGTATGAAACATCGATAGAATACCTCACTTCTATCATGTGGTTTGAATGTAGATCTTTACCCAAAATTGACTTAAACGAATATTTACGAGTAGTTCATATATTCTCCGCCTTCTTACATGTAAATCATTAAAATATTTATTCATATATATCGGTTATTTCAAGCCTCGACCTTCCAATGGCATACAAGGAATGGTGCTCAACTAAATTATTACTCTACTATGCACTCAGCTCATATCTCGCTACAACACCTCCTTGATCATCAAACATCGACCAGGCAACGTATAACCGAGGAGTGGTATGGCAGTGACGTACATGCACGAAACATGCTTTTGGACACTTAATATGACGCTATATATATATTACGTGTAAATTACGTATCCAGGCACAGAATTTAGGCCTACGCAGAAAATCCCAAATACATAAGGGTGAATGGGTACTAGTCTTGGTAAAACGTATATCCTTGTAAATTCGAAATAATGGAAAGATGGACACGAAACATTACTGCTGTAGACTTGCAGGAGGTCCGGTGTCCACCCTTTTTGACAAACTTCACCAAGCAATCAATTCTTGCACTTAAACATTCACACTATCCACATCTGCAAACCATATACATATTGAACATGCAACAGAGATGATATCATAATTTAATTTATCATTGAATAATATAAATTACATTGTATACTTCGAAAATGTATAGAATGTTGTTATGGATCATAGGGTTTGATTTGAATTCACCCACAAGTGGCGCTGGTAGTCTTCCAATATTTTTACGATTTCTGAAGTATAAATCATCAAGTTTTGAAATGTTGCTATTACCAAATAAAGCGGCTGTGTGTGCATTATAACCGATATTTTGAATAATTATCAAAATTCACATTTGTATCTCTTTTATGTCTATGGTATTTTACGAGATTAGATAAGAAAATATGGTACGTTCCATCCCATGAAAACATACCATAGGATAAAAGTTAGTCCAAGGGCTAAGAAAGGTCACCGGACAAAATATATTTTAGATGTTAGCCTTTTGTCCTGTGACCTTGAAAATAAGGTCATTGGTCAATTCAAGGTCATGATAATGTTAAGCATATATCATTTCTAGTATACATGTTCACAATTCATTCATAAGCTGTAAAGTTGATAAGAAGCGAGATATTAGCCATTTTGTCCTGTGACCTTGAAAATGAGGTCAGAGGTAAATTCAAGGTCACGGGAACATTCAGCATATATCATTTCCTATATGTCCACAATTGATTCCTAAGCTGTAAAATCGATAATAAGTGAGATAAACAAATGTCACTCAAATGTCATTCCAATGTCATTCCCACGTCGTTTTCATGGAGATACAATTTTAAGTTAATCATGGATGCAGTTGAGGAGCATGCCAGAAAATGGACAAAGCGAGAAAAGGCAGAAACTGATTCTCTGTCAGAATGGGTCAAACAGATTAGGTCATTGGTAAACAAACGCATTAATGTTTTGTCAAAGTCAGTTAGTACTAAATATAGCTCTGTCTTCAATGATCCCGTGGTTACTAATAGTTTGTTGAAACTTCAAGAAAGCTTCGTCATTGTCCCTGCATATAAAGCTTCTAATAATGTTTTTTTATTTTTGTAAAGCATACTATATACAGTGTCTGTTTGACGAACTGGGTATTGCCAACAATAATAATTCCAATAGTACATACCAAGCCATTACCGTGCCCAAACAGGATATCTTATCAAATCATGCGTCTGTATTGCATTCGTTTGGTATTACTAACTCATGTAAAGATTCTAATCTACCAAACTTATATTGGATCCCAAAGTTGCACAAAAATCCACATAAACAAAGATATATTTCAGGTTGAGCATCATGTTCTACCAAAGCCCTTTCTAAAGTATTAACTGTTATATTGTCTAAATTTAAACAGGGTCTCCAAAAGTACTCTGAAACCATCTATTCTAGAAGTGGTATACCCGGTAAGCCAAATGTGGATATCAAAACAATCCAAATCTTTATTGGAATATCCACATGCTCACACACTTTCAAAAGTAACGTCTATCAAAACATTTGATTTCTCCACTTTGTACACAACTATACCTCATTCTGAACTGAAGTCTCAGCTTAAAAAAACTAATCAATAATTCATTTTGTTTTTAAAAAGGGACAACGTCGGTACCACTATATTGTAGTTAAATATAATATCGCTTATTTCGTTAAAGGCGACTCTGATGCCCCATACAAATATACTGAAATAAATGTGGTGAATATGGTTAATTTTTTTATTGATAATATTTTTGTGGAATGTGGTGGTCGTATATTTCAACAAACTATTGGTATTCCCATGGGTACAAACTGTGCACCATTATTGGCAGACCTGTTTTTATACTCATATGAATCAGATTTTATCCAACATTTACAACGAGGAGGTTCTAAGAAACTAACATGTAATTTTAATTTCACTTTCCGATACATATAGATGATGTATTGTCGCTAAATAATCCCAAGTTTGGTGATTTTTTGAATGTCATATATCCTAAGGAACTTGAAATTAAGGATACTACAGAATCCGCTAATTTTTTCCAACTATCTAGACCTGAGGTTGGAGATTGATAATGATTCTAACCTGTCAACTAGATTATACAAACGTGATGATTTCAATTTTTCCATAGTCAATTTCCCTTTTCTAAGCAGCAATATTCCCATGACACCGGCATATGGTGTGTTTGTTTCTCAACTTATACGCTATTCCAGAGCTAGTTGCAAATATGAGGACTTTGTCTATCGAAGTGCCCAGCTAGTCTCTAAACTGCTGCGACAAGGATATGTTTTACCAAGACTCATAGTTGCCTTGAAGAAAATTCTATGGACGTCATCATGATCGGATTGATAAATACAGCAAATCCATGTCTGCCATGCAACTAGATCTATTTTCATGTTAATTTTGGGGAATTCATGACGGGTGCCACTAGTGGGGCAGAAAATGCTCACTCTTTCCGGAACACCTGATTTCACCTCCTAATGGCCATTTTGGGGGGTTCATGAATTTCCCTGTCATTTTTGTTTTTCCTCACTTCATATGCCTGATATGACCTTCTGTCCCCGGACTATGAGATTGGATAACGGACCATGTTTTGTTTGCTCGGAATACTTAATACTGGGTATTGATTCCACGTCTATTAGCCATTTTGTCCTGTGACCTTGAAAATTGAGTTCAAAGGTCAAATTCAAGATCATGACAATAATCTGCATTATATCATTTCCTATATGTTCATAATTGATTCCTAAGCTGTAAAGTCCATAAGAAGCAAGATATTAGCCATTTTTCCTGTGACCTTGAAAATGAGGTCAAAGGTCAAATTCAAGGTCATCAGAATATTCGGCATGTATCATTTCCTATATGTTCACAATTGATTCCTAAGCTGTAAAGTCTATAATAAGCGAGATATTAGCCATTTTGTGCTCTGACCTTGAAACTGAGGTCAGAGGTCAAATTCCAGGTCACGAGAATATTCAGCTCATATCATTTCCTATATGTCCAGAATTGTTTCCTAGTCTCAAATCTAACGCATACGAAGTAGTGTCGTCGGCAAATAGTATCGCGTTTGAATTTTCAAGACAATGTTGTAAGTCTTCATATATATATGAGAACTGAGAGTGGTCCTAGAACTGACCCCCGTGGTACCTCACTTTTTATGCTGTGAAAATCTGAAAATATTCCATTCTAAGGCACACATTGTTCATGTACTAGATAAATAATCACGGAACCAATCCAGTGCAACACCGGGAATGCCATAATAATGTAATATATGTCAAACAAAATTTCGTGATTGATAGTGTCGAATGCCTTCGATAAATCTAAAACACACTGATTGAAGTAAATTTGTTTGTACTATGTTTTGTTTCAATTCAGCGACCCAATGAACAGTACAGTGTTGGTTACAAATGTATGTATCAACCTATTACCTCTGTTAACCAAATTTTGTTGATGACAATAAAAAACCTAATATCACAAACTTTCAGAATAGAAACAAAGCCCAACCAAACATTCATATCTGAAGCCACACTGGCGTCAATAGGGGCAGACAGTGTGTAATTATAGTTGTTTCTACTGTACACCAGATGGAATTAGTGTACAACTGCCCAACAACTTATCAAAACAATTTAGGAATCCAAAACAAACCCCGTGAAAATAGGTGTATGACAAGTACATAAGAACCCATCACAAGCCAAAAGGCTACTGAGTTGATGGTAAAAGTAGAAGAAAATCCATATTGACTTTCAAAGAGAAGTCCAGAGATATCGAGAAAATAATAATTATACAACAGATTGTATATAATTATAGACCAATATCTCTCCAATTTCCAAAGTGTTGGAGAAGGAAGTGTTTTGAAAGATTAATTCTTGATATCCACAGACTTCTCTCTCCATACACACTTTCCAAGAGGTACAACTTTTATTATTTTCATACAACTAGGCCCCAGGTCAGTTGAAAATGAATTATTCATCAAACCAGATGGGTGAGAATTTAATAAGTTAATTTAATAATTTAGATGATATTCCAACATTTCCACTGCCGGTTTTATTGTACGTCTTGTTGATTATAGCCAGTATATCGACAGCTGTAGCAGGATCCAGAAATAGAAAGCGATTGTTCGCAGTCAATAAATAATGAGTGAGAGGGACTGTAGCATTTGGAATAAGTGCAGCATAATCTTGTCCAATATTGGTAATGGGTTCGCAAACTTTGTTGCTGATAACATTACATAATATAGGATATTCAATATTTATGTTATAACACAAGTGGCACTTTTTCGTCCTTTAACCATGATATCATTTAAATTTTTCCAAGTGGAAGCAATATTTTCTTTATTCATCCAATAAATCGCCATAATATTCTTGGCGAGCAACTCTTATTAGACTGTTACAAATAAATCTATATACTTCTCATGTTTCCATTCCGTACTTCCTCATTGCTTATACCAGCAGCAGATTTTCTCTATTTCAATAAATGATTACATGATCACAATAACCCTTTCGTCATTCATTAGTTTTTGATGGCACAATTACTAGGACTTTTTTTCAGTAGTACGCATGAATCAATCCTTATAATTGTGAGATATAATTTAGATTATTGGCCTTCTGTGTCAAGTGTATGTATCAACCTATTACCACTGTTAACCAAATTTTGATGATGCCAATAAAAAACCTAATATCAAACTCTTTCAAAATAGAAACAAAGCCCAACCAAACATTCATATCTGAAGCCACACTGGCGTCATCAAGATTTCCCAGCAATGTCCAAATAGTAGCAATTATTGATCATAATGAAAAAAGTCTAATTACATGATGTTATATAACGACTTTCGAAGAATCTTTCAGAGCAAAACGCCCATTGCTGTTGTGTTATTATTCATGAGTTATATGTTTGTAGCTACAGCCATTATATATATTATGTATTCCTGAACTTGGATCATTGATGGAATTGACAAAGGATGGTAACAAGTTATGACCTACCAGTAATCTGGGGCAGATCGATATTCGAATTGTTGCAATTGTACTATAACACATGATTGTTTTCTTCAATGTCTCAATATTATATTCCGGTAAATATGTATGAAGCAAATATGATTTACCTGCTGTAAATGTGATCAGGGGTTTCGTTTGCTCTCACGTGTGTACTGAAACATTTTGTTTTTCTATAAACTTTATTTAAGGATCCCCAAACATGCAAAAGCATATATTAATGGGTCTCAACAATAACAATTCGAACATAATAATGCTGGTATACAAGGAAACTGACATCAGGTTTGACACGTGATTTCAAGTGAATAGAGATGCAATATTGCTATTATGCATTACATTTGCGAAATCTACCAGACGCTGCTATGAAATCTAAAGCTGCGTCAATTATCTTAACATTAATCTCGGAAGAATAATTAGAACAGCCGTTCAATATCATGTGAGAACTCATGAGCCCCTCGAGTTTGTCAAACAAAAGCAAGCGCTCGGCTCTATAGAGCGGGCAGTGCAGAAAGAAATGATCAAGGTCTTCTGTAGGAAACCCACAGCTACAACGTGGACTCTCAACTACATGCAGATTATGATATAGCTGAGAATTCAGTGCGCTGCACCCAATTCGCACACGTGTTAACTGAATATTATAATATTTATTAACATTTATATTTTATTAATATTTAGAAACATTTATTTCTAGCGTGAGTCTCAGATGGGACACAATGTAGACATTGTCAGTGTTAACTGAATGACAAGGGGGTGGATCTCTGCACCTCACGAAACTTTGACAATGTTTTGTCGAACATTTGGATAGACTCCAGCATACCATCTGACCATTCGGCTATCGTGTGTGACATTGCATGTCATCGTCCTGTGTTTGGTTGTGCAAAAACTAAAACACGGAAATTACGCTCATTGGATATGACTGCCTTTCATGAAGACCTGGTGAAATCCCTCGAAAACCGCCCTCATGACACAGTCTCAACTATGGTGGACTATTACAACACCACAATCCACGCTCTTCTGGACAGTTATGCACCGGACGAGAGCGCCCAGTCAAACTCAAGCCTGCTGCACCGTGGCTTGACGATGAAGTCCTCGAAGCAAAGCATATCAAGCGAAAATACGAGCGAATATTTACCAAGACCAACCTCGAGGTTCATAGACAAGTGTTCCAAGAGAAGTGTCTGCACTACCACCACCTCATCGCAGAGAAGAAGCGTGCTTATCAACTCTCTGCCATCACCAGCGCCAACGCCCCGGACCTGCACAAAGTTATGCGCACCATGACGAAACAGAGAGAAGATCCACCACTCCCAGCTTGTGAGAACTTGGAAACTCTGTGCACCAAATTCAACACCTACTTTGTCCAGAAAATCGAGAGAATCCGGGAACGTTTGGAAGATTCCCAAGAGACAGATCCCTGTGCCCCTACCGCAGATGTTTCTTCAGCATCACTGACCATCTTCGAATGGATGCTAAAGGGATGCCTCTCTGCTGTTGTCAGTCCCATCACAGAGATAGTCAATGCATCTCTGGAGAGTAGGATAGTTCCAGATGTGTTAGCTAGCACGTGTGACTCCTTTACTCAAGCGACCAAGGCTTGATAAGGAGAATCTCAAAAACTATAGGCCAGTCTCAAATCTGCCTTTCATTTCAAAAGTGCTGGAACGTATCGTTGCCAATCAGACCAATGCATATCTAGCAGCCATGGGTTTTCACGAGGAAAGGCAGAGTGCCTACAGACCCAATCACAGCACTGAATCTGCATTGTTACGTGTGTATAATGATGCACTCCTCGCACTGGACCAAGGAAAAACGACCACCCTTATAATGCTCGATTTATCCGCAGCATTTGACACGCTTGACCATTCAATCCTGTTGGAACGTTTGGATTGTCGTTACGGAGTGAGAGGTCCCAATGCTGTTTTCCTTGTACATGGCACCAGTAGCGGATGTGATCCGAAGGCACAACCTAGAGCACATGTTCTATGCCGATGACAGCCAGATCTATTTCACCATTGATATCATGTTAATTAACATCAGGTCGTGGATGATCAGCAACATGCTGATGCTGAACGATGACAAAACCGAGGCCAGTACCATCAATTCCTAACCTTCTCCGATTCGGGGAGTCTGATGTCCAGCCAAGCACGTGTGTGAAAAATCTCGGTGTCCACCTCGACCACAGCCTCTCTATGGTCAACCATGTCAACTCAATTGTGAAATCTACCAATTTATTTGTAATTTTCAACTACATTCTATCAATTTGTAATTTTCAACTACATTCTATCGGCAAAATCAGAAGAAGCCTCAACACTGCTGCAACACAAACATTGGTCTATGCCCTGGTGACTTCCAGGTTGGACTAATGTAATAGTCTGTTGGTGGGATTACCAGACCAGCTTGTGGACAAACTACAGCGGGTCCAGAGCTGTGCGGCCCGCCTGGTGACACTGACTCGCCGCCGAGAGCATGTGACTCCAATCCTCAGGGACCTTCATTGGCTTCCCATCAGATCAAGATCAGCTTTCAAAATACTGACAATCGTATATCGTTGCCCTCACTTTCAACACTCGACGAACATCCCTCAGGTCCGATGGAACTAATCTACTGGTACATAGATCTTGAACAGATGCATATGGTGCCTGCGCTTTCAGTGTGGTCGGACCTAAGCTTCGGAACACCTCGTGACATCAGGAGTTCAAAAACAGTATCTAGCTTCAAAGCCAAATTAAAGACTCATCTATTCTCAATTGCGTACGAACACATGTAATCTCCAATTATCTCATACAATGTTTACCTAGTCATAATTTTATGTCCTTATCCATACTCTTATGTGTATGTTTACAATTTTTAATCACCCTTTTACACAACTTTCTTTTGTAAAGCGCTTTGAGAATGTGTACATTCACTAGCGCTATATAAGAATAAATTTATTATTAATATTATTAATATTATTATTATTATTATTATTATTATTATTAGATAACATACACAACTGATTGTCAGAGTTAACTGAATGACAAGAGGGTGGGAGTTGCCGATAACATACACAACTGATTGTCAGAGTTACCTGAATGACAAGGGGATGGGCGTTGCAGATAACATACACAACTGATTGTCAGATATCCTGAATGACAAGGGGGTGGGCGTTGCAGATAACATACACAACTGATTGTCAAAGTTCGGGGTGGGCGTTGCAGAAAACATACACAACTGATTGTCAGAGTTAACTGAATGACAAGGGGGTGGGCGTTGCAGATAAGATACACAACTGATTGTCAGAGTTAACTGAATGACAAGGGGGTGGGCGTTGCAGATAACATACTCAACTGATTGTCAAAGTTAACTGAATGACAAGGGGGTGGGCGTTGCAGATAACATACACAACTGATTGTCAAAGTTAACTGGATGACAAGGGGGTGGGCGTTGCAGATAACATACTCAACTGATTGTCAAAGTTAACTGAATGACAAGGGGGTGGGCGTTGCAGATAACATACTCAACTGATTGTCAGAGTTAACTGAATGACAAGGGGGTTGGCGTTGCAGATAACATACACAACTGATTGTTGGAGTTACCTGAATGACAAGAGGGTGGGCGTTGCAGATAACATACACAACTGATTGTCAGAGTTACCTGAATGACAAGGGGGTGGGCGTTGCAGATAAGATACACAACTGATTGTCAGAGTTAACTGAATGACAAGGGGGTGGGCGTTGCAGATAACATACACAACTGATTGTCAGAGTTAACTGAATGACAAGGGGGTGGGCGTTGCCGATAACATACACAACTGATTGTCAAAGTTTGGGGTGGGCGTTGCAGAAAACATACACAACTGATTGTCAGAGTTAACTGAATGACAAGGGGGTGGGCGTTGCAGATAAGATACACAACTGATTGTCAGAGTTAACTGAATGACAAGGGGGTGGGCGTTGCAGATAACATACACAACTGATTGTCAGAGTTAACTGAATGACAAGGGGGTGGGCGTTGCCGATAACATACACAACTGATTGTCAAAGTTTGGGGTGGGCGTTGCAGAAAACATACACAACTGATTGTCAGAGTTAACTGAATGACAAGGGGGTGGGCGTTGCAGATAACATACACAACTGATTGTCAGAGTTAACTGAATGACAAGGGGGTGGGCGTTGCAGATAACATACACAACTGATTGTCAGAGTTAACTGAATGACAAGGGGGTGGGCGTTGCAGATAACATACACAACTGATTGTCAGAGTTAACTGAATGACAAGGGAGTGGGCGTTGCAGATAACATACACAACTGATTGTCAGAGTTAACTGAATGACAAGGGAGTGGGCGTTGCCGATAAAATACACAACTGATTGTCAGAGTTAACTGAATGACAAGGGGGTGGGCGTTGCAGATAACATACACAACTGATTGTCAGAGTTAACTGAATGACAAGGGAGTGGGCGTTGCAGATAACATACACAACTGATTGTCAGAGTTAACTGAATGACAAGGGGGTGGGCGTTGCAGATAAGATACACAACTGATTGTCAGAGTTAACTGAATGACAAGGGGGTGGGCGTTGCCGATAACATACACAACTGATTGTCAGAGTTAACTGAATGACAAGGGGGTGGGCATTGCAGATAAGATACACAACTGATTGTCAGAGTTAACTGAATGACAAGGGGGTTGGCGTTGCAGATAACATACACAACTGATTGTCAGATATCCTGAATGACAAGGGGGTTGGCGTTGCAGATAACATACACAACTGATTGTCAGAGTTACCTGAATGACAAGGGGGTGGGCGTTGCAGATAACATACACAACTGATTGTCAAAGTTAACTGGATGACAAGGGGGTTGGCGTTGCAGATAACATACACAACTGATTGTCAGATATCCTGAATGACAAGGGGGTGGGCGTTGCAGATAAGATACACAACTGATTGTCAGAGTTAACTGAATGACAAGGGGGTTGGCGTTGCAGATAACATACACAACTGATTGTCAGATATCCTGAATGACAAGGGGGTTGGCGTTGCAGATAACATACACAACTGATTGTCAGAGTTACCTGAATGACAAGGGGTGGGCGTTGCAGATAACATACACAACTGATTATCAGAGTTACCTGAATGACAAGGGGGTGGGCGTTGCAGATAAGATACACAACTGATTGTCAGAGTTAACTGAATGACAAGGGGGTTGGCGTTGCAGATAACATACACAACTGATTGTCAGATATCCTGAATGACAAGGGGGTTGGCATTGCCGATAACATACACAACTGATTGTCAGAGTTACCTGAATGACAAGGGGGTGGGCGTTGCAGATAAGATACACAACTGATTGTCAGAATTAACTGAATGACAAGGGGGTGGGCGTTGCAGATAACATACACAACTGATAAAGATTCTGTCTAAGGGCCTAGTTCTACATTAGTGACGCCATCACAAACATATGTTAGTTTATGGCTTAAGAGATATTAAATTCCGTGCGTGATTTTGGGGTCGATCAATTTGTAGGAACAGCGTAAGTGTTACCCTTCTCTCGACAGTACAACACCAGGGCAACAAATTTATACCATTAGCTAACGTTCTTTATTCAACCGCATCAATTAACTAAATATTTCTGGTGTTTGCAAATGACATTGTTGTCTTCTGGAAAATATCGCTAATTACACATGTTCAAAGTTTCCTTAAAGTCCTTCTGCTCATAGTGTAGGCCTACTTAAATTAGCTACTGTTAAAAATAACGGGACATAACGGAAGCCTTACCGGCGCTGTAGAATATCCAGTGTTGACTGACTTCATATTCCTTGATGTGACTGACAAGCTGACACCTGCCGAACTGGACACTGGCACTACCGACGCCAACTTCGAAGTTAAATCCTCGACACTCTTTCATCTGACGACAGATCCGGCGGCACTGTTTCGGCGTGATGGCTACCGGAGGACCTCCGAGATTAGGGGCCGAACCTACCGTCTTGGTCCCCGTGTATGGGTGATATTCCTGTCTCTCGCATGCCTCTACTTCGAGTTTGAAACACCTCAGTGAGCCCAAAATGAGTAGGAGTTTCAAGTTTGATGCCATTTCAATACATGATGCAGGACGTGTGCAAAAACCTATATACACAACTTTATAGGATGACTATGTATGTATTTTCATAGTCGCATTTTCCCAGTGAAACCTTAATGATGCTGGCTTGGTTTGGGTAGGATGGGGGATGCGCAGAGTGAGAGGGGTGACGGAGCGGAGGGGAGGGGAGGGAGGATAAGGACTTGGAAGCTAGGGTGACTAGGGAATGGAGATAAGAATATAGGACGGTTTGATACAGGTGGTGCCCGCGGTCTCGCATCTCTAATGTATGCAATACTAACACTACAGTATCGCGACAAATTATAACTGTTATTCCAGGGCAGATAATATAAACATTTTGTTCAAATTTACAAATGACCATGAATGGAATCAGCTTGAGTTCCGTAGAACAAATATTTGTTTGTCACCAGAACGTCCGCATATTGACGTCTGACGTCACATGTGTACATGTATACCTATAACAGTGTTAGTGGGTGTTGGAAGAGAATATTTGGATACAGCGCTCTCAGGGGCGGATCCAGGATTTTACTAACGTGGTAGGCGTAGGTTTCCGCAGCGAGTGAATGAAGTACGGTCTGGGCGACCCGAGGGTGTCGTAAGCCCCCCCCCCCCACCTTACGACTGTAGTTTAATTGGTACTCTTACAATTTACTTTGTATTCTCGTAATTTCGCAGTTGGACTGAAACGAAAACCGGGTGCCTTTTTATGACGATGGCGAACCGCGCCTGGTTTTCATAGGCCATTGCACCTCCATTCAAAGTGTTCCAAATTATACATTGCTCGAAATAAATGTGGCGATTTTGCACAAAGATCGCGACAGGAGATTCTTTCTAAACACTTTCTTGTTTCTGGCCGCTTCACATTCGAAGCACGTGCGTCGCTTAGTGACGTATTTTTATCGATCCACTATACTGCAACAATGGCTTTACGTCATCTCTCGTGCACACGACTCTAGTATAAATACTGTGGCCGCACCTTGTGTGGCCGGATTTATCTAGAGCGAGAGCACGACAGGTGAACTCACTGTCCCTGTTCGGCTAGGGAGGCCTATGAGGCCTCAGTGACGACTTCCAATAGGGGGCCCAGGAGGGGGACCGTCGCTGACTCGGGGCTCGTCCCTGGATCACCGGTCTCTCGCCCTGAGATGGTGCGACACAGGCTCTGGCAGACCGTCGGGCCGTCCAGGGTTCTATCCCTGCGGCAGTGCCGTCGGCGAGGCCGGCCAGCAACATGCCCAAGTGCGCGAGTTTTGTGGTGCCGCTGCCATGGCATCTCAGGCTCCGCACATGGCTACATTACCATAACTAATATATATGTTGATGGTGATGGTGATGTTGATGGTGATGATGATGAGGGGGATGATGGTGATGGTGATGTGTTATGATGTGATGTATGACGGCCGGACTCGTCCGGACGGACTGTTACCTGGTTGTAGTTCTAGTAATGAATGAATGAAGTTTATTCGAAACTTAGTGGGCAAGACTAAAATTTGTTTTAAAAAAATACGCCTATTTTATTATTATTTTTTTTATATAAAAGTAATAAAACTCGGGAAGTTCTATGGTGGTATTACCGCTTAATGTTGTGATATGCGTAGGATATGGCTTGCATATAATTTGTTACCGGTTTCCCGGGATTGTCGCAGTCGTTCCCGGGATAGTCGCAATATTCCGTAATAGTCGTATGGCCATGACATTTCCCGGGATAGTCGTATCACCTACGCAGGTTATACACGAGTTCGAATGAAAACCTTCAACGATTTGGGCCCACAACATCGCTACCGAACTAGGAATCACATGTACATCACATGTCTTAAGACCTTTGATTCTGAAACTGAGACAGCATTTCAAGATTATCCAAAATAAAGTATGGGAGTGATTTGGGATGTCGTTAGAGCATGATTTCCTGAGTTATTGAAGTCATAGTGAATCTCTTGGTGAATTTGATCGTAGATGAAGTTATATTGTGTTTTATTCGGGATAAAATCTCCTGCTCTGTCTGAATTGTATCCCTCTCAAACAGCTGGGTGAACAAACCTTGAAATGCCAGAGATGCCCTCTATAATTGATTACCTGCAATGGATACACGCATGTGTCTACATAATACCAAAAACTTCTCAAATATTAACAAAGGTTTACCTGAGCCCAGGAGCCCACCGATTGCTAGCTTGGAGAGGGTCATGGCTGTGGGCTAAGCCCGGCAGATAATATAAATAATTTCTATATAATTGGAGCAAAACAATTATTGCGGGCCATTTATTCTGTGTCCTTCAGGTGAAGGTGAACACAACATTTTCGCTAACATACTCCCATTTGCATAACTTGTAGAGATAAGGCACTGTGGCCCGGGCACTGTGGTGATAGACATATCATCCAACAGTCAACACTCGGCAATTACAAGTCGTGTTCTCTACACTGATGGCAAATTTGTATTCGCCACACAAGCACCATTTAAGACGACGCTTCCCGATATATTTCTGGTGTTCGTCATAACAGTATCTCTAAACTAAATCAAAGTCAGATAGAATGTGACACTTTACCCTTTGTGGGACACCCGAAAACGAGTTTCAAGTTCCAAGTTCCGAGTTCCAAGTTCCGAGTTCCAAGTTCCAAGTTCCAAGTTCCGCGTTTAAAGTCCCAAGAAAGAGTAGTTATAGTGTGTATATTTCTGCATCGGGTCTCCCCAACTTATTAAACATGTTAAATCACTTTCATGTGCCACCTTTCAATGTCACAAAGTCGAAAACCTTCCAAGCTGATGCATGGTACGGCGCGGACCTCAAAGTGGCACGCGGGTATGATACATAAATTTCGGATAGTTTGCAGAACCGGGTGTGTTTTTTGTTCAATTCTATTTAGTTCAAATGTATTCATGTCATCATTTTATAGTTTTACATTCACAAAATTAATTACAAATGATGGGAAAAGTGAAACAAAGGGGAATAAAAATAATTCCTTTTGCATTATGACAGAATTGGAACAAATTCGGATCTTGTCAATTTCTTATATTAAATAAACTGTTCAGGCATCACCATGCAACGAACTATGCTGTTGATGATTGAACAAATATTTAACAAAAGAAGTTGATATTTATCATCTATTCGAACGTGTAAAATATATCGGTTCTGTGCCTTCAAACTGACGCCATGATCCCTTTTCTCTGCGACTTTTAGACCAAGAGCAAAGAGCTCTGGAAAAAGCATGGTATGTGTAGAAATACTGACTGAACACCGACGACACCTTTTTCTTAGAATTTTAAACGCGGAACTTGGAACTTGGAACTCGGAACTTGGAACTCGGAACTTGGAACTTGGAACTCGGAACTCGGAACTTGGAACTTGGAACTTGGAACTCGTTTTCGGGTGTCCCACCGTTTGTAGCCGGTTCAGATTTGAGCCGCGTCGATAGTGTGCATTGAGTCAATTCGCGACCTTATATTGCCAATGACGGGGTGGAGAAATCGTGGAAATACTGGCTGACAATTAAAAGTCTCTTGTTGAAATTTGTGTGAATTGAATTGAGTGTGGCTACATATATGTACGTACGTGGTTGTTCGTGACAAAACTCATAATGCTGTGAATGCAAATAAATATGTTGTGAAGACACGTGTGCGCAACAGTTATCCAACAAGGTATAATACTTGTTGTGATGACGTGTGAACTAACTAAACTGACTACAGAACTGAATAAAGAACACCGGTAGAATTCATCCGGTGAAGTAATCCGGATTTTCTCATGATCAAGACGATTCGGTCATAATATGTCCAATTGCAAAAAGCACAACACTATGACACAGAAGAGTATATTAAGCTTTGAGGGCTTTGATACCTTATTCAATATACTTTGTTCAGACGCCTACATGTACATTGTTCTAGGTGATAGTGTAATGCGGATTGTAATACAATCACCTCTATTTTGTAGACATGATTTGTGTTTGCTTACACAATACAAACATATCATGCCAATTCCTCATTCATAGTTACACCTATATTTGGTACTGCCAGTGAGAGGCGTTTTAAATAGACGAGCTAGAGACATGGTATTCCACGTGTTCCCACTTAGGGATATTGATCAAAACGTCATTAGTTGCACGTGGCACCCCATGGATTTATTTACGTGTACATAGGCATGTATTGTAGCTCTTTCGAGAACAAAATGACCTCAGAGGAAAAAGTAGGCCCAAAGCAATATTTGGAGCACCTGTACAATTTAGTGGGCAATCCTGTTTCTCTATGGTAATCAATGACAATGACGAATTAATCAATAACACAAAATGATAAATACAGGTAAAAGGAACATCTGGTGTGTAATAAATAACACTTTTTTTATCATAACACATTGTCATTCTGGATCCTAAGTATGGGTAATTAGTTGGAAATAAATTTGCCCACGTTATTGTACATCATTGCCTAATATTTCATTCCCGCTAGCATTCGTGAATCCCAGACATAATCCGCTCTAAATTGTGAAAGTATGACCAGTATTATGCAATACACATGTCAATGGGTGTTGATGGGTTTAAGGTGGGTTATAATTTCGTGCCTCCAGCGACACAACACGCTCGGGAGGTATCCATGCAACTAATCGGGTTATGACTAAACAGCACTCCTTGAAGCCCGTGAACCACCATGACCACTAGATAGTGTTTCTCGCGTACACCAGTCAACAATCTGTTACACAATACACAAGTCAAACTGATTCGGGCTAAACGAATGAATGCATAATGTTTGCTGTATTTTTTCCAACCGCCGAAGACCTCGCCTTTTGTCGTTTGAGTGACTCGCTATTAGGCTACCGTTGACAAACGAAGTACTCGGCACGCTAAGCCAAGCTTTGCTTTCGATGACGGCGGCCGAGGTGGTGACAATCTGGTTTACACCCTCTCAAGCTCTCAACTCAGTGGCTCGTGAGAAACAAGATCGATGGACATCGGTTGTCACCACCAGGAGTTATTGACCTAATCACTACTCTCATAAGAGACATACACACGGCTAAACAGAATACTAAATAGATAGTGTGCATGTAGCCTATGTTTGAGAATCGGTAGCAAATTACACAGTGCACAGTTTTTCACTTAGTATGGTTGAATATTGCCGTTTTCTTAAGTGCTGTCAAATTTGGACATATATTCTTCACCGATGGGACAACACGAAATGACGCCTACGAAAACGGATTAGGTCAAGCGCTACAATACGGAGTGACGACCTGGGAGAGAGAAAAAAAGTGCAGTATTGACAACGAAGACTGAGAACAACAAGTAGAGAAATCGCTGACGACCATGCCAACAAATTAGAGAACTTGGCCGCTTAGCCGCTTCGATATTGCGTAGAAGTATGTCAGCCTTTAACCCAGTATGGCCTTTCTAGGGTCAAATTGCCGGTTAATAAACGCGAAATATAAATAACGAAGAAGATGGACGTGTATTTTGACAACACTACTTCTCACAAGCAAGATAGGATATTTTACAACACACATCTTGTCAGCCGATGGAAAACTAAAGGTCACTCGATCGTGTTTGTTAATAATTGAAATAGAGCTTACAGATCTGTATCAAGGGTATCTAGCCTAAGGAGGATATTTAGGACAAATGCCGGAGTTCAGCATCATGGCGGGACATGGAGGGAAGAAAAACTTCGAGTTCAGGATGTCCAAGAAAGTTGCTGAGCTTACTCAAGTCGTCCACATGCTGTTCACTCGGTAAGTCCTCGCTGACTTTATCTGCTAGATACTGGTATGTAGATTTGCCACACATAGAGTTATGTACCTGTACGAGGTGCCCTTTTAGTCAAACAACGCTCTATCCATGTCTGCGAATCGAAGCATTCGCCTCACAAACGAGTGGTCCCGGGTTTGATCCCAGGTCTCGCTCACTGGCGAATTCAACACCTGATATGTTGTCCTTCGGCCCGGAGACGACATTAAACTTGGTGCTGGGTGAGGATTACGGTTGCTGCACCGGGTTTCTCGGCGATGGTGATGGGGAAGCTGGTAGATGTACCCTGATCTGCTTCAGGCCGCTATAAAAATTCTGACAATGAAATACATACACCACACAAAATTAAACAGAACCCCACTGGAAATGAGTGCGTACACTTTCGTGGGTTATCCTGAGGGCTCACCCCTGAATAAATCCATCTATCCATCCATCCACACGTCGAGCAACAAACTGCCAGGCAACATTTGACTCATACAATGTCATGCAGTGCAATAGTAGATTTATCCAAACTATTCGGTGATTAGTGTAAAATTGGTGTGTGTTTGTAGCACATTCGAAATGACGAACAACATGAAGACGGCCTAGCAGTGATTTTGACTAGTTATTTGAGAAAGGCTTTGCGTGTAGAAATCACGAGAGATTGTGACTGACCAAGGATAGATAGTAAAGAGTCATCACTTCCTCCGTAGGAACCACGAGAAGGAGGTGGAGATGGAGGCGCTGAGGGCTGCCTACGAGTCGGAGATCGGCTCCGTGCTGGATGAGGCGCGGACCAAGATCCAGGACCTGGAGGCGCGACTGGCCGACCTGGAGCGGGAGAAGGCGACCCTGGGAGAAACCATCGAGGCCTCGCTCAAGGAAGCCTGCATACTGAGGGAGACACAATTACAGGTCGGTGCTGATCCAGTCTAGGCAGGCAACAGCTTATCATGGATAGATAGATCAATGTCCTGCCTTGCAGTCTTCTTGTAGTTTGATCAGTGATGTTTAGGATGTTGACACCTTCAACTGGGAACATGATATTTAAATCGTTCCACAGTCTCTACGTGTACATGTACACCCACTGCACTGGAATGACTTGCTGCGAATCGATACAAGAACTATTGGTTGTATGCTGTGTATTTCAGAGCCGTATCGCAGAGCTGGAGTCTCAGCTGTCGGACGAGAAGAGAGAAAGCCATAGCTCCAGGGATCTGCTGATCCAGACTCAGAGAGATCTGGATCAGCTCCGAAGAACTCACGTGGACGATATCGAGCGGAGACAGGTCGTCCTGCAGCAGAAAGACAGGGAGATAGAGATGGTGAAACATCGGCTCGGCGTCCTGGAGCAGGAACTCCGGGAGAAAGGCGACCTGCTGGACACGAAGTCGGACTTGATCCGGACACATGAGCGGCTGAGGAGGGAGTTCGAGCAGGTCAAGATGAACCTGGAGGCGGTGGAGAGGAGCAAGGAGGAGATGTCCGCGAGGAATAGACACCTTGAGGCGGACGTCAAGGCACTGAAGAAGGAGCTAGCCAAGAGGCTGAGCGAACGGAACAACAGCGCCAAGACCTCCGCTCCAGTTGCTAATGGATACACGGTAGGTGTCTGGTAGTAGGCCTAACTGTTTTCTACCTGCAGTGGGAAGGAGATATTCATATCGATCTTCATAGGACAGGTGTTGGGTGTGTTTGACAAACTAGGTGTTTGTGAACAGAAATGCTTTTTGTTTATGTAAAACTAAGCACATCGCTGTCGATTTTCAGGATACGAATCAAGAAGTAGAGCACCTGAAGAAGCAGCTAGAACGCTACCGGATGGAACTGAGTAACCGGGAGAACAACTTCAACCGGATGTTCACGGAGAAGCAGCCAGTCCACGTGAACGACCGGGAGCCCCGGAGATCGAGTACCCGAGGGAGGCAGGGGACAGCTATCAGGTACTCGTGGGAGAGGCTGAACGAGAATTGAACGTACATTCTAAATACTAGTAATATTTTGTGTACTCATTTTTCATCGATCATCATTTCGTTCACATGTCAACTAATATTATCCATGCACTATCTATATCACCAGAGAACAACTAAACATGAACATCATGGTTGCATTGCATATAGCTTGGACCAAGGCCGTCCTCACCCCTCAGAAGCTGGCTCGGGGGTGGGGCCCACCGGACTTGACCCCCTAGGCCGTCCATACCCCCCAGGAGCTGGCCCGGGGATGGGTTCCGCCGGACTTGACCCCCTAGGCCGTCCTTACCCCCCAGGAGCTGGCCCGGGGGTGGGTCCCGTCGGACTTGACCCTCAGAGCGGCAGTCACAGTCGGGTTTCTAGTGAAAGACACTACACCAGTGACGTATTTGTGGAGGAGGAACTCCGAGAACTGCCTGGGGTACGTGACTTTAATCGGTGGATAATCCCAAACGGCGTGCTGGGCATTGACAAGATTTAATTCTTGTTCATTGGAGCATGATATTTGCAAATCTATGATGATTTTCTTTATAATTTGTGTTTTTAATGAATGCACACTTTGGGCAGAACTACGACATGCATAGTTCAATGAAACAAAACACATCACACCAAAATTAACAAATACACTAGTGACAGTGCATGTCGTGGGATATCGCAGACAGATTCAACTGACAGTGTAACTTGTTGTTTCAGACCCCAAACAGGAAGATGTCTCGGAGTCAGAGTTTGAAGAGTAATCAGTCGTCTGCTAGCGATCGTCTGCCTCAAGTCGACCGACCTCACGCGCTCAATCTCGTCAAACCTCGCATGCCGCGAGAACTGCTCACTTCAAAAAGATAACATATTTTATATTCACAGTATTATCTACCTATGAGATTTTCAAGGACTTTATCAATCGGAAGACTTTAAATATTGATATTAATTTTTGTTTTATTGGATATTGATATTAGTTGTTTGCTGGTATGGTTGACTTTTTGCCATTATTTTTGTATGACAGCTATGTAATACTGAAATGGTGCTATGGTATTAGCTCTGTGACGTCACAAATAGCGATCGATACGCGTGGCTAAATTCATCTATTGATATTTAACGAGGCAAAGTATTATCATAATCTTCTTCACCCGTAAAATGACAGTGTTTCATGAAGTCACGCTTGGTGTAATATAAAGTATTATGTGCACCTTATGCCGTCATGTGCTGGCGTTAAGACTTCAGTTGTCAAGAGATTATGCAGTATTTCTGTTCTTGCTGCGAAAGTGACGATTTTGTTATGAATGTGTGTTATAATGTTACATTTATATCACAAATAAAAATATTTGTGTAAAATAGGGCCTTGACTTAGTAGGCTATATTGGTTTCAGTGTTTGGCAACGTCATGATTTGCCTCGCCGAACGCGATTTCCTTGTATGATTCCCGCCTGCAGGGGCAGTGAAAGGGATTTCCTATGAGGCGATTGGTGACATAACATGTCCTTGTGTGCATGGTCGGGCACCTTCTCCGATTCACATTACAGGAGTCTATTACGTGGTCGGGTCCCACAACATCTTGAATATGAAATATACAGATGGATTGTAGACATAGATGCATGTCAGTATTTGAATACATGTACGATCCAGCGTTTGTAGCCGAAAACGTTTGAAATTCGGAGGAAAAAGTATTTCAAAAATAATTTTGAAGAAATCGAAGAAAAAAAATCTCAAAAGTTGTGATGAGGTAAGAATACAGTTCCAGGACTTCTTGCATAAAAACTGTGCAGTAGACCTGATCCATCTGTATTGCATCCGTAATATTGTTCAGCACTTCCAGGACGACTCCCAGGTCGTACTACATCGCCGAGGATGGTTCTCGAGGAACTATGGGCACTCCATGGACTGACTACGGTTCAGCAGAGTGCCGAGGGCCGGCCTGAACTCGTCTGTTTTGAGCTTGTACAACACATTATGTTTTCTTTTGTTTATTATACGGTCCTTTTTCAGTCCGTATAATTCCTCAGAGTAAATATTTTATATGCAGATGCAGCATGTCCCCAAGCGGTGATGCCATACGTAATATGACCGTGGAATAGTGCGAAATATATTGCTTTCAGTCCATCGAGACTTTTTACCATGGCCCCCATAGGGAATTTGGTATCTTCAGCTCATTCAGCCAATGTTGAAGGAATGGGGATTTCAGTCAAAGTTTTAGGAGGAAACTTTTGACATATTTCTATCATGATATCATGATTTAAAGATTATTGTATGAGGAATCAACAGATAAGGCATACCACGGAAAACAGTTTCGGTGAATTATATACTATAGTAGGATGATGATAATCACGTTTTGTGCTTTCAGATAAAACGCATTCAATTAAAGAGCAATTTTGTTATAACATATGTTTTTTCATTAACAACTTCAATATTTGCGGGTCGCGAGACATTTTCGCCCTACATGAGTGCCACTTCGGCCATATAGGTTTTTTGTTAACAATCGAAATATTATTTTTGTCCGTAATTAAGCCCATATCCTAGGTACAGGCAGAATACCTGTGTAGCTACATTATGATATTTACGTTATGATAGTACTTCGTTTTGCTCCATAATTTGACATTTGGGCCGTTATGATCAGGAGTTTAGACTAGAGCGACTCGATCGGCCTGCTCCAAGTACGTAAAACTTTGAAATGAACAGACTTCTATGGCTCTTAATTAGATTTTATTTTATTTTATGATATGTCACGTTGACAATTGATAATTCTAGTCCAATATTCGAATTGAATTTATGAAGAAATGCTCCTCGATTGGCCTCTATTGTTGACAATATACACTTGATGAAAAATATATAAATAACACACCAACTTATGCCCAATAATTGACGACGCCTTTTCAGATAGGTCTAGCTACTATGTCAAGGTTAAATATTTGGTTACGAAAGTAGTAAAAGTTCTTGCAGCTCTACACGTAGATCTATAATTATTTCATAAGGTATTACTCTGATTTTTCTAACTTGTTTACACCGGCTTTTTGCTGATATTTTGCGATGTTAAATGATAGCGTTCTATAACTTAGCATAGGCTAAGTTCATCTGGGTGTCAAACGGCAATTTTCTACCAAATTTCAGACTTCTATCGCAAAAATTGAAGAAGATGGCAATCTACCCCAATGTCACATTTCAGCCGAAAACGGGATCTGGGGCCAAAATTAATGACATGTCATATTTTGCTATATTCACTTTTTATTTCGAGATTATAGAAAGCTAAACTATCAATTGTAGACATGTGAACTTCAGATTGTAGAAAGCACGAACTACAATAGGTACATTATTTGTTTAAAACTCTAATATTTAAACTTTTTCGTCAAAATCAACAAACCATATGTGTGAAGAAAGAAAAATAAAATTTATATTTTAATAGTCTATGATTCAGTAAAATACAATAAAAACACAACACTTTATATAAGTGGTTTTCTCCTTACGTAGTTCTATAGTTTATATGTTTCTGATTCACGTTCTGTCATTCATCCATTGACAATTCGGCATTCAGAAATCTATCTTCTGCATTTTGACATTTTGAAGTTCGTGTTGGAAAGTCTACAAATGACTCTCGCATGTGGAACAGAGGGCGCGTGAAGCGATAGTTTTGTTAATGTGAAACCAAATACTCCCTCACGCTATGCCACCCACACACAAAGACGGTTCACTCGCGGGGAAAAACTTGAATGCCTATCGGTATGCATCATGATGATGATAGTGTTTGTGAATGGGAATAACCATGATAACTAGGCATATATTTCCTACATCCAAAACATTATATTTAAAAATTATTATATCATTGTAAGTTATGAAAGTTACGTGTGTGCTTCTTCCTATTTTGTCATGTCCATTCATGTCATGTTCATTCCTTTATTCATTTCATTTTTGCAATACTTTTTGAAAGAAAAAGTTTTGGAGATATCTAATTTAGTGTATATCAACAACAACAACAACAACAACAACAACAACAACAACCGCAAGTTCACGACGAGTTGTTTTTTTTAGTTTCGCGGAAATATATTTATTCTGGATTCTATGCACATAATGGTGACAAGATGGCATATAAATATGGTCACTCATTGGGATTGGTTTATTTTTAAAAAAATCATAAGTCAGGGAAAAATATCATGTGCAAGAACATACTAAAAGTTTTGTGATGAGAAAGAATCACCAAAAATTGTGTGTTTACCACAATATTCATGACAAAGAACCCTTGCGATGGACCGTGGAAAGATGTTTATTCCACAGTTAGACTCAACAAGACAAGCAATAATATCAGTACATTATAAAAATAGAATATATTTTCAAAATTCAGTTACACTTCAATATTATCAATTAACAAGCTAACCCCTACACAAATGAATCATACAAGGGAAGTTTCAGACAACTGAGGCCAGCAGAACTGAAGTACAGTAAATAGCTGAACACGAATGAAATTAGGTTCATCCTACAAATACTAGCACATGTATAAATGCCTTGTCCACATATTCGTAAAAAACTGTTTATCAGAAAATGATAACTTACTGTGCTTATGTTATTAACTGAACCAAACTACATGTAAATTTCACAGACCATGCAGGACTGACACACATACATGTCTAAGCACGCTCACAGTGCTTACACAGATTAAGGTACCGCGCGGTACCTTAATCAAAGATGGCGGAAGGTAGGTTATGCTTCAATCTTTTACCGGCGATTTCTAGCATACACATGAGAAATGCGCGTATATTTTTGTGTTTTCTGAGAAGGAGTTACATCATATACACTGTGGATAAGTTACAAGAGATGTTATACTGGCAGTCGCGAGTAATTTGAGGGAGAAGAAATCGGCTTGATTACGGTACCACACAGAGCTGAGCGGCCTGTGATTACCGTACCACGCGTAAAAGATTATATATAGTACCACATCAGAAAAATGTGTGCACTTTCGAACATAAATATACCAGTGCAGAGCAAGGAGTTCAGCGAAAACTCCTGACATTTTTTCACCAGCGGAATTGGGATGGGGTCACTTCGCGATGATCTCAATGGTGAAGATTTGATGATGTTACACACTTCGTTTGATGTTAGCCTTTTGAAGTTCTCGAGTTTGTATGTGATCTGATTTAGCACTGGGTGATCATCAGAGAACGTTAAAGTACTAGGAACATGAAAATATGATGTGAGCTCAGATTAAAGCACCATGTGAGCTGATCAGAAGGGTTCTTACAGAACGTGAATATCTCGATTACTTCAAAAGTTACAGAGCTTCAAAGTTCAAATTGCCCAGAGTACAATTTGAAAAAATCAAATAGCTCATTAATATGCAAATTTGTATGCATGACGTCACAGGGGGAACACTTTTTAATTAGCTGGTTTTATCGGCATATTAAGTCTATATTGCAATTGCAATTATTCAACAAAGTTTATTCCACATGCTCTCCATAATTGATAGTCAATGAATTTCACATCCGGATAGTTGCCAAGGTCACCAGTATTGATATAAGGTCCCTAGCAACCAGAGTTGCTATGGGCCAAATCCACAGTTATATTGATAAACAAACAAAACCAAAGGTGAAAATAGATGGACTCCACAAGCATAAATAATATACAATAATCAAAATCTGTCAAAACCCATGTTTCTGGCAGATAGGACCCATAGCAACCAATGGTTGCTAAGGCTCCAGCAGGTGAATAGTAACCATGGCAACATTAACACTTTGCGCAACACTGATTATGGACCATGCCTATCAATGTGTAAAGTTTAGGTTTCCAATAATTCTGAGCAGAACTATTATATTAAGACTCAAACTTACCTAATTAAAAATATTCCCCCTTCTACGTCCCGAATACCTCATTTTTGCGTACTAATTAGCTGCACGTAAAATCCAGAAGTGTTCAATCCAGCATATGTTATAACCTGCCAAAATGTGACATTCAAATGGCCATAACTTTTTAACCGATAGAGATATTGGCATGCAGTAAACAACATTTTACTCAGCAAAACCAGGTCTCTCATTTGAGTTCACATCATATTTTCATGTTCCTAGTACTAATCTTGGCAATTTTGTTGATGAAGACGTTTCAAAAACGATCACAGAACTTAGCCACCGAATCTGTGTCAGGAAATTTGGAGACTTTTTTCTTGTCTAGCACTGCTGCAGGGTGTTAATGAAAGATGATTTAGATATTAGAGATTGCCAGCAGAACCGTTCATGTGAAATAAGCCGCGTTATCAATCAATTGATTATATCAATTGAGTCCTCTGACACTATAGTGACAGCGAGGTTTATAACTGGCATACAATAGGATGGTGCACTGTGCATTGATGTATTTATGAAATGCACATAAGTTCTTCTATTGGGGTCTGTATGATTACTTGTTCTGTAAATTTTATAGTTTAAAAATGTAAAAATGGTTCTGTACTCAGTTTAAAAATGTAAAAATGGTTCTGTACTCAGTAATCATTTGAGTCATATGAATAGAATCTGACTATTAGCTGTACAAAACTGGCTCACAATAGAAACAAAAATTTGAGAGATATTGCAGTAAAATTGCGTTGAATGTAGGATATTGTTCTTCGGAAACTTGTCATTTACAACTGTATGTAATATATTCAATTCTTGCCGATTATCCTCGCTATTTATCCATTAACAAGCAGCCCAATCTTCATTATTTTGCCCTTTTGTGCAAAAACAATAGAACTGGCACGGATGGTTAAGAGTCCCACACAGGGGCCACGCTGGTAGCATTCCATCCCTGTCCCACAGGTGGTTTATATCTTAGACAAGGTTGTTGATCTTTCCTTAAACATTAACACTTTAAAGCAGCCCGATCTTCAATATTTTTGCCATTTTGAAGGGAAATAGACCTGTTGCTATGGAAACGAGCCTTACCTTGAGGCCGGTGGTATCAGCATGTCTATTTCATATATTATGTTCATCTAGGACAAAGTTGGTAACCACCATTAAACACCTTTAAACATTAAACACTTTTAAACAGACTGAACCTCGTAAATATTGCCATTTTCGGGTGACTGTGTGTCAAAAAAGTAACACTGGAATAGCACCTCTTTAACAGAAAAAAAACATTAAATGGATAAATTGGGTAGTTGTGGTACCATAATCCACGATTCAAGGCTGTTCGTGGTACCTTAATCAACCTCACGCGGTACCATAATCAAGCCGATTTCTTCTCCCTCAAATTACTCGCGACTGCCAGTATAGCATCTCTTGTAACTTATCCACAGTGTATATGATGTAACTCCCTCTCAGAAACCACAAAAATATACGCGCATTCCTAATGTATATGCTAGAAATCGCTGATGAAAGGTCGAAGCATAACCTACCTCCCGCCATCTTTGATTAAGGTACCGCGCGGTACCTTAATCTGTGTAAGCACTGTGACGCTGCTAACACAGCTTGGAAATTCATGAAGTCCAAAATAGCTATTTAAATGTGTTTCTGCACTGAATACATTGTCTGTAATAGATATATTGTTTGAATCAGGTATATTATCTCTACCATAGCATTCCAACATATTACTGCATATATCACAAACATATTAGTCTGTTATGAATGTGATCAATGTGTATACATGTTCTTGGAAAATTTCAACTTTAAAACTTTGTGAAACCATCATTGAGCATCAAATCCTATACTACATATGGAATGCTTCTGAACATGAACAAAACATACTTCATCATACCAAGTACATATCGGGTATGCATTTACATTTTTACTACCAAACTCATTATTTATCACACTATCAGCTCAAAGTTCAAGATGTTGAAGACAACATCTTGAGTGTCACCCCCTTTCAGTCAGCCTTCGATCAGGAGCCATGCCTCCTTCAGTTCGCCTGTGATCTTGAGTCTTGATGCTGATTTCAGTCAGTCGATTATCTTGACTTCAGGCCATAACATCAGTCATCACCTAACAAAAATTTGAAAGAAACATTTTGAATTCCAATACACATGTATGCGACTATCAGGTCATAACTTGATCATTTCATTATATTAATATAACAAAAATGCAGAATATCTTGGATGATAAACTTTAACAATTTGTAATTCACCTGTCAAAAATCATCAATTGCAGAGTTAATGCGTCCAATGGCGCCCCCACTTGCACCTGAAAAGTGGAAAAAAAAATATCCAGTACAAATGTATATTTATAGGCTATTACTATGTGGCGATTTCACCCAAAGATCACGGCAGGAGATTCTTTGTAAACACTACTCTTGTTTTGGCCGCTTCGTATTCGAAGCATGTGCGCTACATAGCAACGCCCTCTAATCCTCTCGCTCCATTGTACTGTAACAATGGTCTTACGTCATCCCTCGTGTCTCGTTCCTTTAGGGGTTATAAATACTCTGAAGCCGTCTTGTTCAGTGGAGTTGTCTCAGTGCTGGCAAGGCGAGAAGACGACGGAGGGCTCGGGTATGAGCTCTACGTCCGTACTCACTGGCTGAGGCCCGCGGGGGCCCTTGGGACTATTCCCATAGGAGGCCCAGGAGGGAGACCGTGATGATTCGGGGCCCTGTGATCACCGGTCTCTCGCCCTGGGATGGTGTGACACAGGCTCCGGCAGACCGTCGGGCTGTCCAGGGTTCCACCCCTGTGGCAGTGCCGTCGGCGAGGCCGGCGAGCAACATGCCCACGTGTGCGAGTTCTGTGGTGCCGCTCCCATGGCATCTCAGGCTCTGCATTCGGCAACATTACCACAACTAATGTATATGTTGTATGTGATGATGTTGATAATGATGTGTTATGATGTGATGTAGATCTATGATCGGCCGGACTCGTCTGGACGGACTGTTACCTGGTTGTGGTTCTAGTAATTATGACGCCCGCCGCGTGCACCCTGTGTGCTGTGGGCGTCAAACGTTACAACTAGTACATGGATAAACAAATAGTAGTATTTTATTTTCAAAATCTACAGAATGGATCTAAACATATAATGGGCACAAGATCATGGTGACTAGGCATTACGCGTTATTCAGGGAGTGCCGTGTAAAATCGCGAGTATTACGCGTTATTCGTGAGGAAATTGCACAGGAAACGACATAGGTCCCCATTTCAAATGAGGTGAGTTCATGAAAAAGTTCATTTACTTCCTAAAATTCTGTATCCACGGAACATCCCAATGAGCAAACATATATCCACGAAAATGGACACACAGTTCGTGACATCACCCGCATGCTTGCGACTTGTTTGTGAAATATCATCGGCTGTCAATTGAAACCAACAAAGTGCATGTTGGTAAATCATAGAATGCTCGCAGATAATCTTTCTTTATTGTTACATCATGCAACCAGTTGTTTTTATCGAGTATTTTATGAAATGAGAAGCTTTTTATGGTTTACGCGTATCAGCCTGAGGGTGGAAATCTACACACGCGTCACAGCATGAGGAAACATGTGAGTGTTGTCGGGGATGGTCGAAGTTGCAATGCATACACAAATATTTTTAAGTATGATTTGAGGCTGTACATGTTCCAATGATGATACTTCTCACTTATCGTTATCCTCCATATGTTCCTCCCAATCTTCAATAAAATCTATTGACAATACTAAGAGCTTTTCGTGTCTTTTACACAAAAGCTCACCAAGTGAAAACAATATCCCTTGAACTTGAATTTATCCCATCAATTGAGCAGTAAAAACTGGAGAAAAATTCGCATTAAAAAAGAAATATCCCAACCATAACAAAATATTTACTCATGCACATACGCGTAATGCCCTCACACAAATCGCGTGAAGTATAGCAAATAAACAATTGACACATTCAACCTAGATTAGTGGCGCTTGCGACCATTGTGAAACATTTTCAAGACAGGCACACGTGAAGCCCATAATATCAATATTATAGAACTCTCATTCTTTTCACAATAATGCCGATATATAACATTTTTCAACCCCAAAACCGAGGAGAGCGGATGTCGAAGCAACATTGACAGATATTGTGCAGCCGAAGGTATCGCTACTCAACAACAATCATGAATAATATTCCGTGCAAAACCAAATCCGACATTTCAAAACGGTAAAATTAGAGAAATTGTATGTATTTCCTGCTAGAAGTTAACCAGAGGCTGCCATTTCCTCATGAATAATGCGTAATACTCATGATTTTACGCGGCACTCCCCGAATAACGCGTAACGCCTAGCCACCGTGAAGATGGACGTTCGCTTCGTTTTCGCCTTCGCCGATTACAAGCCTATAAGCCCTAATTATCGCCCAGACACCACATTTCGGAGATTAAATTCAACAAAATAAATTGATTGAGTACTTCGAAAACGTGAAAAGGAGAACTCACCGTTAATTTTCTTTTCATTAAATATCTTTTGGCGGAGTAAAAACGGCTGGTAGATGGGTACAACATGAAAGTTTTGTCGAAGTCGGCTGTGCAGACACTATTGACAATCCATCGCCAGCCAGGAGCTTTTGCGCCGGCAGGGAGGCAGCATAAGGGAGCATTTAGTTTCACACTCCTCTAACATACTTCGCGACATACTTCATGACATACTTCGTGACATACTTCAAGACTTCCAAATACGAACTTTCAAACATGAACTTTCAAACACGAACTTTGGAAATACAAAAGATAGATTTGTGAATGTGGAATTAGCAATAGGTAAATGACAAAACCTGAATTATATACATGCAAGGTGTTGAAATACGGAAGAAGAAAACAAGTTATATAACGTTTTCTTTGTATTTTACTGGATTGAACAATGAAATATACATTTTATTTTTCTTTCTTCACACATATGGGTTGTTTATTTTTGAAATGTTTAAACATTAAAGTTTAAATGATAAAGTTTCAAACAGAGAATGTGCCTATTGTTGTATGTGTTTTCTACAATCTGAAGTTTACATGTCTTTAATTGATAGTTTAGCATTCTATAATCTCAAGGTAAAATTGAATATAGCAAAATATAACATGTCATTAATTTTGGCCCCAATTCTGCTCCATACAATAAAGCATCAATTTAGAAAAGTCTAGATCATCACTTTTACTTTGCCGCATGTGCAATAATACCGCGATATTGCGCAGGAAATTTTACACAAGCACTCGTCAGCACTTTTCGCGCTACGCCCACCAACCAGCCAATCAGATAGCTGCCCCTCAATGACACGTCTAGAATTTGACCTAGTTGCATATTCATATCGGTATCGACTAACGACCCAGTTACATTTGCGGGAAAAAGGCGTGCGATTATTTCACAACACACAGGCGTAGCATCGTGTCCATGTGGGTTTAGCAACATTTAAAGATGTAAATGCGAATTGGACATACGTTTAGATAAAATACTAATCAAGGACAGCACATAGTGAAATTGGTGACAATTCATCAAATACTCGACCAGTAGACAGCTGATTTATCGACGGGTGTCGGCCAGTGTTTGCAGGAAAGCACGTTGTGAGGCCCAGACAAAGAGGGCGTGTATTTTGACAGTCGGCCAACAAAACCACGAGGTTCGAACATTGGCGCGCACACACTGAACTCTCAGCTCTGGGAAATGACACTTTGCAGCATGGATAAGCTCGATCCAGACACATCTCTGGCGGCAGAATGCCTGCTAGCCATGTCTAAACCTGTCGTGCATGAGATCCCGAGGAATACCTGGGAAAACACACCATTGCCCCGGACAACCTGTGACTCTCGGACCCCAGCCAGTGCCGTGTCCGTGAGCAAATCGCTGCTACCCAGCGACGAAAACGACGCCCCTTTGTTTATGATAGCTCGGATTTTGACGGATTTGAACCGAGTCAAGCAAGAACCAGTGGACAGTGACTTCGTGGAACCCTGTGCCATGCCAAAGGACTTGAAATTGGAAGATAGAACGGATTGTTTGCGAGATATCGCGAGTGAAACACGGACATTTGCCCGTCGTCACTGGGACACGCCTTCCATTGCGAAAGCTTCGAGCACGCGGTCTAGGAACAAAGCCGGCGGTCCGGCGACCAAAACAAAGGAAAGGCTGCACAGATGTCCATACCAGGGCTGTGAAAAAGTATACGGAAAGAGTTCCCACCTAAAGGCACACCTCAGAACTCACACAGGTAACTTAAACCCCGATTTTAACATTTTTTTTTTTGCGATTTTACGGGCCATTTACTCGACCGCTTTGTTTTGTTTACATTGGAAACACGTGCTCTCGCAGACATGCAGCACGCGCGCGTGTATCTCCATAGGAACAATACCGGGACACGCCCACTTAACGGGCACCTGCTGGCAACTAATTTACATATTTAATTGCAGTCATTCGTACAGCTACTTATGTACAGTTGATCAGTTCTGGTGAACACCTTGTGTCAAGTGGTTTAATTGTCCCATTCAGCTGCTATAATTGATAGAAATGATCACATAATTAAAGTGTCAGTCAGAATAATTAGAATGTACAGACTGTTAGAAATATCACATTACCAGTACTGGGACTTGTATATTATACGATATACATCATGTGCCACAACTGGTGTTTGCATTGGTTTATCAGCTGGTAATAGTATACATAGGTAAAATCCATAAAAGAAATGAATTTTTGAGAAGCAATAAAACTCAAACTGCATGGTACTTTCTGTTTAGTGTTTTGTCTGTGTTTATTAGCTAAGTAAAATGTGTTATAAATGTGTTTTACTGGTAAATGTCCGGTAAAATACCAAATTTTTATAATAAAAATTAATAAATATAATAGAATACTGGTTTATAAAATTGATGGTCTTCCAAACCATGATAGTCTTCCAAACACAATCCTGTTTAATAGCAGCCCCTGTATAGTCTAGGAGAGCACGTGGCAGCCTAACACATGCACACAAAGCTCTTTGTCCCAGCAGAAGCAGAATTTTCATTTTGCCGCGTCCACATGTTCTGACCTAAAAACCAGTCAGTCGAGTGTCTCTTGGCCCCAAAATACCCCTTGGTCTTGTGCCAGGCACATGTCATGTTGTCAAGGTGTTTTACCCCACGCACCAGTCATTTAGCACACTTGACATGGGTGATAGTGTTACCCAGCCATGATAGTAAATAGTACATGGAGGATGCCCCCCCCCCTCCCCCCCCCATCCCCCACCACCCCATCCCCACCCTAAAATAGAAAGGAAGAAGAAATCAGATATCTAATGAATTACTAGAGATGTAGTCAATAAATAATACACCAATTTGTCTGTATGTCCTCAATTTTCTTTGACCTCAATCTTGCTTCATCATCCCTCAAGTTCCCTCTGTCTGATTCCTGCTTACACAAAGATTTCTGACAAGGATAAAAGATGCAGGTTGGGACTGATGGGGGAGGGGGTGAAGGAGGACCTACTACATCCCTCAGAAACAACAAAGACAGGTAGTTGTGGCTACTGAGCATGTTGGAACCTGTGAGCTCCATGCTGGCGTGTTTAGCTTGTGGTTATAAAAAGACACAAAGAACTCAGCCCAGGACGTATGTTGGACTTTTTGGCCTTTGATTGACACTGAGAGGCAGGAAGTGGTGTTTTTGTATATGGTTTATTTTAGGGATTGCTGTGTGGGGTGGGGGAGGGGGGGGGGGGTGGTGACAGGATGGAGGGCAGGGGGTGGGGGGGGGAGGGTTGCAACTCATAGTTGGGTACTACTAGTAGATGAGAAAAAAAAAAACATTAAGTACATTTGTAAATTAAAATCATTGTCAGTGCAGACAATATATGAACTGAAATATCCTAATTAAATTAATGAAAATTTAGCAAATTGTTGACCAAATGATAGAGAGCAGTATATGCAACTCATATTGCAATCTTGTAACTTTTGAGCATGTGCTGGAGTAGGTGGCACTGAAAATTTATAAATATTCTAATTGTTGAGAGTTGTAAATACTAGTAGTTGATGATATTTCCAGTGTGTACGTGCAGTATCAGTTATTGCGGAACTGACTAAAGCTTTTGTTTCCTAGAAAACCTGTCAAATAAATAAGTCCTCTATAAATAATACTATGCTTGAAAGATGATACTGGCCATAGCAGCCAGTCAAATTTAGTCTTCAGATTAAATTTCCATGAATATTTATGAGCTTCATGTGCACAAGCCAAGTCAATAATTAGTTCCAGATACCAACTGATAACTTCCCAGTCACTCAAACAGTTTTATGACTGCCCCCAGGTTTTTGTGACTTGGAGGGAAAAAAAGGAATACAATCATTTTTCAGCTCCTTCCTTCCTGGATGGAAAGGTAATAATCTTGGAGAGCAGATGTGAAATGCATTAGCATGTGTTGTGATTACTTCTACCTACCCCCCCCCCCCCCTCCCCAGGCCAGAAAGACAAACAGTAAAGCACATACAGTCTTTTCCACTTGCCCATCTGGATCCCCAATATTCATATTTTTCATGCCTGTCTCCTTTACTAACCCCCCCCCCCCCTTACCCTGAGTAGAAAATTAAGCCAGGTACCTGCCTGTGATCATGTAGTGATTGCCTCAGTCCGATGGATGATAATTGTGGGTGTGTCCCTGGGGGATATGGGATATGGCATTCAACTGTATTATAATATGTGTGTACTGTGCAGTATTTCCAGTCTGAATGTTTGTACAGTCTCAAAAAAACAGTTATTTGTAGTTTTCCCCATGTGATGGGTATACAGTACTATGCTCATGTAAGTCCAATGGTATTACAAATAGTGGTCTGTGTCTTGTACTAAAGGGTACACTGTAGTATCCGGTTTGACCACGAGTGACTGTCAACTGTGTACCTGGAACATGAAGTCAAACTCTAGATCCTTGGAATCCTGAGTCTGTCACATAGATAACTCACCTACCTCCTCAGATAGAACAAAACCTATATTTCAGCATTGACAAGGTGCGCACTAACTGCACATGTCCTGATGGATTGGTGCCGACTTTCCCTCAAACAGAAAACAAAACTGCCACAGATCAATCTCAATAAACACAGGAAGGAAGATTTATTGTGTAGTAGACTCTTATAGTATGCTCAGAGTACATTGCTTCTGAATACATGTCCCTAACAGAGAAACACGTAAATCTGTTACTGAGGTACTGTATACAACCTGGTCAATTACATAGGGAGCTCCCACATTACAAAAGCTATGTGCTGGCTGATTTATAGGTAACTTCCAGTTTTGAATGCAGAAGACAATACTGGAACAGCCTGGCAGTCTTCTGTATTGAGGCCATATAGAGACATGTATCAGTATAGAGCAGGTGTCTTTAAAAAGTTCTAACCTGTTGATGGCCACAGAGCTTTACCATGTGACCATAGAGGAATAGTATTATGCAATACATTTACTCGCCTTTCGTGCTATATTCACTGACTTGAGACGTTTATGAATTGTATATTTTTTTGAACCGTAAGTCGAATACCCATATGTACATATATATACATTTTGTATGAATCTATAGGTGGGGGGGCAGGAGGTGTTAATCTGGTTGAATGTATTTCTATAAATACTTGCTATTGGAGAAGATGAAACAAACCTGGAAGGGACCAGCTCATTTGTATTTTGCATGACCATGGCAGGTGCTGCCTGCTGATCTTTGTTCACAGTGCGCTCCAAGGTCACCCCGAGGTCATGTGACAAAGGCGGGGAGGGCGGGGTGAGGCTGGGAGGGTATAATATTTACCTTCATGTTTGATGTGAAGTCAAACTATAGAGAGTTTGATGTCAGTATTGTTTTGATCAAGTGTATTTGTGTGTGATTGTAGGCCTCGAAAGGCGCATACTCATGTACTAATTTAATTTACAGAAATTTCTAATATCTAGTAGTCTAATACGGTATGTGTTTGTGTGTTGTACAGGAGAGCGTCCGTTCTCGTGTTCATGGCCGAGCTGTGGCAAGCGGTTTGCGAGATCTGATGAACTAGCCAGACACTTCCGCACACATACAGGTGAGATTCACAGCCTCGTCCGACTTCTACTGGAAACTTGATTCAAATAATAGATAATGGCAAAATGATCATGAGATTTTCTAAACTTGAACACAAGAAAAGAACAAATATTTCAGCTGATATCATGTAATCATGTTATGTGAATGTATGGTGCAATTTGTGAGAAAGTTTGAATACAGTGAACCCAACATCAGCCAATGAACTGCTAATTCTTGTGGGTTTCTGAATGTCAGAAGCTTTATTCACAGAGTGGAGAATAAGTGATTTCAATGTTGTTTCTAGGAGAAAAGCGGTTTGTTTGCCCGATCTGTGACAAGCGATTCATGCGCAGTGACCACTTGAACAAGCACGCTCGCCGCCACCCCGAGTTCATCCCGGGAATGATCAAAAGCGCTCGCTACAGGAAGACATCGTCCCTGAGTGATGGGACTACCAGCCTGTCGTCCCCCTCTACCAGCCCGACTCCCGCTCACATGGAAACCACCGGCTTCGCACCCATCAGGGAACATCTAGCGTCGCCATAGCAACTGATCGAGAACAAGAAACCCTGTACTTGTGTGTTTCTCTGTGCCACAAACTGTCCATACACTGTTGAATGAAGCATTTCGATTTTTTTGTTCATCAGTGTCCCAGTATGTTGTCATACTGGGTATGTTGGGTACATGTTATATCATGCTGGTTTGATGTTATTCCACTCCCAGATGTGAAGACATATTTCCAGGTTGATGACGATAAGATGTATCTTGGTGCTTCAGGTAACGTAATGTATCTGGCAAAGAAATTGTTTGGTAACTTTCCCAATATTTGTGGTGGTACTTGTGGAAAAATCAGCAATTTTTCTTGTGACCTCCATGAACAACTATCAGATGTAATCTTTGTTATATTCACATTTAGTTCCTGGGTGAACATTTGACTCGGAGGTGTTGAATGTTGCGATGAGTTATTAACACAGACACAGCATTATATATATTTTAGAATTAGTCAAACCTATTTATCAGTGATTGTTGTATATGTGTATCCATTTTCGTCATATTTATTTTATTTTCTGTTTTATCAGTGATATGTATATCTAGTAACTGGATTTTTATGTGAAACATGAAATCGAGGTGTTCAAAATCATATTTCGAGTATTTATTGTGTGAAAAAAAAAATCCCAGTGAGAGATTTTGGTTTGCAATTGCTCATGAATAAAATATATTCCCAGAGGATGTCACTATTACCCTGATTGTGACTTTGTTCTCACTCAAATATTAAGGTCCCTCTCACAACTTGTATAAGGTCAGAAATGTAAGGTGAAATTGATGTGTTATACAGATAGCAGACTAGTTGACTTGCCAGCTACGCCCTAGAATGCTGGTCATACATTTGTTAGTTGTGTGTTTTATAACCCTTTGTTGTAGCTTGTTGTGTTACGTCTATGTTGTGTTAATCTTTGTGTTGTATCCAAACATTTCAAACAAACCAGAAAAGTCCTGGATATATTTCTCATTCCAGTTTCTGTGTAATCATAACGTGGTAAAATATGGTCAATGCTGGCAGACAAATCGTGGTTGTCATAACGTAAGCAAGTGAACTCCGGCAAATGCTTGAATAATGATGGGATTGCATGACCAATATGTGGAAGGCTCAAAGAATGATTTTTTTACGAACTTGTGACAGAAGTTTTGTGATATGAAAGTAGTCTGAAGAGTGAACACTTTGTTGTAGCCTTCTCTGGTCTCCGCTGGTTGGAAGTTCTACCATTCTTAGACAGTGAACTGTGAGAATAGGAGACAACCAAGTGATACAAATCAGATGTGATATCCACTGTCCACGCAATCAGACAATGATCGGTGAGACTGGATAAGGCTACGACATCGTGTCAGAAGCTGTGTTGGTGAAACCTGCAAAGTTGTTTTGAGTTGAATGGTGTTGGGTTTGTTCAAGTGTCGTGCAATAGAAAGGTACTGCTGGAAGGTTATAGAGAAGATCTCTCCCAGAGAGCAATATTTGGAGAGTGTGAATATTGAAACATCTGTTTGTTAATGTTTGTGTATTACCATTAGATGACTTGAATACTTCAAATATTGAATCCTTTATGAATATACAAATGTTCTGCCATTTCTATGACCTTCGCCTGCATTTCTATGATGGGTGAAAAAACCTATTGCAGAAGGATTTGATTTGTTGATTTGTGCTGTTGTTAAGTATTTGTTACACAATTGACTGATTCACATCTGAATATTTGTCAGATTTGACTGAAAATTCTCAGTACAGAGCATAATATATGTATCTGCAATTTCAACAATAGTATACCTACTGTATCTCTGCAGTCAGTTCACTTGGTATAAATCTTGCTTGCAGTTGAAAGGGTTACATCATCATGATTCCTGTCCATCATGCAATATAAGAAATCCTGATAAAGGTTTATGTAAAACAAATAACGATGAGTTCAAACTATATTTATATAATCAGAAAAGTTGTCATCCGAACATGTATTGTACATACATTATATTCATACTGTCTTTTATGCATTTAACCAATAAACCTATATCATTTGTAACACGTGGTTCGTTGTCTATTATATCAACAAGTAATAGGTATTTTGGTTGTGGGGACATCCGGATAAAAACAAATTGAATTTATTGAGCTGCACAAAATTATAAGGCAATTCATGAAAGGACTATATTGAACTGAAAAATAAAATAGTTTTTAGTATAAATATTGAACCATATTTACAGTTAGCGAGGTTGTTAGTGATTCAGAAAGGAACAAGAGCAAAATAAAAGGATGTGTAGGCAGTATTTTGTTTATTAATAGAGTTTTTCAGCATAGTGCGACCAATCTGAGCAGGGGCGGAATGTGTTTGGTTGCTAGGGTAAAAAACAAGTTTATCTCAATTTACATTAACTTGTGAAATAGCAATGGAAAGAGATATAACAAAATATTTTTTTTGTCACATTTTTGATAATTTTGCTAATCCAGTGGATACCCAAGGAAAAGTAATGCATCATATTCAGAGCTGTTTGCTAGAGCTGTAAGCTGGATATAAGCTATAACTGGAACGTTATGACAAATCATCATGTACCCCGAAGTAGCTTTATGGTATACGAACACATATAGGATTGCCATTTAACTCCATTATAACGTTTTATGAGAGAAATCACTTTCAAAATGTTTCAATTTTCATAAAATTTCAGTATGTTGAAGCAATATATATAACTTACAAAATATTAAAAAATCAGCACATGTTGTTGGAATAGATCAAACGCTACAAGCATTTGACTGTTAGCTGCTGACACCTGGCGAATTCCTCAGAAAGCAAACTCCCAGAAAGGGCCGGTTTGTTTATATGTATTCATGCGCACAGTAACAGCTCCAATCAACATGAAAATTCACATGTACATAGAGGAATACCCATAATACCACTATACAAACCAAAACAGAGACATTTTAAAGTGATACATGTGCATTTGGAGGAGAAACTGGGAGTTTTTAAATAATATAGTACTTTGATGCCTCATTTTGACCATATAAGGAAATCAATACAGGTCCATAACCTAAATAATGGCAATTTTCTTCACATTTTACAATTATAACACCCCACATACAGAGGTGATAATCCCCAATTATTGAGCTCTTATGTGAAAAGGGAAGACTTGTAGAGAAGAAATAAAACAGTGATTTTTGCACTTAAGAAAGGAAATATTTTGAACAAAAAAGTGAGATTTTCTTTGGAAATTTTGATTTGACGCCCGATCAAACATGCTCAAGGACAATTTGGGGTTTGTTTCAGATAAATGTATTATTCACCCATATATTACCATCAGTTTGATTCCCCTTGGACTAAATATGTCAAAATTTTAAAAGAGTTGGTAGTCCTACCCCGCTGCTTAGCACCAAACACTTTCTACCATACTGCTGTCTACACCAATGGTATTCAAATGTCGCAAAATGCTACCACCACACTCTCAATATAGTATATTTCTAAATTAAGCAAAAATTCCAAGGTTTTAATCTTGACAAAACACAAAAACGTAGACAATTTGTTGAAAATATGGTTTCTGTAAGCCAGAGATCACCGACATTAGGTCACATAGGTGCCTTGTACAGGGGACTAATTTATGTGCTGTATGAAATTTATTTATAAAACACATTTATATGATGGACTGCAATCGATCAAACGGCAAGAGACACATATGGGGTCAAAAATGTGGTTCTACGGCAATATCGAAAAAAAAATATGGTAAAAAAATCGGAAAAATGCGTACTTGACCAGATATGGTGCCAAAATTGCAAATAATATACCAAATGCATTCTGCAATGCCTAACCTAGCTTATTTATGATCGACTATATAGGTTGTGGTGATGAATTTCAGAGACACCTAGTATTATCCACCGTTCAATTTTTGGTGGCCATTTCGACACCTTTTTCGGTTAGGCTGTGTCTGAGTCCAGTAGTCCTCAGTGAAAGTGTATAATATTTTACAGTGATTTGAAATATTGGTTACTATATGAAAATAAAGAAAATAAAAAGGCACTAACTCCATGTCTTTAGCATTCAAGGGGGGGGGGGGGGATAAACACCGCCGCTATTAGCATGTAGATATAATCCTACATATGTAATAAAAATCCACGTGAACGAAAACTATGGTTGCAATGGTGAAAAATTCATGAATACCGCACACTATCCACACACAAATTAAAGAAATGCCACAAAGCCTGCTAAAAATCTATAATACACAAAATTCCATGTCCTCGGTTTAAATAATGGCAATTTTCTTCACATTTTACAATTATAACACCCCACATACAGAGGTGATAATCCCCAATTATTGAGCTCTTATGTGAAAAGGGAAGACTTGTAGAGAAGAAATAAAACAGTGATTTTTGCACTTAAGAAAGGAAATATTTTGAACAAAAAAGTGAGATTTTCTTTGGAAATTTTGATTTGACGCCCGATCAAACATGCTCAAGGACAATTTGGGGTTTGTTTCAGATAAATGTATTATTCATCCATATATTACCATCAGTTTGATTCCCCTTGGACTAAATATGTCAAAATTTTAAAAGAGTTGGTAGTCCTACCCCGCTGCTTAGCACCAAACACTTTCTACCATACTGCTGTCTACACCAATACTATTCAAATGTCGCAAAATGCTACCACCACACTCTCAATATAGTATATTTCTAAATTAAGCAAAAATTCCAAGGTTTTAATCTTGACAAAACACAAAAACGTAGACAATTTGTTGAAAATATGGTTTCTGTAAGCCAGAGATCACCGACATTAGGTCACATAGGTGCCTTGTACAGGGGACTAATTTATGTGCTGTATGAAATTTATTTATAAAACACATTTATATGATGGACTGCAATCGATCAAACGGCAAGAGACACATATGGGGTCAAAAATGTGGTTCTACGGCAATATCGAAAAAAAAATATGGTAAAAAAATCGGAAAAATGCGTACTTGACCAGATATGGTGCCAAAATTGCAAATAATATACCAAATGCATTCTGCAATGCCTAACCTAGCTTATTTATGATCGACTATATAGGTTGTGGTGATGAATTTCAGAGACACCTAGTATTATCCACCGTTCAATTTTTGGTGGCCATTTCGACACCTTTTTCGGTTAGGCTGTGTCTGAGTCCAGTAGTCCTCAGTGAAAGTGTATAATATTTTACAGTGATTTGAAATATTGGTTACTATATGAAAATAAAGAAAATAAAAAGGCACTAACTCCATGTCTTTAGCATTCAAGGGGGGGGGGGGGGGATAAACACCGCCGCTATTAGCATGTAGATATAATCCTACATATGTAATAAAAATCCACGTGAACGAAAACTATGGTTGCAATGGTGAAAAATTCATGAATACCGCACACTATCCACACACAAATTAAGGAAATGCCACAAAGCCTGCTAAAAATCTATAATACACAAAATTCCATGTCCTCGGTTTAGGTATACGAACACATATAGGATTGCCATTTAACTCCATTATAACGTTTTATGAGAGAAATCACTTTCAAAATGTTTCAATTTTCATAAAATTTCAGTATGTTGAAGCAATATATATAACTTACAAAATATTAAAAAATCAGCACATGTTGTTGGAATAGATCAAACGCTACAAGCATTTGACTGTTAGCTGCTGACACCTGGCGAATTCCTCAGAAAGCAAACTCCCAGAAAGGGCCGGTTTGTTTATATGTATTCATGCGCACAGTAACAGCTCCAATCAACATGAAAATTCACATGTACATGGAGGAATACCCATAATACCACTATACAAACCAAAACAGAGACATTTTAAAGTGATACATGTGCATTTGGAGGAGAAACTGGGAGTTTTTAAATAATATAGTACTTTGATGCCTCATTTTGACCATATAAGGAAATCAATACAGGTCCATAACCTAAATAATGGCAATTTTCTTCACATTTTACAATTATAACACCCCACATACAGAGGTGATAATCCCCAATTATTGAGCTCTTATGTGAAAAGGGAAGACTTGTAGAGAAGAAATAAAACAGTGATTTTTGCACTTAAGAAAGGAAATATTTTGAACAAAAAAGTGAGATTTTCTTTGGAAATTTTGATTTGACGCCCGATCAAACATGCTCAAGGACAATTTGGGGTTTGTTTCAGATAAATGTATTATTCACCCATATATTACCATCAGTTTGATTCCCCTTGGACTAAATATGTCAAAATTTTAAAAGAGTTGGTAGTCCTACCCCGCTGCTTAGCACCAAACACTTTCTACCATACTGCTGTCTACACCAATGGTATTCAAATGTCGCAAAATGCTACCACCACACTCTCAATATAGTATATTTCTAAATTAAGCAAAAATTCCAAGGTTTTAATCTTGACAAAACACAAAAACGTAGACAATTTGTTGAAAATATGGTTTCTGTAAGCCAGAGATCACCGACATTAGGTCACATAGGTGCCTTGTACAGGGGACTAATTTATGTGCTGTATGAAATTTATTTATAAAACACATTTATATGATGGACTGCAATCGATCAAACGGCAAGAGACACATATGGGGTCAAAAATGTGGTTCTACGGCAATATCGAAAAAAAAATATGGTAAAAAAATCGGAAAAATGCGTACTTGACCAGATATGGTGCCAAAATTGCAAATAATATACCAAATGCATTCTGCAATGCCTAACCTAGCTTATTTATGATCGACTATATAGGTTGTGGTGATGAATTTCAGAGACACCTAGTATTATCCACCGTTCAATTTTTGGTGGCCATTTCGACACCTTTTTCGGTTAGGCTGTGTCTGAGTCCAGTAGTCCTCAGTGAAAGTGTATAATATTTTACAGTGATTTGAAATATTGGTTACTATATGAAAATAAAGAAAATAAAAAGGCACTAACTCCATGTCTTTAGCATTCAAGGGGGGGGGGATAAACACCGCCGCTATTAGCATGTAGATATAATCCTACATATGTAATAAAAATCCACGTGAACGAAAACTATGGTTGCAATGGTGAAAAATTCATGAATACCGCACACTATCCACACACAAATTAAGGAAATGCCACAAAGCCTGCTAAAAATCTATAATACACAAAATTCCATGTCCTCGGTTTAGGTATACGAACACATATAGGATTGCCATTTAACTCCATTATAACGTTTTATGAGAGAAATCACTTTCAAAATGTTTCAATTTTCATAAAATTTCAGTATGTTGAAGCAATATATATAACTTACAAAATATTAAAAAATCAGCACATGTTGTTGGAATAGATCAAACGCTACAAGCATTTGACTGTTAGCTGCTGACACCTGGCGAATTCCTCAGAAAGCAAACTCCCAGAAAGGGCCGGTTTGTTTATATGTATTCATGCGCACAGTAACAGCTCCAATCAACATGAAAATTCACATGTACATAGAGGAATACCCATAATACCACTATACAAACCAAAACAGAGACATTTTAAAGTGATACATGTGCATTTGGAGGAGAAACTGGGAGTTTTTAAATAATATAGTACTTTGATGCCTCATTTTGACCATATAAGGAAATCAATACAGGTCCATAACCATAACTAGAACATTATGACAAGTCATTGACCTTATCAAAGTTTTTAGTCATGGGGAATTCAAGAATTTTGCACGATGTGCATATGGCGTCCCAGGCGCGCCCCCAGGATTTTAAAAACTGGAAGCACAAAGGATCAATGCGACTGGGACAGGAAATGTTGGGCCTGGGGCCCACCCAGGACCCCGGGAACTGGCGGTCACTAGGTGATCTGTGATGGACTCTGTTCATATATTCATGATATTGGGAGCCTGATTATGTCGTCTGAACCATAGGTTTTGTCCACAACATATTTTGAATATAACGTCGGTAAAGCAAACTACAATGGATAGTATTTGACTCTACGGTTCGACAGTGTTAGAATTTTTGTAGATATAACCGTTGTAGAATATATATTTTGTAGATAGATTGTTGTAAAGCCATGGTTACCACAATATTTACCATAATAAAATAATTTAGCTTTAATGACATACACCAGAACCTGGGCAATCTTATCAACCTAAATAGGAAATTATGTCAGATCCTTTATTTAATCGATTTACTGATCAATTCAGCTGATTTCAAAAGATTTGATAAAGTGGTTATTGAGTTTTAATCTTCAGGGTCAATAAACAAAAGATTTACCGGTGTGCCGTTACAATGAGCAATCTCTCTAGATATTATCCAATTATTTCATGATAGAATCACGGTTATTTCCAGAAAGCTTAGCAGTTTTAAGATCTCATTAATCCAATCTGAAGAGCTCTCTATAATAAGTATATTTACCATAATTTTTGGAAGCACGTGCTTCCAGTGCTTCTATCTGTGGGCGCGCCTGTGACGTCCAAAACTGCTGCCTCACGAAAAACTGAATATTGCTCCCGAACCTACAGAAGTAGCTGTAAATTTCAAAATGTATACATGTATAGCCACATCTGATTCAATGTTAAGCAGGGGCGGATCTATTTTTTTAGACGGGAGGTGTTACGTATGAAGATTTGCACATATATTAAATGATGTCTAGTGTGTATGTTTATACCAAACCAAATACAATACTCCTGAATTGTTTTAATTTGCAATATAACAGGACGAAGATACGTAACATTACACAAGGAAATTCAGTCTTCTTTCATGTGAGTGCACGCACAAATCATTGACTTCGTTTGGATCAGCAGAGATGCCTTTGTGAACGTTAGGCAGAGATGCCAACATGGTGAAATTGGAACCTGTACTTTCCAATACCAAAACCTGTATTTTCATGGACGAACCTGTATTCCTATCGTGTTAAACCTGTATTTTCACATGAGAACCTGTATTCACTCTGAAAAACTGTATTTTATGTATTTATACATATAATATTGACCTCATTATGTACATTAAGCCATTTTTTGTTAACTTGTTGCTATTCACACTGATTCAATCGCGGCCGACCATGACATTGAGGTGATCAGCAGATCAGCCAATCAGCGTGTACATTGGCAAGACTGCTACCGTATCTGTCCGTCTTCGCGCGTCTTCGTTATAAGTGTGCGCACTTGTCAAAATTCTCGATTTTATGCACGGAAAAAAACATTTTCTACGTACGAAATTATTTTATTTGGCGCCACAAAACCGTACTATTTTGGTAACTGGTCGTACTCCCGTATTTTGCTCTCAAAACCGTACTAAATACGGGAAAACTGTACGAGTTGGCAACTCTGACGTTAGGGAGTGCTAGTCAAGTGAGACCATCTTGATCCATCGATGAACGCAAATAATATTATGTCTTCATGCAGTCTCCTTAGTGTGAGGAATGATCGTTCTGCACTGGCTGTTGTAACAATGTAACCATGGTACGGAGCATCGTGTGGGTGTTAGCATTCATTCGTTCCTCACAGTTAGCCAACGCATCCACGGCACAGTCTGGTGCAGCATGGACTTCTGGAGGTCAACCCCAAAGGCGCTTCCATGGGGAAAACTCGGTAGCTGTGTCATTCATGGAGATGTCCCTGGTGCCGCTGGAACACAGGAGCACTATAATCCCGTTCTGACCAAACAAAGGGGATTTCCTAATACAATAACTTATCAAAGTGGCTGTTATCACGCAGCTGTTTTTGAGTGGACAGACTGAAAACGATATAAAGTAACACTGACTGATGAATCTCAAGGTCAGGTTTGACCCAAAATGTATGAAATGGCTTTCGCATACAACTAGCTCAGAGATGAAACTTGTGATTGTGCTATGGTCGCAGAGAAAGTCACAAATGGTGGATCTTTTGGTAACATTGAAAATAACCCTCAATGGCATTGAATGGTGACTCCCCAAGTTCACGTATGACCAGAAAAAGCTGAGTCGGACCATGCAGAGAACACTCTCATAGATAGAACTTCAGTTCAGTATTCCACAGTGCAGGATAGAAATTTTCCTGATACCTACCACTGTTATATTGATTTTAAAACGTTCCAATTGTACTCGTCTCAATGTTTTCATATCAGCGTCTTTATTTTTCATATAAACACGCCTGTGGAAAAACTTATATTTGTATCAGGAGCAAATTTCTGAAGTCGTATCTTCGAGATAGATATGGTGGATATAGGTGACCTTGAAATTGATCTTTGCAATGTTATCGTGTCCATGCACTGTTCTCGTGTCTTAGTTTATTGTGACTCACGTAGACCTGAAATGTTCAATCCTTCCGGAACACCTGATTCCTCTCCTCATGGCCATATATGATGGTTCATGAAGTTCCATAAGTTTCTCGATTTTGCCTGACACTGGACTTTGAGATTGGGCACTGGACTTGTTTTTTTTTCACTCTGAATACTTTGTATTTGGTATTGGTTCGGTTTTTATAATAGGAAAATGTGGAATTTGCTTGAATCGCAAATTATTTGACGTGGAGTTCGGAGTAAACAGCAATACACAATTTCAATCATTTGCTGGACATTACTGACAGTTAGTTATAATCAGGCAGATTTAATCAATATGTCCAGTGTCTGGTATTTCCGAATGTCATGTGGAGTGTGATAAAAGTCCCATGTATATCGATTGATTTGAAGATAATCCGACTTCACATGTACCTGTATGCTATACTTTTTGATGTGTGCTCAGTACTCACACGGCTTCTTTAGTGCTGTGTATGTTGGTTTAAGCACGGTAGGGCGGTCTTGGTAGGATTCAGTATAGAGAGAAACCCTTGACATTCTAAACCATTCGGGGTCTTATATATATATTTCATAGATGTCGCTTTGGGTCGTTAATCCTGGCATAGCAAATTATCAATATGATGTTGGTGGGTATCTAGCCTGTGACGTATTTACTTCAACATCTTCATATTCAAATTTTCACACTGTATCAGTCATACATAGATTGTAGAGCAATCTCCGAGAGGAGTCATAACTTTGATAATATAAGCTGTCTTTCCAGCTGTCATTTACAAAACAACACCACACATATTGTCCAGGTATGGTGAGTTATGATGCCTGAGCGTTGAGGATTCGTTGAGTGGACAAGCTCCCGGTGGTAGCTGTGCTGAACCGCCGTTATCACTGACGGGCGTTTGAACTAGCTGCTGAAGCCGTACTGCAATGGTTATGCGGTTGGAGAGGCGTTTTTTGGTGGTCATCTTAATCTGCCAAAAATGTTTCGGCGCCTTTGAGGCAAAGGTCGAGAGACCCAGCATTTGCGGGGAATGAGTCTGACTCTCCCAGCATCCCAAGGTCCGGTCAGGCCTGACGGACCGGGGCAGGGCAACGCCTTGTCCCACCTTCAATTAGAGTAATGTCCATGCTTCCTGAACATAACTTGGAATCCGATACCTACGCCAAGCCCAGCATTATCTCTGCTTCATTGTGGAGCAGACTGTGGTAAAGGTTAGGAAATGTTAACAAAACAAATCTTTGAAGTAAACATGGATTTCCAGAAAACGCTGACATACACAGTGACTGCATCTACAACGCTGCAGATTACACCGGTCCCCAATATTCAGCTGTTAAAATTATCATATTAATATTTTTGATCGATATTACTTTGTAATCATATTACTCCTTCAGCTTGCTGGTCAGGGTGAGAACCTCCAGCGTTGTGCAAAATATGCCTGTATTGAAGGTGGTGACCAAAACAGCTGTTTTATGAAGTAAAACAAATATTGTTCTAAGTTCTAAGCTTGTACATCACGCACAATATCATGTCGAGTGGACTCGAACTTATCCTAAAGTGACATTGGTTACTTTAAACTGACCTCTGTATGTTGTAGATACAACCAACTTTGACTCAGCCGTTACCTAACGCATTTATCTTCCGGATATCGCTAATCCAGCGTGTCTGAGATATGGATACCATCTACCACCGCATGTTTGATATTAGTTCATTCTAATTGGGTTTGTTTTTCAACGGCTTTATATCAATATCTCATATTTTCTCCATCTGGATAAAAATTAAATAAAATTTGAACATATAAGGAGTCATATAATGGTGGATGGATGGCGACATGAGTTTACCTCCGATGACCTCGTGTGAACATGACGTGGGAAATGGCCATTTATTACATTTATAAGTATACAATTCACAGAATTATGAACATGAAATCCATCCCAAACAAGGTTTTGTAATATACAGACCTACGATAGAGTAGAGCTGAAGATAGAATAGAATATCAAGCGGCATGGGAACGTTCGTCAATGTGAAGTTGTATGTGTTTGATCTTTTGGTGACCTTGAACTTGATACATTGTATATAGTAAAAACCTTTTGTTAGGACATTGCGTCCTTCCACTGTTTTAATTCATTCTTAGTTTGATGAAATATTATACCATTTTGACCGGCTTTGCGCAAGCAGCGAAGCGAAAACGAAACGAAAGAGTGAAATGAAACCGAAAGTTATCGAGAGTGATATCTAGTCAGTCACAAAATATGAACGAGTCTGGGTATGATACTGGTATGTGAAGGAAATCAGCTGATTGCCTGGTCCCTAAACGAATGTTTGTTTACAGAAATATTTATGATGTGAAACGTATTCAACTTTAGGCCTTTGGGCTTCGAAGAGACATTTAAGTTAGGAATAACCACATTTATCCCACTACAATGTTTGATGAATAAGATATTAGGACATTTTACTGATGTGAGCCTTATCACTACTGCTATTGAGCAAAAAAGTATTCATTATGTGATAACGTGTTCGATGCATGAGTTCCAAAGACGATTTCAAGCTGAATATGCAAGTGTCGACGTAGACCAGCACAAAAATTGGCAATCCGCCAAATTTCGGTTTCGTTTAGCTATTTCGTAAACTTCGTCTTCGCTTTCGCTTCCGCTTCCGCTTCGCCGAATAAACAACCCTAAGGAGAATAGTCCTCTACATACATGTAATCCTCGGATAATAAGGAAATGCTGAGCCTCCTTCAAATCGCCTGTGCTTTTTTATTCAATTCGATTTGAATCGTTTATTAGAGTGACCAGAGTAGGCCTACATGCGAAACAAACATCATACAAAATTGTAACATTTTTCACCAGACGAAAAAACGAACCTCCTAGATCGTAAAGGTCATCGTTTTTTTATGTTTTTCAACGGTTTATTAATCCACAACGGCCTGCACACTTTCAATTAGTCCTGATCTGGACTAGCTTCCTCTCGTTCTTCATATTCTGACAAAATCTTGCTCTTCTTAAAACTCACAGAAAACAAGACGGCTGTCCTCTTGTCGATATCAGTACACTGGCCGTACTGTAGGGCAAGGTGTCATGTGATGCGAACGTCGAGTCGTGATTGGCTGAAGTGTCTGTCTCGTCGAAAATGTACCGTATACTATGGTGGCTGATAGCGTCCATCTGACAATCTCGCTTCCTCACGGCGAGAGAGCGAACCGAGGTAGCGAAAGAGCGATACGAGCGCACGAGACAGCGATGCGAGGGAGCGAGAGAGCGATGTGAGGGGGCGAGAGAGCGATACGAGGGAGCGAGTGAGCGATGCGAGGGAGCGAGTGAGCGATAAGATAGTGACATAAATCCACCTCGCTTCCTCGCATCGTTCTATCGCTCCCTCGCACTCTCGCTATCTCGCATCGCTCTCTCGCTCTCTCGCTCTATCGCATCGCTATCTCGCTATCTCGCTATCGTTTTCTCGTTCTCTCGCTCACTCGTTCTCTCACTCTCTTGCTCTCTCGCAATCTCGTTCTCTCGCTACCTTGCATCGCTCTCTCGCTCTCTCATTTCCTCGTTCTCTCGCTCTCTCGCTCACTCGTCCTCTTGCAATCTCGTTCTCTCGCTACCTCGTTCTCTCGTTCTCTCGCAATCTCGTTCTCTCGCTACCTTGCATCGCTCTCTCGCTCTCTCGTTCTCTCGCTCACTCGTTCCTTCGTTTCCTCGTTCTCTCGCTCATATGACAGGTCACAATAAATTAATCCGTTCTAACGATGAATTTCTCGTTATCACGGGTTTTTTTCTTTTGTTTAGATGCTAATTTTTTATTCGTTACCACGATATTTTTCGCGCACACGAAAAATAATCACGTCCACTCTGCTGCATTAATATTTATACATGTATACCTACCAGTGAATATGTTCAAATATTATTTATTGCATATGGTCAAATATGATCAGTTAATCCTTTACGGCAAAACTAATCTCCATGTACATATTCAAGCGCAAAACATATGACGTTCAATACCGAAATAACGATTTATATAAATTTATATAAATTAACATGAATAGATGTTGTTTTTACCATCTATTTACCTATATACCCCGCCCCTTCCCTTCGCACAACGCACACAATAACCGGTCAACAAATTATGATTAAAATTATTTATTGAACGGTAATCATACAACAATTTTGTGTCAATTGTGACAAAAACAAAGTTGAACTTGGAGTGAAAGAATATATCTCCGTTCAAATAACATTCTGACATCGGAACTTACATGATATTTCTGTAACTACTGATATTTAATGGATATTCTCAATCTGAATTAAATATGTGAAGATTTTATGGTTAATTTTATGTATCAATATTATAATTTCGTCGGATTACATGTGTATTTTACAGGCCCTATATATCATATTTGTACATGGTTCAAGCATTTAGATTTCGCTAACGGCATCTACAACACATACATATAATTTGCACATGCTCCGATCCTACACCGGGGTGGGAAGGTTCTCACCGGGGTGAAAATGTTCTCACCGGGGTGAAAAAGAAGATTCTCACCGGGGTGAGAAGGGATTCACCGGGGTGAGAAGGTTTTCACCGGGGGGAGAAGGTTCTCACCGGGGTGAGAAGATATTCACCGGGGTGAGAAGGTTCTCACCGGGGTGAGAAGGTTTTCACCGAGGCGGAAAGGTTCTCACCGGGGTGAAAAGGTTCTCACCGGGGTAAGAAGGTATTCACCGAAGTGAGAAGGTTTTCACCGGGGTGAGAAGGTTCTCACGTAGTTGAGAAGGTTTTCACCGGGGTGAGAAGGTTTTCACCAAGGTGAGAAGGTTTTCATTGGGGTGAGAAGGTTTTCACCTAGGTGAGAAGATTTTCACCGGGGTGTGAAGGTTTTCACCGTAGTGAGAAGTTTTCACCGGGGCTGAGAAGGTTTTCATCGAGGTGAGGTGATCACCGGGGTGAGAAGGTTTTCACCGGGGTGAGAAGGCTCTCACCGGGGAGAGAAGGTATTCACCGGGGTGAGAAGGTTTTCACCGGTGTTAGAAGGTTCTCACTGGGGTGAGAAGGTTCTCACCGGGGTGAGAAGGTATTCAACGGGGTGAGAAGGTTCTCACCGGGGTGAGAAGGTTCTCACCGAGAATAAAAGGTTCTCACCGGAGTGAGAAGGTTCTCACCGGGGTGAGAAGGATCTCACCGAGGTGAGAAGGATCTCACTGGGGTGAGAAGGTTCTCACCGGGGTGAGTGGTATTCACCGAGGTGAGAAGGTTTTCACCGGGGTGAGAAGGTTCTCACCAGGGTGAGAAGGTATTCACCGGGGTGAGAAGGTTTTCACCGGGGTGAGAAGGTTCTCACCGGTGTGAGAAGGTTCTCACCAGGGTGAGAAGGTATTCACCGGGGTGAGAAGGTTCTCACCGGGGTGAAAAGGTTCTCACCGGGGTGAGAAGGTTCTCACTGGGGTGAGAAGGTTCTCACCAGGGTGAGAAGGTTTTCACCGGGCTGAGAAGGTTTTCACCAGGGTGAGAAGGTTTTCACCAGGGTGATAAGGTTTTCACCTAGGTGAGAAGGTTTTCACCGAGGTGAGAAGGTTTTCACCGGGGTGAGAAGGTTCTCACCGATGTGAGAAGGTTCTCACCGGGGTGAGAAGGTTCTCACCGGGGTGAGAAGATTTTCACCGGGGTGAGAAGGTTTTCACCGAGGTGTGAAGGTTTTCACCAGGGTGAGAAGGTTTTCACCTAGGTGAGAAAGTTTTCACCGGGGTGAGGTATTCACGAGGGTGAGAAGGTTTTCACTGCGGTGAAAAGGTTTTCACCTAGGTGAGAAGGGTTCTCGCCGAGGTGGAAACTGAATGTGGTGTAAATTAAACGTGATGGCGAATCTAAGCCACCGTAGTAAAGAGAAGAACTAAAGGGAAAAAAACTGTATGGAGAACATTTGGTCAGGAATATCGCAAATCAATCCACATCTATTCAGACGGTGTCACCCAAAACTATTGCTGATGATAATACAGTTTCACAATATGCCGAGCGTTTATCACATCTTGATCATATGCATTGATCTGAAGATAATCCAACTGATTATCTGCCACACAATATACCTTGTGGAGTGGGTCCGAAGTGCATCCAATGTTGCCATAGATGTCGCTTCTGTTAATACTGACATAACAAATTATCACTAGATAGTATTTTGTGGGAATCTATACATTACACGACACGCTACTATCCACAGCTCCGTATCAAAATATATAGGTTACATCAATCAATACTTGAATTGGAGATAAATATTGAGAAGCAGTTATAACTTTGAGGATAAAACCTGTCTTTCAAGCTGTCATTCACAAGCCAACACCACAGGTATTGTCCACATCTGGTGACCATGACATCTGTAAGTCGAAGATTACTCGAGCGGAATAGCTCCCGGTGGTGACCACGGGGGTGCTGGTTGCCGTGCCGCATGCAGTTGATTCGATAGTCGCTTTGGAACACGTCAGTCATAGCAGAGCTGGATGGCAATACAATAGCAGTGCGTGAGAAACCACTGTAGCAAGGGTCGAGAGGCCCAGCGTTTGCGGGAATCGAGTCGGACTCTCCCCGCATCACAAGTTCCGGTCAGGCCTGACGGACCGGGGCAGGGCAACGCCTTGTCCCACCTTAGAGTACATTACAGAGTACACATTAGAAAGATATCCCTACAAATATATCTATATGTCTGTTATAATACGGAAAATTGATATGCTATGGGCAGCACATATGTTTGTAAAATATAGCAATTTTAGGTTACCGTTCCTTTGGTCCAATAATCTATTGGTGTGGTCTTGTGCCTGTTGTGTATGGTGGCTGATAGCGTCCATTCGTCAATCTCGCTCCCTCGCGGCGAGAGAGCGAAGCGAGGCAGCGAAAGAGCGATGCGAGTGCACAAGAGAGCGATGCGAGGGAACGAGGAAGCGATGCGAGGGAACGAGAGAGCGATGCGATATTCACATAGATCAACCTCGCTTCCTCGCATCGCTCTCTCGCTGTCTCGTACTCTCACTCTCTCGCTCCCTCGTTTTCTCACTCTCTCGCTCCCTCGTTCTCTCGCTGTCTCGTATGCAGAAACTAATTTTCATGTACCAGGTATGCAGTATCAGAAACTAACTAAACATTTCAGCATACAAATAAAACGCACATTTGAGAACTCGCACGATGATTTTTTCTTTGTTCTAATATAACCATACATACGACAATGTATGTACATGTAAATTCATCCACGAAGCTAACTTTTATATGTATATTTTAATGATATAAAGGTTTCGACATGGTCAGTGCTATTACAATGCTCATGGGCGTGTACAGAAATAATGGAAGGGAAGGAGCACGTACGGACTGTATCCACCCTCCCCTGGACACGCCCCTGTCATACCAGTTTCCTTGTAGGACATATAAAAATAGGACATATAAAGTAGATGATAATATTGATCTGAAATTTACATCATAGTTTCTACTTAACAGTGTATTCTTTGAAAACCACTGTATGCATAGGCGATTAAGTTGTAAAATTATGCAATATGAGTCCTATATTGTTTCGAAAATTACAATTCCATATCGTGCTCTATTATGATATAATATCACGACAAACGGTGATAATTATCGTGTTATTTGAAGTACGTGTATTGTATGCTCATCCGTGAACCACCACCTCCCACCTAGCCGCCTTACCCTCACCCCCTCCCCAGTCTACACCTTCATCCGCTGCAAGTCATCTCATTGGTTATATCACTGTCACGTGGTAGCGAGCCTTATCCACTCACCAGGATCTCTTACCATGCTTACGCAATCTTCTTGGCTGTAGGATCGGAGCATGTGCAAATTATATGTATGTGTTGTAGATGCCGTTAGCGAAATCTAAATGCTTGAACCATGTACAAATATGATATATAGGGCCTGTAAAATACACATGTAATCCGACGAATTTATAATATTAATACATAGGAATTAACCATAAAATCCTCACATATTTTATTCAGATTGAGAATATTCATTAAATATCAGTAGTTACAGAAATATCATGTAAGTTCCGATGTCAGAATGTTATTTGAACGGAGATATATTCTTTCACTTCAATTACAACTTTGTTTTTGTCACAATTGACACAAAATTGTTGTATGATTAACGTTCAATAAATAATTTTAAATGTAATTTGTTGACATCGATTATTGTGTGCGTTGTGCGAAGGGAAGGGGCGGGGTATATAGGTAAATAGATGGTAAAAAACAACAACATTTATTCATGTTATTTAGATATAAATTTATATAAATCGTTATTTCGGTATTGAACGTCATATGTTTTGCGCTTGAATATGTACAGGGAGATTAGTTTTGCCGTAAAGGATTAACTGATCATATTTGACCATATGCAATAAATAATATTTGAACATATTCACTGGTAGGTATACATGTATAAATATTAATGCAGCAGAGTGGACGTGATTATTTTTCGTGTGCGCGAAAAATATCGTCGTAACGAATAAAAAATTAGCATCTGAACAAAAGAAAAAAACCCGTGATAACGAGAAATTTATCGTTAGAACCGATTAATTTATTGTGACCTGTCATATGAGCGAGAGAATGAGGAAACGAAGGAACGAGTGAGCAAGAGAGCGAGAGAACGAGATTGAGAGAGAACGAGTGAGCAAGAGAATGAGAGAGCAAGAAAGCGAGAGAGCAATGCGAGGTAGCGAGAGAACGAGAGAACGAGAGAGTGAGGGAGCGAGAGAGCGAAAGAACGAGGTAGCGAGAGAACGAGATTGCGAGAGAACGAGTGAGCGAGAGAGCGAGAGAACGAGAGAACGAGGGAAGGAGAAAGCGAGAGGGCGATGCGAGGTAGCGAGAGAACGAGATTGCGAGAGAGCGAGGGAGCGAGAGAACGAGAGAGAGTGAGCGAGATGGCGAGATAGCGATGCGATAGAGCGAGAGAGCGATGCGAGATAGCGAGAGTGCGAGGGAGTGAGAGTGCAAGGAAGCGAGGTGGATTTATGTCAATATCTTATCGCTCACTCGCTCCCTCGCATCCTCGTATCGCTTTCTCGCCCCCTCGCATCGCTCTCTCGCTCCCTCGCATCGTTGTCTCGTGCGCTCGTATCGCTCTGTCGCTACCTCGCTTCGCTCTCTCGCCACGAGAGAGCGAGATTGTCAGATGGACGCTATCAGCCACCATAGTTGTGGTTTATTTCTTTGAGTACAAAATAAATGTTTACTTGTTAGGAATATGAATGAAGTGGGCCTACATTATGTTCTTCATCATAATATACGAGAATGATTTGGAATCATGTGGGGGAATGTAATGGTAGCAAAATTCTTTGGGGGGGGGGGGGCTACGCTGTGTAAAATACATTCAGCTGTCGTGATGCTGATGATGTGCCCGAACTCTAATGTCGTCTCTCGTAGTTAGCTGCATTTTCTTGTTTTCAAAATGGCGACCTCTTTTGACGAAAGAAGGTCGAATTTGGACTTTGGTGGTCATTTTCTCAAAACATTGCCAGACCATTTCAAAAGAATCCTCTCATGTACATTCCTGACGTGTATACGTTTCATTGCTCTTGAATCGCCGGTGTGCGTGTGGCGGCTGCTTTGATTTTTCGACGGGTCGGAAAAAACAATGTTTTTTTTTCGTCTCAAATCATGGCATAAGTCGTTTTGAGCCATTTCCAGCAAAAACATTGATATTGACTTTATTTTCATGAAAAGCCTCAGGCCCATTTGTACACTTACACAGTATTTCCAGCAGAACAGAGCAATTATTCACAGTGTAATTACCGTTCATCAATCATGTTAAAAGCATTATATACAAATATGGATACATCTTTTATATTTTTTTTATTTTTTTAAATTCCCGAGTTAGTAACTCGATAATATCGACTCAGTATCTCGATAATAACGAGCTGGTATCTCGATAATGTCGACTTATTAACTCGATAATATCGACTTAATATATCAGGGTTGTCCAGTCCATGTGTACATGTATGTATAATGTATGTGGGTAACCAATAACGACTGTGTCAATTGATATATATTTCCACGTGTGAACATTGAAATAAACTATATTTAAAATGAAAATTTTCCCCTCTGATGTAAATATCAATTACATCAATTACATATTAGAGTTCTAACAGTATTTGACCCTTCATCTCAGTAATGTTTATTTGTTTTCTCAATATGTATATGCACATGCAGACTATACATCATGTGCTGTGATTAAGTCGATACTAAGTCGATATTATCGAGTTACTGATTCGATATTATCGAGATACTAACTCGATATTATCGAGATACTAAGTCGATATTATCGAGTTACTAAGTCGATATTATCGTGATACTAACTCGATATTATCGAGATACTAACTCGATATTATCGAGTTACTAAGTCGATATTATCGAGATACTAAGTCGATATTACCCAGTTGCTAAGTCGATATTATCGAGATACTAAGTCGATATTATCGAGTTACTAACTCGGGAATTAAAAAAAAACCTTTCTGTGCCTGTTCCACGTTTAAGTCGATATTATCGAGATCTTAACTCGATATTATCGAGTTATAACTCGATATTATTGAGATACTAAGTCGATATTATCGAGTTACTAAGTCGGGAATTCCTGGGTGGCTCTTCTACGCTTCCGTAGGTTTGCACTTCTAAATCCAGCCAGTGCATTTTTGTATTCCCACTTCATATCTAAAGATAAATAGAATCGCAATCCAGAACACTTTTATATTTACAATACAAACTAAGTTTAGGATTTTCCAATATTATAGCACGCCATTCCTGTTTTGCGATATCAGAGAGACGTAACCCTAAAGACTGTACAAACAAACCTATATCTCCCACACTTTGTTGTAACCATACATCACGGTAGCCATACATGCATAAAATCTCTCTAATTTCTGACACCCAATTTCGCCCACCTAGATCATCATATCGTAATAATAATCTATATACAGTACCACATATAATGTGGCTGTTTCCATGTACAATCTTTACCCAGTATCTTATACACCTCAATATAACAGATAAAGACATATCGAGTTACTAAGTCGATATTATCGTGATACTAACTCGATATTATCGAGATACTAACTCGATATTATCGAGTTACTAAGTCGATATTATCGAGATACTAAGTCGATATTACCCAGTTGCTAAGTCGATATTATCGAGATACTAAGTCGATATTATCGAGTTACTAACTCGGGAATTAAAAAAAAACCTTTCTGTGCCTGTTCCACGTTTAAGTCGATATTATCGAGATCTTAACTCGATATTATCGAGTTATAACTCGATATTATTGAGATACTAAGTCGATATTATCGAGTTACTAAGTCGGGAAATTCCTGGGTGGCTCTTCTACGCTTCCGTAGGTTTGCACTTCTAAATCCAGCCAGTGCATTTTTGTATTCCCACTTCATATCTAAAGATAAATAGAATCGCAATCCAGAACACTTTTATATTTACAATACAAACTAAGTTTAGGATTTTCCAATATTATAGCACGCCATTCCTGTTTTGCGATATCAGAGAGACGTAACCCTAAAGACTGTACAAACAAACCTATATCTCCCACACTTTGTTGTAACCATACATCACGGTAGCCATACATGCATAAAATCTCTCTAATTTCTGACACCCAATTTCGCCCACCTAGATCATCATATCGTAATAATAATCTATATACAGTACCACATATAATGTGGCTGTTTCCATGTACAATCTTTACCCAGTATCTTATACACCTCAATATAACAGATAAAGACATGCGACCAAGATCTCCCAAAACTGCAGCGTTGCTGGTATTGTATGACACTGACAATAGAAATTTGCAAAACTTACGTTGAACTAATTCAAATTTATCTCTGAATTTTGTACCCCAGATTTTCGCACCATACATGAGGATAGTCGAACATGTCTAGCGACAGTTTAACAGGAATATTTCCGCAAGTTTTAATGAAACGTTTCAACATAAAAACAGCTTTTTCAGCTTGTGAGGATAAGGTTTGCATTGCAGTAGACAACATCAATCTAGATGAGAACACAATTCCGAGATATTTATAATAATTCACAACCTCTAATCGTATGCCATTTAAATAAAACCGTTCATTCCGCCTAAGATACCCTCCGTTTCTAAAAACAACCACCTTGGTTTTAGATATGTTTACACTTAAACCATTCTCGTAACAAAATTAATGCAAAACATTTAGTTGGTTTTGCAATCGTCCAACTGTATCATTTAATAGACAGATATCATAAGCGTGAAGTAACATGTTTATATCATTTAAACCAGAATCTATATTTACCCCGGGACACTGACATTTTGAAATTTCACAACCACTTCATTTATGTACAGTGCAAATAACATCGGATTTAACATACAGCCTTGCCGGGTACCAACGGTACACTGAAAAAAGTTAGTATTACCATTGAAAGTTCTTACACAAGAACGCATTTGGTCATTCAGTGAAGTCTTGATGGAAGTGAATGTAGATCTTGTCATGTGCTTCACCATGTTCATCATTTGGATTATCAAACGGCCCATGTCGTTGTCAGATCTCCCAGCTTCATACAAAATAGCCTAAACCAGGCCACTTAAATAAACAACCACCGGTCAATATATCTTCATATACTAGTACCTTCAAGCTTATTGAGAGAATCGTCTAGATGGACGAGTAGATGCCCACGTGCAGCAAGTGCAAAGCGCATACCCAAAATACAATCCGACAGAAACAGCTTTGTCCCAACAACAAATGTACCTTAGTCATTCAAACAAAATCACGTCTGTTAATCTATACAACTTACCTCTCAGCTGCGTTCGACACGGTGGACTTTGGCATCATGCCAAACAGACTTCAATATCAGGGATTGTTGCCAGGTATTGGTTTTTCCCTCAGCTCATTGGGAGAAAACAACTTTCAACTTTCGGTGTACACTAGGAATCTGTCTTTGTCCATATTATTTAGTATGTACAGAGCTTCAGGGGATTAGATTAGCCAGCGTCTACTGCAACTCCATTCATATGCCAACAACACGCATATCTATGTGTTCTCTCAGCCACTGGCGTCGGAGCCGGGGGAAGGAGGCCCTGGGGCCCGAGGGGAGCTCGAGTATGATGCCCCTCTCCAGATTTTTGCATATTTTTTTGCATTGAACTACAGATCGGCCAATACGCCACTAAAACATTATATATAGTTTCCTTTTTTTTTGGATGCAAAATTCAATCGAGAATGAGAGAATGAGATCAGACCTCATGTCGGGGGGATCCTGTTGCCAACCCTGCAGTGAAGGCAAGTGGAATTGAGTCATAATACAGACATAGAAACCATACACTCTATCTATTTCATATCTATTTCATCTGTTCTGCTCTGTTGTAATCTTTCATAAACATTATAAAAGATGGAGTGGCTTGAATTCTTTGGGTCTATTTTAAATGATAATTTTTCAATCAAAGAAAAATTAAATCCTCTGATACCTCACAAATATAACACTGAACTGGGCCCAAGGTACACATCGGAAATGCTCTGAGAGAACACCAAATCCCAAAATTTTCTCGGGAGGCTTACGGGGCTCCCAGAACCACCAGACTGGACATATTGCCCCCCATACACACACACTTTGTAAATGCTTCCGATGCCACGTACTGTTCCCAGCCAAGAATGCTGTGATGTCCTCTCGAATCCCTCGAAGCCTTTGTTCAAGATGTCGGAGAATTGATTTTGAAGTTGTAAAAAGTTCGGCCGAAGCTCAGTGAATCTGCGGTAATGTTGTAAAGAGCTATTATCTACTGGTCAGCGATATTCAGGTTAATGTAGCTGACAAACTTTTGAGTCCGATGGACAGTGATTGTAACCTTGGGCTAGTTATGGACGAGCATCTGACCATGGGCAAAATGAGGTCGTGTAACACACAAGAGCTTGTTACCAGCAACTCGATATCATCAGCTGAATTTGTGAGCACTTCTTGTACCTTGACGCACTCACATGGTCACTTCCAGGGTGGACTATGCCAGAGTGTCATGTATGGAGTCAATAATTTCAGTTCTAACAGCCCCAAGTAATACAAACGGCATTCTCCCTTTGCTCACATGAATCAACAGAAGCTCCTACATAACTGAAGGTTGTACAGCATGTGTATGTAATGTGTATGGATGGATTGTCTCCAGAACTGGCTACCGAAATCTATGTAAATGTTTAAAACAACAATTTCTGATCTCTTCCAGAGACTGAGATGTTAGATGCAGCATTTCAGTCAAGAATAAGTTTGTGTTAACACGTGAGGGAAAGTTGAGTGTTTATCGCCATCCCGTTTGATAGTATAGACTGGACTCGATTAGAGAAGAGATTGGTTTGTTCAGCCAGGTCGAAGTGACTAGACATCGGAATAGGATGATACGCGGTTCTAACCGATAGCCTAAGCGCCGATGTTTGATCATCGTGAAAGAGACGGGTGGACGGACCGAAGCATAAACAAAGGCTTTATGGAAATGAGCTGATAACGAAATACAGGGGTACATTGACGTTTTTTGTAGTATTCAATTCAGAAATGAAAACCTCATCTAAACTTGTGGCGTCATTTTGTTCAGCAAATACCTAATAAATATTTTAGCTACAAAAAGGAAACCATGTATGCTTGGTACTCGAAATAATAGGAAAATTTGTTCCGAGTAAAAAAATCTAAAACAAACTATATCTTTTGACAGTTTTTTTTTTCGGAATTATTGACGCAAAGGTCACGAAAGTGCCCCCAGGAATATTTTACGCATTATTATGCATTGCAGTGAAAACTTCTGTTCATTTTGACAACTCATGCATACATTCATGTACAATGTTGGCAGACTTAAGTGTCATTTGATAATTTAAAGAAATTGCATTTCGGACGGGACACCAACGTACCTCATGCTGTCAGAAGTTCCTGCATGGAACTCTACCACACGATCCAGGCAGAGCCGACTCATACAGTAATCGTAAGAGCCAACTTATCATCTGATGATCACCATACTGTAATTATAATGTCCAAACGTTTACACACCAGAACCGAGGCTGACAGGTTGAAAAAGTCAAAATATAAAAATGTAAATAGACGTGGAATCAATACCCAGTATCAAGTATTCCGAGCAAACAAAACAGGGTCCGTTATCCAATCTCATAGTCCGGGGACAGAAAGTCATATCAGGCATACGAAGTGAGAGAAAACAAAAATGACAGGGAAACTCATGAACCCCCGTAAATGGCCATCAGGAGGTGAAATCAGGTGTTCCGGAAAGAGTGAGCATTTCCTGCCCCACTAGTGGCACCCGTCATGAATTCCCCAAAATTAACATGAAAATAGATCTAGTTGCATGGCAGACATGGATTTGCTGTATTTATCAACCAGATCATGATGACGTCCATAGAATTTCTTAAACGCAGCGATAAGTCTTGGTAAAACATATCCTTGTCGTAGCAGTTTAGAGACTAGCTGGGCACTTCGATAGACAAAGTCCTCATATTTGCAACTAGCTCTGGAATAGCGTATAAGTTGAGAAACAAACACACCATATGCCGGTGACATAGGAATGTTGCTGCTTAGAAAAGGGAAATTGACTATGGAAAAATTGAAATCATCACGTTTGTCATATAATCTAGTTGACAGGTTAGAATCATTATCAATCTCCAACCTCAGGTCTAGATAGTTGGAAAAATTAGCGGATTCTGTAGTATCCTTAATTTCAAGTTCCTTAGGATATATGATATCCAAATAATCACCAAACTTGGGATTATTTAGCGACAATACATCATCTATGTATCGGAAAGTGAAATTAAAATTACATGTTAGTTTCTTAGAACCTCCTCTTTGTAAATGTTGGATAAAATCTGATTCATATGAGTATAAAAACAGGTCTGCCAATAATGGTGCACAGTTTGTACCCATGGGAATACCAATAGTTTGTTGAAATATTCGACCACCAAATTCCACAAAAATATTATCAATCAGAAAATTAACCATATTTACCACATCTATTTCAGTATATTTGTATGGGGCATCAGAGTCGCCTTTAACAAAATAAGCGGTATTATATTTAACTACAATATAGTGGTACCGACGTTGTCCCTTTTTAGAGAAAAATGAATTATTGATTAGTTTTTTAAGCTGAGATTTCAGTTCAGAATGAGGTATAGTTGTGTACAAAGTGGAGAAATCAAATGTTTTGATAGACGTTACTTTTGAAAGTGTGTGCGCATGTAGATATTCCAATAAAGATTTGGAATTTTTTAATATCCACATTTGGTTTATACCACTTCTAGAATAGATGGTTTCAGAGTACTTTTGGAGACCCTGTTTAATTTTAGACAATATAGTAGTTAATATTTTAGAAAGGGCTTTGGTAGAACATGATGCTGAACCTGAAATATATCTTTGTTTGTGTGGATTTTTGTGCAACTTTGGGATCCAATATAAGTTCGGTAGATTAGAATCTTTACATGAGGTAGTAATACCAAACGAATGCAATACAGACAAATGATTTGATAAGATATCCTGTTTGGGCACGGTAATGGCTTGGTATGTACTATTGGGATTAGTATTGTTGGCAATACCCAGTTCGTCAAACAGGCACTGTATATAGTATGCTTTACAAACAAAAACAACATTATTAGAAGCTTTATCTGCAGGGACAATGACGAACCTTTCTTGAAGTTTCAACAAACTATTAGTAACCACGGGATCATTGAAGACAGAGCTATATTTAGTACTAACTGACTTTGACAAAACATTGATGCGTTTGTTTACCAATGACCTAATCTGTTTGACCCATTCTGACAGAGAATCAGTTTCTGCCTTTTCTCGCTTTGTCCATTTTCTGGCATGCTCCTCAACTGCATCCATGATTAACTTAAAATTGTATCTCCATGAAAACGACGTGGGCTCTCTATATTTGGGACCTTCTTACAAAATGTCTTTCAATGATTCATTCTCCACTATATTGAGGTCGCCTGAAATAACATGCCCAACTGGATCGTGTATGAACGGTGAGTTAATGCAAGTGCAGGAGGGTGGGTTATGTAAGAGATCATCAATATCCAAATCATTCAATGTTTGTTTGTAGTTGAAAATCTTGGAAGCAACAGATTTGGTATATGAGTAGGATACAGATGGAGCAGCCGTGTCAGTGAAGTATGATGGTACCTGGGACTGAACAGACTTATGATGTAATATATTACCGATGTTAATTGCATCAATACCTTTATTGGCAAATTTTATCTTCAAAAAAGACCGTTTGGGTGGTATATATTCGGAATTCTGTGTTGGCTTATAAAGCCGATGATAAACAATATCCATGATAATGGAATACAGACGAAATTCATAGCTATTGATATTTCTGATATAGTGGGTAGGACATTGGTCCTCTAGTTCTTTAAGTTTAACATGAGGTATGGCAAATAATTTAGTGCGAATATAGTGCAGTCCAAGTGGTTGTTTCAATATTTCGAGTAGACCATCGAAAATAGATGGTCTAGTAGACCATCGAAAAGACCATAATAGTAGACCATCGAAATAGTAGACCATCGAAAAGGTTTTTAACTGGCTGAGTAAGGAATAGTAGCTAGGATGGTGAGGACAACGATTAACAATGAATGAACAGACCCCAAACACAATATCCTGTTACCATAGTTACCTCTACCTCACCATCTGAGTACAGCATGGAATACATTCAGTGGTGTATCGAATCATTCACATGTCATCAAACATATGCTCTTCAAATGATATACCTTTTAATTAATAATATCACGTCGATAAATATCAAATTGATCGTGGCGTGTTCTACGCAAAAACAATGACCAAGGACATTTTGTGTGTACCCGCATACTCCCCATGATGCTTGTTTGATATTGAACTCGTACTGATCCCGTTCCCGCAGTCACAATTATTCATCTATCTGGTTTATCGACCCTGTTGACGTAAAACCAATGGCGGTCCGCTCAGAGTATTTATATTCCTCTCATATTGTGTGTCTTTTCATTTTCAGAATATCCGCACACAGTACAAAGCTGCCTGTAGCTGTAGTTGTGAGGAAATCAAACCACGGCTGAAGATGAATAACTCCGAGGGGAGGTGAGTGGAGACATGTTGTTGACAGATTCCTTTACTTCCACTTTGTCCTGGGCTAAGGAAATAACATAATAATATTTGCGTTCTAAATGAAATTGTAAATAACCAATACAAATAGATTTTGATGATACCAATAACAAATGTAAAATACAACATTTTGGAATAAAAACAAAGCCCACCAAATAGTTTCTATATGTTATATAACCAAATAGGTAATATGGCATTATCCAATGTACGCTATAGCGATGCTTACTTTTAGTAGCTTCTTTACGGACACAGATAATAGGACTGGGTCTATGCATTGTGATTGCTGTCATTCATTGTGGTGTGCTGAACGAGATTCCGTAGCATTATGAAGTGGTGGAGCTACTCGAGAAGTAGGGTGATATGGCTGAACAGTGGGATTAGTTATGCCCTCGGGGATGATGTCTCTCTGAAAGAGGAAGCACTGCAGCATGAGAGTGGTGGGGTTACACGAGTAGTACCACCACGATTATGGTGTGCAGACACTCGGTTACCCTCCGGTAACTCTTTATCGTGGGATCTCAACAATTATGAGCAATGACAGTATTTAACACAAACTGTTTCGGAGATATTGACGAAAATGAAGAATGCTGACTCAGCAAAGCTAACTTGACACCTGATAAAACTGATTATACATGACGCGTGTATTCATTTGATGTAGAATGCAAGCCTTCAAACCATCTATACATATTATCGGTGTCTTCATAACGAATTCGATACGCTTGTGGTGCTGTAATTTCTCGAATAGGTTTCTCCCTATATTTTGTAAACAAGACAAAAATGAATTGAGCACGCAAGTGCATTCAATGTGTTCCATCAGAAACCCATAAAGAAGAATGTTGGTATGACTATTCGCTGTCCATGAAGTAGAAGGCCATCAGAAACGTTCTGTACTTCATAGTGCATGATTTGGGGTGCGGCCCATTGTTTGTATGAGTCGTTATCCGAGCTAAAAACCAGAGTCGTGTGCAGCGAGCTGGAACGGGAGGTTAATATCTAGATATTAACCTGCCCGGAGGTTAATATCTAGATATTAACCTGCCCGGAGGTTATTATCTAGAAAATAACCTCCCGCCAGATCGCTGGAAAAAGAAAGAGCATTCAACACATAGATAGGCCACGATACATAGGCTTTATGGATTCACATATGAAAGCGCACAATCACACATTAATTACAACATTTGACAACAATTCAATGGTAAGGCTTGTCCGTGGGCACCGTTTTGTGGATATGTTTTTGATATTTGGTTCATGAAGATATCGGCATTCTGTAAAAATCCTATGCAAATTCCTCTGTGAAATCCAGTGAATGTGGTCTTGGAAAAGGTCCACAGTCCCGGGAGTTTTGTATGTTTTGACATTAAAGTGATATTGGCAGTAAGTTATGGATTTTTTCATATCTTTCTGATCGAACGAAGAAAACATAACAGTTATATATCTGCACTTGTATGCCCAAACAGACGCCCCTTTCTAATAGATTTCGTTGCGAGTTTCTGGTGGAGATATTTTGAGTTTGTTTAATTACCGCCATTCTCGGTGCTTTGTATACCGTGCGATTCCAGCTTACTCGTATATGTTCGAGCCAATCGAGCGTGAACATGTGAACTAGGTTAAGTCAGAGGTAACTCTGAGTGGCGCACAAAACAAAAAAAGCGGCTGCTAGTACTGTCATATGCTTGATTTATCCATTTGATCAAGCAAAGTTTGTTTTGTAACCTATTTTTCTGAGACCACAGGCATATATGTAATTGATTTGGAAAAAATAGTTTTCGTGCCAACATCACTTTAATCCTGCGATATGCCACATATACGTATATCCACGGAATCCTCCAGAGATGATATAGACGTATATTGTAGTTTCTCTGCAAATAACAATGGAATGTGTATGTTTTTGTTTCTAAATGTAGGACATAATATAAACATATATTTATCACATTATTATATGTATTATGAGAACAATATGAACATAACATTCAGATGGACATATATAATGCACGATTAGCACAGAAATGAACACGCCTACCAGTTGTGAAATCAAGCCACGGGTACATGCATGTATTTAGGAGTCGTCGTAATGGTTTTACCAGCAATTCTGTAGATACGCGTATGCAAATCTGTTTCATTTTTAGCAGGAAATGAGGAATGCATGATAGTAATATATCCGTTTTACATATAATGTATTGCATACATATATACAGCGGCGAGCCAGTTAGTTAATATATTCAGAATGCTAATTTTCTTCCAAACCGAAATCAGGACCCAAGTAGGATATGCTGCGCTCTAATACAATTCGATCACTGGCTGCATTTACTGTAATCCGTCTGCAATCTTCTTTATCATAATTGAAAATATAAGAAAGCGCAGCATACGCTGTTTGGGCCGGAATGAATTGGTAAATAACTCACCACTTCACTGGTTTCTTTTTTCATACACCGTATCCTGTCACACGAAATTTTGCGCCATACACATCAATAAGTGTTTGCAACTGTATCCAGCGAATAAGCTTTTATATCCAGAACATACGGTGGCTCCTAAATGACATGATTATTCTCGCATTCTGGAAGTAACATTACGAAAATAAATAATTAAATTCACACGCAGCACAAATATTCCTGTCGTGACACAAATATTTGTGCTGCGACAGAAATCATTTTAGTCGCGACATAAATATTTCTGTCACGGCACAAATATTTAAGTCGTGACAAAAATACTAAAGGCACGACAGAAATCATTTCTGCTGCGACATAAATATTTGTGCTGCAACAGAAATCATTTTAGTCGCGACATAAATATTGCTGTCGCGACACAAATATTTAAGTCGCAACACAAATATTGAAGTTGCGACAGAAATCATTCCTGCTGCGACAGAAATCATTTTAGTCGCGACATAAATATTACTGTCGCGACACAAATATTTAAGTCGTGACAGAAATGATTTGTGCTGCGACTCAAATATTTCTGTCGCGACACAAATATTCCTGACACAGCACAAATGATTTGTGTCGCGGCTTAAATATTTGTGTCACGACAGAAATATTTATGTCGCAGCACAAATGATTTGTGACGCGACTTGAATATTTCTGTCGCGACAGAAATATTCCTGGCGCAGCACAAATGATTTACGTCGCGACATAAATATTTGTGTCGCGACATAAATATTTCTTTCACAGCACAAATGATTTGTGTCGCGACAGAAATATTTAAGTTGCGACAGAAATATTTGTGTCGCAGCACAAATGATTTGTGTCGCGACTAGAATATTTGTGTCGCGACAGAAATATTTGTGTCGCAGCACAAATCATTTCTGTCATGACTTAAATATTTGTGTCGCGACAGTAATATTTATGTCGTGACTAAAATGATTTCTGTCGCAGCACAAATATTTGTGTCGCAGCAAAATGATTTCTGTCACGACTTTAATATTTTTGTCGCGACTTAAATATTTGTGTCGCGACAGAAATATTTATGTCGCGACTAAAATGATTTCTGTCGCAGCACAAATATTTATGTCGCGACAGGAATATTTGTGCTGCGTGTGAATTTAATTATTTATTTTCGTAATTCTACTTCCAAAATGCGAGAATAATCATGTCATTTAGGAGCCACCGAAAGAACACGCATTTATGTGTTGCATGAACCTGAATGTCACGGAGCTTTCCGTGGCAAAGTAAGCGCCCCTCTGGCAGCATTTGAGTTATTGAGAGAGAAAACAACTCAAAGGCACAATGCGAGTCCACAATTTATGTATATCAAGGAGTTGTTTGTGAATTCAACGACTGAGTATTTATGAGAGGCGTGTGTAAGGGTGGGGGTGGTGCATGGGGCTGGGGTTGTGTGGGAGGGAGAATCATGCACTATGTCAGATAATGACCACGGTTTCGTGATTCGCCCGATAAAACCTTCGCGCTTCGCGCTCAGGGTTTTATCTGGGCGAATCACTCAACCTTGGTCATTATCCCATACATAATAGCTACAACTGACGTTCTAGTTGATATATTTGGCATATATTGGCCATCCAGTCAGTGTCTAATAGGTGACGTCAGTGAGTGCTTTGTCGCTGGATGTACTTTAACGAATCTTTTGTAGCATCTTGTCACACATGGGCTGACCTTGTAGGACACTGGCTCCATATGCTTGTATTCCATCATTGTAGCCTGTTTTGGCTGTCTTGGCTTTGACTCTAGGACTTCTAGAGAGGGTGTCCGCCACTACCAGTTTGTGTCTTGCATGTATTCAGCCACTGCATTGAATCTTATAAACCTAAGAAAGAGTCTTTGGCATCTCGGAGGTGCAGAGATAATGTCTGCAGTATTGACCAGGGGAATGATCAGTTTATGGAAATCTTGCAAGCCAACCAAATAGACTGCACACTTCTCACATGCCCAGGTGGCTGCTAAGAGTTCTTTCTCTATCTGGGAGTATCTCGTTTCTGCTGTGTTTGGTGTGTGGGATGCAAAAGCCACTGGCTTCATCTGATCTCCATGTTGATGCAGAAGAACGTCTCCGATGCAATAACTCGAACCATTGCTGCTGACAACTGTGTGTTTCTCAACATTGTAATGAGCCAGCACTGCCACTGAATGTCGCTCTTAATCAGTTCACACAATGGTCCTTTCTAAAAATATTTTTGTTGGGCAAACCAATTTTTGTGTATATGCAGTGCAACTTGATTATGAGTGTGATATATATATACAACTTTGGATTTCCATTCTGGTTTGGGACTGCACAACAGGGCTATGCCATACCGTTCATGGACTTGGCATGGGGGTGTCCCTACGATATATATATATCCTGGTGTCAAACTATCCTGGTATCAACCAGGCCTGGTGAACATAGCACATGTGGACCCTATGGTGTAATCATCCCCATTCCTGAGTCATATCACCTGGAAGTCCCCCAATATCGTACTCGTGGGTGAGTAACTCACGGCTGAGTGGTCAGCCTACTCATTGAGCCCACAGCACACCCATCCTGGGTGGGGATCGGCCATGATAAATCTCTCGGTCACTGATGGGACTCGAACTTACGATTCAGGTATCATTCCAAATACTTCACCATACCCAGGAAGCAGCACAGCAGCTGGAGGTCCTGTGACACTGACATGTCTGTCAAGCCAATTACAATTCGATCTTTGATCGTCTCATCATGCTTCTTTTCAAAATCACAGCGTTCGGCTAGTTCAGAGTACAGGAAGATATAGTTCCACTGTTTCTGTGCTATTCTGATCTCGGCAATGAAATACAGCATGTTCATGGATCACATTCTTGTTTATGTCAAAGTAATTGGTGAATTTCTCCATCATTATGTCGAAGTGGTTTCTGTCTGCTACATTCGTGTTGGTGAAAGAGTTGGAAATATTATCTCGGTGGCTTCCCATTGTGTACAGTAATGAGTTCACTTGCATTTCACCATCTTCGTCCTCGAGTTTTGTTGCAATCGTTATGCAAATGAAACCAACCAGTTTATCATAAATCGAGACTCTGATATTCAATCTTTGTACCAGCAGTTTGGTTTCCATAAAACGAGTTTCCGAGCTCTGATAATATTGAGGTGGCGAATTTAGGGATGCGGCGAATTTAGAACGGATGGCTCGTATATCTTAACGTAGTCCGCTACAAACAGGGAGGTAATGAAAAGTCAACATTTAAAAGTTATATCTTGAATATTATCTCTTCAAAATAACATATTTTATAGAGTAACTGATCGGCATTCTAATACTGAAAAGAAAATAGGGGGTCACCGTGCTGGTTTCTTCGACATATTCGATCAAAAATCACGAACATTTACTAAAATGACTGAATTTATGGTATTTTTACACATTTTTTTGCCCATATTCACATCTTGCATCTTGTTTCCCAAGAGAACGGATACGGTGACCCCCTATTTTCTTTTCAGTTTTAGGATGCTGATCAGTTACTCTATAAAATATGTCATTTTTAAGCTCTATATTTTCTTAATACAGTCATGTATTTTGAAAAACTCTTTGACCCCCTCCCCTCACTGTTTGGAGCGGACTACCTTAAGAATCGTATTTTCCACTAGCCCTATTCTGAGGGCTTGAAGCTAAATTCATCTGTTGCAATGAATTCCGGCATACTTGTACTTCAAAGGTGTTTTGTTTCTACACTGTGATCAACCAGGCGAGAGTGTGGCATTGTGTGCGAAACTGTGGGTGTCAGAAGCGATATTACAAGTACAATTGTGCACCAATTCCATCTTGTGTACAGTAGAAACAACTATAAATACACATTATCTGCCCCTGATGACGCCAGTGTGGCTTCAGATACAAATGTTTGGTCGGGCTTTGTTTCTATTCCGAAAGCTTTTGATGTTAGGTTTTTTATTGTCATCATCAAAATTTGGTTATCAGCGGTAATAGGTTGATACATACATTACCACTGCCACCATGTAATATTTCTATTGTATTTCGGACCGATTTGATTCCACATCAACACGACACAGTGACATGTTTCACTTGTTTATTCGAGACTACGAAAACGTCACATAACATTACAAATGCCGGGCATGGTAAACTTATAATATCAGCTGATACTACAGCAGAGTGTATAGTAACTAAACAACGACATGAAATAATTACAGTGTGAGTGGTTGAACAGCAATTGCAAGGGAATGTATGCATACAAATATGTGGTGTTGCAGCCTGTTGCCAGTTTGGTATATTGTTTCGTGTATCTTCAATAATGGTGGAAACATTGAGAACAAAATATGGGAGTTATGATTTATCGATTTGTCCCTAGATGTGTCAGTGACATCAATCTGGTGGACACGTCGTTCATCCAGGGTTCTCTGAACGTGCCTGGATTGGCCGGTACACTGGCGTTCTACTCGGCTGTGTTTGCTGTCGGGATCTATGCCTCGTGGCGGAGGCGCCATCTGGCGAGAAAATGCGACACTAGAGAAGTCATACTGGCTGGGAGAGACATGAACACCTTCATCGGGGTCTGTACACTGACAGGTAATACCAGAGTCTGACAGAAAGTCAGTTGATCCAATGTATCTCGCCTCTTTAGGACTACAGACTTTGAGCTAACCAGACGTTAACCTGTCTAGCTAATTGAAACATTGGCGAAAAATGGTTTAGCCTAAAAAAAAAGAAACGCCTGTAGACGCCTCAAGATAGTCGAATCATCTAGATTGCTTACTTTATTTTATCTCATATAAATATCAAAGCTCAAATTCGTCACAAATTTGCTAATGATTTCAAAATTTCTACCTCGTTTTGTGACTTTTTAAAATCGTTGTAAATTCATAACTGTGGTGACATTGCCTACGGCTGCTTTAGCTACCTGGATTGGAGGAGACTACATCAACGGTACGGCCGAGTTCATCGTCAACCCTAAGTACCGACTCGTGTGGTGCCACGCGCCCTTTCTCTTCAGCCTCTCTATGATCTTCAGTATGTATAAGGGCTGCAAACTATTTGAAGGGTTGTTCTTTCAATGATTTTCCTAGAAAATTTCATCAAGATTCATTCTTTAAAATGTCGACATTTACCTAGACTCAAAAAGTACAAATACACCAAGAGACAACTTCTTTGTGACTAAATTGTACATGCACCATCGGATATCACTGGGATGTTGGGTTTCTTAGATGGGGTGATATTTGCCAAGAAGATGTGGAATGCTGGGTACATGACGCTGTTGGATCCCTTTCTGGAGCGATATGGCCGAGTGCAGACCGCTCTCATCTACATATGGCTTTTCCTGGCTGAGCTGTCTTTCGGAGCAATTTGTTTCTCTGTTCTAGGTGTGTTATTTTGTGATTTTTAGGTCCTATACCCAAGATATTGAACCACAGAATCCGGGGTTTGGATTTCAAAGTGCTTGGTTCAGTCGCCATTTAAAAACAGCAGTTCGAACTCATATTAATAAAATTGAACTTAAATCTGGTTAGGTTCAACTCTGAACGTTGTGATTGGTACGAGTTACATGTGGTCGGTGGTTCTCTCCGCTGGTGTGGCTCTGCTGTACACTGTGATTGGTGGACTGTCATCTGTCGCTTACACTGACGTCATTCAGATGGCTGGTATCATGTTTGGGCTGGTAAGTTTGGGTTAGAACAAAATGGTTGCAAAAATGCCGGATACAACATATTTTGAAGATTGGATGAATAATCGTGAAATTATTTGTGGAAAAGTTAACATTCCCCTCACCGATGATTTTACATGTTTTATACGAAGTGTATTTAAACTCCATCTTGCAGCTGTTGGCTATTCCGTTTTCCCTGAAGCACCCCTCTGTCACACCGCTCAGTGAGTCTGCTCGAGGGGACAACTCGTGGCTCGGAGAGCTACCTCAGGGTCCATGGATCTCTCTCTACATAGACATGGCCTTTCAGTTCTTCTTTGGGGCAGTGCCATGGCAGGTAACATATAGGAATGACTGCCATATTTATCGATGGAACACATGATGAACCACGCATTCCATTCATCATTGTGTACAATTATGTCTTCAACGAAGATTGCCATTGTGTTCTGTGGTTTTTTTGTGTGAAAATTTTCCCCATCGACTATCCTATTTATTGCACTTTCTTTTTTATTCACTGGTGTTCACCAGATTATGCTCTGTTCATGAAGCAACACCTTTCTCAACAGCTGTACTACCAGCGTGTTCTCGCCCAGAGTTCCGCAGACAGAGCCATGGTTCTCTCCATCGTGGCAGCCTTTTTCTCGGTGCTATGCACGATACCGGCCGTGATGATAGGCGCAATAGCTTCGTCCACGGGTAAGGTCAGAGAATCTGCTTTTATTTTGTTTATTCACAAAAAATATTTTTATTTTCAATTTTCAATTTCATGATGTTCCATATGTTGAGCAGGAAATTCTGGTTCTTTCTGGAACACCTAATCACATTTTTTTTGCACGCGTGTTTTTGAAGATCCATTATTACAATTTCACATTATATCCGACACAGAGGATTGTTAATAGAGTCGATTGTGATCATACTCATGAATTATACTTGGTAAAGTTAGTCTTTTCTTGGTATTGGTTACATGAACCAGCTTCTCCATTAAAAATACAACAAAAATACAAAATAAAACTTGGTTCTGTCGGTCCACTAGGGCAAAAATATGCATCATTAAGATTTTTTTATAATCCATCTTTAGAGATTCCCTTTTGTATCGTGAATGAGTAAACGATGTCATTATAGATACCCATGTGACTCTGATTTTCATTACCAACCTACCAAGGTCATATCAGATCAAATGTTAGATTACGAAAATATATGCTTTGTATGATATTTTTCATGTTTTTTTCTCGAATGCTGCGACTTATCTTATACATTTCTGCTAACATCTGAAGGTCTACATAACGTGACGATTCATTTTAAAAATATAGAAACTATTCAGAAATATCAATCCAAAGTATACCGTGGCCTGATATTTGAAATAAAGCACAAAAAAGTCAAAATGAAATTTTGTTGGAATCAAAAATGAAAATAGTGATCTCAACCAGAGGATGGTACGTTTCCAGAATCATTATTCTTCACATTGAAGAATCGATTATTCATCCATCCCATCAGATTGGAACATGACAGGTTACCGTGAGATCGGCGAGATCCCGATGCCTGCCTGTGACTACCCATTGGCCCTGCCCCTCGTCATGAGGTTCCTGACCCCCACGGCAGTCGGGGTGGTGGGCCTCGGGGCCGTCTCCGCCGCCGTCATGTCCTCAACTGATAGCATCATGCTCTCCACCAGCTCCATGTTCACGCATAATATCTACAGGCCACTTCGCGAAACCATTTGCCGCAGGAAGGACAAGGGCAAGGTGAATAAATAGATGGTTCTCATCCTTAGATTTGTAGATATTAAAGTGGCCAGCTTTACAAGGTGTTGGTTTGATTGATACAGCAACCCGTTTGGTGTATTACTATATGTGAACATTTGAAATGAACATTTTTAGTCGAATTTCCGTTCAATTGTTAGGCGTCTGAGAGAGAACTGATATGGATCCTCCGTGGTGCGATGGTCGTAGTCGCTTTCGTGACGACTCTGGTGGCCATCACCGCGAAATCTATCGTCGCCCTGATCATGTTAGCGACGGACGTGCCTTACTGCCTGCTCTTCCCACAACTGGTTTGTGTTATCCATGTGCCCATAGCCAATGCATACGGCTCCTTGCTGGGGATGATTTTGGGCATTTTCTTCCGGATAACTCTGGGAGAACCTTACTTCAATCTCCCAGCGTTGATCAAGTTCCCCTGGTATGACGAGGAGTCAGAGACGCAGTTATTCCCGGTGAAAACTTTCCTGGCTCTCCTGTGCTTCTGTCTCATTATCGGGGGCTCGTGGTTAACGGGAGTTATGGCGCGACACTGCAGCTGGTTCAGAGCGGTGGATGGAAAACTGTTCCGGTGCTTTGCTGAAAAAGAACAGGTCAACGGGAAAGAAGTGGATAACCTTAATGGTTCTCATGTTCCAGAAAAACAAAATAATTTTGGTGATGAATTGATTGAAAACATTCCTTTCATAACCTAATAACCAACAGTATAATAGAACAATGTTGGAGTACTCAGTGTGAATATAAGCGTTCCTTTTAGAAAACAAAATGATTGTATTAAATTATGAAACTAAGTAGTTATTTTTTGTAAGATGTTCATTGTATATCATTCATTATAATGTAATATATACTTGCCCTGTTTTTATATGTTTCTCACATTTCGTAGGAATAAAGCATAATTATATAGCATGTTTATTCTTGTTTTTGTTGGAATTATTGCGTCTCAATTGGTGGTACGAAGCTCCCCGGAAACGATTATATCAAAATCAAATGCACTTAAAATCGAGAAGTGAAGAACATGTATGTTTGGCCCCATGGTTTCGTCAAATGTTCACTTTGGACTCCACTGACTTTGGCTTCCATTGACTGATGTTATTAACCTTCTAGTAAATACATTTTACATATCTATTTGAATGATGTAATTAACTACTCCAAACAATAGAGGAGCACTTGAGTAGATTGAGGCAATCTTCAGCTGACTGTAGGAATTAGATCTTACTAGAATTCTGGACTGATAACTCCCGTTTTCAAGGATCTAGAACAGTTCTGATTTTTCCACTGCACATTGTATAAAGAGGCAATCCAAAGACACCAATAAGGAGGAAACTGGAAGCTTACAATCAATCATACTAGCTATATATCACTATCAACTATGATATCACCTGTTCAAGGTTCATACAGGTGAGCTGGATCAGCCTGTTTTTCCCTGTGCTAGTCGAGAATTGAAATATTCTTCTCAGGGAAGTGTTTCCCATTGTTAGGCTGATGCTCACAAGCTTGAATTTCTCATTCTTGCACGTTTTAACATGGGAGAAAACTAAATAATCTAGCGAATATCAACTTGCCCGAATTCGCGACTTCTTACCAGTTTTCCAATGTAATAATTGTATCTTAACGTAAATCATACGCATTGCTGAGAGGCCAGCACATATGAACTGAGCTAACCGGCACAACCTTGAATTGCTACTTGCTGAACTCGGGCTATCGTTTCAGCCAAGCATATGTTTCCATGACTGGAATAAACAATGCAAAATAATCCATCCGCTTATTTGTTTTCAACTGCACACATAATAGTTCCAGTTTGTGTGGTATACAGGTGTAAATAAACGTTTAGACTTGCACTTCACACATACTACATTGTACTATACTAGATCTGATGTGCAATAGGAACAAAAATAACTCACACCATGTGTACCAATGATGACGTAATTTTATATTTTCTTATGACTATTTGTTTGGGGAGTGCTTTTGTAACAATTATGCTCCATTTTAGGATCTTTATTGTCATCATGGAAATAAAGTGTTGTTTGTGTAACAGGTTCATATTACACCAACAACATATTGCCCTCGATCATGGATTTGGACCCTGACAATCTGCTGTGATGACTACTGCAACTGATACGGTCACGCTCAGACTAAAGAGTTGAACACTCATTGGTCATTTTGGATAATATCACAATGAATCATGTCTGGAGCCTTAAACTCTAGAGAGTTTTCTGATCAGCCATAATTCTTAAAACATTTCACCTATCTGGATCACCAGCTCGGATGAATGGAAGACTATCATAACATATGAGCCTGCTAATCAGGGCGCAAGCATCTGTGCATGGTCACAGTGGGCGTCGTTATTACTTAACTGTAACCAGGTAGCAGTCTGCCGACCAAGTCCGGCCTCGATACATCACTCAGACATTACATCATCAAAGTAATGAAGCCCGGTGTGATGAGCCCGAGAGCCATGGGAGCGGCTCCCGGAAGACGTGCACGTGGGCATGTTGCTGGCCGGCCTAGCCAACGGTCCACCATGGGGATATAACCCTGGATAGCCCTACAGTCTGCCAGAGCCTGTACGCACCATCCCAGGGCGAGAGAGTACCAATCCATGGGGCGTGAGCCCTTGGATCAAAGTAACCCCTCCTGGGCCCCCGATTGGAATTGTCTCGGGGGTCCTCATGGACCCTCTAGCCAGCCAAAGGGGACTGGAAGTGTATGGCCAGGCTCACCGTCTTCCTCTCGCCTCGCTTGCTCTGAGACAATTCAGGCCACGCTAAATTGCAAAGTTAGTCAATGGATTTTATGACAAAAAAGTCTCTACGGAGGCGATTTTATTATTTTTTAAATGTAAATTTTCCATCAATGGATTTTATGACAAAAATTTCATGAGTAGATTTTTTTTTTAAATAAATTTTCAAACATGAAAAGATACATTTTCAATAGAGATTTAAAAAAATATATATTTCAACATAAAAACATGCGGAGACACATTTTCAATAGTTTTCGTATTATCCTACACTATGTATCAGAGATCTGTCACATGCAAATAATGCTGCACAGAGAATCACATCAAAGCAACCATTAAAATCTTAGTTGATTTATTGTAAGAAAATCACGTAAATCATTGAAATTACATACAAAAGTAGCTGATGGATACCACCCATCACACACTACCTGAATAATCATATATAAACATGCATTTATACTACAGCTAGTAAGCTATATACCATAGAGTGATACAATATTTAAGCGTATCATGAATGAGTCAATTCCATAGAATGAAGGATCAAAGGTTCATAAGATATAGTTTATGGGGCAGGAAATGCTCACTCTTTCCGGAACACCTGATTTCACCTCCTGATGGCCATTTTGGGGGGTTCATGAGTTTCCTTGTCGTTTTCGTTTTCTCTCGCTTCGTGTGCCTGATGTTACTTTCTGTCCCCGGACTGTGAGATTGGATCACGGACCGTGTTTTGTTTGCTCACTTCGTATGCCTGATATGACTTTCTGTCCCCGGATTATGAGATTGGATAACGGACTCTGTTTTGCTCGCTCGGAATTTTGGGGAATTCATGATGGGTGCCACTAGTGGGGCAGGAAATGCTCACTCTTTCCGGAACACCTGATTTCACCTCCTAATGGCCATTTACGGGGGTTCATGAGTTTCCCTGTCATTTTTGTTTTCTCTCACTTCGTATGCCTGATATGACTTTCTGTCCCCGGACTATGAGATTGGATAACGGACCCTGTTTTGTTTGCTCGGAATACTTAATACTGGGTATTGATTCCACGTCTATTATTCGCTTCGCCAGCCACAGAAATTTTGATGTTGCTCAAGTTATTGATGGAAAATATTATTTCACTAAAAAAATCCAATGGAATGATTATGCGGCCTGCGGCCGTTCTATTGTATCAGATACGAAATACTTGTTCCACTGTTGGCGACGCAATTTAGAGGTCTGGGCAGTGAGTGCACCGAAGGCAATCGAAATGAATACCGTTTTACAGTGATCGTAATCGTGGTCCCACGTGAGAGTAAAATTAACAAGCGTGATTCTTATGAATATAATATATTTATTATATATATCTTCATAAGTAGATCATAAACGTGTTCATGTGTGTGCAAAGTAACTAGTATTGTGTATAAACTTTCGAGAACCATCCGCTTCAGTGTTTTGGGAGCGTCTAAGGCGAAATTCAAGTCTCATTAAAAATCATAACGCTGTCAACGTAACTTTAACTTGTTATCTGTCATCCAAGAACTGTTATCTATTGTGCGCCTTCCTTTTAGCTGCACATTCCAAATAACAGTCACACAACAGTATTGTGTATTAATTGTTAGTTATTAACCATCTTCTGCATTCTCTCAAGGCGATCGTTCTTTGTCGTTTAACAAATCCGGCCGCTATGTAAAAATAATTTGGTGTGAAAAATCGTAGCGGCGATTTTTTTGATAGAAAGTGTAAATCACTTTTGAAAATGTGGTTAGAGCTAGTTTGTAGGTTTGTAGGAAGTCATAAATAGCGGATCATTGGATGGTCTTGAAATTGGCCTCGGATGATTAAAATGGTAAGTCCAAAACACATTCTGATCTGAAATGGGTTATTTGAACTCTGCATACAAAAGAGATGGATTGTCGGGTCCAGTGCCGAGGAATATGGAAGCCGTCTGGTGTACAAAGTACAGGAACATGGCTCGATCTTCTTGGATTCCATTTTGGAGGCATATTCTTTTGTATCAGAAAGACGAGTACCTGAGGACCAACATATCATGTGATATACCATTGAACTAATTGAACTATACTGAAATCAGAAATGAAATAGATGAAATTATGATATTGTTGAATATTGTAAGTTTGTAAATTTGTGATAGTACGGTTACGCCTCCACAGTGAGTCATGCAAGTCTGCAAAAAAAAGGCGGTATATTTCTTTGTCTCATCACGTTTATGATTTTTTTTAAATATAAGCTTTTACTCAAGTCTAAAAAGATGGCGAATTCATCAGATGTAGACCTAGTGGCTTTGAATAACAAACAAAGAGCCGTAGGGTTCTGTGCTTACCGGACCCAAGACAGTTATATGTAAGCTGAAGGCAATGTCATGAAGTCATGAGAATAATTGCACATCATTCATGCCTAGAACTTGCTCTACGTAAGTCGATCGTGTTAGGGCCTAATATACAATGATATGAAACTAGAATGGAACTGACTAGTACTGTCAAAGATTTTCTTTGCTTTTGTATCGGTTTTAGTTTATTGAGATCAAAGGTCAAATTCAAGGTCACAAGAATATTTGGCATATATAGTTTTCTATATGTCCTCAATTGATGCATACGCTGTGAAGTCGATAATGAGCAAGATATTAGCAATTTTGTGCTCTGACCTTGAAAACGAGGTCAAATGTCAGGTTCAAGGTCATCGAAATAATCCGCATACATCATCTCCTATATGTTCACAATTGATTCCTAAGCTGCTAAGTTGATAATAAGCGAGATATTACTCATTTTGTACTCTGACCTTGAAAATGAGGTCAAGGGTCAAACTCAAGGTGATCAGAATATTCGGCATATATCATTTCCTGTAGGTCCACAATGGATTCCTAAGCTGCTAAGTTGATAATAAGCGAGATATTACCCATTTTGTGCTCTGGCCTTGAGGATGAGGTCAAAGGTCAAGTTCAAGGTCATGAGAATTTTCAGCATATATCATTTTCTTTGAGTCAACAATTGATTCCTCATAGTCCAGCAGAACTGCAGAAAAGCATGTTTTGGCGTCATTATGAACTTTTTTTGCTGATTCATCATCTCTGAGCATTCCTGAGTCAGAATCAGCCGGGTGCCACCTTGGCACCCTTGGGGAATTTTTTCCAGAGCCGAAAAAGAAAATGGCTGCCACTGAATACCGCTAAATTACTTCTTTGACGATATCTCCGTTTCTAGGCCACTTAGTAGTGTCTACTACTAGGTTTTCATGGTCAAGGAATCCATTGATAATAATGCCAAACTTGTATATATAACAACTCATCGAGATTAACCACCAAGATATTTGAAAAATCTGGTTTTGGTAAAGTGAATAAATGCTCATGCATTTGCCACTCAATACAACATTTATTGCTGTCCACTACTATGTATTCAGGCTCAATAAATCAATGACAATAAATGTGAAAATATGTTTTCACTATTAAATTAGGTGTTACATGTGGCAACATTACGAGTCATTTGCAATTCTTCGTAACTTGAATCGACATCATCATCATCTTCCTCAACAGGTTCTTCCTTTGTATGTTCATTGCAACAATCTGGTGCAGAATAACAGGCACAGAACTTTGAACAAGACACGTGTGACACTACACAGCCACATCTCCCAGTCGAACATGGCCGGCTGGTGGAGCATCCACATTCGACTGTTTGTAGAATGGCGACAGGTACAGTGTATACACCAGTTGGAAGCGGGGTTGGACGCATGTTGTGCCGTCTCCATCTGTATTCCGACCATATCGGGTCGGGTCTAAGTGTGGAATTATAACTGAGTACGATGTAGATGCTGAACAAAGTCTTGTGATAGGGGTAATACCTTCAGTTTCGAGGCTAATGTGTTCTTCACAGGATGGTGGTGAACAAACATGTCATCTCTCAGTTTGAAACCATGATAGGCAGCAAAAGGAGCAGTCGTTTCTGGCATCAAGTTTGTTTCATCTGCTTCTGGTTGACCAAGTGAGGTGATTTCCCCTCTTGGGGGTCATCAATGCTGTGGCCTTTCCAATGCCAAACATATACTGTAGTACACAGTGTCACACCCACCTCCCCCATTGAGACATGTACACCTGGCATATATTTTGCTATGCTTCTGTGTGTTCGAGCAGTTTGACGAATGCTGGAGGAAAGCTAATATGGTCCCAGTGTGCATGTGATAAAGATATAGCGGCACTACCGTGATTTGCAAAGTGATGGAACATATTCTGGTGAGCAACATGATGGACCATTTTGACGAACACAATATCCTAGTCGACTGCCAACACAAATTCCGAGCTAAACGTCCATATGAGTCCCAACTCATCATTGAGATTCACGACCTGACATTCCCAACAGGTGCAAACAAGGACATATGGCCATACTGGACTTCAGCAAGACACATGATCGGGTCCTACACTCCAGACTGAAAAGCAGAACTGGACTATTATGGAATCAGAGACAAACATCTTCTATGGATCGGTTCATTTGAGGATCAGAGAATCCAAGAGATCCACGTGGATGGAAATCTGGCCTAGGAATGTCCAGTACCTGCTGTTTCTACTCTTCATAGATGACATCACGATGAATTTAACATCAACCACCAGGCTGCGTGTAGATATTTGTTTGATCTTTCATGAAATCTCGTCAACTGAGGATCACAGTCTGCTTCATAATGACATTGACAGACTGGTAGCCTGAATTCACAAAAGGCAAATGGATTTCAATACAGGATGATAACCATAAACGACGGCGACTCGGGCACTATGCTTCCTTTGTAGAAACCTTATTCGATGTGACAAGTCATCCAAGCCAAAGGAAAAATTTCGCTCTCATCTGACCTCATTTAATATTGCTGTGTGGTCCGGTGCCCACATCAGGCCAAGCTATAAAACCAGCTGGGAAAGGTTCAGTGATCTGCGGCCAGATTTCAAGCAAACGAACCCTATCGTCATTCAGACAGCATTATAGCTATTCCTAATGACCTCGGATGGATATCACTCATGGAGTGGAGAAGGAGAATGACGCTGACCCGTTTCTATAAGATGGCCAATGGATTGACCATCATCCTTCTGAGCTGTCTCAGACAAGGACCAGGCGACCAAACAATCAGCAGTGTGATCAGCTCGCCCTCCTTGGTCGTCTTCAAGACATGACTGGTGGCTATTCGACTGAAGTAGATGAACGGCGTCAATCGAGCCTTGTTGTAGGTTACTTTATGAACCACTTTTTGCAGAAATAGTATCGTGCTGGCAAGATCTTGTCATTTGCTTTGTGTTGGTTTGTGTCTATCAAAGATTACGTAAACCTCACAGCACCCCAAACGGTATATTATGCTGGCCATACTGTGCGATTTTGTATCTTGATATCTGTTTGTGAATGCCTCACCATTAAAGTCCCCTATGGGAGGACATCGCCTCAACTAACTTAGTTAACTAGGAACAGAAGAAACAACGACTGCCTTTATTGCTGCCTGTTATTGTTCCAAACGGAGAAGTGATCAATGTCTGTTTACCGACATTTGTACAAAAGGTGAAGATGGCAAACTCGAAGATCACATCAGCTGCAAAACTGAAGGTATTGCCCCATCACAAAATGCCTTTGCTCAGCATGTACATCGTGCTCGAATGCAAGTTTTGTGGAAGTCCGCTGCTCAACAACAGATGTGCTGTTCAAAGTTCCGTGGCTGTTTTTAAGCCAAGATTGTTGCAACGAATATACAAAGAAGAACCTGGCCAGGAAGGCGATAATGATGACTGATCAAGTTATGATCTGTATATGGCCCACAATTTTGTCACATGTAACAGTTGATGAGTTAAATCATACAGCTTTTGTTAGGTCAGTACTATGGATTCACTAACCCAGTAGTGAACACCAAGATTGTTGATTAAAGTGGAAAATACATATGACTTGAACAGAACCAATTTTTTTTAAGAATCGGGTTCGTCAGTCTCGAAAACCGGATAAGCTGTTATGTATACACGTTTGGCAGTATTATATTTGGATTCCTTGACCATGAAAACCTAGTAGTAGACACCAAGTTTGTGCTTTTAAGTGGCCTAGAATCGGAGATTTTTGTCAAATAAGTAAATTATGCGGTATTCGGTGGCAGCCATTTTGTTTTTCGGCTCTGAAAAGAATTCCCCAAGGGTGCCAAGGTGGCACCCGGCTGATTCTGACTCAGGAATGCTCAGAGATGATGAATCAACAAAAAAAAGTTCATAATGACGCCAAAACATGCTTCACAAGAAAATAGTCATTTGGCAACTGGACTATCAGCTGTAAAGTTGATAATAAGTGAGATATTAGCCATTTTGTGCTGTGACCTTGAAAATTAGGTCCAAGGTCAAACTCAAGGTTACGAAAATAATCGGCATATATAATTTCCTATATGTGCACAATTAATTCCTAATGTCTAATCCCAATATTAGGTGAGAAATTAGGAGAAATTAGTCCCCATTATAAAGCATAGGCTAATTTAACATGGAAAAGTCCTATCTGGGGCCGGTCGAAAAAAAATCAAAATGGCTACCACACGCACACCGATGACTCAAGGTCAACCAAACTTATACACAGCACAGGGATATATCAGGGGAATCTTTTTAAACAAGAATCTCGAATCTGAACGAACAGTTTATGAGAAAATGGCCGCCAAAATCCAAAATTGCCCATTTCTCGACAAAAATGGCCGCCATTTTGGAAAAAAAACCGATTCAATCGACGAAAAAAAATAGGGCCGGAGATTTGGGCCCATAGAACATATTTTGTGAATTACAGCAATATTCATCAAACAGATTTTTCCCAGCGTTTGACAACGCCGACACGGACGCCGACACCGACGGACGGACGCCAGACGCAACCTGACGACAATAGCTTATCGGACCATAGGTCGGTAAGCTGGAAACCATGAACGATAACTAATTTATAATTAAATAGTATTTCTCTCAAAATACCAGTCACACCCAGCCAAAGTGGTAATCAGTGGTGAGATTTTTATTTCATTAGATGCCATTTAGTTTACGTTATGTTGCATCAAAATATGGAGTGCCTTGTATTCATCATAAGGCCTGATACGAGACCAGGAAGGCCCAAAATATATAGTATTAGTATTTGGTGTCTGTTCATTGTTAGTTGATGTTTTCACCATCGTTGATATGACCAGTCCTTCTTAGCCTTGAAGGTATGGCTCAATCTATTAACACAATATACTGTCACCTCCATATGTACCTCAATATCTGAGTACAGAATCTTATGGACATACTGAAAGCAGAATTGTATGAAAATGGTATGGATTAAATCTCCCAGTCAACATGTGGCATCACACAACCTCACAGTGATATCACACATGCCCCACACCTTTGATATCATATTCGTGATGCCACAGGGGTGTCACTTTGACCTCACAACTGTGACCTCTATCATGTGAGGTCGATGGGGTGTCACTATGACCTCAGACATAATGGTATCACAAAGGTGATATAGTTGTGATATCACAAGGACCTCACAACTGTGATCTCTGTGGTGTGAGGTCGATGTGATAACATGATGATATTTCAGATGTGACCTCACAAATGTGATATTGCCGTGATGTCACTATGATAAAATAAAAATGGCCGATATTTAATTAATATAATAATTAATTGGAAAAGTCGAAATTTGAGATGGGCGTGCATTCTTGGTGACTTTCACAAAAAAATCAGCCATGGAATACCATTTGCGCATACTTTGTGACGATATATGCGTAATTAGGTATATACTATTATTTGTTTTGATATTATTCCCGAATCTGCATCCATATCCCATGAAATGGCATGTCTATATTTTGCGCCGCTAGAGACGTCATACCTGTGAGGTCAGTGTGAGTTTGATGAGGGGTGACAGTTTGAGGTCACCACGATGTCACACTGTGACCTTGCTGTTCTCTGAATTTGAGGTAGCTGTGAGGTAAGTGTGAGGTCAAATTGTTCACTGGGCTCTCAGTACTGAATGTAAGTATCGATCTATCACCACCAATACAGCCAAATTTTGATGATTCCAATAACAAACATACAACATTTTGCAATAGAAACAAAGCCCGATCAATTACTTTATCAAAAGACACACTGGAGTCATCAGGGGCAGACAGTGTGATAAATGTAGTTGTTTCTACTGCACACCTGATGGAATTAGTATACAACTGCCCAACAACCTATGAAAATAATTTAGAAATCCGAAACAAACCCCATGGAATAGATATATGACAAGTACATAAGTACCTAATCACAAGCCAAAAGGCTACTGAGTTGATGGTATCCTCGGGAATAGACTTAACGTCCACCAGCAGTGACACCGGCTCAGTGGTATAATCAAACTGAATCAAACCATCAGCAGATAATCAAATGTATGCTCTCCGAATATTATATAACTTTTAATTAATAATACCAGATCGATATACATGTATCAGATTGAGTTTGAATTTTTCTACAAAACAACAATAACAGTGAATACTTCGTGTGTACCCGCATACTCAGCACGTTCTTCATTCAGGCTTGCACAGAACCCATTCAGCTGAGTCACAATTGTTCATCTATCAGGCTCATCGACCCAGTTGATGTGGAACCTATAGTGGTACGGTATAGTTATGTACCTCTCATATTGTCAGTTTCAATTAAAGTCTTTTCATTCTCAGAATATCCACACACAACACAAAACTGCACGTAGTTGTTGTTGTGTGGAAATCAAACCACGGCTGAAGATGAATAACTCCGAAGGGAGGTGAGTGGAGACATGTAGTTGTAGTTGTGTGGAAGCCAAACCATGGCTGAAGATGAATAACTTCGAGGGGAGGTGAGTGGAGACATGTTCTTGTAGTTGTGAGGAAGCCAAACGACGACTGAAGATGAATAACTCCGAGGGGAGGTGAGTGGACACATGTTGTTGACAGCGTCATTTATTTCCACTTTGTCCTGGGCTAAGGAAAATATATTTTCGTTTTGAATGTCATTGTATAAAATGCACCACTGTTCAATAAAGAATCAATGTCAACGAAGCCTCTCAATTTCGTACGATACACGTATCCTTAATATGTAAGCTATAGTTATCATCACATTTAGCAGATTCTCTCTAGTAGATTCTTAGTAGATTCCTTGCATAGTGATTGATGTAATTCATATCATGTATACGGTGGCTCCTTACCGCCAATTATATTCCTGCATTTCTCACCCCGTCTATAATTATCACCTCACAATATTCACCGCGTTTATAATTTCCACCCCATCTATAATTATCACCTCACAATATTCACCGCGTTTATAATCTCCACCCCATCCATAATTATCACCTCACAATATTCACCGAGTTTATAATATCCACCCCATCTATAATTACCACCTCAGAATTATCACCGCATTCATAATTTCCACCCCGTCTATAATTATCACCTCACAATATTCACCGAGTTTAAAATATCCACCCCATCTATAATTATCACCTCAGAATTATCACCGCATTCATAATTTCCACCCCGTCTATATTTATCACCTCACCATATTCACCGAGTTTAAAATATCCACCCCATCTATAATTATCACCTCAGAATTATCACTGCGTTCATAATTTCCACCCCATCTATATTTATCACCTCACAATATTCACCGAGTTCATAATATCCACCCCATCTATAATTATCACCTCCTAATTTTCACCGCGTTCATAATTTCCACCCCATCTATAATTATCACCTCACAATATTCACCGAGTTCAAAATATCCACCCCATCTATAATTATCACCTCACAATTTTCACCCGTTTATAATTTCCACCCTGTCTACAATTATCACTTCATAATTATAACCGCGTTTATAATTACCACCCCGTTTATAATTATCACCTCACTTCATGAACATCTGCAGCCCTAGGGCAACAAGATGCTTGTGGAAATGCCTCTACAGCTACCGAATTGAATCGCATATAAGGACAGGTCCTTATATGTGGATTTGTCCATTATCACAATATATCGAAAATTCAAAACATGTTTACCTATAAGGAGACAGCCTTTTATCCAGACATGAAACACCCCGTTTATTCATATATAAGGACACTATATGCACTACTATAAACTGATGAATTGGGGCCTAATTGAATTATTGGCGCAGTTAATTTTGTCCCTTTGAGTGACACACAATTCGCTGTAAGTCTATAACACATACATTCAATATGAATACAATTTAGTTTCAAGACCACAAGAATATTCGAGATTAATATGCTGAACATGGTATACGTAGTGGTACGTGCTACATGTGTTCTAGTTGCGTCCTTTTTCACAACTTATAATCATTGACATGCAAAATGTCCTCATATGTGGGTCAGATGTTTTACAGGCAGTTTCTAAAGAAAGTTCTAATATAAGGACTTGTTTTTATGTCCGGATAAAAGGAAGTGCTCATATATGAGGACATGTCCTTATATGCGCGTCAATACGGTACACAGAATTCCAAGAGTGTTCATAGTAAGACTCAATGCACCAATTGGTATCACAATAATTGTGATCAATTCATAATTATGAACTCGGTGATAATTCTGAGGTGTTAATTATAGACGGGGTGGAAATTATGAATGGGGTGAAAATTGTGAGGTGATAATTATAAACGGGGTGGAAATTATAAACGCGGTAATAATTCTGAGGTGATAATTATGAACGGGGTGTAAATTATAAACGGGGTGAAAATTGTGAGGTGATAATTATAAACGGGGTGGAAATTATAAACGCGGTGGTAATTCTGAGGTGATAATTATGAACGGGGTGTAAATTATAAACGGGGTGAAAATTGTGAGGTGATAATTATAAACGGGATGGAAATTATAAACGCGGTGGTAATTCTGAGGTGATAATTATGAATGGGGTGTAAATTATAAACGGGGTGAAAATTGTGAGGTGATAATTATAAACGGGGTGGAAATTATAAACGCGGTGGTAATTCTGAGGTGATAATTATGAACGGGGTGTAAATTATAAACGGGGTGAAAATTGTGAGGTGATAATTATAAACGGGGTGGAAAATATAAACACGGTGGTAATTCTGAGGTGATAATTATGAACGGGGTGTAAATTATAAACGGGGTGAAAATTGTGAGGTGATAATTATAAACGAGGTGGAAATTATAAACGCGGTGAATATTATGAGGTGGTAATTATAAATGGGGTGAGAAATACACGAACGTAATTGGCGGTAATGAGCCACCGTACATGTAGCATACTAGACAAGAATATATCTATTGTTTCACCATATCTATTGTTTCACGATGTTTCTCGACGGTGTGCATGTGAGTGGGTTAATAATACACACTGTCTCGCGCACGAATTTTACATCTGATAGAGCCGATGTTACATGCATGATGCCTGTAGTTAGTAAAGTCGAATGCAAACTTTCAATACCATGCTGAATTATCTGTGTCCTCATAACTTAGATAACCCAGTGAATCGTGGTGATAATTCATCATACTGTGTTTTTCTATATTTTGAAAACAAGACAAAAATGAGCTCATAGTAAAACGTATGCTCTGTTCTTCCACTTTAAAAGTTTGCATTGCTTGAGTGTAAGCATACAAATTACCCCAGATCAATTGCGTCTCCTGAAGATTCAAAGTTACTCAAATATGACTTCCATTGGATGCAAACTCAAGCTCTATGTAGTGTTTGTCCACATAAGCCAACTTGTGAGCTGATGTGGTCCCAAACAATTGATGGAAAATCCTTACGTATGTGATTCCTTTTCGTGACAATGTTTGCAACTGTCAAATGGAAGGTTCACGGAGGTCAGACTGGAGTAATCAAATTTGTCGTACACATTCAGGAGTGTACAACAACGGCAACGAAATAGCTACAGTGGGTGTGACTGAGAGGCAATCCCACGGAATCGTATGCATGCAAATATGTGGTGTTGCTGGCAGCATGTCGGATCAATGTGTATATATATGTATTGTCAGTTATGTGTATTGTTTGGTATATCTCTGGTGGAAACATTGAATAACAAATATGAAAGTGATGATTTATCGATCTGTCCCTAGATGTGTCAGTGACATCAGTATCGTGGACACGTCATTCATCCAGGGTTCTCTGAACGTGCCTGGATTGGCCGGTACACTGGCGTTCTATACGGCTGTGTTTGCTGTCGGGATATATGCCTCGGGATATATGCCTCGCGCCGTCTGGCGAGAACACGCGATACTAGAGAAGTCATCCTGGCTGGGAGAGACATGAACACCTTCATCGGGGTCTGTACACTGACAGGTAATACCAGAGTCTGAATCCTGGCTGGAAGAGAAATAAACACCTTCATCGGGGTCTGTACACTGACAGGTAATACCAGAGTCTGAATCCTGGCTGGGAGACACATGAACACCTTCATCGGGGTCTTATACTGACAGGTAATACAAAAGTCTGAATCCTGGCTGGGAGAGACAAGAACACTTTCGTCGGTATCTGTACACTGACAGGTAATACCAGAGTCTGAATCCTGGCTGGGAGAGACATGAATACCTTCGTCGGTATCTGTACACTGACAGGTAATACAAGAGTCTGAATCCTGGCTGGGAGAGACAAGAACACCTTCGTCGGTATCTGTACACTGACAGGTAATACCAGAGTTTGAATCCTGGCTGGGAGAGACATAAACACCTTTGTCGGTATCTGTACACTGACAGGTAATACCAGAGTTTGAATTCAGGCTGGGAGAGACATGAACACCTTCATCGGGGCTTGTACAATGACGTTAATACCAGAGTCTGAATCCTGGCTGGAAGAGACATAAACACCTTCATCGGGGTCTGTACACTGACAGGTAATACCAGAGTCTGCATCCTGGCTGGGAGAGACATGAACACCTTCGTCTGGGTCTGTGCACTGACAGGTAATACCAGAGTCTGAATCCTGGCTGGGAGAGACATGAACACCTTCATCGAGGTCTGTACACTGACAGGTAATACCAGAGTCTGAATCCTTGCTGGGAGAGACATGAACACCTTCATCGGGGTCTTACACTGACAGGTAATACCAGAGTCTGAATCCTGGCTGGGAGAGACATGAACACCTTCATCGGGGTCTGTACACGGACAGGTAATACCAGAGTCTGAATCCTGGCTAGGAGAGACATGAACACCTTCATCGGAGCTTGTACACTGACGGGTAATACCAGAGTATGAATCCTGGCTGGGAGAACCATGAACACCATCATCGGGGTCTGTACACTGACAGGTAATACCAGAGTCTGAATCCTGGCTGGGAGAGACATGAACACCTTCATCGGGGTTTGTACACTGATAGGTAATACCAGAGTCTGAGTCCTGGCTGGGAGAGACATGAACACCTTCATCGGGGTCTGTACACGGACAGGTAATACCAGAGTCTGAATCCTGGCTAGGAGAGACATGAACACCTTCATCGGAGCTTGTACACTGACGGGTAATACCAGAGTATGAATCCTGGCTGGGAGAACCATGAACACCATCATCGGGGTCTGTACACTGACAGGTAATACCAGAGTCTGAATCCTGGCTGGGAGAGACATGAACACCTTCATCGGGGTCTGTACACTGACAGGTAATACCAGAGTCTGAGTCCTGGCTGGGAGAGACATAAACACTTTCATCGGTATCTGTACACTGACAGGTAATACCAGTGTCTGAATCCTGACTGGGAGAGACATGAACACCTTCATCGAGGTCTGTACACTGACAGGTAATACCAGAGTCTGAATCCTGGCTGGGAGAGACATGAACACCTTCATCGGGGTTTGTATACTGACAGGTAATACCAGAGTCTGAATCCTGGCTGGGAGAGACATGAACACCTTCATGGGGGTTTGTACACTGACAGGTAATACCAGTGTCTGAATCCTTGCTGGGAGAGACATGAACATCTTCATCGGGGTCTGCGCACTGACAGGTAATACCAGAGTCTGACTTCTGGCTGGGAGAGACATGAACACCTTCATCGGGGTCTGTACAGTGACAGGTAATACAAGAGTCTGAATCATGGCTGGGAGAGACAAGAACACTTTCATCGAGGTCTGTACACTAAGAGGTAATACCAGAGACTGAATCCTGGCTGGGAGAGACATGAACACCTTCATCCGAGTCTGTACATTGACAGGTAATACCAGACTCTGAATCTTGGCTGGGAGAGACATGAACACCTTCATCGGGGTTTGTACACTGACAGGTATTACCAGAGTCTGAATCTTGGCTGGGAGAGACATGAACACTTTCATCGAGGTCTGTACACTGACAGGTGATACCAGAGTCTGAATCCTGGCTGGGATAGACATGAACACCTTCATCGGTATCTGTACACTGACAGGTAATACCAGAGTCTGAATCCTGGCTGGGAGAGACATGAACACTTTCATCGGGGTCTGTACACTGACAGGTAATGCCAGAGTCTGAATACTGGCTGGGATGGACATGAACACCTTCATCGGGGTCTGTACACTGACAGGTAATACCAGAGTCTGAATCCTGGCTGGGAGAGACATGAACACCTTCATCGGGGCTTGTACACTGATGGGTAATACCAGAGTCTGAATCCTGGGTGGGAGATACATGAACACCATCATCGGGCCTGTACACTGACAGGTAATACCAGAGTCTGAATCCTGGTTGGGAGAGACATCAACACCTTTGTCGGTGTCTGTACACTGACAGGTAATACCAGAGTCTGAATCCAGGCTGGGAGAGACATGAACACCTTCATCAGAGTCTGTACACTGACAGGTGATACCAGAGTCTGAATCCTGGCTGGGAGAGACATGGACACCTTCATTGGGGCTTGCACACTGACGGGTAATACCAGAGTCTGAATCCTGGCTGGCAGATACATGAACACCTTCATCGGGGTCTGTACACTGACAGGTAATACCAGAGTCTGAATCCTGGCTGGGAGAGACATGAACACCTTCATCGGGGTCCGTGCACTGACAGGTAATACCAGAGGCTGAATCCTGGCTGGGAGAGACATGAACACCTTCATCGAGGTCTGTACACTGACAGGTAATACCAGAGTCTGAATCCTGGCTGGCAGATACATGAACACCTTCATCGGGGTCCGTGCACTGACAGGTAATACCAGAGGCTGAATCCTGGCTGGGAGAGACATGAACACCTTCATCGAGGTCTGTACACTGACAGGTAATACCAGAGTCTGAATCCTGGCTGGGAGAGACATGAACACCTTAATCGGAGTCTGTACATTGACAGGTAACACCAGGGTCTGAATCCTGGCTGGGAGAGACATGAATACTTTCATCGGGGTCTGTACACTGACAGGTAATACCAGAGTCTGAATCCTGGCTGGGAGAGACATGAACACCTTCATCGGGGTTTGTACACTGACGGGTAGTACCAGAGTCTGAATCCTGGCTGGGAGAGACAAGAACACCTTCATCGGGGTCTGTACACTGACAGGTAATACCAGAGTTTGAATCCTGGCTGGGAGAGTCTTGAACACCTTCATCGGTTTCTGTACACTGATAGGTAATACCAGAGTCTGAATCCTGGCTGGGAGAGACATGAACACCTTCATTGGAGTCTGTACACTGACAGATAATACCAGAGTCTGAATCCGGGCTGGGAGAGGCATGAACACCTTCATCGGGGTTTGTACACTGACGGGTACATGAACACCTGAATGAGTCAAGTCAAGTCAAGTCAAGTCAAGTCAAGTCAAGTCAAGTCAAAGTCAAAATTCAAGTCAAGTCAAGGGATTATAACCAATTGCTGCAATATTAGTATCTGAGTCAGATAACTTTTTGGTAACTTTTTGGCATTGCTTACTAATGCAGTTTATTACTGCTTATTTCATCCACCTTTAAAATCCAGCACATTTAGTTCAAATACATGAACTCTATGTATATGTGAATTTATGATTTATTACGAACAATTAAATTGACTGGGGGGGGGGGACACGGGTGTTCACCAGTACTCTTGTGTGTGTTCATTGAAACTGACTAATGGATAAGTCAACTGTTCATATTTTAATGATGTGTTCCGTCGTCTTGTATGTGCTCGGGTGCTGGGGGCTGGCTGTCGTTTCCTCTTCACCTCTCTCGGTCTGGGGTGGGTCGGGCGCGTGTGTTTGGTCGCATTGTCTCCGTGTGGTGGTTGGCCTGAAGGGTGTGGAGTTTCAACAACTGATACATCCCCACACTATCAATGACCATGGATAACACAGACTTGATTAACCTGAACGACAATAATGCACCGAACTTGAATACCTGTCTGAATGAGTACCTTGATGATTCTGAAAATTCCACAAATCCAATACTAGCTTCCCTAAGCAGCAGCCAATATCATGATTTTGACAGCCTAATAAAAACAATCGGATCGAGTGAATCAGAGGAACTAAATTACACAATACTTCATCTAAACATTCAATCTCTGCCTTCAAAGTATACATCATTACAAGAACTTATTTCTGACCTTGAAACTAAAAATGTATATGTAGATTTCATTTTGCTCTGTGACACGTTCTTGCATGAAGCAAATAGTGATTTATATCAATTACCGGGATATAAGTTTGTCTGCAAAAATAGAACAAAAATGACAAGGGGTGGGGTGGCCATGTATATTAAAGAACATATTGATTTTAAGATAATGGAAGAATTAAACATATTTGTAGAAGGGGAATTCGAATCAATATTTGTTGAAACAAATCCAAATACGAGCAAAACAATAGTCGGTGAGGTATATCGTGTACCTAATAGTAACCCCAAAGAGTCCATAAAACGATATGAACAAATCTTATCCAAACTCGATAACAAAAAAAACGTAATTATAGGAACGGACCAAAATTTTGACTTATTAAAAATTGACTCGCATAAACCCACTGCCGAATTATTTGACACCATGACCGAAAATACCCTTATTCCATCTATCACAAAACCAACTCGCATTACTCCTTCAACTGCCACACTTATTGACAACATCTATGTGAAATATAACACAAATATAAAAATTATATCTGCTATTTTAATCAGTGACATATCTAACTATCTGCCGACATTTTGTACAATCACGTATAACAAATCACAATCAAGTAAAGGTAAACCTGTAGAGATTTATAGTAGAAAACTAACAAACGTTGCAAAAGAAAATATTACTGAAGCCCTCCGACTGATCAATTGGAGCCACTTGGAAAAAATGTCTGTCAATGATTCATGTCAAGACCTTATCACTAAAATAAATAATATACTAAACACTTATGCACCTATTAGAAAAACAGTAATAGCCCATAAACATATCATTAGAACACCTTGGATTACCAAAGGACTAATGAAGTCATCAAAAAGTTGTTCGAAACTATACCGTGAATGTGTAAAAAAATCTAAAACTGACCCTGCATACAAATTCTACACCCAATATAGGAATACACTTAATAGACTCAAACAAAAAGCAAAACAAAACTATTACGCTTCACTACTTGAAGAGCACAAACACGACATGCGGAAAACTTGGAAAATTATAAACACAACAATTGGCAAAACCAGCAACAAAGCAGAAATCGCTCATAACTTCCTTATAAACGGTGAAAACATAACAAATCCCAAAATTATCTCGAACAAATTCTGTGAGTTTTTCACAGAAATCGGACCTAGTTATGCCAACAAAATCCCAGCACCCTCAAACAGCTCGCATCACTACCTGCACGCAAACAATAAAAGTAATCCTAAATCCTTGTTTCTCTCACCTACCGACCCAAATGAAGTTTTAACCATTATCAATAAATTGAAACCCAAAAACAGTACAGGACACGACAACATTAGCACAAATATTTTGAAAACAATAGGACCAGCCGTGTGTTCACCGCTAAGCATGATTATCAATCATTCTTTACGTACTGGAATTATGCCTGACACTCTCAAAACAGGAAAAATAATACCGATCTACAAGGCTAAAGAAAAAAACGACTTCTCGAACTATCGACCCATTTCCATCTTGCCCTCGATATCTAAAGTAATTGAAAAAATTGTTCATAAACGTGTATCTCATTTCCTTCAACAAAACAATATTCTGTATGGTAATCAATTTGGATTTCGCTCTAAACATAGCACAATAGACGCAATAACTAGATTTATTACTGACACAGCAACCGCACTCGACAATAAACAATCCACTATAGCTCTTTTTCTTGATCTTTCAAAAGCTTTTGACACCATAGACCACAATATACTACTCAATAAACTTGAATTTTATGGAATTAGAGGTATGGCCCAAGAATGGTTTAAAAGTTATTTATCACAACGTAAACAATATGTCAGTTATAAAGGTGTAAAATCTGAAACTCAAATTATTAAGTGTGGAGTTCCACAAGGTTCTGTACTTGGACCACTTCTTTTTATTATATACACCAATGACCTTCCCTCTATTCTAAATTCTACTAAATCCATTCTTTTCGCCGATGATACGACAGTATACCAGTCATCATCAAACACAGCACAACTCTACGATACCATGAATACAGAACTACACAAACTATCAGACTGGTTCAGAGCGAACAAACTTTCTTTAAACGTATCAAAAACAAACTATATGCTTTTCACTAACATAGAAATTATTGATACAACTGACCTTAGACTAGCTGGGACCACCATATCTAGATGTCATGACGTAAAATTCTTGGGGTTGATCATTGACGATAAACTTAAATGGGGTGTTCATACGCAAAAAATAAAGAACAAATTATCGAGCGCTTACTTTGCAATCAACAAAACCAGAAAAATATTAAATCAACAAAACCTGCTATCATTATATTACTCACTAGTCTACCCACATTTAACATATGGAGTCACCCTATGGGGTCACTTAAACACTCACTTAAATAAATTAATCATTATGCAAAAGAAAATTATAAGAATCATAGCTGGAGCACCATTCAATGCACACACTGAGCCACTTTTCAAAAATATGAAGCTTCTAAAACTACAAGACATCTATAAATTATATCTATGCTGTTATGTTCTATCATTCTTACGTGCTAGTCTGCCGAAAACCCTGAATGAGCTTTTCACAGTTTCCAAAACAACACATCTCCACAACACTAGACACTGCCTTTCTTACAATTTAAAACCAATAAAAGCGCGTACAGCTGCAACATCAATCAGTATTCTAAAAATGGCACCTGAAATATGGAATCAAACACCCGAAACATTTTATATAGATGCCACTCATCAGACACTAGTAACAAAGTCTTGTTTCTCCTCGCGCTTCAGGCGGGCCACTTTGCGGAGGTATAGCGATCAATGAGGGCGGGCCTGGACCTCTTTGGCCGGGGGGGGGGGGGGGAATGGCGCTAGCGCGCCCGGCGCACGAGCACACGCGACACCGGGCGGGACACATCATAGACATATAGATGTATGTACAGTCATCAGAATATGGAAAACAAGTATACAAAATTCAACTGCACTTTAGGTATGACTGGTTTATTTTGTTTAATTTTTTGTTTTTTGGTTTGTTCTGTAGAGTTGTGAATTTCTCTCAGGGAGCGGAAATATGTAATTACTTGTGTACATAATTATTATTCTTTGTAAATTGAGGGTACAGTCTAAGACTCAAATTCACAGCTCTGGACTGTATCAAGTTTATGTTCAAAATGATTATTGTATAAAAAATGTTACATACAGTTCTGAATAAATTTGACTTGACTTGACTTGGTAATACCAGAGTCTGAATCCTGGCTGGGAGAGACCTGAACACCTTCATCGGGGTCTGTACACTGACAGGTAATACCAGAGTCTAAATCCTGGCTGGGAGAGACTTGAACACCTTCATCGGTGTCTATACACTGATAGGTAATACAAGAGTCTGAATCCTGGCTGGGAGAGACATGAACACCTTCATTGGAGTCTGTACACTGACAGGTGATACCAGGGTCTGAATCCTAGCTGGGAGGGACATGAACACCTTCATCGGGGTTTGTACACTGACAGATAATACCAGAGTCTGATTCCTGGCTGGGAGAGACATGAACACTTTCATCGAGGTCTGTACACTGACAGGTAATACCAGTGTCTGAATCCTGGCTGGGAGAGGCATGAACACCTTCATCGGGGTTTGTACACTGACGGGTAATACCAGAGTCTGAATCCTGGCTGGGAGAGACATGAACACCTTCATCGGGGTCTGTACACTGACAGGTAATACCAGAGTCTGAATCCTGGCTGGGAGAGACTTGAACACCTTCATCGGTGTATATACACTGATAGGTAATACCAGAGTCTGAATCCTGGCTGGGAGAGACATGAACACCTTCATCGGGGCTTGTACACTGACGGGTAATACCAGAGTCTGAATCCTGGCTGGCAGATACATGAACACCTTCATTGGGGTCTGTACACTGACAGGTAATACCAGAGTCTGAATCCTGGCTGGGAGAGACTTGAACACCTTCATCGGTGTCTATACACTGATAGGTAATACCAGAGTCTGAATCCTGGCTGGGAGAGACATGAACACCTTCATCGGGGCTTGTACACTGACGGGTAATACCAGAGTCTGAATCCTGGCTGGGAGAGACATGAACACCTTCATTGGAGTCTGTACACTGACAGGTGATACCAGGGTCTGAATCCTAGCTGGGATGGACATGAACACCTTCATCGGGGTTTGTACACTGACAGATAATACCAGAGTCTGAATCCTGGCTGGGAGAGACATGAACACCTTCATCGGGGTCTGTACACTGACAGGTAATACCAGAGTCTGAATCCTGGCTGGGAGGGACATGAACACCTTCATTGGAGTCTGTACACTGACAGGTAATACCAGAGTCTGAATCCTGGCTGGGAGAGGCATGAACACCTTCATCGGGGTTTGTACACTGACGGCTAATACCAGAGTCTGAATCCTGGCTGGGAGAGACATGAACACCTTCATCGGGGTTTGTACACTGACAGGTAATACCAGAGTCTGAATCCTGGCTGGGAGACACTTGAACACCTTCATCGGTGTCTATACACTGATAGGTAATACCAGAGTCTGAATCCTGGCTGGGAGAGACATGAACACCTTCGTTGGAGTCTGTACACTGACAGGTGATACCAGGGTCTGAATCCTGGCTGGGAGGGACACGAAAACCTTCATCGGGGTTTGTACACTGACAGATAATACCAGAGTCTGAATCCTGGCTGGAAGAGACATGAACACCTTCATCGAGGTCTGTACACTGACAGGTAATACCAGAGTCTGAATCCTGGCTGGAAGAGACATGAACACCTTCATCGGGGTCTGTACACTGACAGGTAATACCAGAGTCTGAATGAATCCTGGCTGGGAGAGACATGAACACCTTCATTGGAGTCTGTACACTGACAGGTAATACCAGAGTCTGAATCCTGGCTGGAAGAGACATGAACACCTTCATCGAGGTCTGTACACTGACAGGTAATACCAGAGTCTGAATCCTGGCTGGGAAAGACATGAACAACTTCATTGGAGTCTGTACACTGACAGGTAATACCAGAGTTTGAATCCTAGCTGGGAGAGACATGAACACCTTCATCGGGGTTTGTACACTGACAGATAATACCAGAGTATGAATCCTGGCTGGGAGACACATGAACACCTTCATGGAGGTCTGTATACTGAAAGGTAATAACAGAGTATGAATTCTGGCTGGAAGACACATGAACACTTTCATGGAGGTCTGTACACTGACAGGTAATACCAGAGTCTGAATCCTGGCTGGGAGGGACATGAACACCTCCATCGGGGTCTGTGCACTGACAGGTAATACCAGAGTCTGAATCCTGGCTGGGAGACACATGAACACCTTCATCGGGGTCTGTACACTGACCGGTAATACCAGAGTCTGAATCCTGGCTGGGAGAGACTTGAACACCTTCATCGGTGTCTGTACACTGATAGGTAATACCAGAGTCTGAAACCTGGCTGGGAGAGACATGAACACCTTCATCGGGGTCTGTACACTGACAGGTAATACCAGTGTCTGAATCCTGGCTGGGAGAGACATGAACACCTTCATCGAGGTCTGTACACTGACAGGTAACACCAGAGTCTGAATCATGGCTGGGAGAGACATGTACACCATCATTGGAGTCTGTACACTGACAGGTAATACCAGAGTCTGAATCATGGCTGGGAGAGACATGAACATCTTCATTGGAGTCTGTACACTGACAGGTAATACCAGAGTCTGAATCCTGGCTGGGAGAGACATGAACACCTTCATCGGGGTCTGTACACTGACAGGTAACACCAGAGCCTGAATCATGGATGGGAGAGACATGAACACCTTCATTGGAGTCTGTACACTGACAGGTAATACCACAGTCTGAATCCTGGCTGGGAGGGACATGAACACCTTCATCGGGGTCTGTACACTGACAGGTAATACCAGAGTCTGAATCCTGGCTGGGAGACACATGAACACCGTCATCGGGTCTTGTACACTTATGGGTAATACCAGAGTCTGAATCCTGGCTGGGAGATACATGAACACCATCATCGGGACCTGTACACTGACAGGTAATACCAGAGTCTGAATCCTGGCTGGGAGAGACATCGACACCTTTGTCAGTGTCTGTACACTGACAGGTAATACCAGAGTCTGAATCCTGGCTGGTAGAGACATAAACACCTTTGTCGGTATCTGTACACTGACAGGTAATACCAGAGTCTGAATCCAGGCTGGGAGAGACATAAACACCTTTGTCGGTATCTGTACACTGACAGGTAATACCAGAGTCTGAATCCAGGCTGGGAGAGACATGAACACCTTCATCGGAGTCTGTACACTGACCGGTAATACCAGAGTCTGAATCCTGGCTGGTAGAGACATAAACACCTTTGTCGGTATCTGTACACTGACAGGTAATACCAGAGTCTGAATCCAGGCTGGGAGAGACATGAACACCTTCATCGGAGTCTGTACACTGACCGGTAATACCAGAGTCTGAATCCTGGCTGGGAGAGACTTGAACACCTTCATCGGTGTCTGTACACTGATAGGTAATACCAGAGTCTGAATCCTGGCTGGGAGAGACATGAACACCTTCATCGGGGTCTGTACACTGACAGGTAATACCAGTGTCTGAATCCTGGCTGGGAGGGACATGAACACCTTCTTCGGGGTCTGTACACTGACAGGTAACACCAGAGTCTGAATCATGGCTGGGAGAGACATGTACACCATCATTGGAGTCTGTACACTGACAGGTAATACCAGAGTCTGAATCATGGCTGGGAGAGACATGAACATCTTCATTGGAGTCTGTACACTGACAGGTAATACCAGAGTCTGAATCCTGGCTGGGAGAGACATGAACACCTTCATCGGGGTCTGTACACTGACAGGTAGCACCAGAGTCTGAATCATGGATGGGAGAGACATGAACACCTTCATTGGAGTCTGTACACTGACAGGTAATACCACAGTCCGAATCCTGGCTGGGAGGGACATGAACACCTTCATCGGGGTCTGTACACTGACAGGTAATACCAGAGTCTGAATCCTGGCTGGGAGACACATGAACACCTTCATCGGGGCTTGTACACTGATGGGTAATACCAGAGTCTGAATCCTGGCTGGGAGATACATGAACACCATCATCGGGACCTGTACACTGACAAGTAATACCAGAGTCTGAATCCTGGCTGGGAGAGACATCGACACCTTTGTCAGTGTCTGTACACTGACAGGTAATACCAGAGTCTGAATCCTGGCTGGTAGAGACATAAACACCTTTGTCGGTATCTGTACACTGACAGGTAATACCAGAGTCTGAATCCAGGCTGGGAGAGACATGAACACCTTCATCGGAGTCTGTACACTGACCGGTAATACCAGAGTCTGAATCCTGGCTGGGAGAGACTTGAACACCTTCATCGGTGTCTGTACACTGATAGGTAATACCAGAGTCTGAATCCTGGCTGGGAGAGACATGAACACCTTCATCGGGGTCTGTACACTGACAGGTAATACCAGTGTCTGAATCCTGGCTGGGAGAGACATGAACACCTTCATCGGGGTCTGTACACTGACAGGTAACACCAGAGTCTGAATCATGGCTGGGAGAGACATGTACACCATCATTGGAGCCTGTACACTGACAGGTAATACCAGAGTCTGAATCCTGGCTGGGAGAGACATGAACACCTTCATCGGGGTCTGTACACTGACAGGTAACACCAGAGTCTGAATCCTGGCTGGGAGAGACATGAACACCTTCATTGGAGTCTGTACACTGACAGGTAATACCAGAGTCTGAATCCTGGCTGGGAGGGACATGAACACCTTCATCAGGGTCTGTACACTGACAGGTAATACCAGAGTCTGAATCCTGGCTGGGAGAGACATGAACACCTTCATCGGGGCTTGTACACTGATGGGTAATACCAGAGTCTGAATCCTGGCTGGGAGATACATGAACACCATCATCGGGACCTGTACACTGACAGGTAATACCAGAGTCTGAATCCTGGCTGGGAGAGACATCGACACCTTTGTCAGTGTCTGTACACTGACAGGTAATACCAGAGTCTGAATCCTGGCTGGTAGAGACATAAACACCTTTGTCGGTATCTGTACACTGACAGGTAATACCAGAGTCTGAATCCAGGCTGGGAGAGCCATGAACACCTTCATCGGAGTCTGTACACTGACAGGTGATACCAGAGTCTGAATCCTGGCTGGGAGAGACATGAACACCTTCATCGGGGCTTGTACACTGACGGGTAATACCAGAGTCTGAATCCTGGCTGGCAGATACATGAACACCTTCATCGGGGTCTGTACACTGACAGGTAATCCCAGAGTCTGAATCCTGGCTGGGAGACATGAACACCTTAATAGGAGTCAGTACATTGACAGGTAACACCAGAGTCTAAATCATGGCTGGGAGAGACATGAATACCTTCATCGGGGTCTGTACACTGACAGGTTATACCAGAGTCTGAATCCTGGCTGGGAGAGACATGAACACCTTCATCGGGGTTTGTACACTGACGGGTAATACCAGAGTCTGAATCCTGGCTGGGAGAGACAAGAACACCTTCATCGGGGTCTGTACACTGACAGGTAATACCAGAGTTTGAATCCTGGCTGGGAGAGACTTGAAGACCTTCATCGGTTTCTGTACACTGATAGGTAATACCAGAGTCTGAATCCTGGCTGGGAGAGACATGAACACCTTCATTGGAGTCTGTACACTGACAGGCAATACCAGAATCTGAATCCTGGCTGGGAGGGACATGAACACCTTCATCGGAGTCTGTACACTGACAGGTAATACCAGAGTCTGAATCCTGGCTGGGAGAGGCAGGAACACCTTCATTGGGGTTTGTACACTGACGGGTAATACCAGAGTCTGAATCCTGGCTGGGAGAGACATGAACACCTTCATCGGAGTCTGTACACTGACAGGTAATACCAGAGTCTGAATCCTGGCTGGGAGAGACTTGAACACCTTCATCGGTGTCTGTACACTGATAGGTAATACCAGAGTCTGAATCCTGGCTGGGAGAGACATGAACACCTTCATCGGGGTCTGTACAATGACAGGTAATACCAGTGTCTGAATCCTGGCTGGGAGGGACATGAACACCTTCATCGGGGTCTGTACACTGACAGGTAACACCAGAGTCTGAATCATGGCTGGGAGAGACATGTACACCATCATTGGAGTCTGTACACTGAAAGGTAATACCAGAGTCTGAATCATGGCTGGGAGAGACATGAACATCTTCATTGGAGTCTGTACACTGACAGGTAATACCAGAGTCTGAATCCTGGCTGGGAGAGACATGAACACCTTCATCAGGGTCTGTACACTGACAGGTAACACCAGAGTCTGAATCATGGATGGGAGAGACATGAACACCTTCATTGGAGTCTGTACACTGACAGGTAATACCAGAGTCTGAATCCTGGCTGGGAGGGACATGAACACCTTCATCGGGGTCTGTACACTGACAGGTAATACCAGAGTCTGAATCCTGGCTGGGAGAGACATGAACACCTTCATCGGGGCTTGTACACTGATGGGTAATACCAGAGTCTGAATCCTGGCTGGGAGATACATGAACACCATCATCGGGACCTGTACACTGACAGGTAATACCAGAGTCTGAATCCTGGCTGGGAGAGACATCGACACCTTTGTCAGTGTCTGTACACTGACAGGTAATACCAGAGTCTGAATCCTGGCTGGCAGAGACATAAACACCTTTGTCGGTATCTGTACACTGACAGGTAATACCAGAGTCTGAATCCAGGCTGGGAGAGACATGAACACCTTCATCGGAGTCTGTACACTGACAGGTGATACCAGAGTCTGAATCCTGGCTGGGAGAGACATGAACACCTTCATCGGGGCTTGTACACTGACGGGTAATACCAGAGTCTGAATCCTGGCTGGCAGATACATGAACACCTTCATCGGGGTCTGTACACTGACAGGTAATCCCAGAGTCTGAATCCTGGCTGGGAGAGACATGAACACCTTCGTCGGGGTCTGTGCACTGACAGGTAATACCAGAGTCTGAATCCTGGCTGGGAGAGACATGAACACCTTCATCGAGGTCTGTACACTGACAGGTAATACCAGAGTCTGAATCCTGGCTGGGAGAGACATGAACACCTTAATAGGAGTCAGTACATTGACAGGTAACACCAGAGTCTAAATCATGGCTGGGAGAGACATGAATACCTTCATCGGGGTCTGTACACTGACAGGTTATACCAGAGTCTGAATCCTGGCTGGGAGAGACATGAACACCTTCATCGGGGTTTGTACACTGACGGGTAATACCAGAGTCTGAATCCTGGCTGGGAGAGACAAGAACACCTTCATCGGGGTCTGTACACTGACAGGTAATACCAGAGTTTGAATCCTGGCTGGGAGACTTGAAGACCTTCATCGGTTTCTGTACACTGATAGGTAATACCAGAGTCTGAATCCTGGCTGGGAGAGACATGAACACCTTCATTGGAGTCTGTACACTGACAGGTAATACCAGAGTCTGAATCCTGGCTGGGAGGGACATGAACACCTTCATCGGAGTCTGTACACTGACAGGTAATACCAGAGTCTGAATCCTGGCTGGGAGAGGCAGGAACACCTTCATTGGGGTTTGTACACTGACGGGTAATACCAGAGTCTGAATCCTGGCTGGGAGATACATGAACACCTTCATCGGGGTCTGTACCCTGACAGGTAATACCAGAGTCTGAATCCTGGCTGGGAGAGACTTGAACACCTTCATCGAGGTCTGTACACTGACAGGTAACACCAGAGTCTGAATCCTGGCTGGGAGAGACATGAACACCTTCATTGGAGTCTGTACACTGACAGGTGATACCAGGGTCTGAATCCTGGCTGGGAGGGACATGAGCACCTTCATCGGGGTTTGTACACTGACAGATAATACCAGAGTCTGAATCTGGCTGGAAGAGACATGAACACTTTCATCGAGGTCTGTACACTGACAGGTAATACCAGAGTCTGAGTCCTGGCTGGGAGAGACATGAACACCTTCATTGGAGTCTGTACACTGACAGGCAATACCAGAGTCTGAGTCCTGGCTGGAAGAGACATGAACACCTTCATCGAGGTCTGTACACTGATAGGTAATACCAGAGTCTGAATCCTGGCTGGGAAAGACATGAACACCTTCATTGGAGTCTGTACACTGACAGGTAATACCAGAGTCTGAATCCTGGCTGGGAGAGACATGAACACCTTCATCGGGGCTTGTACACTGACAGGTAATACCAGAGTCTGAATCCTGGCTGGCAGATACATGAACACCTTCATGGAGGTCTGTACACTGATAGGTAATACCAGAGTCTGAATCCTGGCTGGGAGAGACATGGACACCTTCATTGGAGTCTGTACACTGACAGGTAATACCAGAGTCTGAATCCTGGCTGGGAGGGACATGAACACCTTCATCGGGGTCTGTACACAGACAGGTAATACCAGAGTCTGAATCCTGGCTGGGGGAGACATGAACACCTTCATCGGGGTTTGTACACTGACGGGTAATACCAGAGTCTGAATCCTTGCTGGGAGAGACATGAACACCTTCATCGGGGTCTGTACACTGACAGGTAATACCAGAGTCTGAATCCAGGTTGGGAGAGACATGAACACCTTCATTGGAGTCTGTACACTGACAGGTGATACCAGGACCTGAATCCTGGCTGGGAGAGACTTGAACACCTTCATCGAGGTCTGTACACTGACAGGTAATACCAGAGTCTGAATCCTGGCTGGGAGAGACAAGAACACTTTCATTGGAGTCTGTACACTGACAGGTAATACCAGAGTTTGAATACTGGCTGGGAGAGACATGAAGACCTTCATGGAGGTTTGTACACTGACAGGTAATACCAGAGTCTGAATCCAGGCTGGGAGAGACATGAACACCTTCATGGAGGTTTGTACACTGACAGGTAATACCAGAGTCTGAATCCTTGCTGGGAGAGACATGAACACCTTCATCGGGGTCTGTACACTGACAGGTAATACCAGAGTCTGAATCCTGGCTGGGAGGGACATGAACACCTTCATCGGGGTATGTACACTGACAGATAATACCAGAGTCTGAATCATGGCTGGGAGACACATGAACACCTTCATCGAGGTCTGTACACTGACAGGTAATACCAGAGTCTGAATCCTGGCTGGGAGAGACAAGAACACTTTCATTGGAGTCTGTACACTGACAGGTAACACCAGAGTCTGAATCCAAGCTGGGATAGACATCGACACCTTTGTCAGTGTCTGTACACTGACAGGTAATACCAGAGTCTGAATCCTGGCTGGTAGAGACATAAACACCTTTGTCGGTATCTGTACACTGACAGGTAATACCAGAGTCTGAATCCTTGCTGGGAGAGACTTGAACACCTTCATGGAGGTTTGTACACTGACAGGTAATACCAGAGTCTGAATCCAGGCTGGGAGAGACATGAAGACCTTCATGGAGGTTTGTACACTGACAGGTAATACCAGAGTCTAATTCCTGGCTGGGAGAGACATGAACACCTTCATCGGAGCCTGTACACTGACAGGTAATACCAGAGTCTGAATCCTGGCTGGAGAGACATGAACACTTTCATCGGGGTCTGTACACTGACAGGTAACACCAGAGTCTGAATCCAAGCTGGGATAGACATGAACACCTTCATCGGAGTCTGTACACTGACGGGTAATACCGGAGTCTGAATCCTGGCTGGGAGAGACATGAACACCTTCATCGGGGTGTGTACACTGACAAGTAACACCAGAGTCTGAATCCTAGCTGGGAGAGACATGAACACCTTCATCGGAGTCTGTACACTGACGGGTAATACCGGAGTCTGATTCCTGGCTGGGAGCGACATGAACACCTTCATCGGGGTCTGTACAGTGACAGGTCATACAAGAGTCTGAATCCTGGCTGGGAGAGACAAGAACACTTTCATCGAGGTCTGTACACTGAGAGGTAATACCAGAGACTGAATCCTGGCTGGGAGAGACATGAACACTTTCATCCGAGTCTGTACATTGACAGGTAATACCAGATTCTGAATCTTGGCTGGGAGAGACATGAACACCTTCATCGGGGTTTGTACACTGACAGGTATTACCAGTGTCTGAATCTTGGCTGGGAGAGACATGAACACCTTCATCGGTATCTGTACACTGACAGGTAATACCAGAGTCTGAATCCTGTCTGGGAGAGACATGAACACTTTCATCGGTATCTGTACACTGACAGGTAATACCAGTGTCTGAATCCTGGCTGGGAGAGACATGAACATCTTCATCGGGGTCTGCGCACTGACAGATAATACCAGAGTCTGACTTCTGGCTGGGAGAGACATGAACACCTTCATCGGGGTCTGTACACTGACAGCCAATGCTAGAGATAATGAGGTATTGTTTCGTTATATGACTATTCAAAATCTTTGTAAATTTGTAACTATAGCGTCATGCCGACATTGTTTATGGCTGCTTTAGCTACCTGGATGGGAGGAGATTATCTCAATGGCACGGCTGAGTTCATCGTCAACCCTAAGTACCAACTTGTTTGGTGCCACGCACCTTTCCTGTTCAGCCTCTCCATGGTCTTCAGTAAGTATTAGGGCTGCAAACTGCTTGGAATGATGTTCTTGTAATACTTTTCCCAGAACATTTAATCAAGATTCATCCTAAACGTTGACATTCACCCAGACTCAAATAAACCCAGTACAAATATACCAATACACAACATTGTTGTGCCTGAAGAGTACATGTACCATCAGATGAATCTGGGATCTCGGTATTTTAGATGGAGTGGTCTTTGCCAGAAAGATGTGGAATGCTGGGTACATGACGCTGTTGGATCCCTTTCTGGAGCGATATGGCCGAGTGCAGGCCGCACTCATCTACATATGGCTCTTCCTGGCAGAGCTGTCATTTGGAGCTCTTTGCTTCTCTGTTTTAGGTGTGTTATTGTGATTAAGACTTTTTACACCAAGGATATTGAACCATAGAATCTGGGGTTTGGAATTCAGAATGCTTGGTTTATTTGCCATTCTCGAACAGTAGCTCGAGTTCATATGAATAAATTGAGCCTAAAATCTGGTTAGGTGCGACTCTGAACGTTGTGATTGGTACGAGTTACATGTGGTCGGTGGTTCTCTCCGCTGGTGTGGCTCTGCTGTACACTGTGAACGGTGGACTGTCATCTGTCGCTTACACTGACGTTATTCAGATGGCTGGTATCATGTTTGGGCTGGTAAGTTTGGGTTAGAACAAAATGGTTGCAAAAATACCCGATACAACATATTTTGAAGATTAATCGTGAAATTATTTGTGGAAAAGTTAACATTCCCCTCACCGCTGATTGTACATGTTTTTATACGAAGTGTATTTAAACTGCATCTTTGCAGCTGTTGGCTATTCCGTTTTCCCTGAAGCACCCCTCTGTCACACCGCTCAAGGAGTCTGCTCGAGGGGACAACTCGTGGCTCGGAGAGCTACCTCAGGGTCCATGGATCTCTCTCTACATAGACATGGCCTTCCAGTTCTTCTTTGGGGCAGTGCCATGGTAGGTAGCATATAGGAATGACTGCTATATTTATCGATGGAACACATGATGAACAACGCATTCCATTCATCATTGTGTAAAATTCTGTCTTCAACGAAGATTGCCGGTGTATTCTGTGATCTTTATGAAAATTATCCCCATTAGGTGACCTTTTTTATTGCATTTTCTGGTGTTCATTTGGATTATGTTCTATTCATGAAGGAAAATATTTCCTCAACAGCTGTACTACCAGCGTGTTCTCGCCCAGAGTTCCGCAGACAGAGCCATGGTTCTCTCTATCGTGGCAGCTTTTTTCTCGGTGCTATGCACGATACCGGCCGTGATGATAGGCGCAATAGCTTCGTCCACGGGTAAGACCAGAGAATCTGCTTTTATTTTGTTTATCCATTCATTAGATTATTTGATTTGAAATTTCCAATTTCATGAATGGTGCCATATGTTGGGCAGGAAATTCTAGTTTTGTCCGGAACACCTAATTTTACTTCATGTATGCATGTTCATGAAGATCAAATATTCCAATTTGACAATTACCGGACATTGAGGTTTGTTAATGGAGTCTATTTTGACCATACATATGAATTATACTTGTACACCTGGCTTTACAGTTCATATTGCTTCATCATTAAAAATTACAACTGTTGCATATATACACTTGATTCTGACCACACGAAGTATGACAAATTGAAGAACATATTGAAAAAGGGAGAATGTTACCCGCCTTGTTTGAATATCTAGATGTGTTTACATACCTACATGTTTATACATTTTGGGAATGTGGCTACGATTGATCTTACATTTCTGATCCTGAATAAGAGGTCAATAAAACTCTAAGGTATTAAAAAAGCACCATGACCTTAATCACCATAATATGACTTGAAATATCTGTAAAATACGATTCGATCTGTGTTTTATGAAGCAAAAAAAAATGCATCATTTCGCTTTTTATAATTAGTGGATGAGAGTTTACCTTTTGCCTTGTGGATGAGTGGCCCACGTTATTGTAGAGTGCTATGTGCCTATGTTTTTCATGTTCAGCCCAGGGGCGGATCCAGGAATTTGAAAAGAGGGGGTCCAAGATTAAACGACGTGGGGTCTGGGGCCCGCTCAAGGGCCCCAGAAACCAAATCCTCTTTTATGTCCTGTGGTAGCTTCCTGGCATATCCTGGGTATAAATCCCACTTCATGCACCTGGTATATAAGTATATAAAAGATTATGGAGTGAAGCGAGCCAGTCGCGTTGGGGGGTCTGGGGCCGCTCAAGAGACCTCGAAACAAGAGCATTTTTTATGTTCAGTGTTAAGTTGATGTCATCACCTTTGTATGACTTCCACTTGAATACCATGGATCGCCCTAATCTCATATTTAATGCTAGAAATAGAAACGAAGCGAGCTCGTCTCAGCTGGGGGATCTGGAGCCTGCTGAAGGGCCCAGAGGTCAGAGCCTTTTTTATGCTCTGAATTAATTTTGTGGCCTTTCCTGGGAATAAATTGCACTTGAAAACTCATCGATGAACATGTTCTGAAAAGTTTGTAAAAATGTAGAAGGAAAGCTACACATTCGAGCCAGGGTTCTGGGGCCAGATGAAGGTCCCCAGAAGTCATAGCCTTTTCTTATGTTCTGCATTAACTTTGTGGCCCATCCTGGGAATAACTTGCACTCAAAAGTTATTGATTACCATGTATTGAAAAAAATTGTTCTAAAAAAATGTAAAAAAAGAGCGGCATGTTTTGGCCGGGGGTCTGGGGCCTGCTGAAGGGCCCCAGAAGTCCGAGCCTTTTTATGCTCAGAATTAGTTTAGTGGCCTTCCCTGAGAATAAAATGCACTAAAAAATTATTGATTACCATTTCCCGAAAATTTGTAAAATAAAAAAAATGTAGAAGAGGAGTTGCACATTTGGGCCGGGGGTCTGGGGCCCGCTGAAGGGCTTATTATGTTCTGAATCAATTTTGTAGCCTTTCCTTGGAATAAATTGCACTTAAAAATTATTGATTACCATGTTCTGAAAAGTTTGTAAAAAATGTAGAAGAGAAGCTGCACATTTTGGGCCGGGAGTCTGGGGCCCGCTGAAGCCTTTTTTATGTTGTTATGTAATTATTTTTATGTTCTGTGGTAGCTAAGCATACTGGTCTCTCCTGAGTATACATTTCAAACAAACTCACTATGATCAACCTAAACTCAAACATGCTATTTCGACATAATTTTTTCGGGCAGGAGGCCTGAATCCGCCTATGGAAACTCTGATATATATGTTTTTTTATTCGAAAGGGGGGGGGGGGGGTCCTGACCCCAGGAACCCCCCCCCCCCTCTAAATCCGCTACTGCCAGCCTACCAAGGTCAGCTCAGATAGACATATAATCAATACCCAATATTAAGTATTCCGAGCAAACAAAACAAGGTCCGTTATACAATCTCAAAGTCCAGGGACAGAAAGTCATATCAGGCATACGAAGTGAGAGAAAACAAAAATGACGGAAACTCATTGTAGAATATTTATGACAGTTATCGGCCCGAAACCCTCCCTTACACATTATCCCACTCGACATACACGGCACAGATGCACCACATGACTTATACCCACGAGAACCGGCACACACCGTCCAAGCCATGTAAACAACTCCAAAAATGACGTCACATAGAACACACCACCAATCACAACATTTCCAGACACGCCCACCCAGACATTACATCACAATCAACGAATCACATGAACTCCTGTTTCACGACACGGGAAAAACCAGACACCCATGGGCAAAAATCCCCGCGCTTTTCGGAGTCGAGTTTGAGAGATTTAGAGAGTGAAGACGTGTCACTAAAATATTGAAGAAACTAGGATAAAATATCTGTTATATATTGTTGAATTTATCGGACTATCATTCGGAATATATCGGGAAGTAGCGTATGTGGCCGTGATCGAGTCATCGACCTGTTCATCCCAATAAACTTGGATAAATTGAATTCGGACTGGTTTGTGATATTCAAGCACAACACTAGCGGACAATATACCACGTAAAAGGGCTGATCGGACCCTGAAGAATCCCGATTTCGTAACATCATGAACCCCCCAAAATGGCCATTAGGAGGTGAAATCAGGTGTTCCGGGAAGAGTGAGCATTTCCCGCCCCACTAGTGGCACCCGTCATGAATTCCCTAAAATCAACTTGAAAATAGATCTATAGTTGCATGACAGACATGTATTTGGTGTATTTATCAACCAGATTATGATGACGTCCATAGAATTTTCTTCAAGGCATGGTAAAACATATCCTTGTCGCAGCAGTTTAGAGACTAGCTGGGCACGTCGATAAACAAAGTCCTCATATTTGCAACTAGCTCTGACATAGTGTATAAGTTGAGAAACAAACACACAGGAATGTTGCTGCTTAAAAAAGGGAAATTGACTATGGGAAAATTGAAATCATCACGTTTGTCATATAATCTAAATGACAGGTTAGAATCATTATCAATCTCCAACCTCGGGTCTAGATATTTGGAAAAATTAGTGCAGTCTGAAGTATCGTCAATTTCAAGTTCCTCGCAATATATGACATCCAAATAATCACCAAAGTTAAATTTTTTAGCGACAATACATCGTCTATGTATTGGATAGTGAAATTAAAATTGCATGTAAGTTTCTTAGAACATCCTCTTTGTAAATGCTGAATATAATCTGATTCATATGAGTATAAAAACAGGTTTGCCAATAATGGTGCACAATTTGTACCCATGGGAATACTAATAGTTGTTGAAATATTCGACCATCAAACTCCACAAAGATATTATCAATAAAAAATAAACCATATTTACCACATCTGTTTCAGTATATTTGTATGGGGCATCAGAGTCGACTTTAACAAAATGAGCGGTATTATAGTGGTACCGATGTTGTCCCTTTTTTTTTTTTTTAGAGAAAAACGATTTATTGATGAGATTTCAGTTCAGAATGAGGTATAGTTATGTACAAAGTGGAAAAATCAAATGTATTGATACATATAAAGTCTCAGCTCACTGATATATTGCTTTGTGCGATATATTTTCATTCGTATTACTCGAATTTTTCGTTGTATCTTATACATTTCAGCTGACATCCCAAGGTTTACAAAACGTGACGACTCATTTCATATATACATGTACATCAGGGAAACTAATCTGAAATATCAATCCAAAATATACTGTGGCCACATGTTCGAAAAGGAAGCACAAAAAAGTAGAAAATGAAAAACAAGTAAAAGTATCAACCAGAGAATGATACGTTTCCAGAATATTTATTCATCACATTGAAGAATCGATTATTCATCCATCCCATCAGATTGGAACATGACAGGTTACCGTGAGATCGGCGAGATCCCGATGCCTACCTGTGACTACCCGCTGGCCCTGCCCCTCGTCATGAGGTTCCTGACCCCCACAGCAGTCGGGGTGGTGGGCCTTGGGGCCGTCTCCCCCGCCGTCATGTCCTCAACTGATAGCGTCATGCTTTCCACCAGTTCCATGTTCACGCACAATATCTACAGGCCACTCCGCGAAACCGTCTGCAGCGGGTAGGACAAGGGCAAGGTGAATAAATAGATGGTTTTCATTCTTAGATTCAGTAGAGAATGAAGTGGCCAATTTCACAGGGGATTGATCAAGCGATCCCTTTGGTGTATTACTATGTGTGAACATTTGAAACGATATTTATCGAATATCCGTTCAATTGTTAGGCATCTAAGAGAGAACTGATATGGATCCTCCGTGGTGCGGATTTGAATATCGTTTCAAATGTTCAAATAACATTTGAAACGATATTTATCGAATTTCCGTTCAATTGTTAGGCGTCTGAGAGAGAACTGATATGGATCCTCCGTGGTGCGATGGTCGTAGTCGCTTTCGTGACGACTCTGGTGGTCATCACCGCGAAATCTATCGTCGCCCTGATCATGTTAGCTACGGACGTGCCTTACTGCCTGCTCTTCCCACAACTGGTTTGTGTTATCCATGTGCCCATAGCCAATGCCTACGGCTCCTTGCTGGGGATGATTCTGGGTATTTTCTTCCGGATAACTCTGGGAGAACCTTACTTCAATCTCCCAGCGTTGATCAAGTTCCCCTGGTATGACGAGGAGTCAGAGACGCAGTTATTCCCGGTGAAAACTTTCCTGGCTCTCCTGTGCTTGTGTCTCATTATTGGGGGCTCGTCGTTAACAGGAGTTATGGCGCGACACTGTAGGTGGTTCAGAGCATTGGATGGAAAACTGTTCCTGTGCTTTGTTGAAAAAGAGCATGTCAACGAGAAAGAAATGTATAACCTGAATGGTTCTAACAGTAAACAAAAACAAAATGATTTTGGCAATAAATTGACTGAAGACATTCCCTTCATAACATGATCAAAAATCAAAAATATAATAAAACAATGTTACAGTAATCAGTTTGAATATTTATGATCCTTATAAAAAACAAAATGATTTTATTGAATTATGAATTTATGGAATTAATATTGTAAGATTGTAAGTATCAATCTATTACCACCAATGTTATTTGAATATCTATCATTATTATTTAAAATATACATGTGCAGCTTTTGTATATTTCTCATGACTAAGAACAATAAAGCACATTATGTAGATTCTTGTCTTCTGTTGCAATTACTGCATCTCAGATTAGCGGTAAAAAGGACCCCGTAAAAGATTATATCAAAATCAAACGGGACAATCAGAGATTGCAGACCCTCGCCCCTTCAGATATAGTTAGGCCTACAAAAATCAAAGCTGATGACCCTTACATTGTCGACCTTGGGCCGTAAAAGGGATTTTGGATCGTACGACCATCGATCATATAGCAAATGATGTGGAATTGACCATAGAAAAATAATAAGAAATTAATGAGGGAAATTAATAATGAGTATAAGCAGAGCTATTGCGACTTTTCGATTTTGACCTTTTCTGTGTCATTGACTTCGTCGCTCAATAATGTGCTGTAAAATTTCGCAATGTTGTTTCTACTATCGAGGCAAGTCTCCTGAACGAAAACGGTTTAGAAAGATTGAAAATGGCTTCACAACATGTCATGGTCTTGAATCTCAGTACACCCAGAGTCATAGAATCGTGACCCCCCAATTTTTCGACAATGGGCGACAATGGAGAGTTTTCGTCGTACTACCATGGGCCGTACACCATACGATCTGGAATTGGTCAAAGTTAAATTCCAAAATAGTGAGAAAAATTAATATAAAGTAGAACCGGAGTTAGACAATTATATGAAGTTCACTTTTTCCGTTACCATTGCAAACTTTTTCATCCGATTTTGACAAATTTTGTAGGGGACCGAGACAGTACCATAGTGTTCCGGCCCTATGAATTTCAGATTGATTTGATCGTGTGTCGTCGAGTTATGAGCGCATGTATGTACTGAAAAGTCGCTGTAAAACAAGAAAATGCAGCTAACTGCGAGAGTCGACATTAGAGCTCGAGCACATCATCAGCACCCTGACATTGGAATGTATCCTACTCAACGTTATCCCTCCCGGGCCCCAAATTAAAATGCTACCTTATCCTCCCCCACATGATTCCAATTCATTCCCGTATATTATGATGAAAGCAAATGCCTACTTCATTCGTATTTCCAATAAGTAAACATTTATTTTGAACTCAATGAAAATAACATATGCCCAATGGGCTAATGAAAAGACCAGTTTAAAATTTAAAGGATTGTCCGAAGGCTTCGCAAACCCAGCACCTTGACAAATAAAATACGTCAAATTATGGTAAATGTAGCCGTGGCATCGCAGACGATTCGTTGTGTTTACTTCGTAAAACCGAAGAATGCCACACGCAAGCTTACATATATGCATGCACAAATTATTGCACAGAAAATTGTGTGCTCCAAAATACGCGCCTTTGCGGTAAAATTTGCTCTGCATTCTGGGAACGTCAATTTCTATCGGCTCCGCCATTTTGACGTTTTCAAAACAATCTGAGCATTTTGCGTAATTTTTTTGAAACCTAACACATCGAATTATGCATTATACATATGTGGGATATTCAAAGTTTGCCATCAGTTCGAGAGATGTTATGTCAAGGACGAAGACAATTCTTATTTGTAGTAGGTGTCTAAACGTTTACATGCCAAAACACGCGTCGATAGGTTGGCATGAAAGCTCAATAAAAAAAGCTCTAATGCTCTAATGTAAACAATAACCAATATCTTGATCCCCAATTTTTCGACATCGGGCGATAATGGAGAGTTTTCATCCTACGATCATCGGTCATACACCATACGATTGGGAATTGGCCGAAGAAAAATACAAAAATAATTGGAAAAATTAATTTTAAGTAGAACCGGAGTTATAGCCAATTATGTGTATTTCACTTTTTCCATTGCCATGGCAACCTTTTTGCTATCTGATTTTGACAAAATTTGTAGCGGACCGAGCCACTGCCATAGCTCTTCTGCCCTATAAATTTCAGATTGATCGGACCGTTTGTCTTTGATTAATGAGCGCAGACATTAGCACTGAAAAGTCGCTGGCAGAAAATAATCGAAATCGTGACTCCCTCCCCCCCCCCCCCCACCACCACCCCAATTTTTCGACGTAGGACGATAATGGAGAGTTTTCGTCGTGCGACCATTGGCCATACACCGTACGATCGGGAATTGACCAAAGAAAAATACAAATATAGTTTGAACAATTAATATCAAATAGAAACGGAGTTATGGCCATTTATGTGATTTTCACGTTTTCACGCAACCTATTTATCCGTCTCCGAAAAAAATTTGGGGACGACCGAGCCACTGTTATACCGCTTCATTCCTATAAGTTTGAAATCTATAGAACCATATGTTGTCGAGTGATGCGCGCGGAAAGACAGACACACACACACACAAACAGACAGACCCAAATGGAACACGCTTTCCTCCTATCGGGGCGAGGGTAATGAACTCCAACAGGGAGGTGAACAGCACTCATGTTTGGTCACATGGTTTCGTCAAATGTTCACTTTGGACTTAGCCGACTTTGGCTTCTAACAACTGATGTTATTGCCCTTGTAGTGGACACAGTCTACATATCTATTTGGACGGTGTACTTTTCCACTCCAAACAATAGAAGCGCAGAAAAGTAGATTGGAGTCAATATTCTGCTGATTGCATGAATTTGTTCTTGTTGAAATTTTTGTCTGAGATTGAAACTCCCAATATATCAAGGATCTGGAACAATTCTGATTTTTACACTGAACGAGCTGTTAAGAGACAATCCAAGGACATCAATCGGGCGGAACCTGGAAGCTTACAATCATCGTTCCAACTATATATCGCCATCAACCATGCTATTAATGATGATATTACCTGTTTGAGGTCCTTACGTTTGAACTTGATTGGCATGTTTCTTCCCTGTCCTAATCGAGAATTGAAACACTGTTCTCAGGAGGGTTTTGGTGTGATGTGATGCTCACAAGCTTACATTCATTGTCTCACCAGTTTTCGCATGTTAATAATCATATCTGACCGTCAATCTCACACATTGGAGAGAGAGGCCATCGCATTTGAACTGAGATAACCGAACAATTTCGTATTGTTTCTGGCTGAACTTGGGTTATCTTTTCAGCCAAATATGTTTCCATTACATATAACAACCCATTCACCTATATGTTTTCAAATGCACATCTAAATGCTTCATTTTAGGTTGTACACCAGTGTGAATAAACTTTCCAGCTTGAACACGCGTATACCACATTAGATCTGATGTGCAACATAAACAAATGTTACTCACCCATGTGAAGCCAACGCTGATATCATTGTGTATTTTTATATGAATATTTACATGTATTCGGGAAGTGTTTGTTTTACAAACATGCTCCATTTAGGGTCCTTATTGGCATCATAAAAATATCGTAGTGTGAGTGTAATAGGCTGATATTACACCCATCATTATCAACCCAACACCCTCAGTCTTGGATTTGGACCCTGACATTCTGCTTGGATGACTACTCCAACTGATACGGTCATGCTCAGACTAAAGACTTGAGCACTCATTGGTCATTGTGGATCATATCACAATGAATCGTGTCTGGAGCCTTAAACTCAAACAAGGCATAATTCTCCAAAGATGTCAGAGTCACTGAATTAGACCCTGATGATCCGGTGCACACGTTCTCGGATATTGATGTTGTGAGACATGACATCAAACAATATGTATACCTGCTCGGGTGCAGAATTGGAATAGTTTCTTTGATGAATTATTTGCTCCGACTAATATATGTTCTGGCAACAAACACATCTCTACTGAGATATAGAAATTGGTGAAATGTTCCACACACTTTGGCTGGATGAACTGACTTGTAAACCTCCGGGTCCGATCTTATCAACTCTATACAGGCGGTACCAACTGAAGCTCCTAGACTTATTTCATTACTGAATGAATATACCCCTATTGATTGGTTGATATATGCTACAATAGAATGATCAATACTTGGTTGGTTGAAGAGGCGAGATGTTAGCAATAACCATTTTAAATAAACTTCGGAAGATTCTTTGAAACCTAGAACCATAAAGTTTTGAACACTGTGTTTGTAGCATGTATGCATCTTAAAATGTGTTTCACCTATCTGGGTCATCAGTTTGACATATAACCGACATGTACAGCTACATTCTCCAATCCGAATACAGTTCATTTTAGTATTTTTTATTCATTTTAAAGGATACGTGAGTCTGCTTTCAAACGCATTTATATATTCTGATATATATATTGATTACAATTTCTTATACAATCACAGTGTTCAATGAATGTCAAACAGCACCATGGAGAGAAGCATAACCACACGTATTCGATATACGTGACGTTGTTTATTCAATACAAATGGGCATTATTATACATTTATTCATCAAAGCAACTACAGAAAATAAAGAAAATAACACATCCCATTACTTGTATATGCAGTGAAGCCATCGCTTGTAGCCATCGTGTGTAGCAAATAAGACGTGTTGTGAACAAATAAGACTATAATTCATTTGTATCAACTATCCGTAACCTTAATAATTACAGTTATTTTCGACACATATGACAGAATCTTGTGCGTTGTGTTTAGCACAACCTTCCACAAAACAACACACGAGACAATGTTGCAATAGTAGCAGCAATGCTGTTTTGTTCATTCTCAGTCGCTTAAGTGTCATCCTCATTTCGTAAGAGACTTTCAGATTTTTCATCCTTGCCACCCACTCGCCTCTCGTCTTCCTTGGTAATGATTTCAAACTCGAATTTTGGGATTGATGTGGACTTGTCCTGACCAACATAACACCCAAAAAGGTGTTCATCCACTGACAAGAACCAAGGACATCGCCTAGCCAGGATATCAGTGAGCCAAGACACGGCGACAATCACCAGAAAACCCGCTACCGCCGTCAGGGTCTTGATGGGGAACAGCTGAAGTTGTAGGTCCTCCTGGTACCATGGGTACTTAATCAGAGCGGGGATAAAAAGGAAAGGTTCCCCAGCTGAGAGACGGATAAAGACGCCGATCACGAACCCCAGAAACGATCCATATGAGTTAGTTCTCGGCAGATAGACGACACAGACTAGCTGTGGGAAGAGAATGCAGTAGGGGATGTCTACTGAAAGCATGACCAGAGCGACAACAGACTTGACGGTGATGGCTATGATAGTGGTTGTAGCAGCCACGGCAAACATCGCCCCACGCAGCACCCAGACCACCTCCTTGTCAGAGGCCTGCATGTAATACGGGAATATCGATTACAAATACAAACATCATTGAATTTATGCCCATCGGATACTGACATTCCACTAATCACTATGTTCCATGTAGCCATGTGTGTGCGATGAATAACGTCTTTGTCACACCCAACGTGATTTTGTAACTACTCACGTGAGATTGGGTGCCCGTCTTGTCGCTTATCGCATCTCTGAGCGGTTTGTAGACGTTATGGGCGAACATTGAACTGGATGACAGGATGACACTGTCTGAGGAAGACATGACAGCAGCGGAGACGGCCCCGAGGCCCACCACCCCGACTGCTGTGGGGGTCAGGAACCTCATGACGAGGGGCAGGGCCAGCGGGTAGTCACAGGAAGGCATCGGGATCTCGCCGATCTCACGGTAACCTGTCATGTTCCAATCTGTGGAGAAGGATTTGGTTACACGTATGTCTTTCGCTGTATGATTGAGAATTCGTGAAATACCCTAACTTCAGAGTGATTGACGCGAGCTCACCGGTAGAGGCAGCAATTGCCCCGATCGTCACGGCAGGAATGCTACACACAATGGCTACAAATGCTGCCATGATCGACAGATTCATCGCTTTCTGTGCCGTCTTCTGGGACAGAACTCGTTGGAAATATAACTGTGGAGAGAACAGAGACACTAATAATGTATTTCGGAAACAGATCACTATACTCATTTTTATTCTGATATGGCACTCATTTGAAATACCGCTTCTGTGTTGTTGTTGTTGTTTGTTTATTTGTTGCTGTTGTTGTCAACGGAGAAGGAAAGCACTCGTTGTGAATAAATAACACTGTGAACGAATCAATATTTCAAACGATGTGTTGTATGTGTAAATGTGTACATGAGCTGACTAATGAACATGACAAATCTGTGTCCTATGCAGGAGTAGTGGTCAAATTCATTTCCACGAAGCCAACACAGGTGCCATATATGTGACATACATGTACTCTTCCTGGCACACCTTACTTGGATATTCCGTTTATGCCTGGTAGTGGACATTGGGACTGTAATTACCTCGAGTAGTTTTAATTACCTCGAGTAGTCTGTAATTACCTCGAGTAGTCTGTATCTGGTATTGTATATTACACGAACTGTCAAATTGACCTTCCAACAGGAGTAATACCTGCCAAGGCACAGCCCCGAAGAACATCTGGAATGCTGTGTCTATGTAGAGAGAGATCCAGGCTCCCTCTGGCGGCTGTCCTAACCAGGAATTCTCCCCCTTCGCCGTCTCAACAATGGACGAGACAGCAGGATGCCGCACAGCAAACGGAATAGCCAACAACTGTAATACGATGGGCAGAAAAAAATGTGAATGTGAAACAATACTTTTTGTCCACACCCTGCTACAGTTCAAAATCTTCACTTCACATTCACCTACGCTGCGTATAATCAAACATCAAATAATCAAACACATCAGGTAATGGGCGCACCAGTCCGAAGAATATGCCGGTCAGTTGTACGACGTCTGTGTAGGCGACGGAGGACAGCCCCCCGAGTATCGTGTACACGAGCGCCACGACAGCTGACAGTATCACTGCCCACAGATAGCTCACTCCGACAATCACGTTCAAACTGGCGCCTGGCAGCAAATATAGGTTCACATATACATTTTTATAGCTAACTTATTCAGTAATAACGTCTTTTGTGTATTGTTCTCGCTCGAATGTTGATTATGACGACAAGCAGATTTTGATAGGTGATATAGCATCATCGTACAAGCAGAAAATCAAGTTATCTACCTATAATTATCGATAGCATGGAATATTAATGAAAACAATAGATGCCCGAAACCAGTGACATTGAAATGAAAACAAAGCCTATTCAAATATAGATTCACAATGGCCTCAGATAGTGGGGGCAGATAGTGAAAAAACCCAGGAAGATCACATGAATCAGTGATACAAAAACACCTGACACATCATACATGCGGCAGCGTACCGAGTACAGCGAAAGCTATAGCGGCAAAGGACACCTCGGCCAGAAATGTACCGATGTACAACAGAGCTGTCTGAACCCGACCATATCGCTCTTGAAACGGGTCCAGCATCGTTACATAACCAGCATTCCACATCTTCTTCGCAAAGAATATACCACCTGAAAAAGCAAAACAACACATATTGCAAAGTTCAAGGTGTTAGAAGTCGTTTCTCGAGATGTGTATGCTTTTCATCCTATATGTTCTCATTCAGTAAGTTTTATTCCATCTTGGTGTTCTATACGAGGTAGAGAGGATGTTGACATACTGAAGCCCATAGCCAGGCTGAAGAGGAGTGGCGCTTGGCACCAGATCAAGCGGTAAGCCGGGTTAATGATGAACTCCGCTGTACCATTCACGTAATCCCCGCCCACCCATGTGGCTGGAAAAGCAGAGCAGGTGAAGGTTCTTGCTTCGTACAACACTGTGCCAGTTATGTAATCATTAAATCTCGAATTGAAGTCTCTCTGTCGACACTGTTCTGTCTACATCGGCCGATGACTACATAATGCTTCTACTCGTGCATGGCTTCGTGTAAAATATGGCGCCGGGCATTAACGATATAATGAGCATAGTTATTTTGAAAAATAGGTAACGATGGCCCACTAACCAAAAGTTGACTGAATGAAATGCTATATAACTGTGGCCAGTGAATGAGATATACATGTATTGCCGTGGTTCCTCTTTGTTATGTGTTCTTTCGGAAATTGATCATAATAGTCCATTTATGTTTTCAGTGTGGTAAAGTCACTTCATTGTTTTTTTACACTGTACACGTCGTTACACAAATACACTAACCAGTAAGCGTACAGACTCCGACCAGCTCGTTCATGTTACGGCCGGCCAGCATGACGTCATTGCTACGGCTGTCGCTGGCCTGGCGCCGTCTGCCGCGCCATGACGCATACAGTCCAACGCCGAATATCAGTCCGTAGAACACCAGGATCCCTGCTAGACCCGGTACATTCAAGCGGCCGTGGATGAAGGCAGTCTCCAGCAGGTTAATGTTGCTCAGACATACGCTATCGTGAGGTGTGGTTGTCGGGAGAGAATGAGAGATGACATATTTATTTGTCCCATCTTTTGTTGACACCAAGAATCTCGTATGAATCTGAGACGATAGCCGATTCTAAGAGTAAGTCTTTTAATTTGTTTAGGAGTTCTACTTTCGAACCAACTGCGATAATGCAGAAATGTTTTCATTTGCTCGGATTACATTCGGACAGAGGATAGGAAGGAAGGGGTCGACATTACAAATATTACCATCAGCAACCTTTTGGTTTATGATTGGGTACGTAGTACTGCGTACGCACATTACACTATTCCATTGAATTTGTTTTGAAAGATAATTCGGACAGGGCCCACAGGCGCCACCCAGCGACCGATATTACGGCTATATCAAAACGTCGTGACGTCAGAAAGTGACATAAAATGATCACGCATACTAGCCAGTAATCTAACAAACTGAGCTAAACTGCGCAAGCCCAGCCTTATGTAGCCTATGCAGTAAAATGAATATACAGATTTCTAAGTGAATATTTACCGCGTGATGTAGGCCTAGTCACGGTGATGAGGTACTGTCGCCGTAGTCATTTGAGCATGTTAACGCCTACTTAACGGCGTCACCATACTCACTTAAGCATAACACAATCCACGTCTGGAGCATAACCGCCACAATAGTAGGCCTAGAGTCTAGATAAGTTTTGTCGTGTACATTTTTGATTGTCACTATTTTGCTGAGCTGTATGAAATTAAAGTTTGATCATAATAATAATTAAGACCCAGAAAAAAAATAATAGTGCATTCACGAGCAGGTGACTCGGAGTGAAAATTTAGGAACAAGGTGACGCTGGTGTGAGAGCCCGTGACTTTGTCGTTGGTCTATGATATGTAGGCCCTAAGTAACGCTCGCATTCAAACAATATTGCCCCGACAAATAGGCCTATGAGTATAAACTGTAGGCTTTTACCTATGGGTATGAACTGTAGGCTTTTACCGAAACGAAATTTATCGTGAGAGCACCAGGTGGCAGGCTATCCGTTTTGAGAAGCATACCGTGTTGATATACTTGATTTGCGACCCTCGAGATTTGGGTACCGTGTTTGCCATATACTAGTACTATAATAATATATGAAAGTCCAGCGACAGAGTCACGTATTAGCGGGAACCTACACGAAAGTTACGAAACACTGATAAATTTTCAATAGCAGATGGTAAGCCGATGTTCCGACCCAAACACTCTTAACCATAGGCCTATATTTAGTTCTGATTTGACGAAAAAAGATATCTGGTGCCGACGTAAACATAGTAGTTCTGATGATCACAAAAATTCTGACACCCGCATACAATCATGACCTGGGGTGTAAAAAGTACACCCACGTGTTCGGACATCTGAGCCTGATAAAGTGTACGCATAGGCCTACATGTACACTCCAGAAGTTTAAGTCAATGATTGCACTTGTAGATGAAAATCTACCTTTCTGTAGTATCACAGAAATTTGCGTTGTTAAGAATTAAATTAGATTCGTTTAGAACGAAATATTATTTTGTTGTAGTAGTTGACAATGGTGTGCACTTCTGTCATAATATCGTGAAATCAATGCAAATAAGTACTGCTTCCGATAACGTCCTCCTTCGGGACATCGATTACTCACCGTGATTGTAAAAAGACGTAAAGACGTATTCCTGGCGGTCACAAGAAATTTCCCGCCAAAATGGGGCTAATTGTTTTTCATTTTTCATCAATAATTTGTCAATATCTCAAAATTTAATTCGGTGACCTATATTTTTTATTTTCCTTACACGTGTATTTCTCAAAGATGTAAATCATATAAAAAAAATCAGTGAAATCTGACGACTGGATTTTTTTTCTAGTGCATTAAGAATGATCGAAATTTGCATTTGCCCTTTCACACCCATTATAAAATTGATACGAATCACATTGAATCACCTTTTGAACTAGCTTTGTTTATAGTGTGCAATACATACAAGCTTATCGACTACAGCCAAATTCATGCAATTGAATATTTCATTGTCATCTATATGGGTAGCACTGATGCCATTTTATCAGATGTTGGTATGTTTATTTGCCTTTTCACATGAAAATATTCCAAGTCCCTTTGTGTTGTAGGTACGTGTACTAGAAAATGAAAATTCTGTAGGTTCACTGAGTCTTAATAAGGTAAAATTGGCATCCGTCACGAGGATGTATCAATGCAGAGATGAAGACTATTATATGGGAGGTATATGAGAAAGTCGCCCAAGTCATTCAGACATGGAAACGAGAGACCAAAACCGACTCCGTCAAATCTCTTGAGGCCAGTGTCAGGCAAAATCGGGAAATTTTAAGGAACTTCATGAATCCCCTATAATTATGGACAAGTGAAATCTACAACGGTAGATTTCGGAACTTGTGCGGTATATTTGTTGAATATTCATATACTTTATATATTTATAGCATGTTTCATGTGAGATATTTAACGATTGATTAATAAGGATTTGTGTGGAATGCAGAAGGTCTGTGAAACATTGCAATAGGTTGCTGTGACATGACCTCACCTCGAGGTCCGTGTGACCTGAAGACTGTTGTTCATTGTTCGCTCATTGAACACGGGGCATTCACCTCACAAATGGCAGGTGGTTTGCAGAAATGTCTACAAAGGAATGTGTCAATGCGAGATATCGGAGATTTATGATCACTATATTATGGTAATTATGTTTGACAATCATATTTATTGTTCATGACCTGCACACACACAGACACACAAATTAATCCAGGTGAAATGCGGGTTGACTGTGAATTATTTTCCGATAGATTAACCGTGTTCTCTCGTTGTGTTATCAACATCACATTGCCATTTGCCTCAGTATCTACACAAACGCCAATGACGTCATGAGACTGTCTGTAGAAATTATGTCTCGTAAGCACTTAAAACATATCTTCAGTCAAATTTCTGCGTAAATTGTGATTCTATAGACATAATAAAGATACTGCAAAATGAATAAAATGTGTCAATTCTAGCAATAGTTGTAGTTTAACTCGCATTGAATGCCACGAGAACTCTGCCCAATGGCACCAATGAACATGGAACCAATACCCAAGTACGAAGTATTCCAAGCTAACAAAACTGAGTTCGTTGTCCATATACATGTACATATATCAAGTTTATAAATGGAGAAAAATTTTCTGAATTTCACGAAGCCCCATATATGGCCATCAGGAGGCGCAACTGGTTGTTATGGGAAGAGTGAGCATTAACTGCCCCACATGTGGCAGGTCTTGCTGCATACTTGTGAACTTAACAACCAAATCGTGATGACGTCCATAGAATTCCTAAAAAACGACCAATAATCTTGGTAAACATATGATTCTTGCAGCATGGAAGAGATAATAGTTCGGAACTTCAGTGATTGAGGACATCATTTCTCTAACTACAAGCACACCATATGCCCCCCCCCAAAAAAAAAAAATGAATATGGAAAAATTCAAATCATGACGCTTGTCATATAATCTAGTTGGCAGGTTCGAATTTTTATTAATATCCAACCCTAGATGCAAATAGTTAGTAAATTATAGTAGTCTGTGCTATCTTTGATTTCAAGTTCCTCAGGATATATGACATCCAAGTAATCACCAAACATAGAATTATTCAGTGACATCACATCATCTATGTATCGGAAATTGAAATTAAATTACTAGTTCCTCCCATTTTGTAAATGTTTGATAAAATCTCGAATGAGTATGGGAACGAGTCTGCCAATAATGGTACTAAGTTTGTACCCATAGGAATACCAATAGTTCGTTGAAATAAACGATCACCAAAGTCAACAAGGATATTATCAATAAGAAATTTAACCATATTCACAACATCTGTGTCAGTATATTTATATGGATCATCTGAACCATCTTTCACAAATAAGCTGTATTGTGATCGGAACCAGTGCATTTGACCTAAGTACAACTGAATGCCTCAAACGTTTTCACTGGCTGTCAATATCTGTACGAGTATAGTTCAAAGTGTTGATGCTTGTATATAATGAACTAAACGGTCTTGCATCAAAATATCTCGAAGACATGCTTAGGACTAGGCAACAGACACAAGCCTTCCGATCAGGTCAACAGTACAGAGCTCTGAAATCCCAGTCACAAGATATAAAACATTTGCAAGCAGATCGTTCAGCGTGCAAGGTCCTAGATAGTGAAATGAACTTTACAATGAAATGAAATTCCCAATTTGATCCAATGTCTTCAGGAACAAATTAAAGAAGAAAAATGTTGAACCCTGTTCCATTTTATTGCATTGATTTTATTGATTTTATCTTTGTTTTGTGTTTCCTTTTTGGTGATTCCTCTTTTCACTTTTGATGCTGTTTTCATCCTGAAGCGTGCTATATCAAAATGAATATGATAGTGATATCGAGTTACGTCACAAAGTATATCAGAATGTAGATATTTCAACAAAAATATATACATTTTAAATATCCGAATTCGGTTAACACCACTTGTAGAATGGATGGTTTTACAGTATTTTTGTTTCATTTGTTTAATTTTGGATATTATAACAATCTTGATGCCAAACCTGAAGTCCACCTTCGTGTGACTTTGGGATCCAATACAAACTGGGTAGTTTAGAATCTTTACAAGTAGCAATAATACCAAACGATTGCAGACAGGAAATCTTGTTGAGATATAATAATACCTTACTATGAGAATACCTTACTATGAGAGTACCTACTATGAGAATTGGATTTGTCCGAACTACCCATTTCATTCAATAGGCTTTAGATATAGTTTTTTTTGTAATTTTTTGATACAAACAAAATATTATTAGATGCTCCATGTGCTGATATGATAAACAATGACAAATATTTCTCCGAGTTTTAACAAACTAGGAGTGTGGGTTAGTAACAGGTCATCGATACCTCATTAAATGTTTGTTTGTAATTGAAAGTTTTGGATGTAATAGATTTCAGATACGGGTAGGAAACCGACGGAGTATCATTATCAGTAAAGTATGATGGTACCTATGACTGAACTGATTCATTATGTAAGATATTACTGATGTTAATACACCAATCCCTTTATTCGCAAATGTTATTTTAAGAAAGGGCCGTTTGAGTGGTACATATTCAGTAGTATCTGTTGGCTTGTAAATTCGATGATAAACAATATATCAATATCAATGATAATAGAGTACAGGCGAAGCTCATTGCTATTGGTTTTTCTAACATGACGGGTAGGAACCTGGCCCTCTAATTGTTTGAGCTTTACATGTGGTGTGTCGCCTAATTTAGTTCGAACATCGTGTAGACATCACTGCGCCAAATTTTAGGGTGCAATGAATGCAGGGCAATATCCATACGTGGTGGATTAGTTACACTTATAATCATTGGTAATTCATTCCTGACACAGTTTGAGAAAAAAACTGTTTTAATCAATAGTTTCGAATATTAAGCGTTGGTCATCGCTCACTTACCTTTCGTTTGTTCTGTTCATTGTGGCATATTTTTCCTCTTGTTCTCTTTTTACACTTTTGCTGTCATTACAATGCAATCCACGCTTTTGAGCCATTCACACGCCTGGGTTATCATGACATCCACGCGTAGGTCGTATCATAAACTCGCTATTTATGTATATACGTGAATGTGGGTGCACTGTTCATAAAATTCAATCATCCGATAAAAACTAGTCAGGTCCGATTTCCATCTACACATCTGAATTTTTAATGTATATTAAGTGTTCCACCATTGATTGTTGGCAATTCGGTTAAATTATAAAGTGTCGGTGTGCTTGTGACCACCAGGTTACGGCTGACAATATTCTTATGAATTATTGGTTCAATGACTGCAAGCTTTTCGAAAATGGATTAGGAGTTCAATTTATGCGATTTTGTCTCTTCGAAATACCATATGACATTACCACAAAAAAACTTAATACAAGACAATCAGAGACTGCAGACCTTTGCCCCACTGATTTAGCGCACCACTATGTCAACGTGTTTGCATTTTTTTTTCTCGTTTTTTTACTGACAGAAAATAAAATTAGAAGCGCACAAATCTTTTATAAGAGGCAAACCAAGTTTCAAATGATTTCATGACGTGAACTTTGAAATACTTGAAATTCATGTCATGACGTCATTGTGACATCGCTATATATCGTAGCGCCAAACATGTGGTATATCCGAAATTTGGACCTTTCTTATGGTATATTATTCGACAGGCTCCAAGATTTGACCTCGAAATTATGAAATCTTGATCTGAATTGTCGCACCAACTTTCAGATCGAATAGAAGTTTGGAACACATGTGTGATTGTAATTCCTTTCTTGCATATATTATGGTCAAGCTGCATCGATCTACCTCGTTTTGACACGGAGTTATCAAAGAAAATGTGTTTTCACGGATTATCAGTGACCTTGACTATAATCCTTGACCTTGATTGATCATCCTATTGAGTTCGCAGCCTGTAAGATGCATATCGAAATTGAAGCGATTTCATGCATTTTTGACAAAGTTATGGCATTTTGAAATATCGGAAATTCGACGCTTACGACGGACGACATTGTATACGCCGGAGCTCCAGCAATAACTTATATCTGGAATTGAGGGCTCAATACCTGTCCAATCATACACTACTCAGTACAATGAACAAACATTTGTAAATTACCATTTGTTTACAAGTTATGGCCAGAAATGTATTTTTCACGTTTTCCTTTGCCATGGCAACCATTTCACCCGATTTCCTCTGAAATCGAAAAGAATCGAGCCACGGGGATGTGAGTTCATCTCTTAAGTTTTCAGGTCGACCAGACATTTCCTCTCGAGTTCATACCCGGACAGATAATCATACATACATACATACATACATACATACATACATACATACATTGTGAGTAACCTTTTTTTTATATTGTTTTGTATTATTTTGTTTTGTTTTAGATACTGGTCAGATTATTGACCATATCTTTGCATTCAGGCTTCTTCGAACATTTTGTTTCCATTTTATACAATTGTTTTTAGTTTTATAATTTTATCCTTCGGTTTTATCATCCAAATCAATCACGTTCTGGTTTTATTACTTTGAAATTTAATTGCTGAAACGTATCATGGCTCTTTCTAAACCTCCTCACTTCCGTTCTTTTTACACTCTCCTTCAATGCTTTCACCACCTGTCACTAATGCTCCAGCAGTCTCAAGGCCAAGTCACCAGGGCTTTCAGTAAAAAACAACAACACCTGGATGACTTCATCAAACCTGCTTGTTCTGGTCCTCTAATCGAACAAAAAATCTCCAAAATCAATCAAAATTGGGTACAAAACGTGACCGAACAATTGGTGGAACACTACGAGAGGTCAATTCAAAACCTTTTGGCCCACATTTCCTCTTTAAGTTTATCTGATTCGGACATTGCAAATTCGGTAGCTCTCGTCATTCAGCAGGCTAAATCTCATTTCGGCAAAAAACTTCAGGCTTCCACCATCCAGAAATTCAAAAGCTCCACTCTTCCAAATTCCCCTATCCCAAATTCTAACTCTCAATCAAAACCTCAGACTTGTGAGGTTAAAGGTCACAAACATCCACTTAGTAATTTCTTCCCATGTAATATATCCTATCGTGGTATGCGATTCCCTAGCCTTGAGCACATCTATCAGTATCACAAAGCCCGGTACCATGACTGTCAACACCTAGCCAATCGGATCCTTAGGGCTCCCCATGCAGGAGTGGCTAAACGTTTGGCTAGTGAAATTCCTAGCCTGTCCCCGTTCTGGCATAAAAGTAAAAATGGAATCATGCGTCAACTTCTTCAAGTTAAGTTTAATTCTTGCAAATTGTTCCGTGACACTCTGATGGGTCTACCTGAAGGGTGTCACATTGTACATCCAGTTCCTGACAGCCACTGGGGTGTTAATCGTCATGGTCAAGGCTCTAACTTCTTTGGCCGCCTCCTAATGGGCCTAAAACGTGCCAACTCTCCTACTAACAATCCTAAACCCTCTCGCTCTGTACCTCCATCCTCAAATAACACCCTACCTAAAACCCCTCTGTGTCCACTTCTAACCGCTTCCAACTCCTTGACACTCTCTCTAATCCTCCTTGCCTCTCATCATCTGATGATTGGCCACCTCTCTCTCGCTCTTCTCCTGATAACCGCCTTAGTGCCACGCCCAAACGGCGTCTGCGCTCTCCTTCTTCTCCTGAACTCTCACCCTCCTCTCTACCTAAAGGCAAACGCTCTCGCTTTGCCTCTCCTAAAAACTCTCCTAACACCACTTTCCTTGTCTCTCCTTCTACTATCAGAGGGCCCAAAACTCTTTGGGCACTTCCTAAACTAACCTCCTCCACTGTCGTCCTCGGCTCTTCTAACCTCTCTCGCATCACCAAATCCCCCGTCAGTGATATCCAAGTTGTGTCTTATCCTGGAGCTTTGTTCAACCATCTCAGAATGATGTTCACGGCCTGTAAAAAATCATTTGATGCCCCCAAAAACTTAATCTTAAGTGTTGGCCTGAACAATCGAAGCTCCAAACCAAGTGTTACTTCAATTCCAGAGCTGAGGAATATGCTCAGCAGTGCTTTCCGAATCTTCCCCCACTCCAAAATTCTTATTCCAAAAATTAACTACTCAGACAATCTTCCGTCTGTAGAGAAACGCAACTTGGATATGATTAACAGGGCTTTGGATGACATGAGTTCACGTTTCAGCAATCTCACAGTTGTTAAACAGTTGGATCCTATCAAGTTCTCTACACAACCAGATAACATTCATTGGACTGAACAAACGGCCAATGAAATGTTGAAATTCTGGCTCAGTCATCTAAACTAAATCATTCTGAGAGTCCACCGAACTCCAGTACGACAAATAATGTTGTAAACCTTTCCAAATTTACACTTTCGGACACACAAATCGCTCTTCTAAATCGTGGTTTGACATTTGTTCCCACACCCAAAATAACATTGGATCCAATTGAACAAGCTGTGCAAGATTTTGGTAGAAAACTCAAACTTCAAAATTATTTTTCTCACCGTCCAAATTCATTTACAAATAGATCAAAATTCACTCCAAAATCTACCTGGACTCCACCCAGTTCCATGATTGACAAGCCTGTTTTGGATTGCATTTCGGCAATATCTAAAGAAATTGAATATTTGAAAATTCAACCAGAAACCAAAAGCCTAACGAAAATGGAATATAAAACTATAAAGGATTTACAAAATAACGTAGACTTGGTAATCAAGAAAGCAGATAAAGGTAGTGCAGTCGTAATTATGGATAGGCAAAATTATATTAATGAAGGCCTTCGTCAATTATAAAATCCAGCTCATTACAGAGAAATTGACACTCCTCTTTACCTAGAAAATTCAGAAAAAATAACAACAAATTTAAAAGGATTAAGCAGTTCTGGATGCCTTTCTGAAAAAGTATTCCAATTTCTTTTACCACCAGAACGCCCTCGTCAAAGAAGATTTTATATGCTACCTAAAATTCATAAACCCAAAGACTCCTGGCCAATTCTAAATGTAATGCCTCCAGGGCGCCCAATTGTTTCTGACTGCAGCAGTGAATCTGAAAAAGTAGCTATGTATATTGATTCATATATAAAAGATCAAGCAAATAAGCATCCGTCATATATAAAAAACACGTATGACTTTTTAGATAAAGTTAGAGGGCTTGAACTAGATCCAAATTCTTTACTAATCACTTTAGATGTTGAAAGTATGTATACTAATATAAATCATGAAGAAGGTATCCAAGCAATTAAAAATGCATTCCCGACTCTGAAGAACAATGAACTATTCAAAGGTATAATAGAATTATTGGAAATTTCACTTAAATGTAATGACTTTGAATTTGACGGTAAGACATTCCTACAAGTTTCAGGTACAGCCATGGGTCAGAAATATGCACCTCATTATGCAGATATTTATATAGCTGAATTTGAAAAGCAAGCATTACAAAAGTGTCCATTCCAACCAGATTGCTATTATAGGTATTTAGATGACATTTTCCTCATTTGGCCACACGGCATTTCCAAATTTAATCAGTTTCTCGAAATATTCAATTCCCATAGGGCATCAATCAAGTTCAAAGCTGAAAGTAGTACTGATTCAGTTAATTTTCTGGATACTACTTTGTTCAGGAGCAAAGAAAACACATTAGAAGCAAAAGTTTTCTTCAAACCAACGGATACTCATCAGTTGCTGCATAAGCTCTCTTTTCATCCAAAGCACACTTATAAAGGACTAATCAAGTCCCAAGTTTTTCGATTTTTCCAAATTTGCTCATATCCAGATGATGTTGAATCAGCTTGCCAAACATTATTCAAGGCACTTTCGAAACGTAACTATTCAAAACGTTGGCTTCGCAAAATAAAGAATGAAACACTGAGAATTCTAAACAGTGAGGAAAGACTAGGTGCTGATTTTCAATTGCCCACTTCCAGCTCATCTGGCTCAAAACCTTGTAATTCTAGACTATGTCAAACATGTCATTTAATTCCAAATTGTCAAAATTTCTCAGGATCAGTTTTTGAACAAACTACTCAATCAACTCAGCTTTGAATTGCAACTCAGAAAATATAATTTATCTATACACTTGTAAGCTTTGCGAAAAACAATATGTAGGTGAAACCGGTAAATCACTCAAATTCAGAAACAATCGTCACCGTGCTGCAATAACTAGCTGCAATGAGGAAAATGCATTATACAGTCATCTATCTAAATTTCACAGCAAAACTGAATTTTCCATCGATTGTTTTTCTCTTTTACCAATTGAACAGGTTTCCGATCTTGGTGATGAACTTTTAAACAAACAATGGCGACTTGAAAGGGAATATTGTTGGATTGATACTTTAGGCACTTTCGAACCTCATGGCCTCAACGTTCAAAAATTCACAAAGTATGACCCTTTGAACAAAAGTAAAAATAAATTCGACCTGGTGTATATAGTACCCTTCTCAAAAACAGGTGCTCTTTCGGCCCAAATTGTTAAAAAGCATATGAAACAACTCAACAAAAATACTGATGGTAATATTAAAATAGCAACAGCTTACAAGAAGCATCAAAATCTTAAAGAACTTTTAGTCAGAAGCAAACTTAAATAATCCAAAATAATTCAATGTCGCTCATTGAATTTTTATTGCTTTTACGGTTTTATGTTATGTGTTACTCTTACAATTATCTTGTGCCAGTGCATTTCTTATACTCTCCAAAACATACATACATACATACATACATACATACATACATACATACATACAGGTGTTGATATGTATGACTATAATAGTTCGGAGATATGTTTGTATGGATCGGATTAGAGAACGGATATATTGTATTGATTTGGATTTACGTTTTACTTGGAATAAATTATGTACGTAAAAACACATGGTGGCAGCGGTGAAAACTTATGAAAAACACAAAAAAACGCAAAGAAACTACAAAATTATTGAGCATGGCTCGGAGGCTAGTTTCCGATTACCACCACCGCTAGAGCTCCAAGATAGCAATACGGCACAAAACTTCAAGTTGTGGAAGCGTCAGCTGGACATTTACATGAAGGCAAGTGGGGGCAGTACACAAGGCAAAGACACGAAAACCGCCATAGTAATGCATTGCGGGGGGTCATAGGTGATGGATATCTACGAACATTTCGTGTATGATGATGATGCAGATAAAAATGACCCCTAGAAATGGTGAAGAAAATTGAAGAATACTGTAACCCCCGAGAAAACGAAGTCCTTGAAACAAATCGATTTTAGATGACACCCTACAGTCAACCGTTTGATAGCTTCCTAAAGTCGGCGCATAATTTATTGGCGCGAACATATCTCATGAAATCTTGGAACTTACTGACTTGTATTAATTGAAATTTATATAAAGTGAAAACGGCACTATGACAATATGAAACAATTGCGGTTTTTCTGTCACGTGCGTTTCTCGTCCGTATATTTAGGAAAATATATTTCCTTATGGGCTCTTAACATGGCAATTCTAGCTTGCCATTTTGATGCTGTATGGGATTGAGACAAATCAATGGAACAGCCGACCTGAATAGGGGCCATCTCAAAGGAAGTACAATGGTCACAAATGAAATTTTGTTTCATTACTCGTGCTCGAAAATATTTTGCATTCAAGAAATCACAATCACACAATATCAACGGGAGTTATTCAGGCCGAATCTGATCATACCTCCAACAGTCACTGAAGTTGAAAGACAACTTCATGTTACGCTCGTATATAGTATATGTGTACATGTATGGCATATAGGGTACGTGTATTTTGCCTCATCTGCCTCAAGGAATATAGGCCTATGTGTGATACGTTGAAATTTATGTGATCAATATTATGACCACATTATTGTGATCAATATTTTGTTTAATTGATCAACAGCGCAATCCAGCACAAAAAAATGGCATTTCTGAAATCAGGTATGGCATCTTTGAGACAGTCCCTTAACCAATACTGGGCTGAGCTATATAATTTTACTCAGAGGACTCAGGCCAAACCAACGCGAGCAAATCCTAAATTCATACATGTATATTGCTGAATATTTAATATGTTCAGTTGTTTAGCAATCACAATGTACTGCAATCAAATATAACGTTTCTGTCTTATTCTGCCTTTGACATAATAGTATTTCACCCAAATATACAATAATACTCTCAGCCATTCCGGGACATCAAACTGTGATCAGTATCCGTTTTTGAACAGCATAACGCCTTCACATGTTATTTTTCTGACCGTAGTACACCACTTGTTAGACCAATGATTTTTCTTTGCATTAATGAGCTGTTGCATTGGCATTCACTGTTTTGACTGTATGCTTTTCCGCTCGCTGTTACAATGGTAAAATCCTATTTAGAATCGTATTTATTGAGATAGTAGTCTTCTGTGTGAGAAACAAACTTAGAATTCACGTCAGCAACTTTGGTCACAGGCTTGTTCAAACGTTCCCTGAATTTCTTGTAATACAAGTCAGTAAGTTCCGAGATTTCATGAGATATGGTCGCGCCAATAAATTATGCGCTGACTTTAACAGAGCTTCGACGTGGGGCAGCCTAATGTAATTTGCAAGAAAAAAAACGCATGATTCGCGATAAAATTTTCTTCAGTGTCGAAGATGACAAGACAGAACAAGCGCTACTTCGAGAATTCAAACTGACACTGGAAAAAGCCATTGAACTGTGCAGAACACTTGAGCTAACAAAGCGACACACCAAGGAGATGAAAGCACAGAGTGAGAGCACACGAGGCACTGTGAGTAAAGTTTACAGAAATACTGCAGCACGTGGACAACGTGATAAGTCCAAACCACTTCGTCAACATGAAAATAAAAAATCAGACTTCAAGTTCGTGCCAAAACACAAGTTTGAGCAAAAATTCGGACCCAAGAAATAGAACCAAGAACCAGAGTGTGACCGCTGTGGTTACAAACATCGAAGTGGAAGGAGGCACTGTCCAGCCTATGGAGAGGAATGCAGTCATTGCAAACTAAAGAATCACTTCAGGGCCGAGTGCCGATTTGTCGACAGTCCAGGAGATAATAACATAATAACATGACATAATAACATGACACAGGTCTTGCTGCATACATGTACTTGTGAACAACCAAATCGTGATGACGTCCATAGAATTCCCTAAAAAATGACCAATTATCTTGGTAGACATATCCTTCTTGCAGCAGAGAAGAGATAATAGTTCGGAACTTCAGTGATATCTCTGGGGTCATCATTTCTCTGTAACTACAAACACACCATATGCTGAAAAAAGGGAAAATGACTATGGAAATATTCAAATCATGACGCTTGTCATATAATCTAGTTGACAGGTTAGAATTTTCATTAATATCCAACCATAGATGCAAATAGTTAGAAAAAATATAAGATTCCGTCCCACCTCAGATTTCAAGTTCCTTAGGATACATGACATCCAAATAACCACCAAACTTTTCAGTGACATCACATCATCTATGTATCAAAAATTGAATTACTAGTTCCTCCCATTTTGTAAATGTTTGATAAAATCTGGTATGAGTATGGGAACGAGTCTGCGAATAATCAGTGATAATGGTACTTAGTTTGTACCCATAGGAATACCAATAGTTTGTTGATATAAACGATCACCAAAGTCAACGAGGATATTATCAATAAGAAAATTAACCATATTCACAACATCTCTATCAATATATTTATATCGAGCATCTGATCATCTTTCACAAATAAGCTGTATTGCAGAATATGGAATAAATACAACTGAATGCCTCAAACGTTTTCAGTGGCTGCCAATATCTCTACGAGTATAATTCAAGGTGTTGATGCTTGTGTATAAACTAAACGGCCTTGTATCAAAATATCTCGAAGACATACTTAGGACTAGGCGACAGACACGATGCTTTTTTCATCCTAAAGCGTGCTATATCAAAATTAACATGATAGTAATATCGAGGTACGTCACTTTACAAATTATATCAGAATGTAGATATTTCAACAAAAATATACACCTCTTAAGTATCCAAATTTGGTTAACACCACTTGTAGAATGGATGGTTTTACAGTATTTTTTGTTTCACTTGTTTAATTTTGGATATTATAACAATCTTGCCAAACCTGAAGTCCACCTTCGTGTGGCTTTGGGATCCAATACAAACTGGGTAGTTTAGAATCTTTACACGTGGCAATAATACCAAACGATTGCAGACAGGAAATCTTGTTGAGATATAGTAATATCTTACTATGAGAATACCTTACTATGAGAGTACCTACTACGAGAATTGGATTTGTCCGAACTACCCATTTCATTCAAGAGGCATTAGATATAGTTTTTTTGTAATTTTTTGATACAAACAAAATATTATTAGATGCTCCATGTGCTGACATGAGAAACAATGACAAATATTTCTCCGAGTTTTAACAAACTAGGAGTGTGAGTTCGTAACAGGTCATCTATACCTCATTAAATGTTTGTTTGTAATTGAAAGTTTTAGATGCAATAGGTTTCAGATACGGGTGGGAAACCGACGGAGTATCATTATCAGTGAAGTATGATGGTACCTATGACTGAACTGATTCATTATGTAAGATATTGCTGATGTTAATACACCAATCCCTTTATTCGCAAATTTTATTTTAAGAAAGGGCCGTTTGAGTGGTACATATTCAGTAGTATCTGTTGGCTTGTAAATTCGATGATAAACAATATATCAATATCAATGATAGTGTAGTACAGGCGAAGCTCATTGCTATTGGTATTTCTAATATGACGGGTAGGAACCTGGTCCTCTAATTGTTTGAGCTTTACATGTGGTGTGTCGCCTAATTTAGTTCGAACGTAATGTAATTGGTCATCGCTCACTTACCTCTCGTTTGTTCTGTTCATTGTGGTATATTTTTTTATCTTCACATATGTTCTTTTTTAACACTTTTGCTGTCATTACAATGCCATCCACGCTTTTGAGCCAGTCACACGCCTGGGCTATCATGACATTCGCGCGTAGGTTCATAAACTCGCTATTTATGTATAGACGTAAATGTGGGTGCACTGTTCATAAAATTCAATTATCCAATAAAAACAAGTCCGGTCCGATTTTCATCTACCCATCTGAATTTTTAAATGTGTATTAAAAGCCACACCATTGATTGTTGGCCTGTAAGATGCATATAAAATTTGAAGCGATTTCATGCATTTTTGAAAAAGTTGTGGCATTTTGAAATATGGGAAATTCGACCCTCGACGTCGTAGCTCCAATAATAACGTATATCTGGAATTGAGGGCTCCAACAATAACGTATATCTGGAATTGAGGGTTCAAACAATAATAATAATAATAATAATAATAATGTTTATTCTTATAAAGCGCAATTAAATGCAACACATTCTTAATGCGATGAACACATCATGGACAACAAATAAAATACATGTATTTGAAATAAAAAAATATATACCGGTATATATGAAACTTTTTAAAAAAAAGTACACATGGTTATAATAAGTATAACTTTATAAAAAGTTATAATTGCTAGACTTTTTCAATGGAGTTATGAGTTATTGAAGGCAACACTGAATAGATGAGTCTTTAGCTTGCTCCTGAAGGACAGTAATGATGGCGAGTCCTTGATGTCACGGGGTAGGTCGTTCCAGAGGGCAGGGCCGAGGACACTGAATGCTCTCGAACCATGATACGCCTGAGTGCGAATCCTTGGCACTTGAAGCTGGACACCGTTGGACCTCATGGACCTGTTATAGTTGACGACCTTATTGCAATTGCTCAAGTAAGCTGGTGCCTGTGAGTGGATACATCTGAAGACTACGGTCAGTAGCTTGAAGATACACCGGTGTTTGACTGGAAGCCAGTGTAGTGTGAACAACACCGGTGATATATGCTCCCGGCGTCGAGTTAGAGACACCAACCGCGCCGCACCGTTCTGAGCATGTTGAAGTTTATTAACCACTGTAGCAGGAAGCCCTGCAAGTAAACCGTTACAGTAATCCAGTCTGGCGGTAACTAGCCCGTGGACTAGTTTCTTCGAGGTATCCAGGTCCAAGTTACGTCTGATTTTACCAATTTGATAAATTTGGTAATGTACAGATTTGACTGTATTCCTCACATGATCAACCATGGAGAGTGTTGAATCCAACTGGACACCAAGATTCCGGACGCTTGACACTGGGTCGACGCTGGCCAGCCCAAAGCTGAGGTCAGTTGAGAGAGATAGCGATGGCCTGAACCGCGAAGTGAAATTGATAACTTCCGTCTTGTCATCATTCAACCTCAGTTTGTTGAGCGTCATCCAATCACGAATGTCATTTACGCATGATTGAGCACGGACCATCATCTCGTCACAGTCGCAGGAATCCATGACAAAGTAAACCTGGGAATCGTCTGCATAGAACATATGCTGAAGTTGATATTTTCGGATGATGGTCGCCAGTGGGGCCATGTTAAGTGAAAAGAGAATTGGTCCCAATACGGACCCCTGTGGGACTCCGTACTTGAGAGTGTTCACTGACGAGGACTGGCCTTTATTGGAGACCACTTGACGTCGTTGAAGGAGGTATGAGCGAAACCAGTTGAGGGCATTCCCCGTTATTTCATACTTGTACTCCAGCCGGCGTAGTAACACAGCGTGGTCGAGCGTGTCGAACGCCGCCGACAAATCCAGCATGATGAGAGTCAATAATTTGCCTTCATCTAGCGCTAGGAGGGCATCATTGTATACCCGAAGCAGTGCCGTTTCAGTACTATGGTTAGTCCTGTAGGCACTTTGACGTTCCTCATGAAAGTTTCTGGCAAGCAAGTAATTGTTCAGTTGTTTTGCCACGGTACGTTCAAGGACCTTTGACAAGAATGTCAGATTGGACACCGGTCTATAGTTCCTAAAGTTGTTCCTGTCGAGACCTTGTTTTATAATATATATTTGGAATTGAGGGATCCAACAATAACGTATATCTGGAACTGAGGGCTCCAACAATAGCGTATACCTGGAATTGAGGGTTCCAGCAATAATGTATATCTGGAATTGAGGGCTCCAACAATAACATATATCTAGAATTGAGGACTCCAACAATAACGTATATCTGGAATTGAGGGCTCCAACAATAACGTATATCTGGAAATGAGGGCTCCAACAATAACGTATATCTAGAATTGAGGGCTCTAGACCTGTCCAATGACACACTACTCGGTACAATGCACAAACATTCGTGATTGACCTTGGGCTTAAAATCTTCACAATGATTTGTTCAGAAGTTATGGCCAGAAATGTATTTTTCACGTTTTCCGTTTCCAAGGCAACCATTTCACCCGATTTCCTCCGAAATCGAAGAGAATGGAGCCACGGGGATGCTAGTTTATCCCTTCAGTTTTCAGGTCGATCAGACCATTCCTCTCCGTGTTCATGTCCAGACAGACAAACATACATACAGACATACCCGAGTGCAATACCCTCCCCCCTATTGGGAAGAGGGTAATAATGAATGCGGAATGATATAATTGGAACTCAAGGTTTAATTAATTTCAGGGCTGAACTTCGAGCTAAGTTATCAACACATTTAGAGAAAAAAACCCTCAGGGATTAGTGTCAGTCAATTTGGATCGTCAACGATAGAAGTAAATGCATATCCTGATCGAGTTTCTGAGAAAATGATGCAGCGATAATCACTACGGTTATATTCATCACATATTTGGAACTAATCCCATGTTGAGACATGCATTCTTTCTGTCCCTTGTCCAAAGCGTTATGTGGCCGTTTGCCCAAAGATCGCGGCAGGTGTCTTTGTTAAACACTCTAGTTTTACGGCCTTTGTTTTGGACGCTTCTGTTCGAAGCACGCGCTGCTTAGCAACGCTCTCCAACTTTCTCGCTCCAGTAAGCTAGAACAATGGTCTTACGTCATCTCCTTCGTTTCTCGTGCTGTAGTGTATTATATATACTCTGGAGGCGTTTTGTTCAGGGAAGTTGTCTCAGAGCAAGGCGAGAGAGACGACATAGAGCTCGGCCATGAGCTCTATGTTCTCGATCCGTGGCTAAGGCCCTCACAGGCCCCTGGAGACGACTTCAATAGGGGGCCCGAGCTGGGGTAAACCTTGATGACTCGGGGGCGCACGCCCTCTGGATCACCGGTCTCCCCACCCGGGATGGTGCGACACAGGCTCTCGCGGCCTTACAGTTAACACCACGGTGATGATCCTGTATCTGTATCCCTCCCCGAACCCACCGAGCCTTACTTGGCCAATATCGGAGAGGGAGCAGCGGCTGATTTCCATCGCGCTTGAACAGTACAAGCGGAATCAGCCTGCTGCTTTGAGTGTCGATCCAACGATCCCCTACAGTCCGTGGATGACTGAGCCAGTGGCCCTTCCCCCAGTCCTTCCAAGTCCGCAGACGCCAATGGTCTCAAATATGGGACCCATGCCTGCTCCGTGACTTGATGGCACTACGCTGGCCACTGCTTCGACCATTCCCACCGCTGGAGTGGCTGTCGCGTGGTCAGCCTATCCTGGCAGTCAAGGTGCTCCAGGAGCAAACTGGCAACCGGCGGTTTCGGCACCAGTTACGTCAGTTATGCCGCCCCGTCTGGATCTTATCCGTTAGGATCGACGGGAGTCTCGACTGCACCAAGTCAGGGTTGGCTACCAGTGGGTATGTACCCAGTGGCGAGCGTGAGCTTCTCGGCTCCCATGTCCGCGGCGTATGGGTCTGCACCTGCGGACTCCGCCACGGGAGCGGGTAGTGCTCGGACCTTGCCGTCCTACACTGCCGACCCCGGAGCTGGATCCACCAACCGGGCATGCTCTCCGCGCGACCGAAGGCCAGATCAGTCTTCCTGGCGGAAGAAGTTCAACGGGGATAACGCCGATCTGGAGGATTACTTACTCCAGGTATGGCGGACGGCGGTGTATGAAGGATGGACCCAGGAGGAAGCTGGGCGTATCCTCTCGGGGAGCCTGGAAGGAAAGGCCCTCCGAGTTATGCAGTGTCTGCCGGTGGGGACGACTACGTTCGGTGAGGTTGCCCAGCAACTTCACTTGCTGTTCACGCCGACGACAAATGACGGATGTTTGAACGACAGTTCAAAGCTCGACTCCGCCTACCGACTGAGTACGCTTTTAATTTGCGCGTACTTGGCCGGAGAGCCTATGCGGACGTAGAGGCCAGTCGGTTTGAGCCAATGCTGATCGATCAGTTCATTGAGGGGCAGCCGTACCATATTTCTTATGGTCTTGCCACTCATGAGAAGCGATCGATGGAGGAGGCGATTAACTCCGCCCTTGCGATAGAGGTAGCTGTCCATCCCAGACAGATGCCTCCGGCCCCGGCTTCGGCCCTGGCTGTACCCACACAGGCAACAATGCCTGCTCCTGCACAAGCATCGCAGGTGGCCCCATGGCCTGCCCCGGCTCAACGGGAACCTGCCATAGAGCCCAACCCTCAACGGGTTGAAACGCCGCCGTCCTCCACAGGGATGCCTGCGCAAGCGGCAACAGCTGTCGCGTGCTCGTCCCCGGATGAGTACGACTTGGAGGAATACGATTTCTCTGCAGCGCAGATGATTGCGCACTGCGCAGGAATTGACGCTCCGGGACCCACGAGATGCTGCGCGTTCACCTCCAGACCGGCCCAGAACCATCCCTGTTACTTCTGCGAAAAGCAGGGACACTTTTGGCTTAAGTGTCCGGAATTATTGGAACACCTGCGGGCACGCGGATATCATGGGAGTCTCCCTGATCCGCGCTGGAGGAATTCCTCCTTTCGGTCAGGTCCTCCGGGACAGCAGAACCGACCTTCGCGTTAGGGAAGCTGAAACCGGACGTGGTGGGGACCAACACCGCGTCTGGGGACAGTTGTTCTGTGGCGCCTGAGGCTGCACCATCTGCGGACAAGCCGGACGACCCTCAAGTAGCTATAACTTCTCCGGAAGTGGTCCTTGAGGATCCGTCTAGCTCCTCCGCAGCTGAGGCGGATAACGAGGACTCCGTAGCGGAACCCAGTGCCCCGGGTGACTCCGATCATCCGACATGCGCTCTGGTGAGGGATCCATGCTGGTACCTGCCCTTGTCTTTTGGGCAGGAGCCGGTTCGGTTCCTCGTAGACTCCGGCTCGGAGGTTACCTTCGTAGCCACAGGAACGTTCAAGCAAGAGCAAGTGCTCCGTGACCTAGTGTTACGGGAACCCGATCATTACACGCTCCACGGAGTTGGTAACAACAGCATCCGTATCCATGGAATCATTGATCTGCCTATTACTCTTGGAGACAAGGTGGTTATAACAGAGGCAATTGTTGCGGATATCGGAGCACCCGGGATCATTGGGATGAACTTTCTTCGGATCCACCAGGTGATCAACAATTTTAGCTCTGACGAGCTCCGGATGGGAGAGGACACACACTTCCTCTTACGCGCGGGTCCGACTCGTTCATTCCAACTCAGGGTGGCGCACACCACCATTGTGCCGCCTTTGAGCGAGATTATCATTGAGGCGTCCACGTCGTCCACGCATGCCCCTTGATGGTAATCTGTGTATAGTGCAACCGGTGAGCAATTTTGCTCGAGGAATGGGACTCGTGCTGTGTGGCAGCTACTGCTACTCTCGCGTCGTCTAGACGGGTTATCCCTGATGACCCTGTTTGTCATGCTGCTTGCACAGCAGCGGTCTCCGGAGATGATCCGTTCACCTTGCCGGACCATGTGGAATCTCGATTTCTGAAGGACCGGCTGGATGAAGATCAGCATCAGGCTCTCCGCAAGCTGCTCCGGCAGAATGCGGATGTATTCATGAGTCCGGACGTTGCGGTTGGCAAGACAGACGTGGCCAAACACTGCATCGACCTCCTGGACGAGCGTCCGATCAAACAGCGTCTACGACGAGCAGTGATTGTGCACCAAGAGGTCATAGACCAGGAGGTGCAGAAGATGCTCGAGCTAGACAACATCGAACCCAGTGATAGCCCTTGGGCAAGTCCTGTGGTTATGGTGAAGAAGAAGGACGGCTCGTGGAGGTTCTGCGTGGATTATCGTATACTCAACGATGCGACACGGAAGGACTCATATCTTCCGGGTATTGGCAGGTCGAGATGGACGAGAGTGATAAGGCTAAAACTGCCTTTGTTACCAAGAACGGGCTCTACCAATTTAAGGTAATGCAGTTCGGGCTCTGCAACGCACCCGCAACGTTCGAGCACTTCATGGAGATGGTCCTAAAAGGGTTCCTCTGGAAGTGATGTATGGTCTACATCGACGATATCGTCCAACACGGAGAGCTGACAGTGCTCTGGCACCGGTTATAAAGGCCTTTGAGGCCAGCCAGAAACCCTTCAAGGATGAGCGGAAGACCTACAGGGAGGAGACCCAGTCTCTCATCTCCCAAGGGGAACGGCTCGCCTTGAGGGATGGCCTCTTGTACCGGCGCTATGAGCCACCGAGCCCACTGCTCCCTATTTGGCAGTTGGTGCTCCCAGCGGAGCTGCGAAAAGAGGTGCTTTATCAGTTGCATGACCTCCGGGTGACCGGTCACCTGGGACTCCGGAGGACCGTCCATCGGCTACAACAGCGCTTTCACTGGCCTGGTAGCGGATTGGATGTGCAACGGTGGTGCGCAGCTTGCCCTCGGTGTCAGGCTCGCATAGGAGTTCCAGCTCCTGGCCGCCACCCCTTGACCACGGTTAAGGCTGGCGTGCTTTTCGACCGGATCGCCTTGGACATACTGGATACTCATCGGGGCACTCCGTGGGTTCCAGTACATCCTGGTGATCTCAGACTATTTTACCAAATATACCGATGCCTACCCTCTGCGGCGCCAGACTGCGGACGAGGTAGCTCGGTTGCTGATGAATAGGTGGGTGGTTTACCATGGTGTACCAAAACAGGTACATTCGGATCAGGGCACGCAATTTGAGAGCAACCTGTTCCGGAACCTAGCACAGATGCTGGGCAGTACCAAGGTGCGGACCACCCATTACAGGCCCCAGTCTGACGGACAGGTCGAACGGTTTAACCGATCTATCCTCAATATGCTGGCGGCCTTTGTAAATGATCGTGCGAATGATTGGGATGACCACCTCCCAAATATCTTAATGGCGTACAGGTCGTCGGTCCTCTCTTCGACCGGAGTAACTCCGCACGCGATGTTATACGGCTGGGAACTTAATCTGCTCGTGGATATTATGTATCCAACTGCGGGCGGAAACCGGTGCAGTACCCCAGTGCGGTCCAGAGTACGTTGAGTAGGTTCACCGTGCCCTGGCGAACGCCCATGATTTCACGCGAGCGCGCCTAGACAAGTCGGCCATCCGGCAGAAGCGTGGCTATGACGCCCATGCTAAGGGCAGGCCTGCTTTTACGGAAAGCGACAAGGTGCGTTATTATTATCCACCGGCTAAGCAAGTTAACAAATTTGCAAAGCCATGGATTGACCCGTTCACCATACTGAAACAGGTGACAGAGGTGGACTACCGGATACATCGGGATTCCGATCCGGACAGAGTACTGGTGGTCCAAATCGACAACCTGAAGAAGTATGAGGGCCCGCTTGTCATGGATCCGCTCATACAAGATGCAGAACCGGATGATGTTCCCCTTTTGGACACTTCCAGTCAGCATCCGCGGACGCCGGACGAGCGTGTGCGCCGGACGGTGGGTCTTTCGGACCTCTCTGATGCGTCAGATGGAAGTCCGGATGACAATGTACCCGTTCTCGGCGATCCGCAGGTTCCCCCAATCCCTTCAGGACCTGCGGATGATGGGTGGCCACGCCGGAAACCCCGTGCGCCGACCCGGTATGGGTGGGACTAACGTTCCACTCATGCGGATGCGTCTGCGGTATCCATCTATCACACCAGGGATGGATTTTAGGTCGTTCTGTAGGAATCCGCACGACTTTCCTCTGTGAGCGGCCACTTTGTGGCTATCTCCGGAGTTGAGGTCCGCGGATATCTTTACGTCGTAATGCCGCCGCTCCGCATCCGCCCTCTCGTAGTTTATAGCGCTAGGGACGTGCGGCAAGTCTATCCGCATCATGTGGAGTGCTGTCCGGTGTAGTTAACCCAATGCCTATGATGGCCGGACCACTTTTGTGGATTAGCCGGACGCCCATTGGTTCCGGGACAAACTCTTATATGGCCAGACTGAGGTTGGGATTTATGTCCGCTATGGGGGAAGCACCTTCCCACGGAATGGACGCAGGTAAGGTATCCGGATGTGAGGACTGATGTCCGCGTGACTCGTCCGGCGCTCCGGACGCTTCCGGATGACACATTTCGGTGCGTTATCAACCATGAGTCACTACTCTAAGGTTGTTTATAGTAGGATAAGGTTTCTAACGGCAGGAAACCATTTAACCATTATTTTTAATGGACCGGCTGTTATGTCCGCACGTGTGGACCAGCCACGGCAGCGGGTAACGCTCATTTCGTCTGGATCGCACCTTACAAAACGCGTTCCGGCCGAAATGACGGAACACAAATGATGTGAAACTAAACTCGTACAGTTAGGAAATCACAAGATCTGATGTGGCCTCGACCGAGCAGCAGGATGAATCGGTGGGGGCCGAATGTCGATAACAATCGACACCTGGAATGTGCTCGGACTGAAACTGAGAATGAACGATCATTGTTTGAAATCATATATAAATGAATGTGATATTATTGGCCTTACAGAAACTTGGAGGGAAGAACCAAGAGATTTCGTAGACTGGCTACCGAATAGAACCGTATACACCAAGGAAGGAAGCAGACGAAGACAGCAAGGGCGCTGTTCAGGCGGAATTGCAGTTTTTGTAAATAATGATCTACGTGATGGTGTTCGTAGGGTTGATACAAATTTCCAATTTGGTATTATGTTGCAATTAGATAAGAACTTTTTCAGCTTGGACAAAGCTGTTTTAATTATGTTTGTTTATGTACCTCCAGAGGGCTCATTTGTTCATGATATGACAGATGTTGCCTGGTTTGAAGCTCTGGAAGCACAATTATTAACTTCAACTGCAAAAAAAATATGTATGATGTAATATGTTATGGAGACTTTAATGCTAGGTGTGGTAATCTTCGTGACTATATAATAGATGATGATAAATATACAAACGTACAAGCGTATATCACCGATTACTGTGTAGAAAATTTTGATCTTGACAGGAAAACAAAGGATGGCAGAGTAAATAATTTTGGTAAAGCACTTATGCAAATGTGCATCAACTGTACTATACATATTGTAAATGGAAGGAAACCCAGTGACAGTGAAGGAGAGTATACATGTGTAACTGGTAATGGTAATAGTGTGATATATTATTACTTGCCGGAATCTAAAGATTTCGGCAAGTATGTTGGTCGGTTGGTTTGATTGATTGATTGATTGTTTATCTGTTAGTGCTCTACAGGTCGCAATTGTACAGTGATTTTTACGTAACTTGGGGTATGTAATCTGTAGTATAACAGGCAGGCACCGCACACTTTTGGAGAATATAGGCCAAAGGTCAAGGTCAAGGTCACGCAAAACGTCGAAAACACATAAGTGCTCATAACTCCAGTTCTAATTGTCGTAGAGACTTCAAATCAAGTGCATATGGTAGATATACTCGAGTTCTATCTTTTGTGACCTTGACCTTGACCTTCGACTTTGACCTTGAGAAGTTCGCCTCAGGTCGAATATTTGACCTTGGAGGTCACCTCCTCCGATTTTCGATCTGATGCTCGGAAACGATGTCGGACCGGTCCCTCATGGTCAATGTCAATTTTTAGCGCGATCGGTCAATCCCTTATGACGTAATCGACGTTTCTATGGCAACGAAATTGGTCCCATTATAAGCGAAATTGCATGTTTCAAGCTGTCCATGCTGATAAAAGCGTCAATAATGTGCGTAAAAATCTAATGATACACCTGTTTATAGCCAAGGACGAGTTCTTTTGTTCCGCGAAATTTCAAGGTCAAAGGTCGGAAGTCAAGGTCAATATTGACCCGCAAGTGAAAACCATGTAGGTCACTATATCTCAAGAAGTAAGCAAGGTAGAGACACGAAAGTAAATCCACAGTATTGCACTCACTTAGCCTATCAACTTTTGTATTTACACCTAAGGCGTATGGCCGATAGCCTTTGCAAGCGCCTGAGGTCGAAGTTGACCCAAAAAATGACCTTGACCTTGACCTTTCGCGAAAATATCGAGTAGTAACTCGTTTGAAAGGTCTTCGGGAGTAGTTTCGATATATGTTCTTATTTTTGGAATCTGACGTCATATGACGTCATAATGACGTGAAACGTGATTTTATCATACTTCAATTGATTGTTTACATGAGATGCATAAACCATTTATGATTATTGTTGATCCGGTGCTCTGGTAAGTATTGGGGATACCTACTGAAGCTATTTGACAAATATCAGTTCAATAATTGCAGTGGTAATGGCCTAATTGACCTTTTTATGACGGAAAATTGGAGAAAATTTCATTTGTTTGTCTTTTCATACTCATAGCGTCCACATTTGTTGCTTGATTCTTTTCAAATTTGATGTAGATATTCTGTAGGATAATGGCTCTTGACAGAATGATTTTGAGAAAAATAGCTCTATTGATGACGTCACAAAAGATCAGAATCCTATCAGTCTTTCATGACCACAAACTGCTTATGCTAGGAAAGAAATATAATACTTTTTTACTTATAATATAATATAATACTTTTTTACTTTTTTACACACGTCAGTGTGTCTTTGGATAAACTATTTGGTCGGGCTTTGTTTCTATTGCAAAATGTTGTATATTAGGTTTGTTGTTGGCATCATCAAAATCTGACTATTGGTGATAATAGATCGATACCTACATAATACTTTTTTCAATGTTTTCCATCAACTATACAAAATCTAGAAAAATGCCATTACTCATATTTAAAATAACCAGATGCATCAACTTTGCAAAAAATTCAAAGTCTTTGGTAAAAGTTCAAGGTCATTGCCAGCTATTCCGGCAAGTTAGTCGACTATGTCGGTTCATTTTATGTGTTGTACAAGTCTATTTGACAATGTTGTAGATCTGAAGGTGGATGTGGAGGATTGTACCATGACTGGTGTGGATCACTTTCCTGTTGTTTGTACATTAGCATTAGGCTCTAAGATACCTGTAACAATAATTGAGGAGATAAATGATGACCAAAATTCATGTGTATCGGATAAGGGTAAGAAAAAATGGAATGTGGAGAATGTAAAAAAATTCCAAAATGCACTTGAAAATGAATATATGGAAGGTAGCTCTGATGCATATAAAACTATGTGTGATGATGAAGAACCAGAACTTGCTCTTAATTGTTAGAGGAAATAATGGGTAGAAGTGCTGTGTCCATATTTGAAATTGTTGAAAATAAAAATAGGGGTAATATAATACGTAAAAAATCAGTCCCCTGGTGGGATAAACAATTGTCTGAATTGAAGAAAAAGCGTAATCAGTGTCTGAGGAAATACCGTAGGTCAAATGATTCTAACCAGTTAGTGGAGTATTGTGCTGCTAGAAAACAATTGAAACTAGAATACAAGAGGAAAGAAAATGTGTTTAAAAGACAAATGTACTGGAAAATTAATAGCCAATACTTGAATGGTGGTATGTGTTGGTCTTTACTGAAGAAAATGAAAGGTAGTATTAATACAGATATAGCACCTATCAGAAAGTCAGTATGGCTAAAATATTTTGAAGAGTTGTTATCAAAAGCTAATTTGTCAGCAACAAATTGTTTTAGTACAATGCTTGAGGAACATGAAATGAGGTGTGATATGTGTGTGGGGTGAACCTTTAATCTTAAATAGAAATGTAACAGTTGAGGAGGTAGTACAAGCAATACAGCATATGAAAAATAATAAGGCTCCAGGCCCTGATGGTTTTATAGTGGAAATGTTTAAAGCATACTTGGATTTGTGGGCCCCAATGTTAGTACATTTATTCAATACTATATTGTTAATAGGAATATTTCCAGATACATGGGGAAAAGCGATTATCCATACAATACATAAGAGTGGTACCATACATAATCCTGGAAATTACAGAGGTATATCATTAATCAGTGTTACCTGTAAAATATTCACCAAAGTTCTAAACTTACGTTTGGTAGAGTGGGCAGAAGAAGAAGGGAGATATTATCCAGAACAAGCAGGATTTAGAAAGGGATACTCGACTGTACATAAAATTTTTAATCTACATATAATGTGTGAAAAGTATTTAACCAAGCGCAAAGGAAGATTTTACGTATCATTCATTGATTTCTCGCGTGCATTTGATCAGATACCACATGCAGGATTGTTTGTACAATTAATCACGAGAGGTGTCCATGGTAGAATATTAGAAGTGACCAAATCGATGTATAGCAAATTGAAATCATGTGTGCATACATGTGAGGGTCTGACTAGTTACTTTGATTGTGTCGTTGGCACCAGACAAGGCTTATGCTTTCGCCATTTTTATTTACTATGTATGTAATTGAACTGGTTGACATGTTAAATGAGGCTGGATGTAGAGGTGTACAAATTTCAAACACAGATATCAAAGTTTTGATGTACGCAGATGATATGGTGCTATGTTCTGATACAGTTGGTGATCTTCAGAGACAGCTGAATGTACTTGAAAAATATTGTAATCTTTGGGGAATGCAGGTAAATCTTAAAAAAATAAAAAATCATTGTTTTTAGGAGAGGGGGATCTGAAAAGCATTCTGAAAAATGGTTTTATAAAAATGAGTGTATTGAGGTGGTCTCAAGCTACAAGTACTTGGGTGTTATGTTTGAAAACACACTTAAGTGGAACTCAGCAATATCAGGAATAGTGAAACAGAGTTGCAAAGCGTTAGCATGTTTATACAAATTAGATGAAAGTTGTGGCGCTATGCCACCAAAAATAGCCTTTGAATTATTCGACAAGACAATTTTACCAGTCATATGTTATGGATGTGAAGTGTGGGGATTCATGCCATACCAGAAACTAGAACAAATACATACAAATTTTTGTAAGAGGATACTGGGTGTCTCCTCAAGTACCGCAAATATTGCAGTTCTTGGTGACTGTGGTCGATATCCATTATACACAAAATATTTTGTCCGGTGTGTTAAGTTTTGGGTCACCATCATATGTATGGAGAGTAGCAGATTGACAAAACAATGTTACGACTTGAGTAAGCAATTAGACGAAGCTGGTCGAACAACAAGGTGTACTAATAACAAAAAAAAATATTGTATAGGTATGGTTTTGCATATACTTGGATAAATCAGGGCGTAGGAAATGTAGATGTGTTTCTGAGATTGTTCAAACAAAGAGTACAGGATTGTTATTGTTGGAGTTGGAATATAGCTATAAATTAGAATTATACAAGTCTGTGAAAGATACTATTGAAATTGAACCTTATTTGTCAGTGTTACACAACAAAAAACATAGGATTATAATGGCTAAATTTAGATGTAGTAATCATGTGTTAGAAATTGAAAGAGGAAGACATAATGTGTACTCAACAGACAAAGAAGATAGGATCTGTAACTTTTGCTTTAGCACGTTAAATGTTGAAACAATTGAGGATGAGTTTCATTTTTGTATAAAATGTCTGCTATATGATGATTTGCGAGATTATTATTTGGATAAATTTCTGCAAAGGTATAATAGTTGTAACCCAAATATTATGGATATACTGTTGGAATCAGGATCTGATTTCCACAAGTAGATCGATTTTGATACATTGCATACAATCTTTATCCTGCTGGGGGTGATTAATTTCACGTCATTCACCGCCAGTGCGGCAGCTATCGCTAATGACTGATTTTAATTACTGTATGTGATAGCGGGATCCCCCGGGATGGCCTGTATTTAGGCGACCCGTATACATGGCATGATAAGGAGTCACCGGGGGGGAGATGCGTGTATATGTATGAGCCTGCAGAGAAACCGTAATTCGTTTATTGGCCTGTATCGATCGATGCTAAAAATAGACGTTTCCGCGGAGACAAATTATACTGCTGTGCGTGCAGAATAACTGCCAGCCTTAATGCTGTAAATACAATGTAACCGGCAATCGCTGGTCATTCGAGCACTCGGCACTAGTTGAGACAGATCTGCGGATCTGACTCCCAGTGTCTATGCGTTAAGAGCGCTTGAATTATTGCAGAGCAGAGTAGCAGGAAAGGCAAAGGAGGGATGGAGCCTCCGGACAGTGACTGCCCAGTCCTGTCTGGAGATGAGTCCCTTGAGAGCGTTAACTCGCTTTCGGGACGATCGGGCTCGGAGGATGATGGCTGCGAGGCCGTCTCCGAGGGCCCAGACACGGGTTCCGAGGAATCCGACTCCGGCAGCGATGTCGAGAGTGTGGTAGACAGGCAGGAACGCGCTGTAGGGAGCAACTTGGCTGCTATAGGTGCCGAGAAGCTCCTCGATCCGTCCTCGCTTCCAAACGTGGAGGTGTTGATGGACTACAGCGAGGGGGGCCCTGCTGGTGTAGATATCGAGTTGCATCTGCCCGCGGAGATGATTGCATCTCTTGACGTGGACGAGAGTTCTCGTCCGGAAACCCTTCCGGATGACCGTGGTCATCCAGATTCCGGAACTCCTTGAAGTCCGCACCTGTGGAGTCTGGTCCGCCTGTCGAGGGTAAGTCTGCGAGCTGGTCAGACTGCTGGTCAGGCTGCATCCAAGGTCCCGCCAGACTCGCAGCCACACAGCTCGGAGAAGACGCGGATGAGGATGACAGGTTTATATCGCTATATAGAAGGATGGCGCCGGAGGGTCCTCCGCCAAGTCCGGAGGTACTAAGGCGCCAAATCCTTCGGGAGGCGGTGCGGACAGTACTTCCGCAAAGTCCGGTGGAGGTGCGGGAGGTTCCAGTAAAGGGTCGCCCTCTGGGGGACCAAAAGGAACCTCCTCCGGCATTTCCTCCGGCAAAAGTAAACCGTCCGGAGCTGCCGAGTGCGGATCGTCGCCAGTAGAGATCTCCGGAGATCTCCGGCTGGAGCTTCTCCGGAGGCAAGCGGAAGCGGACGGGGCCACGAACCTGCCCACAGCCGCGTTGAAGGCTGGGTGGCAGGCTTTCGTTGAACAGCAACGAAAGAACGCCGCGCAACGCGCGAAGAGTGTGCCTAGCCAAACTAGGTCGAAGCCTCATCCGAGGAAATCATCACGCCGACGGTTCTCCTTGGAGCAGCCACCTCTCAAGAGGCTATGGGCTGAAATGGGCCCCAAACTCCCTGGTGTGTGGCATGGCATACTGTTTCTTCCGTGGGATGGCAGTGTGTTGGGCTGCCATCCATGACAGGGAACGGGGTTGAATGCCTCTTCTGTCCGCAGTCCCTGGGAGGGTATGAAGACCCCCATAATGCCCTCAACCGGGATCGTAAGTACCCTACCTACGACCACTTGAGCTGGCATATTGCGGGTTATCATTACCCCTGGGTGAAGCTGTTTCTCTGCAGACGGTGCTACGCACGTGGCCCCCAGTTTAGAGGCCTTGAACAATCACTGCGCGGGTGCCCACCGGACGGCCCCTCTTCGGTCTCCGGGTGCCTTATCGGCGGAGGAGTATCCGGCCTTGCTGGAGGTGACGGTCCCTGGAGGACCGTCAGAGAGACGTGTGGTGGCGGACACCACCGCCTCCTCGAGCTCCACGGCGGTGGTCAGACCTAAGACCCCCCGTGAGGCTCCCTCTAAAGCGAGTGGATCCGGACGTGCGCCACCTCTCTCGAGGTCGACGTCCTCTATACCGATTGAAGGGACGTCCACTAAAGCGAGTGGATCCGGACGTGCGCCACCTCTCTCGAGGTCGACGTCCTCTATACCGATTGAAGGGACGTCCGCGTGTTGGCAAAGCGTTGCCTCCCTTAACATGGACCCCGTCAATCCGGTAGAGGATGTGCTCCGACAGTACGGTTCCGCGGCTGCCAGAGCCTACGAGACTTTCTGCGAGTCTGTAGGCCAGGCGGTCGGCCATCACCGAGATGGTTTGGAACGCATACCGTTGGATCCAGCGCTGGCCAACCTGCCGGTACCCCGAGCCATCAGTGACTTGGGATCCGGAGGAGTGGCTGTGTTGGTCCGTGCACAGGAAGAGCACCCCTGGGATCACCCCCAGCGAGGAAGGCTCACCCAAACCGCGGAGTACCTCGTTGCGGAGATGGACCGCTCTCTGGAACGGCTCAGCCGGTACCGAGCAGAGGCCTCTCGAGTCGCGTGCCACTTGGCACATGACCAGGGCCTCATGGAAGGTACCAGGCGGAGCCTTAGGAGCTACTGGACTCTGGTGGCGGAGCGTGAGCGGCAAGCTTTCGAGCAAGGGAGAGCTGCCGCCCAAGCTGCCATGTCCGAACAGGTCTCCCTCTCCCCCGAGGTTACCACTGAAGTGCAAAGGCTGGTGGCTGAGAATGAGGAGCTACGGCATCGTTTAGACCAAGTCGATGCTGCTCAGGCTCACCTACTTCAGGGCGTCGACGACCCGATGTTGTCTGCCCTGAACCAATCTATTGCTCAGCGGGTGGATGCAGCCCTGGAGCTGGCCATCTCCGCCATTCTCGTCAAGAAATGAGGAGAGCATACGGCCGGTCAGGAGCGCACCCGCGATGTGGTAGAGATGTTCGCCGCTGTAGCCGACCTAGGCGCGATGTCTCCGCCAACCTTCTTTTTGTTGGCACCTACAGAACCTGGCAAGCAGGGCTCTCCAGTGAAGCCCCTGCAACCGCCGCCAGGCCTGCCTCATCTGCCCGTGCAGCCGGAATTTCAACTTCCGGCTCCGCTCGTGGAGCGCCCCGCTCCACAGCGTAGGGACCCGCCTTCGCCGCCCAGCCCCAAGAAGAACGGCGCAGACGAGCAGCCGATAGAAGAGGAGAAAGGCTAATGTAGCCTCGTCGATGCGGCAACGCGACGACGGGCCGGAGTCACTTCCGCGGCTCCGCCCTGCCTCGGACTCGCCCTGCGGGCCTACTACTACTTTTGATCACTCGGTGTGTCGTTTTACAAAATTTCTAAATTTAAAGTTCAACTTCAAAGATATTCCAAAGACTCGACACACCGTCCCTTTCGGCAGATGACATTCCGAGGTCATCATCCTTTTTGGACTCCCTCGGTCCTAAAATTTTAGCTCATTTATTAGGGTTTATTCAAAATTGTAGAGCGCATTACAGCTTACTCCGTAAGTCCGGGGTTTTTTCCCCATTCTTCCAAAACGGACCCTTAAGGGTAGCGGGTGCGCGTCCGCGATGACCTGTGGTGAGAGGACTATCCTCGAGGATCCTGGATAGCGGATGACGTTAAAACTTTACAGTTACTTGCGAACTTACCTTGGGCATACAAAATTCTTTTCGTGAGAACAAATTATCAAATCGAAATCGGAATCATCGGGTCTTACACTCGACCATGTTCTGTGTATTACCAGGGCTGGATATCTCGACTCTCGAAGGTGTATAAATTTTGAGATAGATATCCGAATATCCAGACACCAGATATCGAAAGTTCGCTATTTTCTCAAAAACTATATGATCTCATTTATAACACTGAGAATACCAATATGAACATTTGTGATATATTATGTATATCGATTAGTGTCGCTTTCACACAAATTCAAGTGCTGATGATACATGTAACAAAATACACGTAGTTGATTAGGTTGACAATATTGGACGCATTATGATATTGATTACGACTTCATTGCATATTTTCAATGGAACTCATCCATATCATCAGGAGTAAATACACTGGAGGCATTACGCGGAAAAAACGTTATTTACGCGTAAATAACTTTATTTACGTGTAAATAACTTTATTTACGCGGAAATAACATTATTTACGCGTAGATTATGTTGATTATGTATCAGTCAGAGAAATAAAGAGATTATGTTGATTATGTATCAGTCAGAGAAATAAATAACTTTTTTTCACAATGTCACTTATCAGCCACTGTAAGTATTGCCTATATTCTTGTCCAGCAAGTTTAGCTTACCGATTAAGATCGGAAAAACAATGGATGTACATGTATTGTCACAAACTGCTGCTGGGAATGCTAATTGTGCACAGCTTAAGTCGTTTCATCTAGTACAAGATCAATCATCGATATAACAGACTTCCATGAAGGCACCTGCAGATTGTGAAGACACATTATAATCCTACTTTACACATATTCATGACTAAACCTAGTACGGGACAATTGGGATTTGATATATATCAATAGGCAACCTGAGGGTGAGCGTTTTCTGATTGGCTGATGGTTTTGTCATAGCCAAGTCACATGTTTGCTAGTGATGCGGTACACTCGCCGCCATGAAATACAGGAGCTGTGTTCGTATTGGCTGTGACATACTACGGACTATTGGTCTAGCAACATCAGTGTGAGACCTAGCAACCATCAGTGAATCATTGCATGTATCATGACTGGAGTAAAAAATCGAAGGTATTTATCATTTCCTATTTTTGGGTGTGTTTTTGGCGTTTGTTCAGATTGGAGCCTGTGTGGCTTTTGTAAGTGAACACATACCAACTTGTTTTCGAAAAAGAAAACGATTTCCCTTCTCAACATATCGAGTAATTTTATAGCAAAATCACTATCCATGCAATAAAAAAACAGGTAACAGAGATCTAAGGAAATTAGGAACTCATTCAGTCCTTCAGCCGTGCTGTAGTTTTTTTTCCAATTTCCCCTGCAAATATTCACAATTGACTGTAGGCTTGAACAGATATTAGTATATATTGATTATCACGAGCACTGCTCATGAGAGCCAGGCACTATAACCGAGATTCATATCTAACTATAATCATATATTGTAACAACCAAATATGGCAACTGTCATTTCGAAATATGATTAGAAAATTGCCCACAAGATTCAATGTCATCATTAACGAAATTCGTTCCATCGCCATCTACATTTTTATCTTCTAAAAGTTGTGAGTTTACGATTGAAAAATTGTCAAAATCTGTTGGCTATTCTCTTAAAATCTTCTCTCCATTCTCTGACTTTATTTCTAATTTCGCACAAGCATGACCTCTTAAAAACTCCGAAATATAAACCCCAAAAGGCCAAAATTCACCGTTTGGCACTTTGCTCGAAATTTATTCCGTAAATTGCTCTCGAATTTCGCATATTAATGACCGTTTACTTCGAGTATGAAGCTGGAATGCTTTGAATCGCCCGAAAAGCACAAAAAGTTGACCCAAATGACTCAAAAGGGACTGGAATTGGCCCCGTGTTATAAAACGCTTGCCGATGCAGCTTGGAGTTGTACCATGAACGTATATGAAAAGTAATATATGATACATCTCCTGGTGACATGAGCTTCATCTTCATCTTCATCTTGATCTTGAATGGTGAATCTCAAGGTCGCATCCAAACTGATATGTGTAAATTTACCTCATTTGATCTTAAATGGTGAATCTCAAGGTCGCATCCAAACTGATATGTGTAAATTTACCTCATTTGATCTTGAATGGTGAATCTCAAGGTCGCATCCAAACTGATATGTGTGAAATACCTCATTTGATCTTGAATGGTGAATGACAAGGTCGCATCCAAACTGATATGTGTGAAATACCTCATTTGATCTTGAATGGTGAATCTCAAGGTCGCATCCAAACTGATATGTGTCAATTTACCTCATTTGATCTTGAATGGTGAATCTCAAGGTCGCATCTAAACTGATATGTGTCAATTTACCTCATTTGATCTTGAATGGTGAATCTCAAGGTCGCATCTAAACTGATATGTGTAAATTTACCTCATTTGATCTTGAATGGTGAATCACAAGGTCACATCCAAACTGATATGTGTCAATTTACCTCATTTGATCTTGAATGGTGAATCTCAAGGTCGCATCCAAACTGATATGTGTGAAATACCTCATTTGATCTTGAATGGTGAATCTCAAGGTCGCATCCAAACTGATATGTGTAAATTTACCTCATTTGATTTTGAATGGTGAATCTCAAGGTCGCATCTAAACTGATATGTGTAAAGTTACCTCATTTGATCTTGAATGGTGAATCTCAAGGTCGCATCCAAACTGATATGTATAAATTTACCTCATTTGATCTTGAATGGTGAATCTCAAGGTCGCATCCAAACTGATATGTGTAAATTTACCTCATTTGATCTTGAGTGGTGAATCTCAAGGTCGCATCTAAACTGATATGTGTAAATTTACCTCATTTGATCTTGGATGGTGAATCACAAGGTCGCATCCAAACTGATATGTGTAAATTAATCTCATTTGATCTTGAATGGTGAATCTCAAGGTCGCATCCTAACTGATATGTGTAAATTGACCTCATTTGATCTTGAATGGTGAATCACAAGGTCGCATTCAAACTGATATGTGTGAAATACCTCATTTGATCTTGAATGGTGAATCTCAAGGTCGCATCTAAACTGATATGTGTAAATTTACCTCATTTGATCTTGAATGGTGAATCTCAAGGTCGCATCTAAACTGATATGTGTAAATTTACCTCATTTGATCTTGAATGGTGAATCACAAGGTCGCATTCAAACTGATATGTGTGAAATACCTCATTTGATCTTGAATGGTGAATCTCAAGGTCGTATCTAAACTGATATGTGTAAATTTACCTCATTTGATCTTGAATGGTGAATCACAAGGTCGCATTCAAACTGATAAGTGTGAAATACCTCATTTGATATTGAATGTTGAATCTCAAGGTCGCATCTAAACTGATATGTGTAAATTTACCTCATTTGATCTTGAATGGTGAATCTCAAGGTCGCATTCAAACTGATATGTGTGAAATACCTCATTTGATCTTGAATGGTGAATCTCAAGGTCGTATTCAAACTGATATGTGTGAAATACCTCATTTGATCTTGAATGGTGAATCTCAAGGTCGCATTCAAACTGATATGTGGAAATTTACCTCATTTGATCTTGAATGGTGAATCTCAAGGTCGCATTCAAACTGATATGTGTAAATTTACCTCATTTGATCTTGAATGGTGAATCTCAAGGTCGCATTCAAACTGATATGTGTAAATTTACCTCATTTGATCTTGAATGGTGAATCTCAAGGTCGCATTCAAACTGATATGTGTAAATTTACCTCATTTGATCTTGAATGGTGAATCACAAGGTCGCATTCAAACTGATATGTTTAAATTTACCTCATTTGATCTTGGATGGTGAATCACAAGGCCGCATTCAAACTGATATGTGTGAATTTTCCTCATTTGATCTTGAATGGTGAATGACAAGGTCGCATCCAAACTGATATGTGTGAAATACCTCATTTGATTTTGAATGGTGAATTACAAGGTCGCATTCAAACTGATATGTGTAAATTTACCTCCGCATACAAAACGACTGCAGATAGAGCTTAGGTTTGTAGGGAGTCATAAATAGCAGATCATTGGATTGTCTTGAAGTTGGCCCCGGGTGACCATGAGTGATAAATCAGAACACATCTGATCTGAAATGAACTCTGCAAAATGTAATTTGAACTCTGCACAATGTACGCAATAGCTGTAGATAGGGCTAGATTTGTATCGTGAGCTTATATTAAGTCGTATATGGCGGTTGTTTTTGCGATCTTGAATGTGACTTAGTATGACCTTGCATGGTAATTGTCACTGTCACATATGCCCGGGAACGTGTGAGTTAACATTGATGACAGACATAACTTAGTAATAGGAGCATATGCTGGATCTTTTGTGCCCCTGAACTCGATCTCGCATCACTTTCGACGGTTGTTCTCAAAGTCACGTCCAAACTAAAATGTGTAAATTAAATGTTAGCACATGTGCACACAGAGCTTAGGTTTGTATTATGAACTTAATAGGAAATCACAGATGATCTAGAGTAGAGAATCTCAAGGTCACGTTCAACTGGAATGAGTAGATTGACCTCTGCATATGAAACGATTGCAAATGGAACCTAACGGTTGTAATTGAGTGCATATAGGAAGTCATATGGCGGATCATTTTGTGACCTTAAACTTGACACAAGATGACCTTCAGTGGTAAACACATGTCCATGTCCAAATTCATATGTATATTAATGGATTAATTGGCATAATATGTTCAAGCTCCTGAAAAAAATAAATTTTCAGTAATGGCAACAGATAAATTGCATACTTATGAGGCTTTGAAAACGTTCCCACCAGAATTTGCAGTTTAATTTGGCCATCTCAAATGTAAATAATCGTAGTGCAGACCCTATTGCACACTTTCGTGACTGATACACGGACCAGTGGGTGCAATAAACATGGAACCAATACCCAAGAATAGAGTGTTCCCAACGTGCTAATCCAAGTCCGTTGTCCAATCTCAAATTCCAGCGTCAGGAAAATTCGAGAAAATTGTGTGGAACATGGCCATATTTGGCCATAAGGGGTAAAATCAGGTATTCTGGAGAGTGAGCATTTCCTCCTTCACATGTGGCACCCGTCATGAGTTCAAAAAAGAAAATAACATTCAAACAGGCCTTGCTACATATTAGTGACAGATTCGGTGTGTTTGTGAACGAGATCTTGATGACGTCCATAGAATTTCTTGAAAGCAACTGTCAATCTTGCATGACCTTGTCGCAGCAGTAGAGACTCGAGAGTTGGGAACTTCGGTAAATAAAATATGAGTTTAATCGTTACATGGGCTACTTGTGAACTGTATATATATCCAGGTGTAAATATCATCGTTGATAGGGTTGCTATACATCTTGTTTGTCATGGGGAACTGGATGGCTATTACAAAGATAACCTTCAAAATATGTGTATCACACATGGAGAGATATACCATCTCCATATATAGGCTAGGTAGAGCATCGCACAAATCATTATGGTCATTTGTTATTTTAACCCTGGTTCATATGACTGATTATTGTTTGCTTAGCAACCACATGAAAACTCGATTGTTAGACTGCCTTTGGGTTTCTACAATCTTGTGATATAATATGCTTAATGTGTATGCCAAATTTAGATATTTATGGCAGATACCACGACCCAGGCGAGTTTCAAATCACAGCCAGTGCGTAAAACGTTATCCTGAGTTGACAATTTTCATAATTCAGCCCTTTGTTAGTACCCATATTGGACCCCCATTCATGGGTTATTCACACCATTGATTTTTCGTATTATAATAGGACCTATAGATAAAAAAAAACAGCCAAGAAACCCTTTGTTCCAAATATTTCAAACCTCGGCAATGTTTGGTCTTTTGTTGACTGGACTAATTGACGTCAGCATACGGAATGACCAGGAGTGAACTTGATGGTTCAAAACGGCAATTTTAGTGAACATTTTTAGTGTACAAAACAGTTTTGTGGCATAACACTGTTTATTTCTCCGGTAACCTAGGCCATGATTTTTTTAAGGAGGGGGGGGGGGGTGGGGGGTGGGGTGGAGAAGATATCACATGAGTTGCAAAATGGTGGGGAAGTATTTTCATCCTCAAGCGTATAAGTGGTCCAAGGATATTACAAAACAAAATTGTGGTAAAAATAACCAATAGTAATGTGCTTCGGGTTATAAACTATTGAATCTGAAAATACCCCCCATACCCCCCCCCCCCCCCTACCACCACCGTCCCCTGTGGTCCCCTCAGCGTGCCGGCCAAGTGCCTGAGCGATATCTCCCTCACGGAGACGTCCTTTATCCACGGGTCCCTGAACGTCCCGGGGCTGGCGGGACTCCTCTGCTTCTACGCGCTCGTGTTCGCCGTCGGAATCTTCGCGTCGTGGCGTAGTCGACGTCGGAGGGTCGACAGTAGGACTAATGACGTCATGCTGGCCGGGCGGAACATGAACGAGGTCATCGGAGTTTTCACTTTGGCAGGTCTGGGGATTTCCACATGTTCTCTGGTTCCACTTTTGTACTCTCGGGATTTTTATTTTGTATGGAGACAAAGGAATTTGAATTACGATTGATCTGAAATCTGATGGTAACATATAAACTTTTTATTATATGAGAATACTATCTCAGCATGTTTTAACAATGCGATGTTTTGAACAACATTGAGATCAATGATAATGGAGAAAGACTGAGTTTTATTGAATCGGCAAGTTTTTACACTCGACTTGACGTTGTCCGCCATGCAGCCACATGGGTGGGAGGCGACTTCCTGAACGGCACCGCGGAGTTTATCATCAACCCTTCCTACAGACTGGTCTGGTGTCAGGCGCCTTTCCTCTTCAGTTCCGCTCTTATCGTCAGTCTGTATCGCTCGCTCTAGCTTCTACATAGCATGAGATTATTTAATATCAGTCGTATTGATGACAAGCTGGTAGTATTTTAATGTTTCACCCACATACATGTGGAATATTATAAGTAATTAATCGTGCTCTTTTCCTGTGACACAATGTACATGCATGTTTAGTTCAAGGGAGTGTCAGGAACAGGTGTTGTTCATACCGTTTGAATATACCCCCCTTGTTAATTCTCCTCATCTTTCTGCTGCAGACGGTGTGTTTTTTGCCAAGAAGATGTGGAACGCTGGGTACGTGACGATGTTGGACCCGTTTGAAGTGAAGTTCGGTCAGGTTCAGACGGCTTTCCTCTACATTGCCACTCTGGTAGCCGAGGTCTCATTCGCGGCTCTCGCCTTTGCTGTACTCGGTGCGTGTCTCGAGCTTTCTCATCATGTTCTAGTCCTTCGTATGGTTAGACTTATAGGCCATGACTGTTACATCTAATCATGTTATAACAAGTCTTACACCTTTCCTAATACCATATTTTCTAATAATGGATGTAGCACACTATATTCAAAAGTTTGGAGGTACCATAAAAGTACATTATAATTTGAGATACACTTTTGTAAACATGCAATTCTCGTCTGTGATGTCTCATCCTGACACGCTATTTCCGTGATGTATACAGGGGGTCGGAAGCCCATGCGCATGCGCACGGAGTTAGACGGGTGTTGGACACTCGTCTAGTTTCAGTGTAATAGGTATCTAGGTATCACAAACTGGTGAACAAAAGTATCATCGTTTTCAGTTTTGTGTTGTGATCGTGTGTCTATATGATATGTTGTCTGGATGGAGACTGGAATGCTTGGTCAGAATGTTTGAATTAGCGAGCTTTGTGCCAAGAAAGCTTCACGTGTGGAATCATTGACACTCTGCTTGATGTTGATGTGGTGTAAACAATTGAGGAACTTACATGTATATTTCGTCATCTCTATTAATGAATATAAAAACATGTGTAGAATGATCTTCGATCTTCATTTTCAACGATCCTCATCACCATCTTACTTCGCTTCCATCAATTTATCCGGCCTTATTTATTCTGGTCTAACATTCTAACAATACGATACGTTTACATCATCCTCGTATTAATAAAAAAGAAATATTTCAACATAGACCAAAAGCTGATCAACGAATGCTCTGTAGGCCTAATCACTACCCAGGCCCAATCAACCTTCCATATTGCTCTCTCCCCAGGAGCCAGTCTGAACGTGATTGTCGGGATCAGTTTCCTGTGGGCAGTGATACTCTCGGCCCTGGTGGCCCTCGTGTACACGATACTCGGCGGGCTCTCGTCGGTCGCCTACACAGACGTCGTACAACTGGTCGGGATCATGTTCGGACTGGTAAGGTATTCTCTCGATCATTCCATTTTCATACACTTACGTTTGATGATATATCTCACTTCACATGGAGACTCATCAATTGATAGTTTTACCTCATTACTCTAATTTCTTGGATGGTGAATGATGACTTATTAGTAGAAATAATCTGTTTAAGTATTATTCCAAGCATCATTGGTGTCGTTGGTTAACAAAAAATGACGATATGAGCTGATGTTAACATAATTTCTCAAAATAACCGAATTTATCATATTCAGGACTCAATGTGTGTGATGAGATCCTGCGAATCTGCAAATATTATTATTATGACCAATAATTTGTATTCATTTTGTACTCCAAAGTCGGGAGGAGCGTATCAAAATTGAACCAAGACTGTTGTAAAATATTCTCACTTATTTTGAGTCCATGTCAAGCATAATGGATGAATGTCAAGCGTTATGGATGGACATTCAATATTACCCTTATCGACACATAAAGTTGTACACAAGTATCAAAAATATGGCCATGCAAATGATCATAGCATTCTGTGATCTCCTTCACACAACAGAAAACATACATGTGGGCCCGTACTTGAAAATGTATCAGCAAGATCTCCACAATATTATCTCTGATCGAGAAAGTGTCATATGTTTGAATTAGCCTGCGGGGGAATATCCTGGGTGACAATTAAAATTGACTGCTTTGTCAGTATAATATTGATATTCTAGCTGATTAGGATAAGTCATGCTGGTCTCTTTCCCGGGTGCATTGTCACAATATAGCTTATAACAACTCAACTCCTATACTACATTCACAGAATGTTTCCATCCGATAACAAAGTACAATATATGAATATATTTGTTGTGTATATAATGTGTTGCATCGATAAATACGGGGTATTTATTAGTACGGGTTACCAATATGGATGACAAATCAACAAAATGTAACGTTCAACGCCCGCGGCGCATAGGGCGCACGCGGCGGGCGTCGTAATTACTAGAACTACAACCAGGTAACAGTCCGTCCGGACAACATGAAAATAGATCTAGTTGCATGGCAGACATGGATTTGGTGTATTTATCAACCAGATCATGATGACGTTCATAGAATTTCTTAAACGCAGCTATAAGTCTTGGTAAACATGGTAAAACATATCCCTGTCGCAACAGTTTAGTACGGTGGCTCATATTCGCCAGATGGAGGAATGCACATTTTTCTTTACAGCGTTATAACGCTGTAATACAGTGTAATAACGCTCTAATTCACAGCGTAATAACGCTCAAATTTACAGCGTAATAACGCTCTAATTTACAGCGTAATTACGCTCTAATACAGCGTTATAACGCTGTGATACAGCATATGAACCCTGTGAATTAGAGCGTAATTACGCTGTAAATTAGAGCGTTATTACGCTCTATTACAGCGTTATAACGCTCTAATAGCGGTGTTTCAGTTTTAACGTCTAAAAGTACGTGTTTTATACACGATATCGCATAACCCAAAAGTACGTATACGGCTCGCATATTACAGGGGACCGTATCAAAACTCAAAAGTCGCATTTGAATCATGCAACGTGATTTTTTTACAGTGAGTTCGAAATAGCGACTTGACTGTAAGTAACCCTACTTTAAAATGATTCGGTTCTTTTTTTTTTACTAAAATATTGCTTCTCGGGAAACATTATTGTAAGCTCATTGGTTTCATACCATGTAACATTTCAGTTCACATTTCAGTTCATACATGTATAATCAGGAATGTTACACAAGTATGATATGGATGATGTCATCAAAAAATAATATAGGAATACAGTTGAATATTGATTGAAAACTGTAAAATAGTACTACATAGCGTATACAAAGCATTACATGGTGTAGCTTCGTAAAGGCGGTTAAACACCGCGCTACCTTGACGCCTCATTTTATTGTAATGGAAATCCGCACGAATGCCTCCCTATTTCATACATCATAATGAGAAAGACGGTAACACGTACTTCACGGTTGCAAAAAGGCATATTTAGGTATATATTCTGCGGTAAACAATAACAAACAATGTAAAAATCAAATTAAATTTCTTTAAATTGCTCTTTTGAAATGCGAAAATAGTTTCTGGTATTTGTCCGGGTATTCTTCCAGTTCCCGTACCGGCCTATATTCACCAAGGTGGTTTAGTGGAAGGATACAAAAGACGATGCGCAGAGCCCAAAATTGGTGTCTTCTTGTAACTCTATTGGCCTTCTTATCATCCTTTTTTTTTATCAGAAAATACTTTGAATAGCCTATGTCCACGTCTCAAAGTTGCAGGAGGAAAACGTACCTATTTTTTACGGACATGAGCTAAGTTCTTAACACAAACGTCAGTACTCGGTGTGTACAGAAAAAAATTGGTACCGTTTCTAAAATGACACGGCCGTCAAGAAACGTTGACATCGCCGTAAACGGTCGCGCGGCTTCAGTGTGTAACCGCCTTAAGATATAACTATCGATTGCACAGACATGTATCCGTGATCAATTACTTGCTGTTCATTTCGTGTATCCCATCGATATGTATATCTGTTGCAATTCACTGAAAAAATCTTGTGCCGCAGATCAGTGTCGCACAAGTAAATGTCAGAGGATTTTTTGTATAGCAAATACCGTCAATGTTCAGCTGTCGGTAACGTTGTTACAAGGGTGTTCTGTATTACTGTTCTGTATTACTGTTTTCTGTATTCGTTATTGAAAAAAAACGAGAGTTAAAGTGATATTGGCAGGGAAACTATTTTTTCCAAATCAATTACATATATGCCTGTTGTCTCAGAAAAATATGTTACAAAACGAACTATGCTTGATCAGATGGATAAATCAAGCATTTCACAGTACAGCAGCCGTTTTTTCTTTTGTTTTGTGCGCCACTCAGAGTTACCTCTGACTTAACCTATTTCACGCTCGATTGGCTCCGACATACACGAGTAAGCTGGAATCGCATTGCATCACGGGATATGAACCACCGAGAATGGAGGTAATGAAAACAAACTCAAACTACCTCCACCAGAAACTCGCAACGAAATCAATTAGAAAGGGACGTATGTTTGGGCATACAAGTGCAGATATGTAACTGTATGTGATTGTTTTCTTCGTTCAATCAGAAAGGTATGAAAAAAAATCCATAACTTACTGCCAATATCACTTTAACCTCCCACAGTAATAAATGAACACATTACACTATTTATTGCTGTGCAAGGCAAAAGGCAAAATTCCATGATGGCTGTCCGAGTGTCCCATACGTGAGTGTCGGTACCTGTAATGCACGCTTTGGATGCGATACTTTTGATACGACCCCCTGCTATATGCGAGCCTTATACGTACTTTTGGGTTAGGCGATAACGCCTATGACCCGCGTATCTTTAGACGTTAAAATTGAAACACCGCTATTACAGCGTTATAACGCTCTAATTTATAGCGTAATTACGCTCTGATTTACAGCGTAATTACGCTCTAATTACAGCGTTGATACGCTGTATTAGGGTAGTTTCACCAGCCCGTCTATTCATTTAGTCGTACTCTAATAGTCGGAGTCGTTAAGGGACAGCGCATAAAAACACAAATTTGTCAATTCCAATGCACGGGTACACTGCCTGGGAATTGTTTCGCACCAATGTTGGTGTATATATGTTGCCCGATGCGTATACGGTGTAGATACATATACTAGTACATAGAGTACGTTCTCACTACCTGTATCCTGTATTGTATCGTAATGTCAATGCGCCTGGAGAATGAAATGCATGAGTAGTACTCGTTTTGATAGTCACGATAGTCATATCGCTCATTGTGCCTACAGACGATTATATCGCACAGCTGGTGAGGATCGACGGAATTAATCTTTTACACACATTACATACTTTCTCGTGCACAACAGGCACAAGCCAATGTATACCTATTATTTGCTTGAATAACTCAAGGACGGCCATAATTATTTTCTGGAGAATACAACACGAGTGTTATAAATTGTTGGTTCGTGGACCCCGCAGAACATGTGCGCTTCAATTATTATATTCGTCTCTGGTTGTGGTATTGACCTGAAAGTATGCGATAATTTTGGCGGATATCCATGTAAATTGATGGAATTGTTGTAGTCGAAAGTTTTGATTTATGAAGTCAGTCTACAGTGCACGTAGGCTGAATAATCCAGTGTAGACATAATTGATACGCATAACAGATAGGGAAATATATATCCATAACTTGAATGCAATAAACAAATGCTGACTCATTGATATGTATTGACTTTGTAATAGTCATTTGGAATATATATTCATGCCATATATACATGAAACACAATGTGAGGGGAAATATATTAAACCTGATAACTCAACGACTGCAGCCCTGTTTATATCTTAAGAGAATCTTTAACAATAAAGGCTAATAATAATGTAATTAATACCAACAAAAATGTTATGATGCCAATTAAAAACCTTAAATGGAACATTCAGCAGAATAAAAGCCAGACCAAATATGTCACTCCAGAAATACACTGGAGTCATCAGGGAAAACAGTATGCATTGTGTATCTTAACCCCTCATACTCTTACACCTGATCGAAATATAGACTAGTATACAATTGTTCAATAACTTATGAAAACTAATCCATAACAAATCCCATCAATTAAGTGTATGATAAGTCCATAAGTACCGAATTTCAAGCCAAAACGCCACTGACTTGATGCTGTTGGACTGTTTCAGGGTGCATGTGGGGACCTACATGCTTTTAAAGACATCAACAGATTAATTAAATTCACCGACTATACTCTTTGACAAAAGTCTGGAATCACTCTTTTAAACTATTATATAGTAAGGTAATTCATGATTTTTATGGTCATAAAACCGTTCAAGGTTTTATTTGGCCAGTGATCTTATGTACTGTACATGTACATTTGGCATGCTGTAGTAATACTAGAATACTAGGTACTGTACCTATCAAAAATATTCGTTGTCGTATTTTGAGTTTGAAACATGATTCCCAAATGGAGCAATAGAAGGACGGTCGCTAGGATACCTAGGGCAGACAACTGAGAAGCTCTACATGTTCAAAAGTCAATGTCAAGCTTGTATCCCAAGTAACGGAGCATCAACACGTTACTGATTGGCGTTAAGTTTAGGACACTTAAAAATCTTACAAATTTCGTAATGGTAATGTGATGATGTCACACCTTGATTGTAGCTCCCTGAATGTTATGACATGTTGCTTCACATTGTTATACATGAAATAAACTAGTTAATAATGATAGACTTGAGTTTCTTTTATACTGTCACTCAATTTATTTTATGTTGTAAAATATTTGACTATTTCCTAAATCTGTTAGGTGATTCCAGACTTTTGTCAAAGGGTGTATCACTATACAAAAACGCACACTCAGTGTATATCCAATCACATTTGCAGTGAACAGTGTCAATGCAGTGAGACATGAGTTTTTGACACGGTCCCGTTCCAGTGACTGACTCGGAGTCGTACCTACGACTATAAAAGAGTCGTGCTGGTGAAACTACCCTAGTAGGTTGTCATTTGCAATGAACGGTTACACTGCCAGGGAGTTGTGTCGGACCAATGTTGGTGTATATGTTACCCGATGCGTACGATGTATATACAGATACATAGAGTACGTTCACGCCAGTGTGTCTTTGGATACTTAAAGCTCCTTACTTGGTCTTTGTTGTTATTGCAAAATGTATTTTACGTTTGCTTTTCGCATCATCAAAATCTAGTAGTATTGGTGGTTAGAGATTGATACTTCTTACATTGTAATGTCTACGCGCCTGAAGAATAAAATGCATGAGTAGTACTCGTTTTGTTTTCACGATAGTCCTATTGCTCATTGTGCCTACAGACGATTGTATCGCACAGTTGGGGAGGGTCGATTGAATTTATCTTTACAAACATTACATCTTTTACATCTCGTGCATAATGTACCTATTATTCATGTAAATAATCAAGTGCCCAACGACCAACTGCCTCTTTCTAATATCCACAGACATGGATGGCCGGGCTTATTTAAATATGTCACATGGATATCACCACTTCATTTTTGGGGATTTATAAGATCAGCCTTCAGTAAACGTAGGCTGAATAATCCAGTGTAGGCCTAATTGATACTCATAAGAGAGTAACTTGAATGCAATGAACAAATCCAGAATCATTGACATGTATTGATATTGTACTAGAGTCGTTTGTGATAGACGCCTCTGTAGTATACAGACAACTGTATACTATAGTATAATTCAGTATTCATGAGGGACTAGGCTATTATTACACACCGTTTTCCCCGATGAAGCCTTTTTATGTTTTTGTTTAATGTTCAATTATGTTAAGATTTCCATTTTAGGCTTTTTATTGGCATCGTCAAAATCTTGTGATGTTGGTTTTAATTACATGAATATTTATTAATATTGTTATTCATTCTCTCAAGAGATAAACAAGCCTGCAAACCTTGGATTATCAGGTATATGTTACTTAAACCACGTTTCCCAAAATTATGGGCTTCAGGTAGTATATGGCATGAATATATATAATGAAACGACTTTATTACAATACAATCATGTCAATGATACTTGATTCTGGATACTTAGTATGTTTCTTGCATTCAAGTTATGCATATATATTTCCCTATCTCTTATGAGTATCAATTAGGCCTACACTGGATTATTCAGACTACGTGCACTGTAGGCCGATCTTATAAATCACCAAAAATAAATTGTGGTGATATCCATGTGAATGATGTGACATATTTAAATAAGCCCGGCCGTCCATGTCTGCGGATATTAGAAAGAGTCAGTCAGTCGTTGGGCAGTTGGTTATTTACATAAATAATAGGTATACATTGGTTTGAGCCTGCTTGTGCACGAGAAAATTCTGTAATGTTTGTAAAGATAAATTCAATCGATCCTCCCCAACTGTGCGATGGAATCGTCTGTAGGCACAATGAGCAATATTACTATCCTGAAAACAAAACGAGTACTACTCATGCATTTTATTCTCCAGGCGCGGAGACATTACAATGTAAGTATCAATCTATCACCACCAACAAAACCAAACTCCGATGATGCAAATAGCAAACGTAAAATACAACATTTTGCAATAAAAACAAAGCCCAACCAATTAGCTCATCCAAAGACACACTGGTGTGAACGTACTATATGTATCTGTAAATACATCGTACGCACCGGGTAACACATGTACACCAACATTGGTCCGACACTGTGACCAGGCAGTGTAACCGTGCATTACAAATGACAACTTTGTGGCTTTATGCGCGGTCCCTTAACGACTCGACTATTGGAGTACGACTAAATGAATGGACGGGCTGGTGAAACTACCCTAATAGGGTAGTTTCACCAGCACGACTATTTTATAGTCGTATGTACGACTCCGAGTCAGTCACTGGAACGGGACCGTGTCAAAAACTCATGACTCACTGCATTGACACTGTTCACTGCAATTGAGTTTGGATAGGCACGGAAATCTAAGTGCGCCTATACGGATGATAATAATCGGCAAATTTAATTTATCTGTATTGAAGCCTATAAAAGCAGGTAGACGCCAACACACATCCTGGAACAGTGCAATATCATCAACTATGTGGCCTTTTAGCTTGTGACATGACACTCTTGTACTTATCATACACTTGTCTGATGGAGTTTATTTTGGATTTATGAACAGTTTCCATATGTTTTTCGATAGTTATATACTTGTCGAATATCGTCATTTGTACAGTGTGAACGATTGTATACATTGCTGATGACGCCAGAATATTTTTAGATTAAAATGTCTCAATGATTCTGGATTCGCTTATCGCAGTCAAGTTATGTATGTATATTTTTCTATATCCTATGAGTATCAATCAAGCCCATACTGAATTATTCAGCATATGTATACATATAACACATATCTCATTAATCGAAGTTTTTTGCTGCAATAATGCCACATAAATATCTGCCATAGTTGTCGCATATTTTAATCTGAATACCGCAAACAGATAAGAATACAATAGTGGAATCGCTCACCCGCTCTGCCCACTGATACTGTATACCGAAAGGATTTTGGAACCTTGGAATAACAGTTGCTCATTAAATTTGATCTGCGTGATTTGGTAACCCACCAGTTTTAAGGCTCCTATTGTATTCTCCAGAAATTGTGATAATGTCAATGTGGGATAATTACAAAAGCCCATGTCTGTCTATATTAGAAAGAGGCAAACAAACATTACACAGTTCGATGGTTACGTATAGGGCATTAGGACAGGCTTGAACCCAATGGTTTTAAACTTTACCCCCCCCCCTCCCCCCAATTCTTTCATACTTACGATGTTGAAAAATCTGTCGGAAATTATATTCCAAAACGAAACATGTGGAGCATATGTACAATTTAGTGGGCAATCCTATTTCTCTATGATAATCAATGACAATGATGAGTTGAATAGTGGCACAAAATGATAAATATAGATAAAAAGAACATCTGGTGTGTAATAAAGAACACTTTTCTATCATAACCAATTGTCATTCCGGATCCTGAGTATGGGAAATTAGTTGGTAATAAATTGCCCACGTTATTGTACATCCTAGCCAAACAGGTTTGTGCAAGCCGTGCAAAGATATCATACAGTTCATGTAATGTAGTATTTTAGTATTTTATTTTATTGTGAAATCTCAGGCGGTCGAATTCAGCAGGCCAAATGTCGATGGCGGCAGGGTAGGGAGGGATCTAGGGTAGTTTGAGAACGAGAAAAATCGGCCCTTGTAGCGCAGCTTTTCTTCTAAATTCAATGAAGATTAAAAATGTGCCAGACGGATTAAATATGGTATACATTCAACGGTTGAGTAGTAATAGTAGAGTAAGGCGCGCTACTTGGTCCGAAAAATCTGTAATGTTTATACGGATAAACTCCATCGGTACTCCCCAACTCTGCGGTGTAATCGTCTTAGTCACAATGAGCATTAGTACTATCGTGAAAACAAAACGAGTACTACTCATGCCTGATATCACTCTATATACATGTTGTATCAATATAATATAGCATAGAAATTTCAATATATTACTGGGTGAAGTGTGAACGTACTCCAAGTATCTATACACATCATATGCTTTGAACAACAGATACACGAAAATTCGTCTGAGACAACTCCCTGGCAGTGTAACCGTGCATTGGAAATGTCGATTTTGTGGTTTTATGCGCGGTCCCTTAACGACTACGACTATTGGAGTACGACTATGAGAATAGACGGGCTAGTGAAACTATCCTAATAGGGAAACTACCCTAATAGGGTAGTTTCACCAGCCCGTCTATTCTCATAGTCGTACTCCAATAGTCGTAGTCGTTAATAGGGTAGTTTCACCAGCCCGTCTATTCTCATAGTCGTACTCCAATAGTCGTAGTCGTTAAGGGACCGCGCATAAAGCGACTAAATTGACATTTCCAATGCACGGTTACACTGCCAGGGAGTTGTCTCGGACCAATATTGTTGTATGTGTTGCTCAATGCATATGATGTTTACATGTATAAACAGAGTACGTGCACATCTCCATTCTGTGATATCCACTGACACAGGAGAAGTGATATCACTTTCACGCCTCGTAAAGATGGTTATATCACCTCGAGTGCGAGTCATTTACCACATCCTAGTGGTTTATATTGAAAATTCAATGCGCCTGGAGTGCACTGATAGTAAGGGATACATTGATATATAGAGCGATACCATACATGAGTAGTATACTTGTTTTGTTTTCCCATAAGTACTATTACTCATTGTGCCTAAGAGATTATATCGCAGAGTTGGGAGTATCGATGGAGTTTATCCTTACAAACATTACATAATTATGTTCCTCGTGCTCAAACCACTCTACACCGCCCCCCCCCCCCCTTCCCCTCCCCCACACCCGCCGCCATGGGCTCCTGCTGAATTCGACTGCCTAAGATGTCCCATTAAAATAAATAAAACAGTAACAGTAATGTACTATATGATATCTTTGCACGGCTTGCATAAACATGTTTGCTGTGGAATATAATTTTCGAAAGATTTTTTGGAAAGAAACGACGACTGTCGTGAATTGGAGGGGGGGGGGGGAGGGGTAGAAGGTCGAACCCATGGGGCTCAAGCCCGCTTAATATGTATGTAAATATCTAACTGTCTGATGTCTGATTGCCTCTTTCTAATATCGACAGGCATGGGCTTATACAGTGGGGTCCTTTAGTCTTTGACCACCCTGAAATTATCCCTTTTTCTAAAACCTATCATTAAAATATGATATATTTCATCTAAGTTATCTGTTTTTTGTTCTTTCAGTCACTCTCATGTATGTAAACACAATTAACATCAGATATTCAGAAAGTTTGATTGTGCAACATGAGAATATTTGATTAATTTTGGGGTAAAAACACTAAATTTGAATGTTTTTAAATTTGCTTGGGGAAAATGATGGGATGCGAATAATAAAAGGATTGGGGTGCAATGTGGTTCGTGATTGTGTGTCTGTCAATATCAGTTTCATTGCAACCTCGTATCTTAATGTGTTTCACAAATTTAAGACAAGTTGGAGACATATTAATGAATATGTAACATTTCAGTATTTATCTAAGTTTGTTGTGAAAATTTGTTGATTTTACCGAAATAAACCTTCTTGTATCATTTTGAGATACATTTCTATGAATATAAACAGAGGATTCAGCTTTAGAGTCCGCAAGTAATAAACACAGTTTTCTATTGTACGCTAATTATGATGACACACTCAAGATGGTCTAAGACTTTTGGACCCCACTGTATAGTTTTCTATCTCCTATGAGTAGGCCTACTAGTAACAATAAGGCCTACACTGGATTATTCAATATAGGTACACTGAGAACACATCTCGTATTATCGATACTTTTCACTGCAACAATGCCATTCACATAAATATCTGCCAAAATTATCAATATTTTAATGTGACTACCACAAACAGGTAAAAACACAATAGTGGAATCTCTCATATGGGCTTACCCGCTCTGCCCATTCAATACTGTATACCGGAAGTATATTGCTCATTATATTCGATCTGCGTGGTCTAGTACGGTAATCCAACAGTTTATAAGGCTCGTGTTGTATTCTCCAGAAACTGTGGTAAATGGCAATGTGGTATAATAATTATATAAGCCCATGCCTGTCGATATTAGAAAGTGGCAATCAGACATTAGATAGTTAGATATTTGCATAATAATAGGCGGGCTTGAGCTCCATGGGTTCAAACTTCTAACCTCCCCCCCCCCCCCCCCCTCCAATTCACGACAGTCGTCGTTTTTTTAAAAAAAAAATCTGTCGAAAATTATATTCCACAAGAAACATGTTTATGCAAGCCGTGCATATTATGCAAGATATCATGCAAAGATATCATATTACTGTTACTGTTTTTTTTTTTTTTTTTTTTAGTGGGATATCTCAGGCAGTCGAATTCAGCAGGTGTCCATGGCGGGGGGGGGGGGGGGGTTGAGTGGTTTGAGCGCGAGGAACATACTTATGTAATGTTTGTAAGGATAAACTCCATCGATACTCCCAACTCTGCGATATAATCTCTTAGGCACAATGAGTACTAGTACTTATGGGAAAACCAAACAAGTATACTACTCATGTATGGTATCACTCTATATATCAATGTATCCCTTACTATCAGTGCACTCCAGGCGCATCGAACTTTCAATATAAACCACTAGGATGTGGTAAATGACTTAGTCGCCGTTGATATCACTACTTATTTTATCGTAATCTCGAGACTCGCACTCGAGGTGATATAACCATCTTTTCGAGGCGTGAAAGTGATATCACTTCTCCTGTGTCAGTGGATATTACAGGATGGAGGTGTGAACGTACTCTGTGTATATATGTACACATGATATGCATTGAGCAACGCATACACCAACATTGGTCCGAGACAACTCCCTGGCAGTGTAACCGTGCATTGGAAATATCGATTTTGTGGTTTTATGCGCGGTCCCTTAACGACTACGACTATTGGAGTACGACTATGAGAATAGACGGGCTGGTGAAACTACCCTATTAGAGCGTTATTACGCTGTAATTTAAAGGGTTAGTTCCTAGTAAACATAAAGTTGTCAAAACAAATAAAATTAAGTATAAATTGATTGATGGTGGTGTACTGATTCAGAATCGCCCATTTGTGGATTTTATTTTCCATCCTATATGCGCTCTATATGTCAATAATGACATGTCTGCGGCCGCCCCCTCTTTCCGGGATTATGAATGCGCGATCCCTTGTGACGTCATCGGTTGTACAACTTGTCAACACGTGTCGTTCGCCTCAAACACTGTGTTCAGCCAAACGCCGAGAAAATGCATCTAGGTTAGTAACCAGAATGAAAATAAGCGATAATAATCATTATTATGTATTAATGTAAATCATAGACACAGTAGAATATATAAAATTGCTCCCAAGTTGTCGATTTGGGGTTGAAGTGGGCGATGATAGGTGCGGGACAATTCGTGCGCGATAGGGTTTTTGACGGGGCGTAGATCTGTCAATAATTCATTGATCTGAATTTTGTAAGCGGTGTTTAGAAGACATTTATCCATACAAGAAAATCTTGCAGTTTCATTCGTTTTCCTCTAGTAGTTCGTCCACAATCGTAAATTTAAAACGCTGATTCGTACGATGTGATTTTCCTTATTTCTGACAGTCGGCGTCCTCATCCATGATGCGAGTTTTTTTTTTTCATGGAATGTCTACCGCAGTTTCCAGCTTTTCTATAATATTTTCGTATATATTCTGTATATTTTATCATATAGATCTGGAATTTATTTATCATATATATTAATCGTGGTCATTTGCGCACTCTAGAGTAGAGACTAGATCTAGTCTAGACTAGAACTATATGGAAATTATTGGATCACGAGAAGGATTAGGGATGATTATTTTATACTAGGAATTTGGATACCGCCAAACAGCACGCATGCAACAAATATCAGTATATATCAAAATTTATACCTGAAAAGCCATACCTCTACATAATGCAGTCTAGATATGGGGCTAGTATGTATAGCTAAGAGTCAGACATACCTACTGGTGTTTTAACAGATAAATTTATATTACAGTTTCAAACCAGTTGTCCGTGGAGAAAAATGGAGTTGCGTTGTCGGTGGTTGCACTGACCAACACGATTGAGACTTTTTATTCACACAAGTCCATACATGTTCAGCGGCCATCTTCAACGCCCCCCCCCCCCCTCACCACCACCACCACAGGAGGTACCACAACTTCAACCACTGGACAATCTTTCACTGAGGTACTTATTGCTGGATAAAGATTACATCATTCGAAATAAACTGCACCATGAAATGTGTAGGTAAATGAAGTAAGCGGTGTGAGTGTTTGCAGTAAAAAATTCTTCGTAGATCTGGTAATGTTTCATATCATACAATTTCAATCATATAAAAAATGATCTCATAGCTACTCATTTTCATTCGAGGCAATAAAATACTGTGACGAAAGCAGTAAAACACGACCATTTCTCACTTATGATGATTATTAATCCATAAATTAACTAATGCTTTGCTAAATTAACTAATGCATTGCTTTCCATTTAAAGAAGATGGTGCTGGAACTGGTCCTGTAAAGTTGGGGGTATGTGACGCGACAGCCTCTCATAGAATACAAGTACTTCACACTGAAGTTGGGAAGGTGATAAATTTGCTATCAATTGTAAAACAAAACATTAAAAAATTAGAAACACGTTTTCACACACTGTCTGACCCTGATAACGAATTTTGTCTTTGGATAAACTTTGTGGTCGGCTCTGTTTCTATTCCAAAATTGTATTTTAGATTTGGTGTTCAATTGGCATCATCAAAATCTGGTTGTATTGCTTGTAATATGTTGATACTTACACCAAGCACAAAAACAGATGTATTCACAATCACTGGTACACAAATCCATTTGCAATTTTTAATACTAAATTCGATAATGACAAAATGAATCACAAAAATCTACTTTGTATTTTCAGGTACAGTACTGGCTGCTGTGAGAAGGAGAGACCTCGTGAAGCATGCGCAAGTTGGAAACAGCACTTTGTTGTCACATACAGCAGTATGCAGATGTCAAGGCGATGCTATTCCATACATATATGCAACACACTGATTTTTGCTTTGAAAAATAGAAAATTTGATTTTCACATACTAATTAGTATGTATTTTTGTTTTATTATAACTTAGGTAGGGATGCATGAATAGTTTGATCTGCATATAAAATATAGAGTTACAATATTGCCAAGTAATTGTGTTATATGGATCATTATAATATTCATGTTTGTTTTATACATTCTAAACATTGTACTGACAGTACAGCGGCAAAATGCATTTTCAAATGTATGGATACTAGTAAGTTTGGATATCCTCAAGGTCTCATGACTACTGTATATAACAAAATGTAGTTGTATGCACTTTGCATCGAGTTGTAATTTTTTGTATGGATTATAGTAGAGTATGAAATTCATATAACGTCAGAGAATAAAAGGTATCATTTATGTCCTTTGTTTCTGGATTTTTTTAATCTTCTAATTCCTAAGCCTACGTTTGGAACTAAATGCTGCCCTGGGTACGTCGGCGTTTGTTGTGACCTCAAGGATACCAGTAACACACATGATACACAAAGAAACATTTCATCACTTTAACTGTTGGTCGATATAACATTTCCATGCAAAATGATATTATTATTGACATGTTTTAGTAAGAAAATTTTTGCAAGGAAATGACGTGAAAAAACAATTTGACTGTAACTACATTTGACTACATGGAAAAAAATACAGCTGGACCGCCAGTGGACGTTGGACCACAAAAGTATTCTAAATGCTTAGTGTCCATATATGGAAAAAATACAGCTGGACCGCCAGTGGACTTTGGACCACAAAAGTATTCTAAATGCTTAGTGTCCATATATGGAAAAAATACAGCTGGACCGCCAGTGGACTTTGGACCACAAAAGTATTCTAAACGCTTAGTGTCCATATATGGAACATGCAGTCGTCATAATACCGGCCGGCACCCTGCATGCAGCAGTCACCATAACTTTTCATCGAGTTGTATTTTTTTGCCTTTTAAATCTGTCCGAGAGGGGGGTGGGCGGTCGTATGACTACACGCATGACATTGTTTCGAGTGTGGTATGTGTTTTTTCAGCCTTCACCACATTTCCAGGGTTCCTGAAGTCTGCATACTAGTATATTGGTATTGTATTCCCCTGCTTATCCTGTAACATCTATAGTATCTAGTTCAAAGCGCTCGAAGCATCCCTACAGCAGGGATAGAAATTACTGCCGGCCCTTCAGTCCTGGACCACCAAATATCTAGTTGGGCTGGCATCAATTTTTCATTCTTTTGACATCACTGATAAATGAAAATGAACTGGGAACCTGTAAGCATTTATAATAAAATGAAGACGTCCATGGATGGGAGGGAGTGGTTCTCCAGACCCCCCCCCCCCCCCCGGTGCATGTCCCGTTGGTTGTTAGGCCTACTGCTCGATTCTGCCACGTGCACGTGTGGAACGCACGGCTCAAACTCACGGCCAAACAGTACTGCCCGTATTCGCTAACATCGTTCTAATCATCGATAATGCTGACAGTCTAGCTGCTAGATTCATCATTTAATTTGGATACCAAATTCCACTCGCAAAAACAAGATTCATAAACATTTTAGTGTGAAAAGTTAGAACCAAGTCGAGATGCCAAAACGGATTGCCGGTGTTTGTTTGCATGTACCACATGGTCAATAAGTCTTCGATTTGAATTCTGTAAACGATGTTTTGAAGACAATCAACCGTACAACTGATATGTGCAGTTTTATTCATTTCTCTCGGATAGTTCATCCACAATCCCAGTCAAACTGTCAAACGATACTGGATTGCCGGCGTTTGTTCACATGTAGGGGCACATGCACTTGTACAACTTATGACGTCACAAGTTTGTGATCGCTACACATGACGTAAAGTCCGGGCGGCAGTTGAAAACGTCAAAAACATCTGAAAATCCACATGATTTCTGTATTAAATCGATCGTAGTTCCATTTTAAATAAAGATATCGGCATTTGGGTTACATATTTCAATAGCTTAATATTCCCGCTTCTTGAATACGATGATATTTCAATGAATTCATTGAAACTTAGACCACGAGGTCGATTCAAACGAAGGTGGGGTATGCTACGTACACTAGGAACTGACCCTTTAAGCGTAATTATCCTGTATTAGAGCGTTATAACGCTGTAATTTACAGCGTAATTACGCTCTAATTACAGCGTTATTATTACGCTGTATTAGAGCGTTATTACGCTGTAATTTAAGCGTTATTACGCTGTAATTAGAGCATAATTACGCTGTAAATTAGAGCGTAATTATGCTCTAATTACAGCGTTATTACGCTGTATTAGAGCGTTATTACGCTGTAATTTAAGCGTTATTACGCTGTAATTAGAGCGTCATTACACTGTAAATTAGAGCATAACTACGCTCTAATTACAGCGTTATTACGCTGTATTAGAGCGTTATAACGCTCTAATACAGCGTTATAACGCTCTAATTTATAGTGTAATTACGCTCTAATCCACAGCGTTATAACGCTCTAATAGGGTAGTTTCACCAGCCCGTCCATTCATTTAGTCGTACTCCAATAGTCGGAGTCGTTAAGGGACCGCGCATAAAGCCACAAAGTTGTCATTTGTAATGCACGGTTACACTGCCTGGTCACAGTGTCGGACCAATGTTGGTGTACATGTGTTACCCGGTGCGTACGATGTATTTACAGATACATAGAGTACGTTCACACCAGTGTGTCTTTGGATGAGCTAATTGGTTGGGCTTTGTTTTTATTGCAAAATGTTGTATTTTACGTTTGCTATTTGCATCATCGGAGTTTGGTTTTGTTGGTGGTGATAGATTGATACTTACATTGTAATGTCTCCGCGCCTGGAGAATAAAATGCATGAGTAGTACTCGTTTTTGTTTTCAGGATAGTAATATTGCTCATTGTGCCTACAGACGATTCCATCGCACAGTTGGGGAGGATCGATTGAATTTATCTTTACAAACATTACAGAATTTTCTCGTGCACAAGCAGGCTCAAACCAATGTATACCTATTATTTATGTAAATAACCAACTGCCCAACGACTGACTGACTCTTTCTAATATCCGCAGACATGGACGGCCGGGCTTATTTAAATATGTCACATCATTCACATGGATATCACCACAATTTATTTTTGGTGATTTATAAGATCGGCCTACAGTGCACGTAGTCTGAATAATCCAGTGTAGGCCTAATTGATACTCATAAGAGATAGGGAAATATATATGCATAACTTGAATGCAAGAAACATACTAAGTATCCAGAATCAAGTATCATTGACATGATTGTATTGTAATAGAGTCGTTTCATTATATATATTCATGCCATATACTACCTGAAGCCCATAATTTTGGGAAACGTGTTTTAAGTAACATATACCTGATAATCCAAGGTTTGCAGGCTTGTTTATCTCTTGAGAGAATGAATAACAATATTAATAAATATTCATGTAATTAAAACCAACATCACAAGATTTTGACGATGCCAATAAAAAGCCTAAAATGGAAAACTTAACATAATTGAACATTAAACAAAAACATAAAAAGACTTCATCGGGGAAAACAGTGTGTAATAATAGCCTAGTCCCTCATGAATACTGAATTATACTATAGTATACAGTTGTCTGTATACTACAGGGGCGTCTATCACAAACGACTCTAGTACAATATCAATACATGTCAATGATTCTGGATTTGTTCATTGCATTCAAGTTACTCTCTTATGAGTATCAATTAGGCCTACACTGGATTATTCAGCCTACGTTTACTGAAGGCTGATCTTATAAATCCCCAAAAATGAAGTGGTGATACCCATGTGACATATTTAAATAAGCCCGGCCATCCATGTCTGTGGATATTAGAAAGAGGCAGTTAGTCGTTGGGCACTTGATTATTTACATGAATAATAGGTACATTATGCACGAGATGTAAAAGATGTAATGTTTGTAAAGATAAATTCAATCTACCCTCCCCAACTGTGCGATACAATCGTCTGTAGGCACAATGAGCAATAGGACTATCGTGAAAACAAAACGAGTACTACTCATGCATTTTATTCTTCAGGCGCGTAGACATTACAATGTAAGAAGTATCAATCTCTAACCACCAATACTACTAGATTTTGATGATGCGAATAGCAAACGTAAAATACATTTTGCAATAAAAACAAAGACCAAGTAAGGAGCTTTAAGTATCCAAAGACACACTGGCGTGAACGTACTCTATGTATCTGTATATACATCGTACGCATCGGGTAACATATACACCAACATTGGTCCGACACAACTCCCTGGCAGTGTAACCGTTCATTGCAAATGACAACCTACTAGGGTAGTTTCACCAGCACGACTCTTTTATAGTCGTAGGTACGACTCCGAGTCAGTCACTGGAACGGGACCGTGTCAAAAACTCATGTCTCACTGCATTGACACTGTTCACTGCAAATGTGATTGGATATACACTGAGTGTGCGTTTTTGTATAGTGATACACCCTTTGACAAAAGTCTGGAATCACCTAACAGATTTAGGAAATAGTCAAATATTTTACAACATAAAATAAATTGAGTGACAGTATAAAAGAAACTCAAGTCTATCATTATTAACTAGTTTATTTCATGTATAACAATGTGAAGCAACATGTCATAACATTCAGGGAGCTACAATCAAGGTGTGACATCATCACATTACCAATGCGAAATTTGTAAGATTTTTAAGTGTCCTAAACTTAACGCCAATCAGTAACGTGTTGATGCTCCGTTACTTGGGATACAAGCTTGACATTGACTTTTGAACATGTAGAGCTTCTCAGTTGTCTGCCCTAGGTATCCTAGCGACCGTCCTTCTATTGCTCCATTTGGGAATCATGTTTCAAACTCAAAATACGACAACGAATATTTTTGATAGGTACAGTACCTAGTATTCTAGTATTACTACAGCATGCCAAATGTACATGTACAGTACATAAGATCACTGGCCAAATAAAACCTTGAACGGTTTTATGACCATAAAAATCATGAATTACCTTACTATATAATATTTTAAAAGAGTGATTCCAGACTTTTGTCAAAGAGTATAGTCGGTGAATTTAATTAATCTGTTGATGTCTTTAAAAGCATGTAGGTCCCCACATGCACCCCGAAACAGTCCAACAGCATCAAGTCAGTGGCGTTTTGGCTTGAAATTCGGTACTTATGGACTTATCATACACTTAATTGATGGGATTTGTTATGGATTAGTTTTCATAAGTTATTGAACAATTGTATACTAGTCTATATTTCGATCAGGTGTAAGAGTATGAGGGGTTAAGATACACAATGCATACTGTTTTCCCTGATGACTCCAGTGTATTTCTGGAGTGACATATTTGGTCTGGCTTTTATTCTGCTGAATGTTCCATTTAAGGTTTTTCATTGGCATCATAAAATTTTTGTTGGTATTAATTACATTATTATTAGCCTTTATTGTTAAAGATTCTCTTAAGATATAAACAGGGCTGCAGTCGTTGAGTTATCAGGTTTAATATATTTCCCCTCACATTGTGTTTCATGTATATATGGCATGAATATATATTCCAAATGACTATTACAAAGTCAATACATATCAATGAGTCAGCATTTGTTTATTGCATTCAAGTTATGGATATATATTTCCCTATCTGTTATGCGTATCAATTATGTCTACACTGGATTATTCAGCCTACGTGCACTGTAGACTGACTTCATAAATCAAAACTTTTGACTACAACAATTCCATCAATTTACATGGATATCCGCCAAAATTATCGCATACTTTTAGGTCAATACCACAACCAGAGACGAATATAATAATTGAAGCGCATATGTTCTGCAGGGTCCACGAACCAACAATTTATAACACTCGTGTTGTATTCTCCAGAAAATAATTATGGCCGTCCTTGCCTATCGATATCAGAAAAAGGCAGTCAGACGTTGAACAGATAGTTATTCAAGCAAATAATAGGTATACATTGGCTTGTGCCTGTTGTGCACGAGAAAGTATGTAATGTGTGTAAAAGATTAATTCCATCGATCCTCACCAGCTGTGCGATATAATCGTCTGTAGGCACAATGAGCGATATGACTATCGTGACTATCAAAACGAGTACTACTCATGCATTTCATTCTCCAGGCGCATTGACATTACGATACAATACAGGATACAGGTAGTGAGAACGTACTCTATGTACTAGTATATGTATCTACACCGTATACGCATCGGGCAACATATATACACCAACATTGGTCCGAAACAATTCCCAGGCAGTGTACCCGTGCATTGGAATTGACAAATTTGTGTTTTTTATGCGCGGTCCCTTAACGACTCCGACTATTAGAGTACGACTAAATGAATAGACGGGCTGGTGAAACTACCCTAATACAGTGTAATAACGCTCTAAATTACAGCGTAGTAACGCTCTAAATTACAGCGTAATAACGCTCTAATTTACACTGCCAGAGACATCATCGGACCTGCTGGTTCATCAGCTCAATTATATGTAGGGAAATCTCAATATTACTCTGATCTAGATATGTTGATTATAAATCACGACATTGGAAATATGATCGGAAGGTTAACGGTTTAATTTAGAACGTAATAACGCTCTAAATTAGAGCGTTATAACGCTGTAAATTAGAGCGTTATAACGCTTACAGCGTTATTACACTGTAATTAGAGCGTTATAACGCTCTAAAAAAAATTTGCGTTCCTCTATGTGGCGAATATGAGCCTCCGTAGTTTAGAGACTAGCTGGGCACTTCGATAGACAAAGTTCTCATATTCGCAGCTAGCTCTGGAATAGCGTATAAGTTGAGAAACAAACACACCATATGCCGGTGACATAGGAATGTTGCTGCCTAGAAAAGGGAAATTGACTATGGAAAAATTGAAATCATCACGTTTGTCATATAATCTAGTTGACAGGTTAGAATCATTATCAATCTCCAACTTCAGGTCTAGATAGTTGGAAAAATTAGCGGAGTCTGTAGTATCCGTAATTTCAAGTTCCTTAGGATATATGACATCCAAATAGTCACCAAACTTGGGATTATTTAGCGACAATACATCATCTATGTATCGGAAAGTGAAATTAAAATTACATGTTAGTTTCTTGGAACCTCCTCGTTGTAAATGTTGGATAAAATCTTAAAATCATATGAGTATAAAAACAGGTCTGCCAATAATGGTGCACAGTTTGTTCCCATGGGAATTCAAATAGTTTGTTGAAATATTCGGCCACCAAATTCCACAAAAATATTATCAATCAGAAAATTAACCATAATTACCACATCTATTTCAGTATATTTGTATGGGGCATCAGATTCGCCTTTAACAAAATAAGCGGTATTATATTTAATTATAATATAGTGGTACCGACGTTGTCCCGTTTTAGAGAAAAATGAATGATTGATTAGTTTTTTAAAGCTGAGACTGCAGTTCAGAATGAGGTATAGTTGTGTACAAAGTGGAAAAATCAAATGTTTTGATAGAGTTTACTTTTGATAGTGTGTGAGCATGTAGATATTCCAATAAAGATTTGGAATTTTTCAATATCCACATTTGGTTTATACCACTTCTAGAATAGATGGTTTCAGAGTACTTTTGGAGACCCTCTTTTAATTTTAGACAATATAACAGTTAATATTTTAGAAAGGGCTTTTGTAGAACATGATGCTGAACCTGAAATATATCTTCGTTTGTGTGGATTTTTGTGTAATTTTGGGATCCAATATAAGTTTGGTAGATTAAAATCTTTACATGAGGTAGTAATACCAAACGAATGCAATACAGACATATGATTTGTTAAGATATCCTGTTTGGGCACGGTAATGGCTTGGTATGTACTATTGAAATTAGTATTGTTGGCAATACCCAGTTCGTCAAACAGGCACTGTATATAGTATGCTTTACAAACAAAAACAACATTATTAGAAGCTTTATCAACACGGACAATGATGAACTTTTCAACAAACTATTAGCAACCACGGGATCATTGAAGACAGAGCTATTTAGTACTATCTGACTTTGACAAAACATGAATGCGTTTGTTTACCAATCTGTTTTTATAATCCTAATCTGTTTGACCCATTCTGACAGAGAATCAGTTTCTGCCTTTTCTCGCTTTGTCCATTTTATTGCATGCTCCTCAACTGCATCTATATAATAATAATAATAATAATAATAATCAGATTTATTTTACGACGGTCCATGATGATAGGCAATTCTGCCTGTCTTCCCCATCCCCCGTCGGGTGACAATTTAGAATTTGGGAAGCACATTCGAATGGAGAAACCTTTGCGTTGCCAGGATGAAAACTCCACCTACTTTGTGCCGGTGACGGGGATCGAACCCGCGTCACCTACCGCCTCTGAGCTTCGTTGCTTCAAGAGCCACCGGTCCCATCCACTCCGCCACAGAGGCGGCATCTATGAATAACTTAAAATTGTATCTCCATGAAAACGATGTGGGCTCTCTATATTTGGGACCTTTGGCCAAAATGTCTTTCAATGATTCATTCTCCATTATGTTGAGGTCGCCTGAAATAACATGCCCGACTGGATTGTGTATGAACGGAGAGTTAATGCAAGTACAGGAGGGTGGGTTATGTAAGAGATCATCAATATCTAAATCATCCAATGTTTGTTTGTAGTTGAATATCTTGGAAGCAACAGATTTGGTATATGAGTAGGATATAGATGGAGCGGCAGTGTCAGTGAAGTATGATGATACCTGGGACTGAACAGACTTATGATGTAATATATTACTGATGTTAATTGCATCAATACCTTTATTGGCAAATTTTATCTCCAGAAAAGACCGTTTGGGTGGTATATATTCAGAAGTCTGTGTTGGCTTATAAAGCCGATGATAAACAATATCCATGATAATGGAATACAGACGAAATTCGTAGCTATTGGTATTTATGATATAGTGGGTAGGACTTTGGTCCTCTAGTTCTTTAAGTTTAACATGAGGTATGGCAAATAATTTAGTGCGAACATAGTGTAGGCCTAGTGGTTGTTCAATATTTCGAGTAGACCATCAAAGGAAATATTATGCAAAAATGGTCGATTATAATGTCATGGCTTCGTTTCCTACGTTTAAATGATGTAAATAAATTCATTACATTGACAGAACTGCATCCTGGGCTTGTCAGGTTTCCCACTGAACTGATATTATCGTTACAGCCATAAGGTGTAGCTGTGCCTAGTTCACGTATCCAATGTTCTTCTCGTTTCTTGCAGGTTGGTGTACTTAATGAGGGACTATTAGTATGGTGATATGTTTTTTCTATGACTCGAAATTTCATCGACAAATTAGAATGGTCATCCTGATTAAAATGCTGATAAAGTAGTTGATTAGAATTATTATTGATGTTGGAACGATGACCATTAACTCTCTTGTTACAACATATATTACTTATGGTAATGTAAAGTTATAAAAAATCGCCACAGTAATGTAGCCGAGTGCGGAGCCTGAGATGCCATGGGAGCGGCACCACAGAACTCGCGCACGTGGGCATATTGCTGGCCGGCCTCGCCGACGGCACTGCCACAGGGATAGAACCCTGGACAGTCCGACTGTCTGCCAGAGTCTGTGTCGCACCATCCCGGGGCGAGAGACCGGTGATCACAGGGACGAGCCCCGAATCATCACGGTCCCCCTCCTGGGCCCCCTATTGGAAGTTGTCCCTGAGGCCTTATAGGTCTCCCTAGCCGAAAAGGGACGAGGAGCTCATGGCTGAGCTCACCCGTCGTCCTGTCGCTCTGTTTGCTCTCAGACAACTCCGAACACACAAAGCGGCTTGGTAGTATTTATAACCCCAAGCACGAGGCACGAGGGATGACGTAAGACCATTGTTACAGTATAGTGGTTCGATAAAAGGCAATACGTCACCAAGCGACGCACGTGCTTCGAATGTGAAGCGGCCAAAAGAAGAGTAGTGTTTACAAAGAATCTCCTGCCGTGATCGTTGGGCGAAATCGCCACAACAATTTCCCCCACATTTGAATATAACGCTCATTTTTTTATCCAATCAGGTGCTGACGATCCCGTTTGCCCTGAAGCACCCAGCTGTGACGTCAATAACCGTGACAGCACGTGGTGAGAATTCCTGGCTTGGCACGCTGCCAGAAGGACCCTGGATTGGTTGCTATGTGGACACGTGCCTCATGCTGTTTTTTGGTGCCATTCCGTGGCAGGTGAAGTGCCAGATGATCATATTAAAAATATGTCTGTTGATTCAGTCTGGCAATTTATTACTCATATACTGTGATAACAAAGACATAAGCCTACTTTGTTTCTGGTCTTATGTAAAGTATACATTAACCGATTACCATCAATACACTGAGATTATGATACTCATCATCACTTTATGTTGATAATGTATATTTGTAGATATATTTCCAACGAGCCCTTTCGCAAAGTACGGCGCACAAAGCCATGACGCTGTCCATTGCTGCAGCATTTGTGGCGCTTGTGTTCTCCGCCCCTTGTGTGATCATTGGAGCAATAGCGGCGTCAACGGGTACGCGTGCGTTATATCGAACATCGACGGTATAATCGAATGGTCTGCTTGTTCAAACTCATAAAACAAGCATGGGAGTATCAGACACCCTGTATTTACATATCCAGGAAATAGCCATGCACTGAGGTTTTCCTTCCATGGGACGGAAAGTCTTCACATGTAAGGACGCACCTGGTTTACGTCGTATACACTTCTAACGTTAGGGCCTATAACATATCAGTTTTATCATCTTGGTCTTTACCATTGCACCCTGTCGTGTTTGACCTCGACCGGCATATTCAATGTTTTGTTGTCAATGGCTTGTTTCAATTGAATATTCCAACGAGACATGCACAGAATGACACAAAATATTACGCGGCCATCTGCATAGAAAAAATGTAATGAACTTTTAACATGTAATGGGCATTAATGACAACGAGCATGTAGTTGTTTGTGTTGAAAACAAAAATTAATAACTAAAATGGTGTAGACAGATCAATTGCATTTGAATGTAAGTATCAATCTATTACCACCAATAGTCAGATTTTGATGATACCAAAAACAAACGTAAAATAGAACATTTTGGAATAAAAACAAAGCCCGACCAAATAGTTTATCCGAAGACACACTGGCGTCATCAAGGGCAGACAGTGTGTTAAATGTAGTTTCTACTGTACACCTGATATGACATTTATGCTACATATCCCGATACACATTGCACCCACGAGAAGACGCAATGATCTCATGGAATCGGATGCTTATTAGTCCGAAATGTCACTGCGACGAGAGCCTATCACTTTCGACCTTATTGGAGGGTATTAATGCACGAGCTTGACCAAAACGTTCAAATGTTTTACAGATTGGAACATGACAGGTTACCGTGAGATCGGCGAGATCCCGATGCCTGCCTGTGACTACCCGCTGGCCCTGCCCCTCGTCATGAGGTTCTTGACCCCCACGGCAGTCGGGGTGGTGGGCCTCGGGGCCGTCTCCGCCGCCGTCATGTCCTCCTCAGACAGCTGTATCCTCTCCTGCAGCTCCCTGTTCGCCTACAACGTCTACAAACCGCTCAGAAACAGCGTCAGCGCCAAGTTCTGTCGTGGCTCCAAGGCAAGTCAGCGACTCGTAAGATTTGTCTTGTGGAGATGGTACATGTAGATCACGTTATGACAAAAAGATCAGCATCAGCGCCAAGGTCTGTCACGGCTCCAAGGTAAGTCAGCGACTGGGGGGATTTGACTTGTAGAGAAGGTACATGTAGATCACGTTATGACACACAGATCAGCATCAGTGCGAAGTTCTGTCCCGGCTCCAAGGTAAGTCAGCAGCTGGTGGGATTTGTCTTGTGGGGATGGTACATGTAGATCACGTTATGACACACAGATCAGCATCAGTGCGAAGTTCTGTCCCGGCTCCAAGGAAAGTCAGCAACTGGGGGGATTTGTCCCGTAGAGATGGTACATGTAGATCACGTTATGACACACAGATCAGCATCAGTGCGAAGTTCTGTCTCGGCTCCAAGGTAAGTCAGCGACTGGGGGATTTGCCTTGTGGGTATGGTACATGTTGATCACGTTATGACACACAGATCAACATCAGTGCGAAGTTCTGCCCCGGCTCCAAGGTAAGTCAGCGGTCTGGGGGATTTGCCTTGTGGGGATGGTACATGTTGATCACGTTATGACAAACAGATCAGCATCAGTGCGAAGTTCTGTCCCGGCTCCAAGGTAAGTCAGCGACTGGTGGGATTTGTCTTGTGGGGATGGTACATGTAAATTACGTTATAACAAATCAACGTCAGTGCCAAGGCCTGTTGCGGCTCCAAGGTAAGTCAGCAACTGCGGGATTTGTCTGTGGTTACATGTGGATCACGTTATGACAGATCAGCGTCCGTGCCAAGTTCTGTCCCGGCTCCAAAGTAAGTCAGCGACTGGTGAGATTTGTCTGTGGGGATGGTATATGCAGATCACGTTATGACAAACAGATCAGCATCAGGGCCAAGTTCTGTCATGGCTCCAAAATAATTCAGCGACTGGAGGTATTTGTCTTGTCGAGATGGTACATGTAGATCACGTTATAACAGACAGACCTGCATCAGCGCCAAGTTCTGTCGCGACTCCAAGGTAAGTCAGCGACTGGTGAGATTTGTCTTGTGAGGATGGCACATGTAGGTCACGTTATGACAAACAGATCAGCATCAGCGCCAAGTTCTGTCGCGACTCCAAGGTAAGTCAGCAACTGGTGAGATTTGTCTTGTGGGGATGGTACATGTAGATTACGTTATGACAAACAGATCAGCATCAGCGCCAAGTTCTGTCGTGGTTCCAAGGTAAGTCAGCGACTGGTGAGATTTGTCTTGTGGGGATGGTACATGTAGGTCACGTTATGACAAACAGATCAGCATCAGCGCCAAGTTCTGTCGTGGCTCCAAGGTAAATCATAGACTATTGAGATTTGTCTTGGGGGGATGGTGCATGTAGATCACGTCATGACAAACAGATCAGCATCAGCGCCAAGTTCTGTCATAGCTCCAAGGTAAGTCAGCGACTGGTGAGATTTGTCTTTTGGAGATTGTACATGTAGATCACGTTATGACAAACAGATCAGCATCAGTGCCAAGTTCTGTCATAGATCCAAGGTAAGTCAGCGACTGGTGAGGTTTCTCTTGTGGGGAGGGTGCATGTAGGTCACGTTATGACAAACAGATCAGCATCAGTGCGAAGTTCTGTCGTGGCTCCAAGGTAAGTCAGCTACTGGTGAGATTTGTCTTGTGGAGATGGTACATGTAGATTACGTTATGACAAACAGATCAGCATCAGCGCCAAGTTCTGTCGTGGCTCCAAGGTAAGTCAGCGACTGATGAGATTTGTCTTATGGAGATGGTACATGTAGATTACGTTATGACAAACAGATCAGCATCAGCGCCAAGTTCTGTCGCGGCTCCAAGGTAAGTCAGCGACTGGTGAGATTTGTCTTGTGGAGATGGTACGTGTAGATTACGTTATGACAAACAGATCAGCATCAGCGCCAAGTTCTGTCGTGGCTCCAAGGTAAGTCAGCGACTGGTGAGATTTGTCTTGTGGAGATGGTACATGTAGATTACGTTATGACAAACAGATCAGCATCAGCGCCAAGTTCTGTCGTGGCTCCAAGGTAAGTCAGCGACTGGTGAGATTTGTCTTGTGGAGATGGTACATGTAGATTACGTTATGACAAACAGATCAGCATCAGCGCCAAGTTCTGTCGTGGCTCCAAGGTAAGTCAGCGACTGATGAGATTTGTCTTATGGAGATGGTACATGTAGATTACGTTATGACAAACAGATCAGCATCAGCGCCAAGTTCTGTCGCGGCTCCAAGGTAAGTCAGCGACTGGTGAGATTTGTCTTGTGGAGATGGTACGTGTAGATTACGTTATGACAAACAGATCAGCATCAGCGCCAAGTTCTGTCACGGCTTCAATGTAAGTCAGCGACTGGTGGGATTCGTCTTGTGGAGATAATACATGTAGATTACGTTATGACAAACAGATCAGCATCAGCGCCAAGTTCTGTCGCGGCTCCAAGGTAAGTGAGCAACTGGTGGGGTTTGTCTTGTGGGGATAGTACGTGTAATGTATATGGTTTTATAATACTGTGTATAAAAAGTATCATGCCCTGTCTGTCCCCCAGGCCGGCGATAGGGAGGTAGTGTGGGTGCTGCGCGGGGCCATGCTCGCAGTCGCTGCCATGACGACCATTATAGCCATTACAGTCAAGTCGATCGTGGCTCTAGTCATGCTGTGTGTGGACATCCCCTACTGTATCATGCTTCCACAACTCGTCTGTGTCTTGTACCTACCGTGGGCTAACGCCTATGGCTCATTCCTTGGCTTCTTCGTTGGTCTATTTTTCCGTTTCTCTGGTGGCGAGGCGTTCTTGGGTATTCCGGCCCTGATCCGATACCCATGGTACAACGAGGAGCACAGCTTGAACCTGTTTCCCTTCAAGACAATGACGACAATCATCAGTTTCCTCTGCATCATTGCCGGGTCGTGGGTGGCGCAGACCCTAGCTAAGCGCTACGATTTCTTCATGAGACTGGACAGGCACCTCTTTGAAAGTTTCCAGCAAGTCTACAAAGACGATCAGAAGAAGTCTGTGGACATGCAGGTTGACTACTCGTACGTCGTGAGCGGCACTGAGCACGGAAACACCGAGTTCATCGACGAAAAACAGGAAGCCAGGCTGAGTGATAGCTTCGCTGTACGAGATGGGTCATTATAGTTTGTCATCTCTATGTCGGATACGTTTTAATGCTGACTTGTTTATGGTCATGAGGATCGTTATGTTTTATATGAAAGTGTAGGCACGAAGTTGTAGCTGACCAAGAGCATCGTATTGTAACACAAGCAGAAGTATACATATGTGGCATGTTAGTGGTTGTATCGAATAGTATTTGAAAGATAAATTGTGTCAGTACATTTTCCCAAGATTCCATGTCCGAACCAATTTTTCAGTGCATACATTTTTATCTGGAATGTGCAGTCAAAGACGTCAAAATAAATTGTCCCCAAACGAGTATTTCACCGTATATGCACTGAAGATGATAATAAATAAAACATTTTAATTACTGTAGATCACAACACAAACATTAAACGATAAAGTTTAAGATAAAGATAAAGTACAAGAAAGAACATCATATGCTTTGCAGGAAACTCGAGATAATAAAAAATACAATAATATTTGTTGCTTGTTAACGAGTATTACTGAACTTTAAATCTGCAGTATAGAGTATACATGTACGTGTAATACATTCATACAAATGTACAAATTTGACAAAAGAAAAGCACCATTTCTTCGTTCTAACCGACATAAACTACATGCCTATTTACATGAAGTCTGTGAATAGTAATCAGTTTTTTTTTCTTTCCATGCACACTATTCCTTAGTCTTCTGCTTCTTCATCACTTGCATCGTCGTCATCGTCATCCGCATCTTCTTCATCATCATCGTCTTCATCTGATGCAGAGTCTTCAAAGTACCATGGGTACTGTATCTTTGTGACCTCCCTGATCATGTCCTCCCCAAACTGAACGCGCTTCTTTTTCTTGTTGGCTTTCGCTGACACTGGTGCGCTCGTGTCCTCCTCAATGGTCTTACTGTTGCTGGTGTACATATCTGTTGGTAAAGTTGTAGAATCTGGCTCAGTGATTCCAACGACGGTCTGATTTGCTTTCTTTAGTCGCTTCTTCACTTCAGATTCGTGAATGTTTTTCCCAAAGAGTCGAAGATGTGCCTGTTGCACTTCTTTTTCCGAGGGACTTAGCACATCAGAACTTGACTCCGATGACGCTGGTGAGCCTGTTCTTTCCGAGTTTGTGGTGTCCTTGAGACTGGATGACATGTTTTTATCATCACCTCTGGGTTTTGTAATGGCCTGTTCATCTGCAACTTCTGCAAAGGAAACGGGACGCTCGCGGGTTGAGTTGTCATTCCTGGAGTTTGTCGCCGTTTCACTGGCGTTATAGTTCAATGTGTCACGATGGTTTATTTTGTTCTTTTTCACTTTGGTTTTCATCACAGTATTAGAAATGTGTTTCTTGTTTTGGTTTTCGTTGGTTGAAAGTCCAATGTTTGACTTCACCTTTGACTTCCCCTCAGCCCTATCTACATGCGTTTGCTTTCTCTGAACACTTGAACTACATTTGGTATTATTCAGTTTCGTATCTGTTGGGTCTGAAGATTTAGGGGGAACTGCAGCTTTCGGTGTAGCTTTGTGCTTCATATCCAATTGTTTGACAGGCTTAGCTACTGGCTTCTTCACTGGTTTGCTGTCTTGTTTCGTTTTAATAGCTGGCAAAACTGGCTTGCTCTTCACTTTCGCTTCCGTCTGAAATGTTGTTGAGTGTTGTCCAACAACTTTCAGAGGGAATTGTCTGTATAGCTGAGGTCCTTCCATCATGACTTTCACAGTGATCAGCTCGGTACTAATTTTAGGACTTTCCTCAGCTTTCATTGTTTCTTTGGGCTTTTTCAGCACAGTTTGGTCAATTGGTGTCGATCTTGTCAGGTAATCTGTCAGATCGTCAAGCTGCGATGAAGACGTTGAATTATTTCTCATGGAAGACTCTTCATTTGGAAGATCATCAGTATCGCTCTCGTTGTCTTCATCATGAGCAAGTGGGAGACTAATATCATCGTCATCTGATGAGTCAATCTCTGGTACATTTCTCTGCCTTGTAGCTGAACTGGCTACAGCAGAGCCACTCACCGAGATCATATCGTTCTCAAAAGGAGCAAGAGTAACAGTTGGAAGGCCACTTATTCCAATTCGCACTGGGGAATGTTGAAAGGGATCGACGGCAGTGTATCCACTTGATAAGCTTGTCACAGAAATCCTCCTCTCTGAACTGTGTCTGCCACCAAAAGTTAAAACGTTCGTTTCTCCATTAAGTCTGCTCACTCTCTCCCGACTTGTATCTACTCCATAGCGCCGGTACCCGTTGAATGGATGTAGCGACCTGTCGAGCACCATGAGCGGATCTGAAGCTGGTCTCCTTGGCAGAGCAAAGATGTTGTTGGTTGGCGAGAACACTCCTCTACTCTTTGCTGAGGTCGGCCTGCCATCTCGAAAACCGCTCAGTGGCGCACTGTCATCAGTAGACAGGAGCTCGGTTGGTTTGACGTTTGGGTGTCGAACCTTCGTGGGTTGTAGTTTCTTCTGGGGATCCTTGCTTCTTGTGTCTCCAGAGTCTTTGTAAGCACGACCGCCAAGGAACGGTATGAGGTTCCTGTTCTGAGAGATCTGCTTCATCTTATTGCTATACGCCAACATGGACTTAGCGATGAGCACATTGTCAACACTGTGCGGGTACACACTCTTGTGTTGATGTTTGGGTTTTGACACGAAGGGATGCATGTTATTGTTGGGATCATGTTCGTTGGGATACCTCGTCATCCTTGTTGTTTCCATCGTAAGCAGCTGCAACTAACACCGCTTCCCGTCATGTATCCAGGACGTTATCTGGTGGCTGTGATACCCTGCGAGACCCGCCTCAATATCATGGAGGTTATCAATCAGCCACTCCCTCTCACTTGTAAACCCAGGATCACCATCGTACAAAGCCTCAGTGCTGAAACCTCAAAACGTATATCATCATATGTATGCTCAACTCCATATCAACTCATCTAAAGTAAAGGCAATCCACCATTTAGAAAGCCAAGTGTTGTGAAGTGAATACTGTACGTTAATACATATATTAAATAATAGTGATAGTTGGATAGATTCGTGCACATATTAGCGTTTGATATGACCAAATATATAATGGTTTGTCACACAATCTGTACTTCGCCGATCTGTCCGTCTTTCTTTGACTAGAACATAATTAATTGATCGTGACAGCCACAATTGTGATTGTGGCCGATCGTATACTTTTTTACCTGATAACACGAATAAGTACTAACATTACGTAATCGTGATTAACACATTGATCTATACCTGATTAATGTGATGTTTTATGTTATCGTGTTTTTGCTGTCATTCTGGTCCGTCTTCGTTTTGTTCTGGCAATGAATTATGAAAGAAGCATACGTTCAGTCAGTCCTGCAATTATTTCCCAAGATGTACGGCAACGTTTATGCCATGACCAATTTTATATATTTGGTGCCGCAATTGGCCATTAAGAAATAATCTAACAATGCAAGATCTCATCCAAATCGCTTGAGACCCTCCAAGCAATCAAGTGTATATGGTGAAGGACCTACATTATTCCTGCGCCATTCGCAGACATACAAGATGAATACCGTAATATCAAACCGCGCGTTCGTCTTCATATACGCTCGGGCGCTGACGACCAAAGAATTTGTTTTATTTTATTTGGCGAGCATCAATGAAGCGCGCTACTTCGTAAACAAAGTGTCCTATAGACCCCTCACAAGCGGGTCATCCCTTAAGGTGAAGGGTGTCCTGGGCAAGAGCCGAGCACGATTTGTTGACCCTTACTCCACCCCTCGCATTTATATGGATCATCGATGTATGTGGCGTTTATAAACATACAGAGTATTGAGCGGAGGACAAATACTGGTATATGTATACGCGAAGATATCGCTATCAATGTCTGACGAGAAGAACTCGCCGCCTCCTTTCATGCCATCTTCAAGTGGCCACATTGACCTGTCACAATCAATCGTAGCAAGTATATTGGAGTACATTTTTCGTTCATTATATTCAATTATGGCATATAAAGGGGTTGCTCGGGTACCACCCATCAAATAAAAAAGTTTCAACGGCATTAGCCTTAAACACAAACATGTATGGAAACCAGTGTGGTATATAGATTATACCCAAGAAAAGTATTCATGGCATTTCATTTCTCACAAAACCATGAGAATAGTTCGGGGACCGTCCAAGAAGTACAGACAAAATACAACTTTCATTCACTAAGGTAAATCTCGGATAACTCGCGCCTAAAGGTGTTATTTATCCTAGAAATACCTCGCCGATACACAAACAAAACACGGTCTTTGCGCTGACCGCTGTCCAGATCGCTCGTGTCAACAAGTTGTCGAGGTGCACAGGTCACTGACTCGCTCGGACATTGAATGACCCGTCACACTCTCAACTTACTCTGGTCTGCAGCCTCATACGTTTGTCATACGACGTGTGAGTTATAAACACACTATATTGGCACTTTTGTAAATAATATATAGTTTTTGCCAACAGGTTATGTGGATGATCAATGTATGCTTCCATAGCCCCGAGGCTGGCGATGTGAAGGACTTGTGGCTGGAACCATTATACGTTACAGACATGCAGTAACATCAGAACACATGTCGTTCACGATACACATGTAAAATTTGGATTGAATTTGAACAAAGTTAAAATCCATGGATTCTACTTATTACAGAGCTAAGGGTTCCCGCCAAGACAGACTAAATACTGAGTAGTCTCTTTGTTTTCAAATCCACCCAATCTTTGTAAGGATTTAGTACCACGTAGACATTCGCATATTTTCTGTATATCGTTTTTTTTATATATTTTTTTTCGGTTGTGCCAAATGTCAACACAATAATTACGCTATGTTCCGAGGTACATAAAGTTCATGATCACTACTTCGATAAATTCTCATAACTAGCGAAAAAAAATGAGTCCTTTCAAAGAGAAAAGTCAACAAATTATTTACCCGGGCCGAAGATTAAAACCACTTGGTCCCAGTGTGGTATATTGTGCGTGAAAATGACAAAATATTGACAACTGATCCATGCTAGTTACCTGTTGAGCACTTGGAATCATTCACGATTTCACGTAACGACGACAGCGCTACACCTACAAATACTGTGTGCTCATTGAAACGAGACCAGTATATTGTCCTCAATAGAAAATAGCCAACATGATAGCCAGGAACCAATTTTCTAAACTACCCGTTTTATCGCATAATACATACTCATATATATATTTAATTGCACTGTTGCTAATACCTCACTGCCTGATAAATTAATATATACGAAACACCAGGATGTATTTTTGCTCCATAATGAAACTATATTGGTATCTTCTATGGACATGCGACAAAATCTCCAAATTTGTTTAGCTTCCAAAAATTTCCATACAATAATAAACGAATGCATTTAAGTATTCGTTTAATGGTTTAAAATTAACTGATTAATGGCATATTAACAAACACTGGACTTCAACATAATGGCCATGACACTGTATAATAATGTCTTGTCTGAAGGTAAGATTTTAATTAACGTCGGAGCACGAAAATTCCAACAGTCGACCATGTACCAAGCATGATATCGTCATGTAACTTAAATGGATGGGAAGTATTCATAAACGAGCACACATCCTTACTTCTCTAATCTTTGTCTATCACATTGTTTACTACATTGATAAAATGTGTCCGGATCCGATGGGGACGAGTTATGCACAAAAGTAGCACATATCGCTAGTTCATGTTATTGTCACGGTCATAACTTCATCATAGCGTTTCTTTTTACATTGGTTCAAACAACAAGTTGGAAATTGTTACAAATTTATTCTCGGCGTCTCTATTTGTGATGTCGAATATCGTCTGGTGACATTACGAGAGATATAATGAAGCAGAATGGATTGCTTTCTGCTGTGGAACTTGAAGCTCTAATGTATAGGAATTCTGCTGATATGGGTGTTGTGCCAATACACAACAGTCGTATCTCTTACGTGTCAACACCTTAAGTCAATAGATTCCCGCACAGTGGAATGAGTCACCAGACCTGCTCAGTAATAACACCAACACCTTGTCGAGAACTCGTCATGATGACTTAATAATGTACCGATAGATCTCGAGATGTTAGAAATAGTTGCTATAGAAGCGTGACAGAGTCTTCGGACCCACACCCTTATTTAGCCCTGGCTCCAATCGGGCTCGTTCTTGTTCATTTTCGTTTTCTTTTGCGTTTCATCGAACCCTTCTGGGATGATTTCTCAAAATGAAACGACCGAACGTATGACAAGGAAAGCTATTTTGAGGAACAAACGGAATTCGGCCAAGCATGAAGAGTGAAATAAAATCTAATCATGTGACGTGTCAGTCGCCAATACATATGCTATTTTCAGATGAACATACCCTTTCGAAACCTCATTTTAAACATGTGCGTGTATACATGGTATAGTCGAATATTTACACACGATTTAGAGTCAATAAAAATAGATGCATACAGAAGATAACGACTGGCTGTGTCTATGTTTTGTTCACGCATATTGAATGAAACAATTTATATACATGTACCTGCAATTAACAACATTGATATCAAGTTGGTGGTATGTCCAGACTATACGCTCCTCATTCTGTGCGTACACCGAAGTATTACACATTTATATTTCATCATTCGTTCCTTCGCCCGTATTTTCCTCGTTCAAAGTTAGGAGATTTGGTAATCTTCTCACATGTTAGAAAGAACCTACAGTCAATATAATGTGAAAAATTAAAAACAAATATTAGCGTGGATAGTCACCAAATCAGGGATTTGAAAAAATAAAAACAAAAAAAAAAACCTTACAGTTCGAAATTCTTAACCAATTTCTCGGTAATTCACTTTGCGATGTGTTTATTATCGAAAGGCGACCTTTTTTCAATATCGTCAGTGATGTACTACCCTAAAGAACATCAACTAGTAATCAACACAACCTTGTTTTCTTCTGCCCGTGTGTATATTTGATACATTCAGTATTCAAAATAATGATGATGATATCGGTCAATGTCAATAAATATATCGAAACGAATAACTAATCATTTTGTTGACAAAACGAAAGTACCATATATCACTCCACCTCACAATTTCAACTCCACCCTAAAACAAATAAATAACCGAGAAAGAGGTCAAAAAACCGGTCAAACGAGATTTTGTTAGAATTCAACAAACTTTGAATCATTCAAAATTAACTTCAAAAATCACGTAGTAACTTTTCTTGTGCCAAGTGCCATCCCGGATGCGTCGACTGCGGCCAATCACAAGGCACTTCCTAGTGGGATCGGCCCGCAGCTTGTGTATAAATACAGCCATTCTACAGGTGAGGTACCATCCATCAACAAGGGCTGCAGACCCGCCGACCGACTAGGAAAGTCGAAGTAGGAGAAGAACATAATAATATTGAAATCGAGATTGCGGGAGAAGGCGCTTCAAGGATGAGAGGACTGGTGGTGTTATGTTTCTGCGCTGCTGCCTCGGTGTTCATACCGGAGGCTCTGGGTGAGTCCATACAATCTTCAACGGGACATTGGCCTGGTAAAATTAGAAGAGAAAAAACTATCGATGAAACAATGGGTGTCCGGTACACAACTGAGCCGGACTTTGCCGGTGACAGTTAAAACAACTGCCTTCGAAACCAGTCAATATCGTTTGAAAACTATATTTCATTATAAACATGCTAAATTAACTGAATGAGACATACTCACATCAAATGTAATGAAAGTAACCAGTCCTCAGGGAAACTTTGCTCATTTGAGCAGGCTGTTCTCTCGTGAATGCAGGAACTGTATCCATCACACGCAGATGTAAACAAAGCATAAAAGTGCGAGATAGATTGACAATTCCAAGTACATTATGGTAGATCACTGATTATTTTCTCATAATTACACTATATATGCACATACGAACTGGAAACAGGACTCGATGGGGACTTTTAAGCGCGATTTGGGCATTTGTTTACATTCAAGTTTGATGGATACACTTCGTTTGTTTATTCACAACACGTACAAAATGGGTATTAAAACGGATGAAAAGACAACTCGGACGGACTGTAATCGTCGAAATCATTGAGCACACATTTTGTTATATTGCATTAGATGTGTTTCACAAAAATTTGGTTTTGAAAAAAATATTGCATACATTCGAAGGCGGTAGCTTTAAAAAATGCTTTGGGTAAATCAATGCGAAATTTGGAGGAGAATTTAACAGGATAGAAAAAATGATTTTAGTAAATCGATACAAAACTCTGACTGAAGGGCATTTGACAGGAATAAAAATGCTTAGGTTAGGTCAAAACAAAACTCTGAGGAGAATTTAAAGCAACTGCCTTCGAGAACAGGCAATATTTTGTTAAAAACTATATTTCATATGATACATGTAAAATTCTCTCAATGAGACGCACTCACACCAAATATTATGACTACAACCATTCCTTTGCGCAATTTCCCTCATTTGAACAGGTGGTTCATACGTAAATACAGGAACAAAATATAAACAATGCATGAAAGTGCATGATGGACTGACGAATCCACGGAACCACCGTATATCTTTGATTATTTTCTCATACCTACACTAAATATACAGATACAAACTGGGAAATGTACTCGATATGGACTTTTAAGGTTAATTTGGGCATTTGTTTACATTCAGGTTTGATGGATACACCTTAATTGTTTGTTTATATACAAAACTGGCTTGAAATGTGTGTTAAAACGAATGAAAAGACGACTCGGACAAACTGTAATCGTCAAAATCAATATGCACATGTTTTGTTATCTTGCATTACATGAGTTTCACTAAAATTTAGTTTTGAAAAAAATATATTGCATACATTCGAAGGCAGTTGCTTTAACAGGATAAAAAAAGGCTTGTTAAGGACGAACTGCATGTAAAATCCCGAGTCTGGAACGCGCCTGTTCTCCATTCACTTATAATGTAAATATAAAGGTAACAAAATCATGAACTTGCAAACATCCATTTGGCACCAGAATTTACTGTGGCGACCCATAACCATCAAGGATCACCAGCTGAGACTTGGTTCTTGACTAAATATGAATAATTGTCTGATAATTGTCATTTTCAAATGTCATTTTGTGACTTATTTCTCAAAAGACAAGGTGCACTCAAAACACGCCCAACGGCAGGAATATTTTTTATTGCGGACAACTAGTAATGCTAGTAAAGCTCACGGGTGAGTTGTGCTCGGGTGCACCAAATCCGCCTATCGTATTCCTCTCGCAGAAATTCAAGTCGTATATGCATCTATTATTGGATGGTCACACAGCAAAGCGTACATACCAACAACAGCTTGTTTGTAACGCTGAAGATACTACGCGTTGTTTGCTGGCGCGTGTAAAAGTGATATCTATATTCATCAATTTGTACAATCGCTGTGATACTCTTTATAGAACCATGTCTCGGTTCATCATCCATGACTATACATATCTCTGTTAATGAAGTTTCGAGAAGAAGGGTTTATTAGTCTTGCTGATTTTGTTACCTTTATGTTTACATTATAAATGAATGGGAGAGCGGCTCACTACAGTGTTTGGTTTGTTACCCGCAGTCAACCCTTAATCAATACACAACTTGGCGGGACTTTGACGGGGTAAGAAAATAAAAACTTTGAGTCAGTCATTACAAAACGTGTGAAAATAAAGATTATGAGTATTAGTACGTCAATAGGCCTACACAGACCTATCCTGCATTCCGGGATTTGTCCTAGTAAAACCAGAGGTTTTGGATAAGTCAACATACAACGGATATATGACAGGGTAAAAATAAAGGCTTTGTGTAAATCCTCTCTCTCTCTCTCTGCACGCTTTAAGATAACCTTGAGTCCCGTCTGCAGGTTGTGGCGGGTGTAACACGGACGCTCTGTTCGATACGGCCTGTACGGAGACCCGGGTGATCACAGTCAGGGAGAGCTACGTACAGAGGTATAGATGTGGGCGCTGGTGGCGGCGGCGAAACTGCTACAGGTCGGTAAAGATAAGATAAGATTTATTTAACGTCGGATCAACAAAACATAAAACATTAGCCAATTGGCTATTTACCGACATGATCATAATGAGAATGTACAATGAGAGGAAAATATTTACAAATGAACATACATTGATCAGTTGTGCATAATATATTTATACACTATAGAAACATCACATGCGCATCACAGCTGGTTCAAAATACAAACTTTGCAGACTGTACAAGAACAGTTTGGGCCTGTCCATGCTTTTATCATTCTTTTGAATGTGTTGTAATTTTCACTAGATTTAATTGTGGTAGGCAGTTTATTCCATAAGGCCGAACCTTGGTATCTAAGACTTTCTTTTCCGTAACTTACGTTGTTATACTTGGGTATTTTGACAATACTACAATCTTTCATATCATAATTTTTCTCCTTCGCATGGAAAAGGTCATCGATATAAGGAGGAACATTATGACACAGCGTTTTATATACATGCATCGCTATGAGTTTCAACCTATGTACATACAACAGTGGTTTTTTCACATTTCTTTCTCAGTTCTTCATATGATGAGTTAAAATCATTGAAAACATATCGTAGTGCACGTTCTTGTATTTTCTCGATTTTCTTCAAACTAGTTACGCTACAGAAGTGCCAGACTAGTGGACAGTAGTTGAAGTAAGACAATATAAAACTTTCGAGCAACATAAGTTTCTGCTTTTCCCCCAGTACTTTCGACAGTCTTGCTATTACAGTAAGATTTCTGCCTGCTTTTTTGCAAATTTCAGACACATGTACATCAAAGTTCAAACTGTGGTCTATGTGAACACCAAGTAGTTTAACACATTTTTGAGGTTCCAGGGTTATATCACCTATAGTCAGAGGACTATCCATAAACTGTTTGCTGAATGTTATGAATTGGAATTTCGAAGGATTTACCTGGAGACCATTGTTTTTGAACCATGTTATGGCCAAGTTTGCACATTTGGTGAGATTATCAATGATATCTTCCAGTTTGGTACCAGTAACACAAATGGTATTGTCATCTGCATAGTTATATGTCTCACATATGTTTTCCATAAAGTACATTAGATCATTACAATATATGTTGTAGGCAAAAGGACCTATCATTGAGCCTTGAGCTGTGCCTTTTTTACTGTTAACAAATCACTTCGATTGTCCCCAAGCTTCACCCTTTGTTTACGTCCACTAAAGTAGTTGCCCAACAACGTGCATGCATCGTCACTAAACCCATATGCATCAAGTTTCGCTACCAGTAAACCATGTGATAAGCAGTCAAAAGCTTTTGACAAGTCTGTCATTAGAGCTGAGCATATAAGTTTGTTGTCGAGGGCTTTCTTACAATTTTCCATCATATCAATTAGAACACTTTCGCAGCTATAGCCTTTCCTAAACCCTGACAGTCTATTTGACATCAATGGATTCATATACCGTGACATTTGCTCAATTAGCACAGACTCAAACACTGATATGGTAATGTAATGTAATTGCTATACACATGCCTGTAATATAATATATAATGTATTTGTCATAATCCAATACAGTGTAGCCTTAAGTTCGCTTTCGGACTGTGATATGGACATTACATTGATATGTGTCCAATGTATTGTTGTATGTTGTTGTGATAAGTTCCCATTTAATATCCATTCAACGATAAATAATCGGATAGTCATTACATCCTAATATATACAACCTAATCTCGCACACCACTGCCTACTTCACAGGAGAGCGTACCGTCAGGTGACTCGTACATCCCTCCAGTACACGTGTTGTACGGGCTACAACAAGGTGGTCCGGGCCTGTTTTAGGGACACGTGCGGAGTCAGTCAGTACGACAACGCCGGCGAGCAACTCACACAGATTATCGGGGGGATCACGGCAAGGGCTAACGAATTCCCTTGGCAGGTCAGTTAGGATGGGGAGAAATGGGACAGATCTCCCGCCTCAGGAGATGTTCTACCAATCAGCAATCACTTTACATATAAACAATGACTTATCATCACCATGACAGTGACATATTACATAGAGTTCATCTGCAGCTTCTGACATGAGTGATGAGTGAATGTTTTTTTTCTGTCCATGAAAAAAGTATTTTTTGCCTCCGCCACGGTTCTGCTAGTGCTCAGATATGTATGTCTTTTTTGCAAAATTGATCTGTAGATTATCTGATATATGCCTGGTATACATTAACACTACTGGTTTTCCTGAAATTATGCACCTTTTTTTCATCCCCATTCGCGTTTATCTGATTACACGATGGGGATAAATGAGACAAGGTGCCCCATTTCTCCCCGGTTTCCCATTTCTCCTCTCATGGGCGAATTAACTCGCCTGTCATGAGTTCTGTCATTTTGGTAGTAACTTTGATGGACTTGATGTTCGCTAAATTACTACAGTATTGAACGTTGAAGGACGTTACGCATTCAGCTGTTTTTCCCTGGCTATCTCTAGAGATAGGTTGTTTCACAATGAATACTCGTGTACCAATTCCTGTTAGTCTTTCAACTTTAGGGTCAACCGGGATATGGGGTTTGATTTGCATATGGTGTTTTTGAAAGATAGGGCCTCAAGATAATTTACGAAAGATCTTTATGTCGACTCACATTGTCTATAATCTGATAAGCGTTACATGTAAGTCATAAACTGTATGTTGTTCACTGTGTGTGGGCACTGTTATTGCAATAAATAACTTCAATTGGATTTATATCTCTCTATCTTACGGTGGCTTAGATTCGCCATCACGTTTAATTTACACCCCATTCAGTTTCCACCTCGGTGAGAGGTGGAACCGGGGTGAGAAGGTTTTCGCCGGGGTGAGAAGGTTCTGGCCGGGGTGAGAAGGTTCTCGCCGAGGTGAGAAGGTTTTCGCCGGGGTGAGAAGGTTCTGGCCGGGGTGAGAAGGTTTTCGCCGGGGTGAGAAGGTTTTCACCGGGGTGAGAAGGTTTTCGCCAGGGTGAGAAGGTTTTCGCCGGGGTGAGAAGGTTTTCGCCGAGGTGAGAAGGTTTTCGCCGAGGTGAGAAGGTTTTGGCCGGGGTGAGAAGGTTTTCACCGAGGTGAGAAGGTTTTCGCCGAGGTGAGAAGGTTCTGGCCGGGGTGAGAAGGTCCTCGCCGAGGTGAGAAGGTTCTCGCCGGGGTGAGAAGGTTCTGGCCGGGGTGAGAAGGTTCTCGCCAGGGTGAAAAGGTTTTCGCCGGGGTGAGAAGGTTTCCGCCGAGGTGAGGAGGTTTTCGCCGGGGTGAGAAGGTTCTGGCCGGGGTGAGAAGGTTTTCGCCGGGGTGAGAAGGTTTTCGCCGGGGTGAGAAGGTTTTCGCCGGGGTGAGAAGGGTTCTCACCGAGGTGGAAATTGAATGGGGTGTAAATTAAACGTGATGGCGAATCTAAGCCACCGTACTATCTGATAATCCTCTAAAAATATTTTAGGTTACCAAACCTTTGGTCCAATAAGCTATTGTCGTGCCATTTGGAAAAAAATATATGGCTGTTTGGGTGGGGACCTTGAATTTGACTTTCAGAGGTCAAAACAACTATATTTGTTGAAAAACGATCACGGTGAACTGCAGTGTAGATGCATCCCTGCATCGATATGTATTCCAAACTTTACAAATAAAAACCCAAATCGAATTACACACGCTAATCCAATATCACACAAACACTGTCCTATCCTCGCAATCCCAGATGACATAGCATCACATTGTTATGAACGAGCGTGTTGTCCCATTTTCCCCGTGCTGCGTCCCATTTCACTCCAAATGTCCCTTTTCACCACACCACAGTGCGCAATCAGTTTGAAGATTTGGTCACTGGAGGTGGTGCTTTTCTGCAAATTTCACGGAGAACCGGCAAGTTAAATTTTAGGCTATTGAGTTTGCACATGGTATTTTGGGTGTCATATTTATAGGTCTATATTTTTTCCAATCAATATTATTACAAGTCACCCTGCAGTCATACAATACACAAGGTATCACCTCTACAGAGACACATCTATATCAACAAAATGTTTTCAATGAACGGACTACACTATAGAAATGTGGTAACGTGTCCCATTTCTCCCCACTCTCCCCTATACTCTTCATGCCTTTTAATCTAAGTATAAAATATACCGAGAATACCTGGAAATAAGTCCCGGGCATTAATATTTGCCTATTTTCGTTAATTGAGAACCTACCTTACAACATTAAGAATCACGTACACTTCCATTCCAATCTTATGTTGGAAAAACTTGTTTAGGAATATTCAACCTAGGAATAAATTTTTTTACTAGGCCTATGTGTGTGAAAGTTGTGCGGCCGTCGGCCACACTATTGTATCGCAGAACGAAATACTAGTTCCGCTTCGACGACGCAATTTAGAGTTCCGGGCATTGGTTGCACCGAATGCGATCGGAATCCACACCGTTTTACAGCGATCGTAATCTTGATCCCACGTGAGGGAAATATTAACAAGCGTGTTATGATTTTTACGAATATAATATACCTTCATAAGTAAATCATAAACGTATCATGTGTTTGGAAAGTAAATATTTTGCATATACTTCCGAGAACCTCTCGATTCAGTGTTCATGGCGTGTTCAAATCATATGGAGCACCTAAGACGAAATTCAAGTCTCATTAAAAATCACAACGCTCTCATCCCAAATTGCTTTCTATCACCCAAGAGGTGTCGACTATTGCGAGTCTTTCCTTTTTGCCGCACATTCTACGTACCTAACAATCACACAACAGTATTGCTTGTTTACGACGTACATTATTCCAAAAATAGAATCATTTGTTTACCATGTACATGACCAAACTAGACTTTTCAAAGACATATTACGCTGAGCTGTTGGCTTCGTGTTCATTATTTAGCAGTGAGTAATAAAATAACTCGGAATAATAACAGAAGTGCATCATGCATTCGAGTTAGTTATTGAATTGTGAAATAACAAAGTATTGTATTGTTTGTGTACAGGTGCTATTGCTCCGGGGTGGTGTATTCAAGTGTGGAGCCATTGTCCTGGACAGGAACTTTGTCCTGACCGCGGCCCATTGTGTTAGTGGAGTTATTTATTTATTGATTTTTATTTGTTTTTAAAATCAAAATCCCCCAAAAATGTAACATAATAATAGTAATATTAATAATATTAATAATAATAATAATAATATAAAAAAAAATAAATAAAAAATAATAATAATACTGTATTTTACAGCGCCACGAGCTCGATTGAGATCATTGCGGGAGAACACAGACGTATTGGGAGCGACTCGACCGAGCAGCGCCGGGGAGTTAGTAATGTGGAGGACCCGGGATACAGGAGGTAGATAGCCGTGTTATCTGGCCAACTTTACATCATGAAAACACGAGATATTGGATGAACCGTCCATCAAGATAACAAAACAACATTTATCTAATTCGCCTTCCTTGTCATTTGGTTATGACAGACCTGATTAGAAAGTGATGAGCGGCTGATTGTTGCCGCCATTACATATCATGTTTCATGAGACTACGTGTATCAGATCTTCAAAAGCAACATTGTCATCGATATCCCGGTGTATCTCCCCAGGTCGGGTCTGGTGAATGACATAGCCCTGCTCCGCCTCAGCTCTCCCCTGACCCTGGGGGAAGACGTGCGGGAGGTGTGTCTGCCTGACTCCGGGGAAACTTTCGTGGGGGAGTCAGTCATCATCAGCGGCTGGGGACGGACAGGTCAGTACTTTACTTTGCTTCACCGTGTTACTTTCAGTGAAATGTGAGCGATGTCAGAATATTGATTTTTGTTTACTTTCTCAACTTGATGAGTATCGCAATTCATCCGTATACCATGATCTACTTTTTATGAAATTAATTCAATAACAAATCAAGGACACGCAAAGCTGTGTCTGGGTGTTGATGTACCAATACCGGTGTGACAATACCGCGGTCGCACACGTAACCTTAGGTTCTGCTGTTGGGATGCTTGTTCTGTATACTTTTGTTGTTTGTTTAGGCGGGAACAAGTGTTGAAAAGAAGATGTATTAACATATCCAAACCATAAGACACCCCCTGTTCGCGGCACAGCGGTAAGTAAATTTTCGACGTTATCGGTTCTAAATTCTTGACGTTATGCGCAAAATTCTTGACGATATCTTTGTTTATGTTTTGTTCTATCGCGATCTCAGCATAAATTATCTAACTTTGTTCAGGTAATTAGTAAGAGGGTGACTATATAGTCGATTTATGAGTTAGACGAAGCATTATGGCATCCCAATCACGCGCTGAGATGTCAAAAAAGTTGAAGATCGTGCCTTGCACTTATCCGAATGTACTAAATGTATTTTATTTCCATGCAATGCATCCGGTATGTATTGAAAATGAGCTTTAACATATTGACAGCTCATTTATGATTAAGCATTGAAAGGTTCAGAGCCCAGATGTTAAATTAAACATACCTGTCATTCGTTTTCCACCAACAATGATAAGTTCGGTATTATTGACGTCAGTTCGTCATGCTTGACGTTATTGAAAGCCATGTTAGAAATTTGTGTCGTTATTTTTGACGCGTGGTGGCAATTGAATTGAGTAGTAAAATTGAATTAAACAGTGGTTTTCTCTTGCAGATAATCGAGATGACAAATATTCGATGCTACATATGTAAAAACAAATTTGGAAATATCTATGACGTATTACAACATGCAAGAAATGAACATCCTGAGCCATTCTAAGATGTCATATAATATGCAGAAAACTTGGGTAAACAGTTTATTCCCATACGAAAGCGCCACACCAATATCTATACAGTTCATATAGAACGTCATACAATCAGTCACATCAAAGTAAACGACACGGCAAATTGTGAACACCCTCAGCCAAATTATCTCCCCCAAAGTCTACTTAGATGTGCCATTTCCTTGCCAGACCGCCAGTACTGGGTTTTGGGCCTGAGCTTTCGTAGCCGTCGGCAATCTGTTAGGAAAACATCCTAATGAATTCATGCTCAAATTCATGCGATATTGTCCATCGCTACAATACAACACATTTCTAGTGGTAACTTTGTTGGCGTAGTTATATAACGCAAATTGATTAAAATTGAAATAAATAATTGAAAAAATAACTGGCAGGAGATGCATTAAGGAACTGTCACATACCAGCCGCAAACTAATTCAAAAAAGCAATTAATTTTGTCACCAAATTCAAGACATTAATATTAGCAGTATATTTGTATGAGATTACCGGTATGTCTCGGCTTTTATTGCAAATCCGCGTAATCTACACCAATTAGTGTATGGGCCGGACACACCAAATTAGGGTCATTGGTACCACTTGGGGGGGGGGGGGGGGGCAAATGCCCACTATATTTTTTTGAAAGCTATATATCCCTAGAGCACATTTCTGCATGATAGCCCTCTGGATCTGGTAGCTTAACGGTGTTACCAGGCCAAACGTGGACCCACCCCCCTTCAATTTTCGCATGTTTGAAAATCTACATTTTGAACAAAAACTACAATGTAGGGTTCCAATAAATCAACCTATCATCACAAAACCCATAAGAAATATTGGCAGATATGCAATATCTCTGGAATAAATGTATTTAAAGTTTTTTAAATTTCAAAATGGCCGCCAAAATCCAAGATGGCCGCCAAAAATCGTCGATTTACTCCGAAATACACAACACTACAATATAGCATACAAAACGAAGTTTATTTGCTCTATGCGACCACATTACCTTCTGGTGCAGCACTTTGTCTATTGAAAGTCAAATATGGCTGCCAATGATAATAAGACAATCACAATTACATTGAAATTAGAAAACAAAATTTGATGCGTGCAGAGCATCACAATTCATGAATCGGTCACATTTTTTTTGCAATTTGGCACGTTATTAGCTACTGGTAAGGAATTTGCATGTTGAATTTGGTAAGTAGTAGCACATATATATACACTGTTCAAGATGTCATAACAAGTAACTTCCTGTAGCTGTGATGATGCACAGATGTGAACATCCAAAATGGCAGCAGCCGAAACTGGATATGTTGCATCGCAGTTCTTGTGAATGGATATAAACTTGTGTAATATAACTTTTTGTAGGTATTGGGCGTGCATTGTATGCATGTCAACTCAATAGTTCATTCCAAATAACTACCTACCTGCTTGGATGCCCATGAGTGGAAATCCAACATGGCTGCTACTCGAAAATGACTCGTCTCAAAATTGAAATATCCCGAATAATTTTATCTAATGATGAATCAAAGGTTTTATGGTTGAGAAATCTGCTGATGAACATAAAAATGTACTACGAACAAGCTTATATGGCTGTCTGTAATCATCCTTTTTAAACACAGAATAATTAGCATGATTTTCAGAAACATATCAAAGTTGTGTTTTGAATTTTAGTTGTAGGATTTTAGTTTCTATTCATCAACAAGATATATCTATCGTTCAAATATTTGAGATCTTGGAAAATGCGTGTCACTTTAGTTTGATATCATTTCCATATGGAACGTCACTTCTTTTTAGTGTACTGCATCTATTATACTCGTTCCAGAGTTGGTTTTGTTTGTCTACAATATATTTGCTAGTCATTTATTGACACAGAATCAGTGCATGGCTTCCAGAAAACTGTAAAAATGGTATTTGGCATTTTAATTCTGGGGTTTTCATGTTTTGATTTACATCAACAAAACAAATCGATTGTTCATACAGGTAAGAGTCATTTTCGGGAAGCAGTCACGTTGTTGTTTTTTGTAGAGTCGTGCCTCCTCTTTGTTCCGGAGGCGTTGAGTAAGTTTAGCCTCCTACAGTGTAAGCTGAACACAAAGCATCTGGAGATTTTCTCCAGACCAGCTCTGTCCCTTTTTTGTTTCTAACATTATGATTCATTAGGTGGGTCTGGATGAGTCCGGGCTATACATGTATGACATTTACACTCAATCATACATGGATGTCTTCCGGTGATTCTGTGTTGCTTTTTAATAATGAGGGGGTACTTAACAGAATAGCATCTCTACATCTGAACAAATTACCAATTTCAAAGAAATAATATTTGTTCACTTGGTATTGGTTGAAGACAGCTTTGTTGGACTGAAGTGTGTGACCTCCAGGGAGGAACTTTGTTTCCCACAGTGTCCCATACTGGATCCTACTCGACGGGTCAATGAATCTGAGATTGGCAGATCTTTGTTGTTAATGATGAGTTGAGCTGAGGCCTCAATTTCGTATTTGATACACTTGGATTTGACGGGGTGTTATGTGGATCAGCTACATGAAAAACTAGCGTCATATGCAGACGATATAGATCTGATGTCCAAAGATATTGTCAATCTCCAAACCCAGATGAAGATCATTGAGAGCTATGCCAAAGGAGAAAAAAAATACTGAATGGTCTTGTAGTTTTATGTAGACATGATTCTGCCTTGTCCGACACCCTGATTGATGGTGAAGGGTTCATCGAGATTACCCTGGATTTTGATGCGGACCTCTGCTTTTAGAATGTTCGACATATAGATCAGCAGGATGTGACCATCTGGAAGAATATAGCTTCCTCAGCAGACAGCTGTAGTCCACCACATCAAATGTCTTCTGGACATCCAGTATCGCAACACACAGTGGTGCATCTGCTATGCTGCTGTAAGGATAAGGGAGGCCAGGGCTGGGACAAGGCTCTAGTAAAACTGTATTGCAGAGATGCCTGGATGAGTCCGGATTCAGCAAGGGCAAACAGCATGTGCTCGGGGGGGCCTTCGCCAGGATCGGCGTGATGGTGATGCCCCTGAAGTTAATTGGGCTCAGCTTATTCTTTCCTTTTTATGATTTATGATGATGTAGGCAGCAATAATGTTTTCTCGACAGATCCCTCTTGCTATGAATACCGTATTGGTCCTAATAGTGGCAGGCGCCCTAATAGTAGAGCAGCCCCCTCTTTTCCCCCAAAATGTTCGATTTTTATAACCTTGTATTAAATGTAATTCACTTCATATCTTTCAAATAAACTATTGGAGTGTTTCAGTCTACACATTTATGTTATTTGAATCATAATAAAGGGGATTGAATTATATGGGTATATTATTCAGTGATTTCCTTAAATTTAATTTCTCTTTTTTGCTAGTGCTGCTGCAGGTCTTGCTTTGGCTCGCCATGCTACTATCACAGCCAGTACAGTATGATGATGTACAGGAGGTTACTATGTTGCAGGAGAGTGCTCAGCTGTTTCCTATTTGTGAGTGCATATAGGGCCTTTGCAACTTCTCATTGGTCAATGGGAATGATAATTCAACTTTGGATTTCATTCCTGTTTGTGATTAGTTTTCCATTCACCGATACTAGCAGCTCTAGAGCAGCTGAGGAGGGAGTAGCTCGATGTTTCTGGATAGGTTTATTGAGTAGCTTTGTGTCTCTTGAACTGGCTTGAGTGACGTCTTTGTACAACTTTGAGCAGTTATCGGTATTTGTTTGTCGTTGAGATTGACAGAATAGCTTCTCTGCAAGGAGACGATCCTCCTGAAGTGCTCCCGAGCTACATTTAGGTAATAGGCCGTCACGCCATGCACAGAGTGCTACTCAGTTGGCAGTCACTGCCTTTGAGACTGCACATTGCAGGTGTATTTGCACTGCTTTTTGGGGAGCTGGGGTATCAGAGAAGGCCTGAAGGACAGCTTTCAGGGTTTCTCATCCATAGTAGGAAGAAGTTCAAGGATGGTCTGGCAGAATAAGCTACGATCACATCTGTCCAAGTTTTCTATGGACTGGATCGTGGCCGGGATGTACTCTTCACTTGAATCTGCCCTCTCAGATAGTCATTTGTTGGAAACATGCCATTGTTTTACACCACTTCTGTAACTTTGATCCCCACTGTTTCTATCCTCTACTAAAGATGCATTGAAGTCGCCAATGATGATGATGTTATATAGAGGCATGTTTTTGTTTATGATGATTTGTAGAATGTCCAGGACATCATCAAATCAGCCTGAAGAGTGGTTTCCCAAAAACAGAATGTACACGTTGATTACACAGAGGCCATGGGGTGAATTATTTATAACGATGGGCAGGATTGCTTCATTGCCACCTGGAACAGGGCTCACTCCACTAATGGGCATCCAAACAGGCAGGTAATTATTTAGGGGGAACTTTTGAGTTGGCAGGCATATTATTCACACCAAAGCACCTACAAAACGTGATGTTACACAAGTTTATATCCATCCACAAGGTCTGGGATGCATCATTCCCAACTTCGGCAGCGGCCATCTTGGATGTTCACATCTGCACATTTTAACAGCTACAGGAAGTTGCTTGTTCTGAAATTTTGGAAAGTGTATATCTATGAGCTACTACCAAATTTGACATGCAAATTCCAGATCAGTGGCTGATAACATGAATGATATGCCAAATTGCAAAACAAGTGTGACCGATTCATGAATTGTAATACTGCACGCATTCAATTTTGTTTTCTAATTTCAACGTAAATGTGAATGTCATATCAATTTTGGCATCCATGTTGGACTTACTATAGACAAAGTGCTGCACCAGAGGGGAATGTGATCACATAAAGCAAAGAAGTTTAGTTTTGTATACCATATTTTAGTGTTAAGTATTTCGAAGTAAATGGACGGTTTTTGGCGGCCATTTTGGATTTTGGCAGCCATTTTGAATTTTAAAAATCTTCAAATACATTTATTCCAAAGACATTGCATATCGGCCAATATTTCTTACGGGTTTTGTGATGATAGGTTGATTCATTGGAACCCTACATTGTAGTTTTTGCTCAAAATGTCGATTTGCACGCAGTCAATTTTGTTTTCTAATTTCAACGTAAATGTGAATGTCATATCAATTTTGGCAGCCATGTTTGACTTACTGTAGAAGAACTGCTGCACCAGAGGGGAATGTGATCACATAGAGCAAAGTAGTTTTGTTTTGTATACCTTATTTTAGTGTTGAGTATTTCGAAGTAAATTGACGATTTATGGGCGCCATCTTGGATTTTGGCGGCCATTTTGAATTTAAAAAAACTTTAATTACATTTATTCCAAAGACATTGCATATCTGCCAATATTTCTTATGGGTTTTGTGATGATAAGTTGATTTATTGGAACCCTACATTGTAGTTTTTGTCCAAAATGTAGATTTTCAAACATGCAAAAATTGAAGGGGGGTGGGTCCACGTTTGGCCTGGTAACGCCGTTAAGCTACCAGATCCAGAGGGCTATCATGCAAAACCGTGATCTAGGGATATATAGCTTTCAAAAAAATATAGTGGGCATTTGCCCCCCCCAAGTGGTACCGACCACCCCCTCTGGCCCATACACTAAATGTAGGCCTATGCTGAATCTAAAAGAGTCGTCGGAGAAGTCGGAAATGAAGCCATGAAGCCATGAAATGAGTACACGGTTGTTATGTAGCAGCATGACACTTTATAACAGGTTAAACGTCAACATATATTAAATACTTATCAATAATACATTTAATACTATAATTACATTTTTCTTTCTTTCATAAACATGTTTTTTCTTTAAACCAATAAAAACCAATATTGTCAATAATGACGAACTTCTCTGTGATATAACGTCAAGAATGATTAACTTATGTAATTATAACGTCAATAATTCAGCGCCGTGCAAAATTGGGGATGCGTAGGTTTCCCTATTAATAACCACTATGTTCCGCATGTAACACCATCGTACAAATTACTGATGAATCAAATAGTCATTACATATACTTATTGACCGTTTTTTGCGCCTTTCCGAGAGCTGGAGAACAATATTTAGAGTTAACCATCGAACGCTCGTTGTATATTACTTACAATGCTGCTTGAACCCACAGTTGGACTACATATCAAGATATATATATAGTATCTGCGTACTGTGCGCATAACTATCACGATATTAATTGTTCCATATCAGGTTTACTTCATTATTAAACGTATTCAATTGTCCTTTCTGTTGCTACACAAAAGTATATCGTCAGGAATTTCGCGCATAACGTCAAGAATTTTGCGCATAACGTCAAGAATTTAAAACCGATAACGTCAAGAATTGATTTACCGCTGTGCCGCGAACAAGGGGTGATAAGATGCTAGACCTACATGTATAATAATTGTGGCGATTTTGCCCAAAGATCGCGGCAGGTGTCTTTGCAATGATGAATATCAACAGAAAGAGAGTTGACTAACGATGATTCATGCAGCGTTTGAATGAAATCTGAATTGTTGATGTTTTTCGTCTGACCCCGATATCTCAAAAGCACAATTTAGGTTTTGTTATGGAAACGAACACAAGCACATTAAATCTTGCTGGTGACCCTCTGTGATGAAGAATAACCCAAAAATTATTGAATACTGTTTTGAATGTTGCATAGTTTGGATCTTTACACCTCATTAGCCTTTTTGGAAACGTAAATGTGGTTCGTTTTGGATTTCTAGATTACTTTCCTCAGTTGTATGCGACTTCCATCACATGTATGGTATAAACAACGATTTTTTTTCTTTTCATGAATGTTTAACTGGGCTCTGTTTTTATTCCAGAACGGTTTCATTTTAGATTCTTTATTCGCATCCGTCAAATCTCGTGTTATTCGTGGTTTATCGACATACGCTTCCGTTGTATGTGAACAAGGACCAGTATAATATATTTGTTAAGTATGTTGTGCCTAAATGTGTTACCTTTTTGTCATTGGCAATTTCCGACAGGGTGACTCTGGTGGCCCGATGGTGATCAAGAAAAACGGCCGGTTCCTGCTGATTGGTGTGACGTCATTCGTCCACAGAGACGGTTGCGCGACTGGTAAACCATTTGGCTACACTGACGTCAGTGCCTACGTCGACTGGATCAATAGAAACATGTAGACGGGTACTCAATAGGTCCGTCAATAGGACGGGTACTTGATAGGTCCGTCAAAAGGACGGGTACTCGATGGGTCCGTGAAAAGGACGGGTACCAGATAGGCTGGTGACTAAAAAAATATAATCTTGGTTTAGTTTGATGGATCAATGAGTATTGCTGATGCTTATCGCCGTCTACGGACCTTTGTAAGTACCCAAATGATGTATTTGTGTATTCAACTGATATAATTTCTTGTTATATTTTGTTGTAAAATCTCACCTGGGCTAGGAATTTGTATGCACAAGGTATATCGTACTTTACTGCTTTTGTTGTAATCCTCAAACCGTTCACTGCGTGATTAATTATGTTTATGTTTCTGTCATTGCGGAAGGAATTGACTCTCAGGTTCATAATATGATAATACCTGTTAGCATAGAATCGAAATTCAAGAAATACCATAATTTTGTCTATGATAATATGTGAGGAACACATTACTTGTTTTGTATGTGACCAATATTATTGAATGTGTATTACTAAAAATGCGACATCTTGGTTCACCCTTGCTTCGAAATACTTGTTTATCTGCTTTTTTTCTGTCATTATTTTGACCTTTCATGTGGTCATTCTACATTCATGGTTATTTGTGATCATACCATTTTGATTCTGTATACTTGAACATATGTGAATATGAGCATTGATGAGTTAATAAATATTATAGCTTCCGTTTTTGGTTTATATGATCACATACATGTATGTCTGGACATAATTCCGTACGTATGGACAAACACACATTCTATCAAGTTCAATTAGGAACTTCACCAAGATCTATTGGCAAACCTATTTTATATTACATTCCGACAATATCTAAAGACATTCAAAACTGAAATAAAAAATATATACCATTTAAGACAACAGCCAATCAAATCATCGGACTCATATGAGCAAGTGTATACTTCAGTTCTTGGATATTAAAAAAAATTAGCCTAAGGGCTAAGATAGGTTACCGGACAATTTTGGTTTTAAGCAATGTAGTTGACATATGATTGTGAGATTTACCAGTCAAGGTCATCTTTGTGAATTTCAATGTCTCCATTAGGTATGCTGCATATGACTTCATATGTTCATAATACAAGCATATAAGCTTTATCAACAAGTATTTCGTGTGTAGAGGCCAATTTCAGATTTTGAGATTTGCCCTTCAAGGTTTTTAAGGTCAAGTTCAAGGTCACCAAAAAATGTGCCATTTATACATGACTTTTTTATAGGCTTATACACAATCCTAACCTGTATGTGCAAAAAATTATGCTTCAGAGGCCACTTTCAAGATTTCAAGCCAGACATTTAGCACTCAAGGTCATCCAAGGTCAAAATCAAGGTCATCATTAGTTGTTCAATATATGACTTCCTATATGTTCATAATGCAAGCTTAAGCTCTATCTACAAGCATTTCATCTGTAGAGGCAATATTGGGCTTTTTTTTAACCCAAAAATGGCTGTTTTGACCTTCCAAGGTCATCAAAGGTCAAATTCAAGGTCACCTCCCAAATCGCCATATATGACTTCCTATTTGAAAGTGCCAATATCTAAGCTCTATCTTCAAGCGTACTATGAGTACAGTTCTGGCAGCTCCCATTATGAAGGAAAAAAGTTTTTTACAAGTCCAAATTTTTTTTCAAAGGGTGAAAATTTTTTTTGTCTAGAAATGGCCTAAAATGGATAGTAACGCGATTTGGGGCAAAAAAAACCGGCGATTCAAGGACAACAAAACTTATACACATACATAAGGGGAATCGTTTGAAACAAAAATCTCAAAACTGATCAGACAGTTTTGAGAAAATGGCCGCCAAAGTCCAAAATTGGCCATTTTTCGTCAAAAATGGCCGCCATTTTGAAAAAAATGCGAAAATGAAAAAACTGAAAAATAACCACCTCTTGAAATATTTTTAGGCAGCTTTGTACGAAATTTCAGGAAAACCCGCCTGTAAATTTTAAAGATAAAAATGTGGACGGACGACGGACGACGGACGCAACGCGACGGCAATAGGTTATTCTGCTACCACATGTAACGTTCGGCGCCCGCGGCGCGCATGAGCGCACGCGGCGGGCGCCGGGAGCCTGCTAGGCAGTGCTAGCACTACAACCAGGTAACAACCCGCCCGGACGGATCCGGCCTTCATACATCACAACATCAGTGACTTTATATTTTATCAAATATGATGCTCTAGTCCGCTGTACGAGCATTCGTGAGTGTTATTACATGTCTGTTGTTAACTATTTTGGTGTACATACACATACATGTAGTATATGCGAACTAACGTTGTGAATATTTGGTGTTACTTACTCATGTGTTAAAACTTGGAATGTGAAGAAAAAATATATACGCATAATGTAGAGAAATTTTATTAACATTTAAGTGTATAATATCGGCAACACAATACGGTCCAAAACAATTATGGTTATATGAGCATACATGCTGAATCTACATCGGCCAAACTGCATGAAATAATATTGCGTTTGATGTAGTTCAAATTTCGAAAAAGATAGGCCAAATTGCTGCTTTTCGAGTGATACAGGTATATAATTGTATGGATAGAACTGTCATGTATGTTTTTATTTACTACCTAATTGGCTGGGACTCACTCGATTTTATACCAATGTATTTATGATATTCAAGGTCATGTCTGGCGTGTTTTAGCGTTTTTTATGTCAGTTTTGTTTATAAACAATACATGCAACATTGAAATCAAAAATACTGGGTGGGCGGGTGGGATAAAATTGTGTGTGTAACCCGGCCGGGGCGAAGCAGAAAACTGAACACACTGCAGGCCTGTGTGTGTGAGCCACGGGTGGAGCAATACATGGTTACTAAGGGGTACGACTCAAGAGACTGTTAACGTAGTCCGCTACAAACAGTGAGGTAACGAAGAGTCAAAATTTAAAAGTCATTTCTTTGATATTATCTCTTCAAAATGACATATTTTTTTTTGAGTGAAATGATCAGCATCCTAATACTGAAATGAAAACAGGGGGTCACCGTGCTCGTTTCTTCTACATATTCGATCGAAATCACACACATTAACCTAAAATGACATAAATTATGGGATTTTTGCACATTTTTTCGTCCAAATTCACATCTTGCATCGTGTTTTCCATCCGAACGGATACGGTGACCCTCTATTTTCTCTTCAGTTTCAGGATGCTGAACAGTTACTCTATAAAATATATCATTTTGAAGCAATAGATTATGTTGACACAGTTATTTATTTTAAACAAGGGCCACTGGCCTCAAAGGAAGAGCTTCGAAAATGTTTGCACAGAACTATTTTAAAATCCTTGAATACTGTATTTGATTTGGTACATGTTGTGGCCATATTGTAACTGTACTGGGCAGAATCTATATGTTGTTGGGCCAATAAATGTTTCATGTATTACATGCAACTATTTTTTATTGTGGTCAATAATGGACTTAACTAGTAAAAGTAATGAAAACCTATCCGGTCACAGCCATGATTGGATAGAACTTTTTAGGGCCCGGACGAGTCAGAAATTTCCGACCCGAGTACCTGTGTGGTCTGACCCAACCCATCCAAATATATAACAAAATTTGAATGATACTCACTGGAGCTATTTATAACAAGTAAACGCTAGACATAGATCTTTGACATTTTTTTTTCTCAGTGTTTTGGTTTTTGCAAGTTTGAAAAAGATCACAATGTCATGATCTCATAAAACTATACTTCGTTTTTTCCCCCAATGATTTCCTTGTCATTCTTGGATTTTAATACTGTTTATCATAAATATTCAAAAATTTATCTTTATTCTTTCTCGGTTATGGATAACGAAATTCCGACCCAGATTATTGTATATGACTCGCCCCGAATTTGGGTACCTGTCGACTCTTCCGGGCCCTAGAACCTTCACATTGTTGAGTCCAATAATAAATGTTTCTTGTCATAACTATTTTCATTGTGGCCAATAAGACTTAATTAGTTAAAGTAATGTTACCTTATTCAGTTACAGCCATGAAATCTCTACAATTCAGAAGCTTTACCTTATTGAGCCCGTACAAAAATCACCCAAGTATTTTTTGGACCAATGTGTAAGATTTTCAAGGTTCTGAATATTTTTCTCTTATTTAGGAGGCACAATGCTTTTTTTAGCTAGATCTAGATTAGAGTCTTTTTCAAGTTTTGATTTATACTGCAGAGACATTTCAACAACTTATTTGCATATCCAATAATTTATGACATGCATGAAAGCTTTTTTCATCACTGCTGAAAATTTGCGATCATGTTTTTCTTTGCCCAAATGCTGGTTTGAAGATCATCGTATATGTGAGTGAATGAGTGTCACTGTCAGCAAAGACCGTCGACCAAAATTGTCGCTAGCGTGACTGCTATCAAAATCAGCACTGACAATTTTCGTCGGCAATATAAAACTATCATAAACATGATAAATGAGCTAGTATCCATTTGTTTCTGCTTATTTCAGGAGGAAACTAAGTTTTTTTCCCCCGACAAAGTGTACTGTAAAAGTCCGGCAAATCTGCCAAGTTTTGTTGTTTCTCTGGTTGTTTCCGACTGTTGAGTCTGTTCCTAGATCTAGTCAAATCTCGTGAAATCTCGCTTCACTTCAGTAGGCATTTCTGATTAAATTTCCCCATAAACAAGCTTTGTATGGTGATATTTTTTAAGAAGTATTCCTAGTGAAGTAGGAAAGAGTCATAGAAAAGACCATTTATTTGGGTCGTAACAAGTATTTCCACAAATACCGCACCCAGTAGATTCCACGATCTCGTCGGAGCTTATGACCTTGACCCCTGTGTGTCAGTATTTATCGCTAATTGGCGGGATTTGCTCACGTGATAAATTGCATATAATTATATCCACGTGTAAATCATAAACATGTGGATGTGTCCGCCAAGACAGCTTCCCGATTGGACAATTCAGTGACTATCTGGCTGGCTGGCTGGCTGACTGGCTCAGGGGCCACAGGCTGATAGAATTTGCCTACTGGAATATGGAATACCACCACTAAAACGATAATTATTATGTTGCCGTATCAACTTGTTTTTCATTTTGCAATAGCATACTGTATCTATATATTGTGCGGAATGTATATCCCAAACTTTGAGTGCATATGATTGCAAGAAAGCACTGTTTCAGTAAAGATCAAAACGGGAGTTGTGATGGGTATGAAACGGTCACATACCAAAAAAAAACGGTCGGAACACACGTCTCCTGTGATTAATATCGCTAATAACTTATTACATTAACCATGATTAGCTATACGGGCGTTATTTTCCTCCCAACGGGCCCCGGACCCTCCCAATAAGCCACAATTGAATGGCCTGTTGTGGTTCCAAGTGGCACTTTCAAGAATGTAAACAAAGGGAAAATTTCAAAAATCCAAAAAAAAACAACATCATAGAGGAAGAGCTCTGCTCTTCCTAAAAACTCTGTGACCCCCCTCCCCTCACTGTTTGGAGCGGACTACCTTAATATACATGGCGGAGCAAAAGGGTGGAGTTGTAGGATGAACAATGAGAGCTATGCATGTATAGCAAATATTTTAAATACTGTTTACATACAAACAATCACATTTAGTTTTGAAGGAAATATTGCATACATTCGAAGTCAGCTGCTTTAATTATTAATGTATGACATAATATATATAGCCCGAAGAGACACTTCAACTTTACAAACACAGTATAAAAGCTAAAACACGCAGTTAATGCAATAAACATTGACATGAAAAATATATATATACATTTGTGCACCAAGAACATAAGATTTCCCCCGTAAAATATGGTATTGTCAAACATCATAGCAGTAACATACACATAGATAATATTTATGCACTAATAAAGGTTATAGATCTGATTAAACATCAGCAGAAGTCATTAATATATAAAAAATAAAGTGAGATAACCTACAAAAACAGAAGACAAACGTTGATACATCCATGAATATCTTTTCCTGGACAGCCTCAATTATGTACCCGTGCTCGAGTACCCGTCCTATCGACGGGCCTATTGAGTACCCGTCTACATGTTTCTATTGATCCAGTCGACGTAGGCACTGACGTCAGTGTAACCGAAAGGTTTGCCGACGGCGCAACCGTCTCTGTGGACGAATGACGTCACACCAATCAGCAGGAACCGGCCGTTTTTCTTGATCACCATCGGGCCACCAGAGTCACCCTGTCGGAAAATTAGAAGGGTGAAAATGTTTTGAGTGATTATACATCACTCTAAATCGTTTCTGTAATGTCCTGGTCACATTGCACCGAAAGTTTTGAAATTGTTAATTTAGTGTGTGTAACTGGCCTTCGGAAAATATGAAGGTGGACTGTCATGATGTCTAGGGGGGGGGGGGGGGGAGGGGCCATTATAGACTACAATTTCAATGTTTATAAATTTTGCTAACACGTCATGAAGTACACTAACCGAGCAGGAGCTCCTGTCCCTGTCGCCGCGGCCGTCAGTGCCACAGATGATGTGTCGGTCAGAAATACTGCCGTACACCGCGTCACAAGTCGCCGTTGACGTAACCCGCACCCGGGTGTACTGGAGCGTGTTCGGGTAGCTCCCGGCGTTGTCTGCCAGAGGCAAGGAGGTCAGTTCTTTGAATAACCTTGAAATTTACAGTATCTCGTTTGCAGTACACGTCAGTACACCTACTTGTAATCCATCCAGAAGAAGGAAAAGAAAGAAAAGCACAAGGAAAGAGACAGAATCTAGTCCAACGGAAATGCCTATTGGTTGCTGTTTACCAGAGGTCACAAGAGAAAAGTATATACTAAAGTAAAAGTTTAACGGTAAAGATACGATTGTGAACAGACGGATGACGTACGGCAGACAAAACGCCATGCCAATAGTATATATCGGACCACAAGTGAGCTGAAACAGAAGTGATAACAGTACACAAGCTACTGACCCGTCTGTCCCCAGCCGCTGATGATGACTGACTCCCCCACGAAAGTTTCCCCGGAGTCAGGCAGACACACCTCCCGCACATCTTCCCCCAGGGTCAGGGGAGAGCTGAGGCGGAGCAGGGCTATGTCATTCACCAGACCCGACCTGGGGAGATACACCGGGATATCGATGACAATGTTGCTTTTGAAGATCTGATACACGTAGTCTCATGAAACATGATATGTAATGGCGGCAACAATCAGCCGCTCATCACTTTCTAATCAGGTCTGTCATAACCAAATGACAAGGAAGGCGAATTAGATAAATGTTGTTTCGCTATCTTGGGGATGAACGGTTCATCCAATATCTCGCGTTTTCATGATGTAAAGTTGGCCAGATAACACGGCTATCTACCTCCTGTATCCCGGGTCCTCCACATTACTAACTCCCCGGCGCTGCTCGGTCGAGTCGCTCCCAATACGTCTGTGTTCTCCCGCAACGATCTCAATCGAGCTCGTGGCGCTGTAAAATACAGTATTGTCATTATTATTATTATTATTATTATTATTATTATTACATTTTGGGGGATTTTGCTTTTGATAACAAATAACTCGCTGACTACTCACTATTAGTCTAGGGAAATTAAGTCCATAAAGGGCTCAACCTCAAACAAATTGCAATAGTAATGATTCATATAATTTTTGATGGCGAAATATGTCATCAACAACATATCAAGAATCTACTCCATTCAACATAGTGGAAGAAGGTCAAATCGACGTAAATCCAAGATGGCCGCCAGAGACATTCCGTAAATCACCAAATCACTGTATCTAATCTTCTATGCATGCTATAAACATGTTTTTGATGTCTGCACATATGTTTTCAAGGTCAAGGAATTCAATTGGCACAACTAAATTGATACTGGATGGGATTTGGTTGAGTTATCATAGTGGAAGAATGTCTAATCGACGTAAATCCAAGATGGCCACCATCGATTTTTTCCAAAATCCCCAAATCACCATATATAATCTTCTAAACATGCTATTAACATGATTTTGATGTCTAACCATATGTTTCCAAGGTCAAAGAATTCAATTAGCACACCCAAATTAATACTGGATAACATTTGGTTGAAGTATATCATAGTGGAAGAAAGTTTGATCGACTTAAATCCAAGATGGCCACCATCGACTTTTTCGTAATTCCTCAAATCACCATATCTATTTTTCTATGCCTGCTATTGACATGATTTTGATGTCTAATCATATGTTTCCAAGGTCAAGGAATTCAATTAGCACACCCAAATTAATACTGTATGACATTTGGTTGAAGTATCTCATAGTGGAAGAAAGTCTGATCGACTTAAATCGTTTTTCGTCAATCTTAAAATCACCATATCTTCTATGCATGCTATTAACATGATTTTGATGTGTAACCATATGTTTCCAATGTCAAGAAAGTCAATTAGCACACTGAAATTAATTCTGGGTGACATTTGGTTAAGTTTTCACATATTTCTATTTTTTGACTGTTTTTTATGACTGGTTTACACATTCCACAGGTCAAATGTTTCACCCATGCTGCCACTGATTAGTTAATACCCGTTCCACTTTGTTCCTTGGACATCCTTCTTTCGATTGCCGGCCATGGGGACATCAACATTTCCAACACCTCACTCTATCTGACTCAAGCACAAATAGAGGAATATGACACATTGATTCCAAGGTTTGGATAATATTGCTCGCCCAAAAAGAAAGAGGTGTATGAGCGGTATATTTTCCACAGTCGTGGACAAAAACATGGTGATCCGTTCGTGACTGATTTACGTTTGAAAGTAAAGATCTGCAATATGTGATTCTTCTGACCAAATTGTGTATCCAACCAAGTATAAGAGCTGTTACTGTGAGAAGCTGACTTGACTTTGAAAAAAAAAATGTAAAAATTTGCCATGCCAACGAAATTACCCAAAGTCAAATGAAAGCTTTCAACAATCAGCCAGTGGGCGTTCATCCCACCGAACTAGGCGGCGTCAATGTTGGGTCAAGGGACCATAAGCAAAAACTCAAAGTATCGAAACCTGCAAGGGTACAGCGGCCACGACAGCCACAGCAAACGTATCAACAGCAAGGCGTGAAAACACAGTCATCGTGGTCCAACAAGAAAGATACCAGTGCCAGATCAAGTGATCAACAGCAACCGGCAGCCCGCAAATGGTCTCGAGATACATCACTTTGGGAGATGCCCCACTTACGAAAAAAAACACGTGACTTGTGGGGGATTAAACCACGTCAAGACTGTGCGCTATGGAAGCAGGTACAACTTGATGAAAAAGTTCAAGTAGTTCAAAATCAGCAAGATGATAAAAGTGACCAGACTTTGGTCGTGTGAACTGAGAATGCACTGAGAATGTACATGGTGTGAAATGAGAATGTACATCGTGTGAAATGATGATGTACATTACGATGATGCAAATGAGTGTACAGTGAATAAGCATGGTGATGTTAATTGTAATGTTGTAACACTGAAATGGGTCGCACCCCTAATTGTGAATGAGAGTTTGTTGCCTGTCAGGTTAGACACTGGGACCGAAGGTAACTTGATACTGAATGATGATTTCATACAGTTGGCTGTGCAGCCACGTCACATTGCAGAATAAGAAAAAAATGACAGCCTACAGTCGCACAGAGATTAAAACTCAAGGAAAATATACACTGCAGGTAACTAAACATGGCAAAACCTATCAATGTATGATTGTAGTCATCCAGTTGGGCCGAACAATCATGGGTGTTAATGATTGTGAACGCTTAGGTCTTGTGAAAAGGTTGAGTATTGACGCTGTATATGATGACAGTCGAATTAAACATCTTGTTTCCAAGTGTTCTGAAGCATTCGAACATATTGCAGGGCAGCATGCAGCTCTGTAATTCACACACAGAATTGTATCGATAGATAACTCTGCTCCTGGGTACATGCAGCACGCAGAGTACCAGTAGCTTTGCGTTATGAGCTAAAAAAAAGCTGAACGGAATGGAAGTATGGGAATTAATTCAAAGATAACACAACCTACAAAGTGGGTAAATTCAATGGTCATTGTTCACAAGCTCAACGATGTGTTGCTCATTTGCTTGAGATAATTTCAGCTCCCATAGAAGGAAGAAATTTTGAGTGAAATGATTGGAGCTAAAGTACTTTTTCTAGTGCTCGATTATGTACATTCAATACACCATTTGAACGCTATTGTTGAAAGAGATTGCCATTTGGTATATGAGTCTTTCCACAGAGTGATAGAAGGTATTTTTGAAGGTCTGGAAGGCGTTAGAGTGTATATGAATGAAGTCCTTGTGTGGGAGAGGACACAGGAAGAACATGACACTAGACTGCTTGCAGTAATGCTAGAGCACCACCTCAAGCTCAATAAAGACAAGTATGCCATCACAAGTGAGGAGAAAGCATTTCTTGGATACCAGTTGTCTTCAAACGGGGTACCACCTGATAAAAAGAAGGTATCAGCAGTCATATCAACGGAAAAGCCTACTGGCAGTAATGCACTGCAACACTTCATGGGCATGGCCAATTACGTGGACCACAACTTGGCATCTCAAACATCGACGCTTATATCATCACCCCAACAACGCACTGAATGGAATTGACTGTAATAGCCATGGTCAGGAATGGACGGACTTGAAATACAATTTGAAACAGACCACAAGATGTTCGTTAGCATAGCCAAAATAAACGTGGTCGATATGAATTCAAGAATTCAACGTTTGATGATGAGGCTGCAACGGTAAGACCTTTAACTGTCCTACACACCAGCATCATCATCACAGCATGGCACGAAGTGGACACGGATCTATTCCACCTCGAGGACCGATATTATCTGATTGTGTTCGATTATCACTCGAACTACCCTGATGTTGCTCATCTCAAAAACACAACTAAAAAGAAGTCATCTCTCACATGAAATCTCTATTCGGTCGAAATGGCATACATGCAAGTTGTGGGTGACAATGGGCCACAGTTTGCCAGATTTGAGTTTCAGCAGTTCGCAGAACACTATTACTTTGAACATTTAACCACATTGTGTACAGTCGAATTGCAAGGTGAAAAAAGAGCGTCAATTATTAGGAGACTGTGGAAATAGTGCAAAGAGAACAGTGTGGACTCATACCTTGCCTTTTTTTGGCATACCGCACTGCACCATTGGAATGTGGCAAGTTCCGTCTCAGCTCCTAATAAACAGACAGTTAAGGGGTAGATTTCCAGGTTCGAGACACAAGTAACTGTCACCGAGAGGAAAGTTGCAAACAGCAACGCTTCTATGACAGAACTACAAACTCACTCAAAGAATGACATGCTGGGGATAAAGTCTGCATTCGGTCTGAGGATTAATGGAAGTCTAAGGCTACAGTCACGTCATCATGGTCATGAGTCGCACCACATTCTTATCAGGTGACGACGAGTCAAACGGGTGCCAATTATTACCAGAATCGTCGACACTCGCTGCAAGCGAAGGACACATCATTCTGTGGATCAGATGGTGACTCCGACAGATTACAGAATAGCGGATAAGCTATCCAGACCAGAGCCATGGATGAGGACACATCCGCAGACACAACCTCCTGTCCGGATTTCCTCCAGAATGTCAAAACCTCCAGACCTTTCAATTTTGTTTCCAAACAGAGAAATATTTATTGATATATTCAGGATATTACGGTAGGTGAAAGATGCACTACCCACTGAAGTATGGTACATGTATTTGCAAGAAGGAATAGAGAAGTTTGATATGTATCAAAAATGGGGTAACATATATTCTGACACACTTAGGCATAAACACCACCACAATCACCCAATCAGAACATATTAATGTGTCGCATCATTGCTCAAGAAATCTTTTATTATCATATTGGAACTATATTTTATAACCAAAATGGAGATCCTTGAAGGCAAGAACGTGATCCGTTTTTGTGTGTCCGACATATCACGTTTCATAAAATTGTCATATAAATCACATGAAGTAGTTCAATAAATCAAACAAATGACATTTATGATAAATTTCAATGTGCCAGTTGAATTCCTTGACCTGAAAACCATTTGTTTTGACACCAAAATCATGTCAATAGCATGAATAGAATAGAAGATATGGTGATTTCGGTATTTCCGACAAGTCCGCGGCGGCCATCTTGGATTTATGCTAATTAGACACTCTTCCACTTTGTTGATTCGAGTAGATTCTTTACTGATTGTTGTATTCCTATTGAAGAGTGGAAAAAAACATGAATCGAAAGTATTGCAATTTGTTTGAGGTTGAACCCTATTTTCCCTACTCACTATCCACTAACACAATGCGCCGCGGTCAGGACAAAGTTCCTGTCCAGGACAATGGCTCCACACTTGAATACACCACCCCGGAGCAATAGCACCTGTACACAAACAATACAATACTCGGATGAACTCGGATGCATGGTGCGCTAACGTTAATGTCGGACAACTGAGTCTCGAGCTGGACTGCTGTGCTATTTCACTAGTGTCCTTAGGCAAGGCATTTACCACTAATGTGTCATCTTCATCCAGGATTAAATGGGTACCGGTTGATAATGGGTGTTGTATAGAGCGCTTTGAGTGTGGCTGCTCGGCTGCTCCAAGTACAATCACTCAGACTGGGGTTAAAGTGTAAAGCGCCTTTGAAAGCGGATTTAGTTCGGCTGAAAAAAGCGCTATATCAAATCTGATAACTTTAACTTTAACAACACAATACGTGAAGTTCGCAACTGAAATCCCTAAAAATATGACTAGGGTGCGGGACCTGGGAGAAAGAAAGCGAACCGCCTGGTTCATCCCACTAAGATCATGTATTGTGGCTCACGATTTCTTCTATATCCCGATATTACCTTACACTATACTTTGATAATGGATTATGAACAGTTACTGTTTCGAACGTTTGGAATAATTTCTACAAGGTTTATTTCCAAGTTCTGTGTCTTTCTCGTCACGTCTGGAATAAAACAATAGGGCCTGTAAGTCACGTGCTGTCACGGTATGATTCTGGTGATCAACAAACATATATATTGTGTTATCTGAGTAATTTGAGTTTTGAATAGAGTATTACTCATGTTAAACAAAAAGTTACACTGGGTGTATGTTTGTTGGTCACCAGAATCACACCGTGACGGCACGTGACTTACAGACCCTGTTGTGACACATCGGGATCGTAGTACTGGTTTAGGACAAACTCAAATGGGACTGTTTTTCATCATCTCTATTCAACTCTAAATATGTTATTTGGAATAATTCCTCATTTTTACATCATAATGGAGGAGGAATAAAATGCACATACTGTATAGAAAGCAAGAAACCACAAAATATGCTCATTGACCTTTTGAATTACCATCCTGAAGAGAACTTAGCTTAATTCATTAAATTAATATATAATACTCAGATTCCTTGCTTCTGAAAACCCCGATTTGACTCGGTACCTGTACCTGAGAATGACGGTGATTCTGGATATCGGTGACATTGAATTTAACCGAAAGAGCGGTTATATGGTGCCATGGAGAACTCCAATATTTGAGAGATAAAGGTCACCATCGACCAGTATACTGACCTGCCAGGGGAATTCGTTAGCCCTTGCCATGATCCCCCCGATAATCTGTGTGATTTGTTCGCCGGCGTTGTTGTACTGACTGACTCCGCACGTGTCCCTGACACAGACACGTTCTGTGATCGTCCTCCTCCACCACCCTCCAAATCGGACCACTAATTTGTAGCCCGTACAACACGTGTACTGGAGGGATGTACGGGTCACCTGACGGTACGCTCTCCTGTACAGTAGGCAGTAATGTGTGGAAGAACAAATGTTACATTATATGGTGTATAATGATAATATTCGTTGCAGTGAACAAATGAGTGCATGCATGGATAATAGCATCTAAACATTATTTTTAAGATGAAAAAATATGTCACATAATAAACCCTAATTGAATATTTAAGCATGTATATCGCATGAAATATAAATCTGAAAGTTATCGAACTATTTCACTGCAAATGTATATTTTGATGATTACATTACATTTTGGCATACCTTGCATTGTTATTTATATAATGTGATTAATCTCTGATATAGTCATTGCATCTACAGACCTGTAACACCTTCGCCGCCGGAACCAGCTGCCACAGCGGTAGCTTGCTCTGTAGCTCTGGGTAGCTGTGGTCACACGGGTCTCTATACACGCGTCCTCGCTCGAATCCTCCGTGCCACAGCCGCCGCACCCTACGGTCATGCAAAAACAATGTCCGATGGCGGACCTCTCGCAACCTCGTTATCACGGTGGTTATCCATTCACGATTCTGAGCGCGCCCGCACGGATTCTAGTTGCGTGCGCCGGATTCTGCGTGTGCAGAACGGATTCTATGTGTGCCGACAACCTTTCAAAAACTGTCACGGAAGGCTTATTGTAAAGTCTAGCCCTTTCAGGTTGGGTCGTGTGCGCTGGGCTAGCTTCACAAATTAGTCCACTTTCAACGCATTCCAAATTCAAAGCTCAATTATCAAATCTGGTTGATGGCAAACTCGTGAAGTCCTCGATGCAATCATCAGTTTTATTCATCCAAAATCAATTGATGGTACTCCAAATAATTCCGGTTACATAAATGAATCAAACCTAATATATAAAACAAGTACATGTGCGCTATATCCAAATCAGGTATTATCACATTCCCGTGCCAACACAACACGTGCCGGCACAACACGTGCCAGCACAACACGTGCCGGCACAACACGTGCCAACACAACACGTGCCGGCACAACACGTGCCAACACAACACATGCAGGCACAACACGTGCCGGCACAACACGTGCCAACACAACACGTGCCGACACAACACGTGCCGGCACAACACGTGCCGGCACAACACGTGCCAACACAACACGTGCCGACACAACACGTGCCAACACAACACATGCCGGCACAACACGTGCCGGCACAACACGTGCCGGCACAACATGTGCCGGCACAACACGTGCCAACACAACACATGCAGGCACAACACGTGCCGACACAACACGTGCCGGTACGGAGGGCACAAGCCCTACGTGTCCGTTAAAAACTTCCAATACTTTGTTTCTGTATGTGTAATCCGAATTCTCTCCTCTCGTCACAATGCGTGGGGTTTATATATGCACAAGACAAAGGACAATAAAAACATGACATCATTCGGAAACTGTCAGGTAAGCAGAATCCTCTGAATAGTTTACAAATTGAAAATCTGGCCAGCTACTAGCCATGCTGACACAGACAAGTTTGTTTAACCCGGCTATGTTTAGCATGCAATAAATTGAGTCAGTGATACCAAAACAAATCGATGACTAAACATACTTGCGTAAAACCTGAGACACGTGGATATCGGGGTCAAAGCCTGGTGACGGAATTATTGAACTTCTAACAAAGGTAACCAATTGGTCAAAACACAGCATCTTTGTTCTAACAACAACATCTAAATTATGCAATAACACATGCACCCCGATAACGCCTGTGACAACAATACCTGATGGTCAAAACTTAGCATTGTACAAAAATAATTATGAAACACGAATCACGACACACACTCAACATATTTGCTGTAAATATGAAACCTCCATGTGCTATTAATATTCACATTAATTACTCTGATTATTACCCAAAATTTTACTAGTGAAAATGTGGGGACTTTACATTATTTCAACCTTCGTTTTCGATCAGAGGCAAAATCATCGGTGTGGCATCGGTCGAGTTGAAGACCAACTGATAGTGACACAAAATGTTGAAAAATATCCATAGATCAGTGCATGAAGCAGCAATATTTTGTATTGTAACGGAAATATCAAAACCGCACGGATTCTATCTGCGCCCTGTAACGGATTATAATGCGCGAAATATCCCTCATCGGAGAAACATTTGTTTTTCCAGTTTTTCATTCCACTCAATGAAATTTCTTTATAGCTGTCAATGAAAAATTAGCCGTGTTGGGAATTTTCTACAAAAACGTCTAGTCAACTGTTTTCAGGTGAAGAGGTATCTCGGGGTCAAGCGGCTAACAGTATAAGTGTTTATAAAACTTGCTGAGATGTGAATTCACAACTGAGCTCAAATTATTCATGCAAAATTACCAATTTTCAGGTGTGCTCAGAGCTGGCTTTTCGCCGACCGGCACACATAGAATCCGTTCTACACACACAGAATCCGGTGCACGCAACTAGAATCCCTGCGGGCACGCTCAGAATCGTGAATGGATAACCATCGTGAGGGAGCGACATGAAGTTGCGAGATTGTGATACGAAACAACGAGGCAGCGATGTGATTTTTTTGCCTAGTCTTTTTGCTAGTTCATGTCGATTTTTCACAAACGCGTAACTCACATAACCACACAGGCCTCATGCGTGGTTATCTGAACTGCCCTAGCTGTATCGGGTTGAGGTAGCATAGGCATGATTTATATTATTACCCTCGTCCCGACAGGGGGAGAGGGTGTTGCATTTGGGTCTGTCCGTCTGTCTGTCTCCCTCCCTGTCTCCCTGTCCGTCTGTCTGTCGGCGCTGTTAATTCGGAAACAAAAAATAAACTTGATCAACTGCGTGAACTGGAAAGTAATATATAGATGAAGCGGTATGGCAGTTGCTCGGTCCTCCTCAATTTTTGTCGGAATCGAATGAAAATGGTTGCCATGGCAACTGGCAAAGTGTAAATCACATAGTTGGCGATATTTCCGGTCCTAATCAATATTAAATTTTCAAAATATTTTTGTATTTTTCTTTGGCCAATTTCCAATCGTACAGTGTACAACCAATGGTCTTAAGATGGTCTAAACTCCCTTTCATCACCCAAGGCCGAAAGTTTTGGGATCACGAGACAACTTTTGAATGTTCTGAGATTCAAGACTGCGTATTGTAAAGCCAGTTTTCATTTTTTTAAAAAACCGTTTCCGTTCATAAGACGTGTCTCAATAATAGAAACAATACTGTGAAATTTTACAGCTCAATATTGATTGAGAAGGCCAAAGAAAATGTCGAATTCGAATAATTGCAATAACTGTTTATATTCATGACTAATTTTCTGTATTAATTTTGTATTTTTATACGGTCAATTCCCCATCATTTGCCATATGACCGATGGTTATAAGATAATATATCAAGTAGTAGCAATATTCAAAATAAAATTATGGCGCCCCGTTCGTGCCACAAAAAAAAAATGAAATTATAAGTCATATTTTGAGATATTAACTGATACATATGAGATAAAAAGTCATATGTAGGAGATACTAACACATACGTATAAGATACTAACACATACATATAAGATACTAACACATACGTATAAGATACTAACACATACATATAAGATACTAACACATACGTATAAGATATTAACACATACGTATAAGATACTAACACATACGTATAAGATACTAACACATACATATAAGATACTAACACATACGTATAAGATACTAACACATACGTATAAGATACTAACACATACGTATAAGATACTAACACATACATATAAGATACTAACACATACGTATAAGTTATAACACATACGTATGAAAAATCAATACATACGTATGAGTAATTAACACATACGTATGAAATACTAACACATACGTATGAGATACTAACACATACGTATGAAATACTAACACATACGAATGCATGGGCGTAGATAGGGGGTGAGGGGTTCGGAGAGTTCGGTAGAACCCCCCCCCCACACACACACACACACACCTTTTTCACCTGCAACTCCAGGCTGAAACCCAACTGATCCAAAAGCAAAAGAGTCAGTATTATGCATACAATATCCCGTTATATCCCCGTCGATGGTCGACCACAAGAGCGGATCTGTGGGGAGGGGGTGTTCATGGGTTCTAGACCCACCTTTTTTCCACTGGACCCCTCTCATTTTGCATGGTTGACCGTTCCCATGCAAGTTCCATTTTTGGCCCATGGATTTGACTTAAACTTGGTGCTACTTCTCGTGTATCTACTGATGACTAAAAAGGTAACTACTATCAGAAATACATGTATTTCTGCTACTATAAAGGTCAAAGGCAGATCCAGAGGGTGAGAGACGGAAGAGGGCCTTGTCCACCCCATCGCTTCCCCTCCCCCCCCCCCCCCCCCAAAAAAATTAATATCAAAATTTTAGGGGTGTTGTGTCGGTACAGAAATGTCACAATACTTGATTGGGATATGGCGCACATGTATATGGGAAATATATATTACATGTAGTTCTGATGTATTTTTGTAACTAAATGCTTTGGAATAAAATCAATGTGGTATAGGTATTATTTGGTATTATTGGTAAAAAATAATCGATTTGGATTTAATAAGAAGTGCTAGATTATTAAAAGGTGATATTGGTGATTTGTGTGAAATTTATACTCAGGAGAGGCCAGGAAGCTACCAGAGAACATGAAATGGGCTCTGTCTTCCGGGGCCCTTCAGCGGGCCCCAGACCCCCGGCCGCGAGAGGCTTGTCTGGCTCGCTTTGGTCACCTCTCCTGAATCCTGGATCTTCCCCTAGATGCACTACTCTCTTCATTTACATGTAGTATGATATATATTCATACTACTTCAATTACCAAAGTTACTTGCAGTTATATCTTCTGTCATATTCATAAATTCGCATTTGATAGGTGTCGCATGTTCAAGGACCTCATGGTTTGAATTTGAGTCATACTTTGTAATCCAGTAGTATTTAAAATAAAACTGAGGAAAAGGGGCATGGAATACATATTTTCGGATAGTATTCACAGAGAAAAAGTCCATCTGAGAAAAATTGACACACAAAAATTTACTACCATACTTCACTAGGTATCTTCAGAATTCATCTCAGTTGCTCCTAGATTTCACAAAAAATACAAAATTTTCTCGGGGGCTTACGGCGCTCCCGTAGGAGATATTTCATTATAAGTAGATAGATGTGGGCACGATGTGACATTTTCATTAAGTGCATAAAAGAATCAAGGAAGTTAGATGACAAACACGGAGGATGAATATATTACTTCTATTTCCACGTCGGCGTCGGGCATATGGAAATTTGAGTATGTATGTGAGTCCTGTGTATGTGTCACTATCCCATACGTATGATTTAGTATCTTATACGTATGGGTTAGTATCATATATGTATGACTTAATACAGTTGAGATAAGTATTTCATACATATGAATTAGTATCTCATAGGTATGACTTATTATCTCATACGTATATGTTAGTATCTCGTATGTATGATTTATTATCTCATATGGTTAAATGGAAGAATCTCTTCCTGCATTAATGATTATAATTCCCATGATTTGTTAACATTTTTTATATCCAATTTCCGACCATTTGATATATGACCAAAACCTAGATTTATCACCCAGGTCGGTTGATCATGTAGCTTATTTTAGACATGTAGCTGAATCTAAAAGGGTGAGGGTCTGCAATCTATGATTGTCTCGTTTTGACAATGTGCTATAGTTTTTGGCTTGAAACCCACCACAAATGCCACCCCCCACCCCCACCCCTTGATACCCAAAACAAAATGCTTGTAGAAACAGCTTACATACACATTGTAGGCAAGTAGGAAGTCATATTTGGTTCATCTATTGGTGATCTTGAACTTAACATGGCTGGTTTGACGGTAACTGTCAACCGCTTATTTGGATGATAAAAATGTGCACTGGAATTGGTTACTGTATATTGTTGTACATTTCTCTGGTACCTTATGTAGCCCTTGGCCTGATTGTTGTGTTTCTGTGGTCTTATAATCTATTGCTACGGCGTCATCGGCATCATCGAAGTTTAAGGTTGAATGTAAATTTGTGAAACCGGAAACCTTAAAGTAGTTATAGAGGGGGGATATTTTTTAGGTTATTGCTTTTTTTCAAAACATCGTCATTCTTTTAGGAAAAATGACCAATTTTGCTCTAGAGCGTCGTTTGCTCAAAGTTTTTTTTCAAAATGACCCGCATCATGAACCCAAGTGATGTGTTTAAATTATGTTTGCCCGAAAGTCGCCGGTCTGCACGCGGCAGCCAAATTGATTTTCCGATGGGTAGGGAAAAACTTTGTTTGGTCCGAAATTTTGAGCCATTTCCAGTCTTGACAATTTTTTCACGTCAGATAATTTTTTTTTCTGTTATACTGGAGTTGTCCCTATGATTACTCCTAAAGTATTTCAAAATAGAGCTCAGATATTGGAACTTTCAAATCGGTAATCATATGTGGCGATTTCAGTAGTGACCATACACGTGGCCTTCAATCTTTATTTTCTCGTTGCACGACTATTTTGCATTCGCATTCAAAAGCTTTTTTGATGGGATTTTTCCTACCACTTGTAATATTTTGTTTCAGTTCTCATTCCATCATTCTGATGAGTTTACATTACGTTTTAGTGCTCATCAGGACACTTCTCTGGCATTGAAAATGGACAAATATGTACATATGTATTCGGTAGTCTTCTATCGTTTCCAATGTATAATCTTTGTCCTTCATCTTCCCATCCCTGTTTATAAAAACTCACCCAAAGTCTCCGGTATGATCACCGAGGCAGCGGCGCAAAAACATAACAGCGCCAGTCCTCTCATTGTTCCGTCCTTGCAGTGTTATCGTTCTTCTTTCCGTCCTTGCAGTGTTATCGTTCTTCTCTTGTTGCTCTCCGTCGGTTCCCTGGTCTGCTACCCTTGCGGAATGATGCGTCTACATGGTAGAAGACTTCAATTTATACACTAGAGGCTGAACGATCGAACAAGGACGTGGAAATTCATTGGCCAATGCATGTGTGATTGGGCAGGGTGGAGTGAAAACATGTCGCATCAATGCGTTATGAGTTCTAGTGCTTTTACTTTCGGTTTTACTGCTATCAAAACAGACCACTTCATCTACAAATACACACCAGTAGTCTGGATGACGCATCATCTAATACATTTTTGTGCAGACTTCAGATGTCCTCTGCATGAACTTCCTTCTTCATATTCCATACTCCAAAAAGAAACTAGAAACAAGCGATCCCCGGCTCGAAATGTCTCGCCAATAAAAAGTTGTCAATAAAAAAACATTCAAACAAAATTGTTTTTCAAATTGAATGTGTGTTATCATTTATTATATAATTCAACGAAACTGTTTTCCGTGATTCTTGTTTTCACCTAACTCTTCTCACACCCAATCGCACAATTCCTTTCTCAAAGTGCAGGGAATGCATTTGCCCACAACCTTGAGCTATTGCCCATAAATCACATCACAAATCATGCCAAGCGATTCTGCTGAACACTTTGAGGTGGTCGCTAATGGCACATAGCTCGGATATGTTGCTAGTTGATCTAAGTACAAATGACACAGTCCAGGTGTCAAAATAATGTCTTGATCGACCACGATCAGGACAGAACTCATGAAATCACAATAAAAAAATTGAAAAATAAAAATTAAAAAAAAAAATTCCCCAATTTCAAATTATCCAAATTATGAAAAATTGAAATAAAATAATAATATCTTTGCGTTATATCAATGGGTATCTCTTGATGACTCATACAAAAATCTCTTGATCATGAAATTATGATAGATATATGTTAAAAGCTTCAAACAAAAACTATACCTGAAATCACCAGTTATTTAGTATTCGCTGAGTGAGCTGAAAAATTTCGAAGTCCACAGCCACCTGAACCTCAATAAAGGTGAAATAAAAAAAATAATTTTCTCCTACACCAATCATTATCATGTTTACTCCACCGAATTTTCAAAAGAAAAGCACGAAACTTTAACCGAATCCCCATTCATTTATTACTGGTCAAATGTCCAGAGCCCCCACCCCCACCCCCAGCCCCCAAAAAACACATTACAATTGAAAGCAAAAGCTCATTTAAGTTTCCCCCTATATCAATCATTGTCATGCTGACTTCATGAAAATGGCTGGACATTGCTAAATTCACAAAAGAAATTCATGGTAAAACTCAACCAAAAACTTTAACCAAAATGACACGACGCCATCGTTACCACCGACGCAGAATCCCTTAGTGTCACCAATCCTCCAGGGCCAGACAAAAACACTGAACATTCCATTCACAGTAAATATTAAGTTAGGCGAGTACCTTGGCTGTAATATAACCCAAGGATATGGAAATTGAAGATCCCTCTAATATATCCAAATATTCTGATCTGAGGTTGGAGGTAGGGATTCTGAGCTATCAACTAGACTATCTGAAGATGATGTTTCAAATTTGTCCATAGCCTTTCCTAAGTAGCATTTACACGATGGATTTGCTAACGCCGAGTCAGTTGGTTCGTGTCCAAATCGAGACTCATAAAAAATCACCCACAATCTATTCTCTACCTTTCAGCTCAAAAGTCCCTTTCACGTGCCCGTACTTCTTTCAGACATATATCACATGCAGACGCTGTATTTCGGAGACATTCTTTCATCACGTATGATAGTAAAACGTGACACTGAAAACTCCAAACAGAGAGTCTGAAAAGGTTATGCTTTAGATTTAAGATATTAGCCATTTTTGTCCCATGACCTTGAAAAATGAAGGTCACTGGTCAAATTTAAGGTCACGAGAATTTTCAGCATATATTAAATTCACCATTTTTTATGTCCACAGTTGATTGTTTAGGTTTAAATTCAATAAAGTTCAATAAATTCAAGATATTAGCGATTTTGTGCTTTGACATTGAAAATGAGGTCAAAGGTCAAATTCAAAATCGGGCATTCGATCGAGTTTGGCACAAAGGGCTTCTGTGTAAGCTTGAAAAACAAGGTGTACGCGGGAGTATTCTTCATTGGATTGACAGTTACCTGACGGATCGAATGCAACGAGTTTGTCTGGATGAGGAATATTCTGACTGGGGAGCGATATATGCAGGTGTCCCCCAAGGTTCCATTCTCGGACCTTTGCTTTTCCTCATATTTATAAATGATATAACCGAGGTGGTCAAATTCACCCAACTCAGGTTATTTGCCGATGACACGTGCTTATTCATTACGGTTGATAACCGTGATGATACTCGTGATTTGGTGGATGCTGATCTTCGAGCCATACAGGAATGGTCTGACAAATGGCTCGTAAAATTTAGTGTCCCAAAAACTAAGTCACTACTGATAAGCAACAAGGATGACAAAACTTTGAATTCGCCCTTTTCAATGAACAATACTGAAATACAGGAAACAACCTCCCACAAACACCTGGGCGTTACATTAACAAGTAATATGACATGGACCGCTCACATCGACGAAATAGTAATCAAGGCCATGAGGAGACTTGACCTTCTCCAATCCTTCAAAATCTTCAAAACTCTCTCGTTTGGCCTTGGACAGGTTCTATCGTTCCTTCGTACTGCCAATTCTCGAGTATGACGATGCATTGTGGGACGGGGCACCGGACTCCGAGCTTGTAAAGCTGGACAAGGTGCACATTCGAGCATTACGGATAATTACAGGGGCAACTGAAAAATCATCAATTGATAAACTATATCGATAGTGGATGGCACACGCTGCGCCAAAGACGAAAAATTCACCGCTTGGTCTGGTTCTTCAAGATCGTGCATGGCTTGGCACCTTCCTATTTGTATGATTTACTCCCGCCTTCTAACGCTGTGCGACACAGTTATCCTCTGCGAAATCGGAATGATTTGTCTTTGTTTCGCACAAACAGGCAGTATTTCCGGAATTCTTTCTTTCCATCCACCACAAAAGATTGGAATGAACTGCCTCTGTACATCCGAGATGCTCCTTCGCTATCGATATTCAAGCGTCCTTTAATGTCGCACATTTCATCACCTCCAACGATTGCATGGTACGGAATAGGAGAACGTATCTGCAACGTCCATCATGCTAGAATGAGAATTGGTTGTAGCAAGCTGAAGTCGCATTTACACTTCAATCTGCATGTAGAAAATAGTCCAGAATGCGCGTGTGGTTCGTCAAATGAAACACCCTCTCATTTCTTATTGGACTGTCCTATGCATAATCGTGCAAGACAGGTAATGGTTACTGAACTGGCCAGTTATCGACCTTTGTCAGACGAATTGCTTTTGTACGGGGACATGAACCTATCCGTTGACGAAAATAGTGTTATCGTTGCTGCTGTTCATAAATTTATCATAGCAACCAAACGATTCTTCTGAATTTGGCAAATTGTCGTACGTATCTTCATGGCAGTAGGACTTGTGACAACCTGTGTCCACATGCATTGAGCTGACACTACAACAAAACAACTATCTACCTTGATTAGTGATAAACGGCGTTTGTTCCCACCCGCACCGTATCACTTTTATAGCGCTCTTCATACATCACACAAATAACAACATAGCCTTAGGATTTTGGGTGAGACAGGGTTTGCTCCCAACCTACTGTTCCATTCAATTGACACAAACAGACACGTACAATTTCACAACATAATAAATGTATGTGGACAGAAGTGCACTAAGGAATGAACTATATGATATGTATATTGTACCTAATATATATTGTAAAGATGGGATTATATTTTATGCTTACGTACTACTAGTAGGCATTTTGTAAAAAAAATGTAATATATTGTATATATTGTACATATGGCCTGTGAATGTTGTTATAATTTTAAATGGTGTTTGCTTTGTAAAAATATTGTATTACATATTTTCTGATTATATGCACATGTATATCATGCACCAAGCAGCGATCTTAAAATAGGGCTTGCCCTGCTGATCAATGCTATATTATTCAATAAATATGTTTAAACCAAATTCAAAATCATAAATATATTCGACACATGTCATTTCTTATATGTGCACATTTTAATTCTAAAGCTATAAAGTCAATCATAAGCAAAATATTGGCCATTTTGTGCTCTGACCTTGAAAATAAAGTCAAAGGTCAAATTCAAGGTCATAGAATATTTAGCATATATCAGTTCCTATACGTCCACAATTGATTCTCAATGTCTAATCTCAATATTAATTGAGATATTAGGAATAGTGTGTCTAAATTATAAAGCATAGGATAATTTAACATAGGAAAGTCCAATTAAGGATTTGCCGAAAAAAAACGAAAACGGCCGCCACATGCAGGACAGCGATTCAATGGCAACGAAACTTATATAACTCACAGAGGTAGGCCTATATGAGGGGTATCGTTTGGAATAAAAATCTCAGAAATTTTCTGAATAGTTTTCGTGAAAATAACCAAGTCATAAATTGACCGTTTTTTGTTGAAAATGGCCGCCACTTTGAAAAAAAAGCGAAAATAAAAAAACTAAAAAATATCTTGAGATATTTAAGTTATTATAGCGTCCGAATTCGATTAATCCAAGTTTACTTGGATGATAAGTCCGATGGCACGATCACGGCCTCTTTCACACTTCCCGAAATAGTCTGATTAATAGTCCGACACGTTGAATGTTATATCACAGATATTTCTTTATCAATTGACACACAATCTCTTCAATATTTTAGAAGCATGTCTATACCTTCCAAAATCTCTCTACTCGACTCCGAAAAGCGCGGGGACTTTTTCATGGGTGTCTGGAGCAGGAGTTCATGTGATTTGCTGAATGTGATGTAACGTCTGTGTGGGCGTGGTTCGGTGTCTGGAAATGTTGTGATTGGTGGTGTGTTCTGCATGACGTCATTTGTGGAGTTGTTTACATGTCTTGGACGGTGTGCATCGGTTCTCGTGAGTACGAAGTCATGTGATGAATCTGTGCCGTGTATGTCGATTGGGATAAAGTGTAAGGGAGGGTTTCGGGCCGCTAACAGTCATAAATATTCTACATAACACCCCTTCGTCAAATTACCCCCTGGGAATTTACCGCACCCGAAACCTCACAGTCCAAAAATCTAAACATAATAAGCTAAAAGTCCTAGAGGGAAACACACACACCGCGCGAGACAATGAGAAAACACTGAGTACAATAAAAGTTCTAACTGTCAAAATAAAGTCATCAGTCAGTTCGACAGTAGTCACTAGGATGATATGAACACATAGGACAAATACATGCATCACAACGACAGATGAGGAATCAGCGACATAAATCAAACATATAAAAATCAACGACATATAAAATCACAGGATGATAGCAATTGTCCTCGACGTCCCAGATTGGAACGGAATGTACTTAAAGTCCGTACCTGAATGAATCAGGCCAGAGTCCGACATAGCACACAAGTTACCATGGTTACGACATATTGAAGTGAAATCCGTTTACCTTAATTCTGTGCTGTATTGCGTTGATCTCTCTGCTGATCGTCGGCCGATCCAGCAGGCAGGTGAGTTGACGGCCGCCGGTGTGTGTGTCGATGTCAGGGTCCAATGTCTCTGTACTCGATGAAAGCCAACGGTCAACTGACGCTCTTGCCCAGTCGAAGCTCCCTCCCAGGCACCAGCAGGTCACGTGCAGCCTCCCATTAATCCAATTGGGTTGCGCGGTACCACACTACCACGTATACAGCTTACTCAAGTTAAGTTACGTCATTTTCACTACATCCTCCCCTGTTTTAAAGAGCCCCACATGTTAAGAACTCCTCCCGATAATTCCGATACCCAATAGCCGCAGAATGCTAACAGCAACTGCGAACCACCAGGTACAAGCAAATGCCAAATATGTATAAAACCCAGATAAAATTCTTTATCGTGAAAGTGGGACATGAAAACGATTTAGAGTTCTTGGCGTCAAATGGATTCAGCACCAGTAGCTGCAGAAAACCAACGGTTACTACGACCACGGGTGCAAAAACCACCCAAGGCCAAAAATAGTCAAATGGGCGCGGGACAAAATAACGAATTCTCCACTCAGTCTATCTCCAGGAGTGCAGGCTCGGGGTCCACTCCAGTCCGAAGAACTGACGAGCGTTGCGGGTCGTCATGGCCATCACTACATCCCGTGGCAGGTTCTTGACCGTTCCGATCGCACGGCACAGCGGGCCAAGGGCCCAAGGGCTACGTCCAATGTACGGTGCGTCCGTCTCCAGTAGAACGTCGGCCAGATCCATTCGACGCAGGGTTTCTTCCATAGCACCTCGGAAAGCTGGCCGCAGCAGTAGCTCATTCAACCCGAACACTGTCTTTTTGGAAAGCCGCTTCCAGGACACGACATCCTCTATTGACCCCACGAAACAGTGGACATACACTGGGTAATTACGGGATATCACCATGCGAAGCACCTCCCGGCATTCGTCCCGAGCATCAGAGTTGCCCTCAGCGGAACGGCAGTGTAGAACTAAGGGCTTGCCCAGCTCCACAGCCAAGGCTGCTGCACGTTCGAGGTACTCACGCTGTGCTGTCCTCTCCTCTTGCGAATGATGCGACTTGTAGTCCAGGCCGATTTCACCCACAGCGACGAAGCGTGGCTCTTGCAGATATTGACGCAGTTCCATTATGGCCTGTCCGGTCTCTGCCTCCGTCCTGCAGACGCTGGCTTCATGAGGATGCAAGCCCATGGTGAAAACTATCCTCTCCTCCTTCATCAATCGTCCCAGCCAATGCTGCGATTTCCTGAAGTTCAGCGAGCACACGATGTAACGGAGGGGTAGTGAATTTTGCCACTGGCACATCGCCCCGAGCTCTGCCATGACTGACTGATTGTCCTCTACCAGTAGAAGGTGCCGCTTCTGCAGAATCTGGTTCACATGGCAGTGGGCGTCGATGACGACTTCCTCAGGTGATGCAACTTCTTGGTCTACTGAGAAAACCCGCACTGCCTCCTGTTGCTCCGGGGAGAGACCCTCCATTAGTGATGCCAATGCTGCCCAGTGAGTGAAAACACTCACGGAGTTGGGTGGCCTCAGTGTGTAATCAACCCGGGGAACCACCCCCCACGCTCGGTCGTAAGAGCTCATCAACGCTTGCTGCAGAGGGCTGAGCACGAAAGTTGGATCTTGAGGAAACAACTTCTTCTCCACCACGTAGGCGAGCAACTCATCATCATGACCACACCCCAAACATTCCATCACAAACTCCATCACGCCCCTCATTAAACCCAACCACTTCCGGAGGTTGTGGTTGTCGAATCCACTATGGCGATCATGCCCAGGAACCTCCCAACTATGCTGGTTTACAATGTAGCCGCTTGAGTCCTCCACCACGTGGCAAGTCCAGCAACACCGATCAGGGCTGGTGTACCACGGCAGGTGCTCCGAGCTCACGTGGCGCCGCATCTTCTCCGCCACGATTACACCGCACAGGCGACAAGCCTTCGGGTTCTTCTTAGACGGACCCGGGACACCGGGTGGAGACACTTCCCGCTTCATTTTGTTTCCCTCTGACCAGGGAACAACTTGAACGGTCCGACGCTCCTCCGGCTCCTCGCTCGCGACCGCTCCATCATTGCCCGCTTTTCCTGCTTCCACAGTACTCGCCACCCCTCCGATGGCAACCATCTTCTCACATGACACAGTCCGTGTCTCGTTGCCACCCGCCACAGTCACTCGCAGCTCCTCTCCTTTCCTCACCACCACTTCCCTCGGCTCCCTAGCCACTCCCAATCCTGACTCCTCCACCTCTTCCTCCTGAGCCTCTTCATAATCCGGCACAAAATCACCCTCCGACTTGCTCATATTCCTAGGAGAAAACAATTCATAGTTTTTAATATAGTCCTTCCCCCCTCCCCCTACTTAATTAGGAATGGCCCTAATCCCGAACAAAATCTTTTAAAAACGCCGGGGTCTTCAGATTTCGGCCACTCCGGCTCCGCTTCGGAGTCTGAGTAACACTCTTCGACTCCTCCACACCAATGTCTGGATTTTGTGAAGACGACTCTGTCCTGGCTTCTTCCACTTGTTCCTTGTCAGGAGGTCGACTCTCGGAAGGACTCTCGGTAGGATTCCCGGGAGGAATGGGTGGCAAGAAAAACAAATCTGTCAATCCCAGTTCGTCTAAGGCGTTCTCCCCATCTTTCGTCTCAGTGTCCGGATTATCCAGCAACTGCAGTTGGTGTCGCTTACGGCGGACCCACAGAGGGATATCTCGGTCTCTGCAAAGCCTCAGCCGATCGTGATGAACTACTTGAGACTTCTTGCGACCTTGTATTCGATACAGGGCTGGTGACAACCTTTCCAGAACTATATAGGGCCCTATGCAGACCGGACGTAGTTTGTTGCTATGACCCACTTTTGTTGCAGAATCGATTTTATACACTAAGTCGCCTACATCATACTGTCGGAAATTGAGCCGTTCATTGTAGGTGGACTGTTGTCTCTGTTGGCTCTGCCTAATGTGTTTACGAGCCTCATCATGAGCTTTCTTCATGTTAGCCGTCAATGACACGACGTACTCTGGTATCCCACTATGACCATCATTTTCCAATGCCACGCCGAACAGATGATCTGGCATCGCCATCCCCAGTAAAGGAAGATGGACATCCCATAACTTCTGGTCATCTCCAATGTAACTACGAATCGCCTGAAGTAGCGTTCTATTATACCGTTCAACCTGACTGTTTGAGCTGGGGTGGTAAGGGGTCGTACGTGTTTTGGTGATTTCTAAGGCATCACACAGCTCTCGAAAGAGGTTACCATCGAAATTCCTTCCCTGGTCAGTGTGTATCTGGTACGGAATCCCAAAACGGCTGATGAAGTTGTCGATCAAAGTCCTACACACCTGCTCAGCTGATTGATCGGGTACTGCATGACATTCTGTCCACTTCGTAAATTGATCTATGATCATAAGCACATACCGATTCCCACGATTACTTTCCACGAATGGTCCTAACATATCGATGTGGATCCTCTGCATCGGCATGCCAGCATGATAACTTCCCAATGCTGCCCTTGCTTTTCGATTCGCCCTTTTACTCATGCTGCACACAGCACAGGTCCCAACATAATTTTGAACGGCAAGATACAATTGCGGCCAATAAAAACTGTACTTCAGGTGCTCTCTGGTCTTGGCAACTCCATAATGGCCCGATGTCTTGTGGTCATGAGCCAACTTCAGCGCTTCCTTTTTCAGACTTTCTGGCATTACCAGTTTCAGACGACTTGGTGTCCCGCTCTCCTCCCACTGGTAATACAAAGCTTCATTTAGAACCAATTGTACTCGATCCCTCCATAGACGCTTCACAAAAGGACTTTGCAGACTGAGTTCCGCTTGTTGGGGCTCTGTGCCCGTCTCCAACCACTTCATGATCACAGACAAATCTGGATCTTCTCTCTGAAAAGATGCTAGCTCGGCCTTAGAATAGACGCCCAACGACAAGCACTGTCCCTGACACGCTTCTGATGGAAATCGGAACAACGTCATCCACATCTAACTCAAACCTTTCCCACTGTCTGTGAACTCTGCTACAATAAGCACAACCTCCACATGGTAGCGATTCTAGATGCACACCAGCTTCGTAACAGCTACAAAAGTCATTTTCTGGTTTCCGTGACAAGGCATCAGCATTGGCATGCTTAGCCCCCTTCCTATGAACAATCTGCATGTCATATTGACTTATCTCTTCCAACCATCTCGCAAGTTGACCTTCAGGGCTTTTAAACCTCGTCAACCACACTAGACTACTGTGATCCGTGCGAATGATGAAACGTCTACCCAACAGGTAATACCGAAACTGTCTTGTAAAAGCGACCAACGCAAGGAGTTCTTTCCTCGTCGTACAGTACTTCCTCTGTGCTGGAGATAAACTTTTACTGGAGTATGCTATCGTCCTTTCTACACCTTCTTGAAGTTGAGACAACTCTGCCCCAATAGCCCAGTCACTGGCATCTGTATCCAGGATGAACATATCATCTTTGTTCGGAAAGGCTAGGAACGGATGACAGCTGGTTATCTCTTTCAGCTTCTCAAAAGCTGCCTGATGATCTTGGTTCCAGACGAACTTGTCCTTGGCATGAATTCGCTTGTATAACACTTCTGTGATCTCTGCATACCTTGGGATAAACTCCCGATGGTAATTCATGTACCCCAGGAATGATTCCAGCTCTTTCTTGTTGGCAGGGACTGGCCAGGACTGTATTGTACTGATTTTCTGATCTGTGATAGTGATGCCTTCGCGGTTAACCTTTTTTCGTAGGAAATCCACTTCAGTGCGAAATAGGCAGCACTTCTTTGGTTTTAGTTTCAAGTTAAAATGTCGAAATCGGTCAAATACTTCCTGTAGATTGTCAATCCCCTCTTCGAACGTCTTGGCCAGTATTATCACATCGTCTAGATACGCCAACACCCTATCCCAAGTAAGACCCTTTAGCACCGTGTTCATGGCTCTCTGAAACGTAGCGGGCGCGTTACAAAGCCCAAACGCCATACGTTGGTGTTGGAACAACCCTTGCTTCGTAATGAACGCCGTCTTGTGCCGATCATCCGGGTGGACCTCTATCTGCCAGTATCCACTGGCTAGGTCAAGCGTGCTGAACCACTGTGAACCATGCAGCGTATCCAAACACTGACTAATCAATGGTAACGGGAAGGCATCCTTCACCGTTCTGGCATTCAAATCACGAAAATCGACGCAGTACCGGACGGAACCATCTTTTTTCCGTACCAACACGGGAGCCGACGCCCACTCTGATTGCGATTCTTCAATGACTCCTGTCTTCAACATTTTTTGTAGATGAGCTGCTTCTTCCCCTTCAAAACCAATTGATGTTCGGCGCATACGATGATGAACTGGCTTTGCATCGCGGGTATCAATTCGGTGTTGCGTCCCAGCAAAGCTACCCAAATCGAAATCATGTTGTGCGAAAACATCACCATACTGTGACAATAAGTTGCCCAGCATGACCTTCTGGTCATCACTTAGCTGTTGGCTACTACTTTCCCACAATTGCACGAGATGCTCTGGTAGCTGTGACCGCACCGCCTCAACATCCAACAATTCTTCAGCATTGGTGACTTGGCCCGCCTTCTTCAACTGGCGCCACAGGTTCCGTACCCGCTACTTGCATTACTTCCATGGCATTTCCTACCCATCGGCCTCTCTTCATCGTCACGAATCGATCAGAAAGATTACAAAAATCCAAGGTTGCTTCCGAATTGTTACTGACCAGCGACCTGGATGCCATCAGTGGGTCATTCAACGAGATGGTTTCTATCACATGATCAGGACCTTGGTTGCAAGTACCTGCAACCGTGCAAGGAATGAGCTTATGACTCCACGGTGGTATCACTGTTCGCTTAGCCACCGTCACTCTATGTATACAAGATGAATTCTCACCGGAAGACTGGAAGCTCACCAAGTCTTTTCCAAACTGGATTGTTGCATTATTGAGATTGATTATTGCTTCTCTTGCTGTAAGCAGATCGTTACCCAACAATATATCATCTGCGATATCGGATGCTATCAAATCCCAGTCGAAGCTGCTCTGACCAATGGTCATCTTCACATTGCATAACAGCATACCCATCGTGCCTGGGCCCTGAAATGCTCCACTAAGTTTAATTCTTGGAGTATTCGCCGTAATAATCAGTCCACATACAGCCGCTATCCTAGTGCTGATGATAGTCGCCTGGGCCCCAGTATCAACTGTGCCCCTCAAGCAGTGACCTCCTACCATGACTGGAATGTGAATTGATATGCCTGCCTTCATTTCCACTGACTGGACCTTCCCAGGTACCACTTGCTCTTCAAGTACTTGTTCAGTCTCATCTGCAGGTGGTTGCACCAGGTGCGACGGTGTCAAACATTTGATGCCATCCAATTGGGGTGGAGTCCCTGGGCTCCCATTACACCCTACAACAATGCCTTCTGCACTCTGACTGTCCGGAGGCTGAACCAAGTGATGTGGTTCCAGGCAGACAACTCCATCCGGAATTCTACCCCCATTGTCAACACTCTTGTCTATTCCAACTGCTTGGAATCCGGATTCACTTGATGCCTCCCGCTGCTCAGATATGGACCCTTCCGGGATTTTCCTGTTGCCCGGACTATCCCCAGTCAAAGAGAGCTTCCGGAATGAGGTGCAAAGCTGGTCAAAATGGTCTGGTGCTTGAGGTGACTAGCCATCTCCTACACGCTTAGACTTCGTCGTTCCCACGGGTACCATTTCTTTGCTTCTGGCCACGAGGTTGAGATCTAGGGCTGAGTCTTGGCCAGTGGACTCGCCCCGCTCGAGTTTAAATGACCCCCTCTGTTTGGTGAAGTCGACCCCCGACATTCTTTGTTACAATCTCTTCGGAAATGGCCTTCCTCGCCACAGTTGAAACAAACTAGTGATCCCGATTTCTCAGATTTCAAAGGACAGTCGGCTTGCATATGATCTCGCTTCCCACAACGGAAACATCCTCTTGGAGAAGGTGACCTGGAGTAACCCCTATTTTGTCTCAGAACATTCTGGATCTCTTGCATGTTTGTCACAAACATATCCTTCATGCTTGATGCCAGAGCTTTTGACAGCTTCTCACAGAATGCATCTTCTCCAAATGATGGCAGATTCTCCTGATGAACACTCTTATCAGTAGCTACCAGACGTTCCCGTCCTGAACGGTCCCTTGTCACCGCTTGGCGGACTGGCACTTCCTCATACTCCTGTTCAAAATGAACCTGCCGGGTCGAGGCTGACCCCTTTGTAGAGTAACCGAAGATTTTATGGTTACAGATAGCCTTCTACACATGAGCCAATGCCTTGCTTATGCTCTTGGGATCCTTGTCCCCAGCATGGAATGCTGCTGATCGATCTCGGCAACCCCTCAGAAAGGCGTCCACAGCAAACTCGTTCATCATCCTTGTACCGATCCCTGGGTATCCATCCAGAGTAAGACGATACACTCGGTCCGCAAAATCATCGAGGGACTCCTGTTCTTCCTGCTTAACATGATGCAGCTGCTTCCTGAGATTCTTCGCCGTGTCACCATGTCCGTACCTCTTCTTCAGTGCCCTCAATAGCAGGTGATAGTCATGGCGGACATGACGTGGTCGTGTGCTGACAAATGCTATCGCTTTGTCTCTCAGACATGCCATCAGGTATTCAAGGCGGGCTCTGTCGGGCAGATGGTGCGCTCTGACAGTCTGCTTGAATTGAAAGCTAAAAGCCCTCCACTGTGAGGAATCACCATTGAATGTAACCATCTTTGGGGCGGGAGGACTCCTCCTCCCTCTTTGGTGCTGATGTCCCACCGCATGTTCCATGTCATCCTCGGATTCCTCCGTGCTGGACTCTGAGCTAACCAACTCCTCGTCACTGGAGTCACTCTCTGCAGAGGAGTAGCGTCCTCTTGGTCGTCGTCTTGCTGGTGGTGAATGCTGGCGCCCTGGACGTTGTGGTTCAGGTCTTCCCCGACAATCTTCCCGCTCCAGTGGAGGGTTTTGTCTTGGTCTTCGTTGCAATGGCCCCGAACCGTTGTCCTGCTGTCGTCGTCCAGTGGGCGACTGGTATGGCCTTCCCCACTCAGCAGAATAGTCACGTGTGGGCCGCTGGAACTGGCCCTGCCCTGGAAACATGCCGTGAAGTGGTTTTCGGTCCCTAGACAATGATGGCGTCCCCACGGAACGACCTGGAACATGCTTTTCCTCCTGTCCTGCTAACCCTGATTCTGAGGGAAACTGCGGCTGACGGCGGTAGACATTACCTATCGGGTAACAGCCCCTCATCTTGTCTGTCGGAAAAGCTGATCCTCCTGATGGTTCCATTTCTAATGATGATCTGAAGTCTTCGTACCCGGTGTTTGACTCATACTTCGCCTTTCCTGACTTCCTCTGGTCTCTCGAACAGTGCAGATCTTGCTTTTGAAGAGCTACTTCCTCCTGGTTCCTATAATACGCCAGCTCTGCCCTCAGACGTTGGAGTTCGGCCTGAGCATCGGACTCAGGGTTCCTGGAGTCGCATGTAGCACCAACGCTGCTTTCATCCCTACCGGGTGGCTTGTAGCTACAGCTTTGAGGAACGCTCATTATCAGATCGTCATTGATCAGATTGGCAAAATGCTCAGCTGGCAAGTTGGTGGCCATCACTAGAGCCTCGATGCTAATGGGTAGTGAAGAGTTTTGTAGCTGCTGGATCTCCCTTGCCCGCTTCTCCCCAATAGAAGGCAAGGTCCTGAGCTCCTCCAGGGTGGCTGTGTTGAGATCCATCTTGGTAGCTATCTCAATCTCTTGTCTTACTTCTGGTGACAGGTGCACTGATATATTGTTTAAGCCAGACCCACAGAATGTCTTAGACAACTGCCAGATTTGACCCAACTATAACAGTGGCCTATACTACAGTTAGAGCTCAGTCGTTTATCAGGAGCACGTACTGCCACACCCTCCGCAATGGACACAGAATATCTATGACAACTGTACAGTCCAATCCGAAGTTCATGGAAGTAGCACCACCACAAAAGTAACTGCCAACCCTAATTAGCCGATACCTGAAGCCTGAAATTAGACTTCTAGTCCTCACTTTGTATTGTCAAATTTAAAACATTAAATTTTGATTAAGACCAGGTGAACAGAATGTCAACGACAGCTGAACAAGCTGGCCTTCTAACCAGAAACTGTGCCAGATATTCAGTTACCAATTGGCTGATTACTCCTATTTACCCACTACAAACTAAACCTAATCCTTATGCTGGAGTGTGAAGAATGCCGACGGCAGCTGCACAAACCACCACACAAATCTACTAAATATATTTAATATTATCCAGACTCAATCAAGAGAACAGAATGTCACCAACAACTGCCCCCTTAATAGAATCCCAGTTACTATTAATTTAATTTAGGCACTAGGTTGGACAATAGGCTGTCAACGACACCTATTAAATCCTATCCAGAAATATATCACTAGGTGCTAGTCTAACTAAGTTTAAACCATTGATGTAAGCTCAAGACCTATTAATGAAATTCTCAGCTGGTTTCCAGTTGGTCTTCTGGCTGGCTCTCGTCAATCAAGACGTACACCCGATCCTTGATGCTGGTTCATCCAGTCGACGCCCGTTGCCAATGTTTCATGAATTCTCTAAGATTTTCCAACGAATGCTAAGATTTCTGTGTTGCACAATCGAAGCTTGTGATCTAATCAATCACTCACACAAACACACAACACTGACTAAACCTAGACAAGCATAAACCCCAAAATATATATATTTTTTTTTTTTTTTTTTTTGTAGTGTATGGAAATGTAACAAAGTGTGTATAAACCTACAAATAACTCATTCACTCAATATAGCGCGTGACCAATAGGATGCCTTTTGTCCAACCCTGGCCAGGTGCTAAAGCTGATTCACACAACAATCACACAGGAATAACCCACGTCAAACCAGGCCTACACCAGAGAACACTCAACAGCTAAACTGTTACAGAAAATGCTAAAAGCATTGACTTCAACTGGAAGCAAACGGGTTAACGTGTTATGTAACAGCTGTCAATTTTGAAAACATACTGGCCGACCACCAGTTACCGTACACGAGTAAGATTTACTGACAATACACACAATTTAGCCAACATCCAGCTGTTACATACTAAGACATAGAGTTTACAAGAACAATGCACAAATAACCTCCCGTCCTAGTTGTCAATTGAAAACTCGAGTAAGTCTTACATTCAAACCATTACAGGTTGACAACTAAACGGCTGGCTAGATGTAATAAATGGTTTAGTAATAACTGACGTTACCAAAAGGCGGTGTATACTATACTACAGCAATCTAAATGACTAACACATTGACTAGAGTGGTTAAATGATCAATTTGAAATGATAAATAAATACAACTAAAGCCTAAAATGTAGTTGAGAGTTGCCTACCAATACCACATCAGCTCAACCTGACGGCTTACGTCACTGTCAATTTCCAATGACTAATTAATAATTTTATATCGCGATGAGAAGTCCAACGGACACTCACAACAGCTACTATTACCAAAAATTGATAACTAATTGCCTTTGATATTCAAGCGGAAAGACCTGAAGTTTACAAGCCGAAAATAACTAATTAAGTTCGCAATGAGAATTCCAACGGAAACTCAATGCGTAGAATTTATTTGCATTGTTTGCCTAACTTTGATCACAAAGTGCTAAGTATTTAATTCCTAGTGCAACAACTTAACCAATCAGATATTTTGTCAAAGTTTACTTTCCTGGTTAGCGGAATAATTAGTGAAACCTATTTGACTGAGCAGACAGAATTCCGATGGAAACTCACTACTCCGCGTTTACTATAAATTATTTTACTCAATAACTACAATTCCCAGTTGAGTACTATTAAATTCAGAATCTCGCCAATTTTTTCTAACACATAATCTGGGCTATGAAATACACGTTTACCGAATTCTGATGCGAGAATTCCAACAGAAACTCACGACAGAATATACAACCTAGTCACTATAATCTAAGGTGATATTTATATAATCTATTTAGAGTCTAAGTCCACTACAGGAAAATATATTTAAACTGGAATCTATTGTTCAGAATTTATTATCAACCGGTCGATTTAGAATATTAGTTCACTACTGAGAGAACTCCGAAGGACACTCAAAGCAGTGGCTATTTAACCCCAATGCCTACAATACAGCCTGACCTAAACACAAAGTCAGAAGTTTATAAACTACTCAGTAGGCTTTCTGCAATCTTAGCAGAGATTTTAGCAGAGAGTTTTATTCTAGAACTGCATAACAATGTAGATTTTTTCCGATTAATCAACTGTATTTACAACTGTATTTCCAAGAAATTCTTGACAAGTGATCACGTCACCCAACGTCCTTGACTTGACCTCAATTCAAGCCTCGGAAAATTCCACTAGCGTGTGATCTACTGGCTCAAATTTTCCGTCAATCTCTCGCCTATTGCCCGCGAAATTTAGTTCGTTTGATGACAGATTCTAACGGATTTCCACTACTTCTTCACCCTGCTCGCAGCGCCAATGAAGTGAAATCCGTTTATTCTGTGCTGTATTGCGTTGATCTCTCTGCTGATCGTCGGCCGATCCAGCAGACAGGTGAGTTGACGGCCGCCGGTGTGTGTGTCGATGTCAGGGTCCAATGCCTCTGTACTCGATGAAAGCCAACGGTCAACTGACGCTCTTGCCCAGTCGAAGCTCCCTCCCAGGCACCAGCAGGTCACGTGCAGCCTCCCATTAATCCAATTGGGTTGCGCGGTACCACACTACCACGTATACAGCTTACTCAAGTTAAGCTACGTCATTTTCACTACATGACGTACTTGCAGTACGTCATGCAGTACGTCATATCATACGAATGAAATACGAAAACACACCACATACATATATGACATGCATCACACAGTGAATATTCCAATTAGATGTGTTTATCCAACAGGTACGAGCCATGACTCAAGAGGATAACCCTCTTTGAGTCCATCAGCTATTCCGACAAAATGCTTGTAATCCGACACAATGCTTATAATCCGACACAATGCTTGTAATCCGACACAATGCTTGTAATCCGACAGTCCGACACATAACTCTAGGGGATAACCCCCTTAGAGTTCACTTATCACGTAGTCCGTCCGACGATCACTACCTATTGAGGTTGATCGCGCCTCCTCTGAGTTCGAGCTGGTGTGGCGGGAGAAGTGTGCGCCATGAGTTCAAGCGCCTCCTCATGGGGCAAGTGCGGTAGAACCCGAATGATAGTCGAGACCAGTTCGCTGGGAAGACTCGTGGCCTCCCCAGTGGCTTCCGGCTGTGGTGCGGGGGTCTGGGCGATCTGGGTACGGAGCTGGTACACCTCGCGCTGTAGCTCTGCACGAGCAGTGTCCGACCGCTGCAGCTGTTCCTGTAGCTGGCGGCGTTCCTCCGTTACGGCTTCAGGGGAAGTCGGGTAGTAGCACTCGTGAAGTACGCCCATGGCGAACCCGACTGCAAGTCCGTTATATTCCGCTTGGCGGACATGTACGTCCATGGCGCTCAAGTACTCACGCCGAGTAGCTCGCGCGTGCTGTTCCGCGAGGTCATCAGTGCATGTGAGGGCCAGTGTCGGCAGATGCTGGTCCATACGAGCTGCTGGCAGCATTATGGACCATTGGGCCCGACTGGTCATCCCAGTAGGCCTCGTGTACGTGGACGCCATCCGGCAGTCGGTCCGCGTCCTCATCCCAGATAGGGAAATTGTAGGCGGGATTCTCCCCTGGAAGGGCCTGCATCCTGGGCAGAGTACGCTCAGCCAGTCGTTGACCGTGAATCCGTAAAAATTGGTAGTCCGCAGCGAATTCGCCCGAACCGTGTAACGGTAACTGTTCGTCCAAATCTTTGGGTAGGGAACGGGGTTCTCTGGGGTCTCCAGGAGTAACCGGGGCCGATCTTCATCGCCGTCCTTGCTGACTGGCGTCAGCAGGGTGATTGGTGTATCACGCTCCTCCGTCAGATACGGCGGCTGAATATCCGAACGAGCCAACGCCCGTGACGGCTCTCGAGCCACGGCGGAGGGTCGTCGTGGGGAGTCCGCTGGGGACACGGGTACGGCGACGTGCGTCAAGGGTAGTCGCCGGGATGGTGTCGGTCGCTCCGCTCGTAGCGGCGTGGGTAGACGAAACTCAGCATCCCCCGTGAACTTCGCTGGTGATTGTCCGTCGTCAGTGATGCTTCGTGGGGAAGCGGGAGTCGCGGGTCCGGAGGCAGCGGCGGCCGAATCTGAGGCATGCTGCTTCGCCGGGGGTGGCGTGTCGCGGTCCGGAGACATGGATGGCTCACTGGGAAGAGGCGGGTACTCCTCCGGGGGTGGCACTAGGCCCTCCCGGACCCGGTAGTCCGTCACATTGGAAGCTGTGGGTCGCTCCACCACAGGCTCGGTACGGTCTGGTTCCGAAGGTCGGGTCCGCGTTGGCAACCCGTTCATGCGTGGTTGCGCAGGCGCTGGTCGGCGCGCCTCAGGCGCCTTCATGGCCGAGGTCTGGTAGGTGATCGGCCGCGGGAACAAGAAGGCTCCGGGTTGGCGGTATCGCACCTGTGGGTTGGTGGTCTGGATTTCGCCAACCATATTAGCAAGGCGGACTTCGCCCTCCCTGGTGTCGATGTTCGGGGCTTCAATTCGCTGGAGCACCAGCATGACGTGTGGCGCTAAGTTCGGTGGATATTGTTCCATTAATTCCAGGGCCATTAGCCAAATTCCGAAGGTTAGTACCGATGTCGGGGTGCGGCGGAAGATGACGAGATGAGCGGGTACGCGAGGGGCCTGTAGTGCGGATTTGGCTGCATGTCCACATGGCACCTCGCGGTGAACCTTCTCACAATCTGTGGGGTTGCCGTTAGACGTCCGCGCTTGAATAGCAGGAAACGCAAAATGTGTTCGTCCGTCGGTGTGGACAGGTGGCGCACCATGTCTGCCTGGGTGAGGGTCACGAATCCGTCGTTCGCCGGGCAGATGTAGAACTGGATGAACGGGAAATGGTAAGCCAGGACATGCGCGTCCAATTCCTGGGGCGTACGAAGCGGTCCGCGCCGACTCACGGTCGGCCACAACAGAGATCCGGCGGGCTCTTCTGTTCCAGTGCAGAAAGGGCAGTCATACCGCCCGTTGTCTAGGCGGATTCCACATAAGGTCATAATCTGACCTTCGGACAGAGTCGACGGGACTACGTAGTCGTGTTCCGGCCCATGTCTGGCGAGTCGCGTGCGCTGACTCATCGGGACTTCGTCCCAACGGATGGTGCGGGTTCCGATCGGCATGATGGCTGCTGGGACAAGCGCCATCAGCTCGTTTACTTGACGTCGGAACGGGGTAATCCGGGGTCCCCGCTCCGGGTTCGGAGCTGGCGCTGACGGTCCCGCTGCAGGTGGCGGCCCTGAGGGTTGTGCTGGGGATGCCACAGGTCGTGAGGCTGGTACGACTATCGGCACCGTCGTAGCGGGCGTCGATACGATCGCCGGTGGGGCGGCGATAGCGGCGAAGGTGGCGGACGAGGCGGCGACCGTGACTGGTGACTGTCGCTGTGCAGCCAGGGAGCGCTCCATGATCCGGCTTTCTTCCTGGAGCTTTTCCAGTCGCTTAAATCCGCTAACTGATCTGGTGGTGGACTTGGCGTATGCCGTCTCCCTCTCAGCTGCAGGTTACGGATGACGGGCTGCTGCAGGGTGAGCGGGGGTTCGGCTCCTGGGGCTTCCACTCCTCGGGGCTGTTCTGGGATGCTTTCCGACTGCTGAGTGTCCGCGTCATGATTCCAATCGGATGCTCGCGGACGTCCCCCTGCTCGACAATTTCGATGGCTATGCACTCGCCGTTGATATCGACGGGAGTTTGTGATGGTACGGGCATGTCCGACTCATCGTCGACAACGATAGGGCTCTCTGCACGAGCCGGTGAAAGTCCGCCTTCTTTCTCATCCTTGGACGACATGCCCGGCCGCGGTGACACTGACGTGTGCCACAGCAGCCTCCAGGCACAAGTCCGACACACTCACTAGTCCGGTTTAGTTCGGGAAATATCCCTCAGCGAGAACCGAATACTCCGTCCGCTACCACAGATTATTACTCCGTATTCCAATCAAAAGTTTGCAACAAACTTCTTATCCTGACAGGAACTTATTCCACAGTTCGCACACAGTCCGTCTATATCACAAATGCACAAACTTTGCTTAGATATCCGCCTTGAATAATCCTTGCATAAGTCAAGTAAAGTTCGCTCTAATATCCACAGATAGGTGTTATCTGCTCGGTGGTCAGCAGGCAAGTGACCCGCTTCCCAAAAACTTTCCACTAAGTCCGCACCGTACACACGAAGATGCTGACAACATCACTTCTTATAATCCCCGGGTGGGGGGTGCGCTTTGTTATCAATATACGTCTTTTCGTTTCATGCAATTGCCTGTGTTTGCGGGAGGCGGACCCGTCGCCTAGGAAACGCTGTACATCAAAGGTTGGCCTTTCACGCCAACAGTCAAGGCGGTGGATTGACATACACACCGTTCTGATTTCCATAAGTCCGACTACGGCTCCTGGATTTCACTATCCAATCATATCACGAGTTAATCTGGTGTACATTCAGAGTTACAGCCCTTTTCATGTGCTTCCAATCACTATTGTTTTTACGCGGGAAAGTTTTGTGACGGTGCCGATCACGGCTTTTGGGTCTACTTGTGTTACATGCAGTCCATGTGAACTCTTCACAGTATTGTTCCTTATCCTCGTGATTTAACACACAGTAAACAGTTAATCGGATTGCGTTAGCAGACGATTCAGTTCATTAAATATAGAAGCATGAATACTAGGCTCACAGGAGTCTCATCAGTCCGTTCATTATCATCAGTTCCTAGGGTCGAGGAACGCGGTTATTGCTGTGAGGGGTGAGGGTGGTGATCTGGGTCAGCCCTACCGAGGCGCGTTGATAGTGGTTATACAATGAAAGTGTTTGACAGATCGCGCTTTGGTGTGGAAAGGTGGGTTCAGAGACGAAATCCGCTGTATCGCGTTCCCCTGTATGTTATGTAGTAGAGGCCCGATCCCGGTGCTTGCTCCGATAACGGCTCTCCTTTCACCTCGTCAGCAATAAAGTGATCTTACTCTCGGCAGGGCTGTTCGGCTGACACATGGGTGTAATTACATGATTATGAAATTTTACGTTTAGACTGTGATGGCGTGACATCTGTATCCGTAGTCCGATCTGTCTCTGTAGACTTCTCTTGTACCGCGACATCCCAGGGATGATACAGAGCTCGAATATGCTCCAGTAAATCACCAGATGACTTGTTTTTAGAGTTCGCATCACTTGGCGACTTGGGTGGCGATACCACATTATCGCGGCAGTTCGGATGATGCAAATCACCTTCATACGACTTGATGATGTCAAGATGGACGACACGTGTGTTACGTAAGTTCTATACGAAGGCTATCTGATAGTCCACGTCAGTAACACGTTCCAGAACTCTCCAGGGTCCAGTCCATGGTCGTGCAAATTTGTTACTTTGCGTGAGAGGTAGATAATAATATCTTACCAACTCTCCGGGTTGAAATTGGGGCCGATATTTTGCATGTGTGTCATATCCCAATTTTTGACGAGTCGCGGCTTTCGGCAGATGGTCTTGTGCGAACCCATGTACAGTTCTGATGGCAGTTCGTAAGTATTCGACATACTCTGGTCCGCATGGAGATAGCGGCTATGGGTCACGTGTTGGAAATACCAAGTCCACTGGTAAATTACATTCATGTCCGCACACCATCAGGTGTGGAGTACACCCGGTAGATGAGTGAACTGAGGTGCGATATGCCATCAACACATACGGTAGATGTAAGTCCCAATCATTTCCACGATCACTGACAAATGAGTTTAGCATATTCAGTAAAGTTCGATTGAATCGTTCAACCTGACCATCACTTTGTGGTCGGTAGGGTGTAGTCCGTATTTTCTTGGCACCTAACAAGCGTACGACATTCCAAAACAGTGAGGATTCGAATTCAGTCCCTTGGTCACTGTGAATGGCTTTCGGCACCCCGTGGTACACAATCCACCTATTTACCAAGACATCGGCTACATTCCTAGCCGTGTGGCGTCGGAGCGGAAATGCGTCCGTGTACTTGGAGAAATAGTCCGAAATCACAAGGATATACCTATTTCCACTTCCGGTATTCTTGTGGGTATCTAGAATATCCAATGCAATCTGTCAAAGGGGGCTCCGGTCCGCAATTGAGTCAATGGCGACTGTTTTGGTGTTGGCTCCCCCTTATGCAACGCACACTGCGGACAATGAGCACACCAGCGTGCGACGTCCAACGATAAACCTGGCCAATAGAATCGGTGACGGACTCTATCGACAGTTTGCTGTATTCCAAGGTGACCTACGACCTTGAGGTCGTGCAACTGATGTAAAACCACCGTCCGTAGAACGGCAGGCAACACTGTTTGCACTATAGTTCGTCCGGCTGGATCTGGCTTGGTATTCTGTACCAAGACTCCATCTTGTAGAGCCAGTAGATTCCATTGCGAGAACAGGGTCTTAACCTCCTCACCGTGACGGGCGACTTCTTTCGAGGTCGGTTTCGTTCCGGCTGCTATCCACTGACGTACTAGTCCGACACTAAGGTCGGCCTGCCGTGCGGCGACAATGTCAGCAGTAGAATAGTTTGACAACCACTGTTGGCCACTGATTTTAGTATCCAATGTATGCACACGGGCCGCTTGGCGTATGGAGAGCATCTGAGAAGAGACCAGTGATGTCATCGTATCACTGTTCAGGAGGTCTCTCTCAGGCGCGGCCGGAGCAATTGTGATTTGCCTAACCGGAAGTTCGTCTGAGCTCGTATCCGGGTCCGTAAGAGGCACAATGAGGCGTCCGGGACAGTCCGAATGTTTACAACTATGACACCGTGAAAGTCCATTAGCATTTCCATGGAGCTTCCCGGGGCGGTGTTCAATGCGGAAGTCATATTGCTGTAATTTGGCTAACCATCGGGCTAGCATTCCGTCCGCATCATTATAGTTCTTTAACCATCGCAATGAGCTATGGTCCATCTGAAGTAGGAAATTTCGTCCCCACAGGTAATGTCTGTAGTGCTTAATCATTTCAACTACAGCCAACAGTTCACGGTACGTAGTGCAGTAATTCCGCCTCCTGAAGGCTTTCCGTTGAGGTGATCCCCAGGTGAAGAGACATTCACCTCTGGTGAGTGCGACAAGAGGTTTGGCAATTTCGGCGTAGTCCTTAATGAACCTCCGGTGATAGTTTGCGAACCCTAGAAAGGCCCGAACGTCCGTGGTTTCACATGGCACCGGCCATTCTCTAATAGCCTTGACCTTGTTCGGGTCAACCCTGATACCTTGTCCGCTCGCAATAAATCCCAGGTATAGGATTTCTCTTTGGAATAGTTCGCACTTTTTGGGTTGCAGACGTAACCCAGCAGTTCGTATCTGATCCAGGACCACTTCCAGGTTGGTAAGCGCCTGATCAAAAGTGCGTCCGTATGCTATCACATCGTCCAGATAGCACATACATCTAGTCCATAGATATCCGCGGAGAATTGTCTCCATAAGACACTCAAAGGTTGCCAGCACGTTCCTCAGTCCGAACGGCATAACCTTGAATTGGTACAAGCCTTTCCGAGTGGCAAAGGCGGTCTTTGGTCGGTCCGCTGGGTCCACCTCGACTTGCCAGTATCCAGAGGCAAGATCCAGAGCCGAAAAGTACGTCGCTCCAGCGAGCGCATCATGCGTGTCTTGTATGTTTGGGAGTGGGTACGAATCTTTCCGTGTTACGTCATTGAGCAGGATCAACACAGAACCGTACCTGTCCGTTCTTTTTCCGCACGAGCACTACTTGCGAGCTCCACGGTGAGTCCGATGGCTCAATACATCCGAGACATTACATTTTGTCGACCTCTTCGTCAATGATGTGCTGTTGAGTCTGAGGGACACGTCGCTGTCGTTGGCGAATTGGTGCATTCGCTCCAGTATCAATCCGATGCTGTACAACTTGGGTTCGTCCCAACTGTCCGTCTGGGCACATGAAGGTGTCCTTATACCTGTACACTAGGTTAGCACACTGGCGTTGCTGTTCGGGAGCTAACCCAGCTCGGTCTACCATATCACGTAGATATGACGGTAGATCCCCATAACGATTAATGTTCGTCCGGGGAATGTCCGTTTCTTCTCCGGGTTTCGGCAATGCACCCACAATGCTATCCACAGGACTCGCAATAGCAACAGGATCCGAGCGAGTCAGAGTTATGCCCGTATCTGCGGGGTTCACTACCGTCACTTTTACACATTTTCTGTTCAATGTGGTTAGTGTTCTCCCCATTACTAAGTCCGTATCCTCGGGGAAGTTCACCATTGGCTGAATGAGGCGCAGGTGTTGCCACACTCTGACCTTTGAGGTCGGGACCAGTTCGACCACTGCTTCACTGCGTGGTGCACGACGTACAGCTGTATGTACGACATTCGCTTCAAAGTCTTTGTGCGTGAACAGTATCTCCTTGTTAACTTGCACTGTTCCTTCACCATAGTTAACAATGGTGTTAGTTTGCCGGAAGAAATTCATGCCCAAAATCATTTCGTCAGCTACACAAAATGTCACCAACATTTCTTTAGTTCCGACTTGAATCACAAGGTCCAAGAGTCCGTCGATAGGGCTGGAGTCCCCGTTGACATCATGGATAGTTGCGGTTGTAGGATGCATAGTGCGTTGTTCGAGAGGCACGCAATGAAGCAGATCTCGACGAAGCAACGAGATTTGTGCCCCTGAGTCCATTACTGCCTTGAAAGTTCGTTTACCGATGCGTACCGGCAATTTCCAACACTCATGGGCGGCCCGGCTGTTATTGATAACGATCGGTTCATCTGAATCGTCTGTCGGAACCCTCAGCGGGACTGTCAGCGTCGCTGGTTTAGTTTCGGGTCCGCACGGAAAGGCATAGAAACCTCCGTCGTCCGATATCAATTCAATCTCGGACATACTGTCTGTTTCAGTTCCGTTGGCGGTGCGTGACGACACCCCTTCGTGGCGCTTACTCCGCGGCGAGCACTGTTGCAGAGGTTCCGACACCCCTTCGTGGAGCGAATCTTGGGCGGAAGAAGACGAGGCGCATTTAGCGCACACCTCTTCGTGAAGCTTAGCCGCCGGTGGCGGTAGCGCCGATTTAACCGGCAAGATGGTTATGGCCGCCGGTACGATTACTGTTTTGGAGCTGGGAGCTTTGCTCGTGTTAATGGAAGGTCCTTGCTCCGCAGTTCCTTCCTCCTCTAGTTTGACGGTTTGCTCTCAGGTACTTGACTGGCCTGGGGTTGCGGTACGTTGGTAGGTTTGGCATTAGGCGTAGCCTTATTAGTCCGATCAGTGTTCCCTGTGACACCCGGTCTGGGTACGAACGGCTTCATACCATTCCGTACCAGAATATCCTTCAGTCGGAAACACCGTATCCACCGATGTCCTGGTTTCTTACGGAAGAAACAGATTTCAGTCCGACCCGCTAGTGTAGGACGGTCCCCTCGGTCCTGAGCCGTAGCTCGCAAAACAGAGTACAATGCATCTTCACCATACTGTCCGGCTTCGTCGCTGATAGCGCACCACATAGCGCGAGAACAGGCCGGCACTGAATGTTCGGCACATCCTTCAAGTCCGGTCGTGTCGCTGTCGGCGAGATCGTAGTACGCGGCTATCTGTGCGGGAGTTAGCTTTTCCCCAGTGTCAATCTGTCCGATAGCACACGCCATTTCTGAGTCCGTATCATTATCCTCTGCATAACTAACAGTTTCAGTCCGACGAGCAACGTGTTGTCGCTCTCGTTTCGTTCTTTGCTGTCGGCTTTCTGCTTTTAAAACAGCCGTGAGTGCTTCACTATATGAACCAAACGTCAGCACACATAGTCTATCTGCAATATAGTCCGGCTGGCCTATTTTATTGCGAAATCACAGTTCTTTGCTGAGATTCCGGGGTCACATCGTCGAACACCTGTTCCGCAAGCGCTTGTAACCGCTCAAGGTAATGTTCTGCGGCCTATTTCCGTTCCCGTTTCATAAACGGAAAGTCGCGCTTTTGCCTGACGGCGGGGTGTGGGCTCCCATCCCTCCAGCAGGCGACGTTGGAACTCCTCCCACGGGGTGTCGACGGGAATGTGTAAGGCGAGTGCCTCAGCACGGCCTCGCAGCGTACTGCGGAAAGTCGTGGTCTTGTTTATCCCTATACGTAAAGGCGGATGTAAACTGCTCGTAGCTGCGCAGGTACTGTACCAGGTTGCCTTCCTTGAAGGTGGTGCGCCACTGGGCGGTCTTGCCGGTTGCTAATGGTGGCGGTCCGGTCAGCGATTCCACCGGCGATGAGATCGGAGTACCGATGTTCGATGTCGTAGAGTTCGAAGTACCGTTATTGGATGTCGTAGTGATCGGAGTACCGATGTTCGATGTCGTAGAGTTCGAAGTACCGTTGTTGGATGTCGTAGTGATCGGAGTACCGATGTTGGGTGTCGCTGAGATCGGAGTACCGATGTTCGCTGGCGATCCATCGGGCACAGTCGTAGCAGCTTCTGCTGTGGAGACAGCAGTCATGACAGTGATTGGCGGTTCCGAGGTCGCGTTGTGAACCGCTGGTGAGTATCCGACACAAATTGACACAGGCGCGGCCTGCGACGCGAGCCCATACGATTGAGTCACCTGCGGTACACCTTCCGAGTGAGAAGGGTACGGCGGCGACAGACCGTAAGATTTAGGGCTGCTAACAAACACACTCGGGCATACTGCTATTCTGGGGTATTGATCTGCTATCCTAGGATATTGAGCTGCTATTCCGGGGTATGGCACAGGACCACCGCGACGAGGTACCACTCCGGGGTATGGCGGTTTGTATCCTTCGGGGACAACATTGTGATATCCGACAGGAACAACATTACGATATCCGCCAGGAGCAACATGGTGATATCCATCAGGAACCACATTGTGATATCCGCCAGGAGCAACATGGTGATATCCATCAGGAGCAACTGATATCGCTTGATCCGCGGGCTCGACAGGGAGCTCGGGTCCGACGATGGTCATCGGCGGCGGCTGACGCTCGTCGCGTGTGCGAGCGCTCGTGTCCGAGATCGGAACTCCGATGTCGTGTGCTCGCCATGGCGGGTTGTCCACTGGTCCGCGGGAGTCGATCGCGGTGAAGGTCAATCGTGTATGGGTCCAGTCGGCAGCAGGCGCTGGAGTACTCTCTGTAGCGGGACGTCTCCGGTTCAGCTGGAACCCCTCGGGCAGGACTCCGGTCACGATCTGGTCGGTCGGCAATCTCGACTGAACTGACGGGTTACGCTCATGACGCGTCAGGGTGGCCGTCAAGGGTCGTGACACAGGTTGGTCACGGCTTGGTCCGAACTCATTAGCACTGTCCGAATCGTCCAACCACCGACAAATTCGTGATCGGCTGGGCGGTTGCGTCACCATAGAAGTGTTAATGTTCACTGGCTGTACCCTCACCGATTGTGACAATGTGTCAGTATCCGGTCTCCATCTTGTAGGTACAGAGTTCGCTCGTCTTCGATCGTCAGCTAACAAGCGAGACGGTCCGGCAGGTATAGTGCGGTACGACTTGGCATGGGCATCCAAAATCTCGCTCATCGTGTGACGGGGCGATGCAGATCTTTGAGTAAGAACAGTTCGTTCTTGTACTCATCATCAGGGAAGAGGTTCGGTCCGTAATCTTCTTCCGACGATGACGAACCAGTACGATCACAATATTCCGATTTCTAATACAGTTCGTCATGCAGTTGCACATGTGACAGAGTTAACATGTCACTCATCGCTACTGATCGGGGTCGCGAAGGTCGCTGGCTTAGCGGGACCGGTTTGGCGGTCGCTCCGTCCGTCGTCCGCAACTCCTCACGGGAATTCGGCTGGCTTTAGGTTTTCGCTCGTGTATCCGGCATTGACGTTAACAGTTTCTAAGCCGGGAATGGCTTTCGATATCCTGGTCACTGGCGCCAATGTTACAAAATCGGGATTCCTCAGGGTCCGATCAGCCCTTTTACTAGCGTATAGTGTTCGTAGCGTTGTGCTTGAAATATCACAAACCAGTCCGAATTCGATTAATCCAAGTTTATTTGGATGATAAGTCTGATGGCACGATCATGGCCTCTTTCACACTTCCCGAAATAGTCTGATTAATAGTCCGACACGTTGAATGTTATATCACAGATATTTCTTCATCAATTGACACACAATCTCTTCAATATTTTAGAAGCACGTCTATACCTTCCAAAATCTCTCTACTCGACTCCGAAAAGCGCGGGGACTTTTTCATGGGTGTCTGGTTTTTCCCGCGTCGTGGAGCAGGAGTTCATGTGATTTGCTGAATGTGATGTAACGTCTGTGTGGGCGTGGTTAGGTGTCTGGAAATGTTGTGATTGGTGGTGTGTTCTGCATGACGTCATTCGTGGAGTTGCTTACATGTCTTGGACGGTGTGCGTCGGTTCTCGTGAGTACGAAGTCATGTGATGAATCTGTGCCGTGTATGTCGAGTGGGATAAAGTGTAAGGGAGGGTTTCGGGCCGCTAACAGTCATAAATATTCTACAATCGTTATTGCACTGTTGTTTTTTTCTGCACTAGTGAGAACTCGTTGCTATGACGTCTCTCATTGTGACGTCACTCATTGTCTCTTTTGTGCTGAAAAACGTTATTGTAGACATATAATGCAACATTGTACAGGAATTTATTTCTCACTTGGTCCTTCCGCGGAGCACTCGTGAACTCTTGCTCCATGAAAGGACCCGTGCAAAATAATCCCAAAACAATGCAGTATTTGGTAAGTACTTTTGTGCAAAATTTCAGGAAAATCCGAGCGTAAACTTTAAAGATAGCAATGTGGACGATGGACGGTCGGACGGTCCCAACATTTTAGATTTAAGGGCTTCTCACGTGTGACGGACAGACGGACGATGGACGCAACGTCACGGCACGCCAATAGGTTATCAGACCACAGGTGCGGTAACCTAGAAATAGCCCAAAGGTTAAAAAAGGTTACCGGACAAATTATGTTTTCTATTTTAGATACTAGCCATTTAGTCCTGTGACCTTGAAAATAAGGTCAGTGGTCAAATTCAAGGTCACAAGAATATTCAGTATATCATTTATGTCCACAATTGATTGTTAAGCTGTAAATTCACCAAAAATGCTATATGAATCTCTAATAATGATATGCAATAAGGCACTAGTACTATCCAATGTGACCTTCACTGACTGGTTATGATTGAGGGGTGATATACTTTCCGGAACACCTGATTTCACCCCTTTATGGCCGCATATTACAGGGAGGCCTTCCGGACAGCTGATAGTAAGCAGACTTTCAAAATTGACTGCTGAGTAAGCCACAAGAGAAAGTCCTCCCTCCAGCAGTGGATAAACAGTCATTGGCTGACTCCATTGTAGAACATTTTCAGAATAAAGTCGCCAAGATCAGGCATAAGCTGGACACGTTATGCCCAACTGAAACACACCCTCCTGAACTCACACTGACCAGGGGGTTCGAACTGTGTGCTTCCAGCAACAGACGGTACATGACGTCAGAAGGATGATTGCCAAAAGTCCATCCAAGTCGTGTTCTTTGGCTGGCAAGGGCGTAGCTCTAATTACGCAAATTACGCAATTGCGTACTGAAAATTTGGCGTAACGTCAGCTGGTTTTTGCGTAATGATCATAAATAGAGGGTCCTAAATGAGTGCCCAAATATCAAATAGCCAATATCAAGTTTACGACCCAAAGAACTTTTGCTTTTTGCGAGCATTGGTGGGCCGTTGGTTGTCCATTGGTAATTCATTTCGTCTACATTTTCCCAAAAACACATGTCCGTCAACACCTGCAAATGGGAGGGAGGGGCACTGGAGACTGAGCGGGCAGTGTTAGCCTACGCCTCTTCCTGGTTGTCCTTGTAGTTTTGGGGGCTTCTTCTTTCTACTTTCTATTTCATTTCTTCTGGTTTTCACCACTAATTTAATTTGGTCTCCAGACAATCACTCGAGTTCTTCTCAACGAATCTCTGAATACTGTTCACCTATTGAGTTAACCCTAAACTGTTCTGAAGCCAACCCCGAGTTTTAAATAATTTACGTGACTGGATTTCTATCAAAGGTTTCCTCATATTACTCAATAATGACTTGTGTGTGGGCACATGAGCAATATATTGTTCACACATACATACATATATATGAAATATAGTTTCTCCTTAAAACTGTGAGATGTATCCGTTTTTTGATTTCCAATGGTTTCTAGTGACATGGCCAAAAATATCTCAGCTATTGCATCTGTTACAGAGCTCGTAAAATATTCGAACGCAAAGAAGTAACACAAAAGAAAATGTAAAATTTATCAGCACGTCTTAGTCCTACTCGTAATTATCGCGATGTTGGTAGTCAGTTTTTGATGGAATATTTCGTTTTTGATTCCTTGTATTGTGAGTTATGTGAGGCAGACGCACTCAATCACGTTGTTTACAAAGGTATATGTCATAGAGTCTTGGCATCAATTTCGAAAAATCAATGAATATATTGTATTATGACCATACTATGTTTGGAGTTTAGGCCTACATCGAAATGTGCGCCCATAATCACTGTAGGATTGCAAATATACGTCCTGCTTCTGGGGCCCTTGAACAGGCCCCCGGCCAAAATTGCTTCGCGCCTTCGGCGCTCGCAATACTTTTTCTCATGCTTCTAACTAATTTCAACGATTTTGCGTACTCTCAAAACTACCTCAGCTACGCCCCTGGCTGGTGAAGGAAACCGACATTCTTGAAGCCATACTTCCAGCTATGACTACGATCATCAATCAGTCGCTTACTAAAGAAGAACAATCTGGACCCTGAGAACTTATCAAACTACAGGCCTATGTCAAATCTTGTCTTGATCGGTAAATTTCTCGTGAGAGTCGTGGCCCGACAGCTGACTGAATATATGGCTAGCAATGGGTTACACAATCCTCTACAATCTGCATATCGACCTGGCCACAGCACAGAGACGGCAATGCTGAAGATAAAGTCAGACATTGACATAATCCTTGATGAAGGTGATGGTGTCTTGCTTGTGTTATTGGATCTAACTAGTGCTTTTGACACTATCGACCATGAAACACTATTCCACAGACTTCAACACGATGTTGGGATCAATGGAGTGGCCATCCAGTGGATACAATCATATATCCAGGATCGACGACAGTTTGTCTGCATTGAAGACAAGTCTTCGGCACACAACAATCTCGATGTTGGGGTGCCACAGGGATCAGTATTGGGTCCCCTCTTGTTTTTAGTTCATATTTTGCCTCTCAAGGAAATCATCAACAAACACTCCGTCCATCGTCATGGATACGCTGACGATATCCAGCTTTATTGTCGCCTGCCCTTTAAGGACATGGAGGCTTGCCGTAACACTGTGAGTGTCATGAACAGTTGTCTACGTGATGTCCGATCGTGGATGCTCCGGAACAAGCTCATGATAAATGACGCCAAGACTGAATGTGTAGTATTGACCTCTAGGCGGTCAAAGCAAGCTGATTTGTTGAATGAGCTGACAATTACGGTTGGCGACGAAACAATCAGACCAGTGGCACAAGTGACGAATCTCGGTGCAGTGTTTGATCAGCATGCAGCCATGGACAATCAAGTTACCAAAGTTGTTTGCTCAATCTATTTCCACCTCCGGAGGATAGCGAAGATCAGGCCCTTTCTCGACAAGGCTACCTGTAAGAAGATAGTCAATGCTACAGTGACATCCAGGCTAGATTATCACAATGGCCTCCTTTCCGGCATCTCAGGGGCGTCGCTGAAACGATAACAGATCGTCCAGAACAGTTCCGCCCGGCTTATCACTGGAACAAAGAGGTGTGACCATTATACGCCCCATTCTTCGTGACCTTCACTGGTTACCAGTGCAAATGCGGATACATTACAAGATGCTCGCACTCCTACAACACGCTATCCACAGTGAGAGGGCGCCGGTGTATCTCCGTGAGCTATTCACATTATACCAACCTGCCAGGAACTTGCGCTCAGGGCAGGATCCCTGGAAGTTGTGTGTGCCACGTGCAGTTCACAGGCAAGGGGAACAAGCCTTCCCAATATTGGTGGCCAGACTGTGGAACAAGCTACCACTCGAAGTACGGTCACCACTGTCAACAAAGGTGTCCAAGAAGAAGCCAAAGACAATTTCATTCACGAATGCATATGACTCTTAAAATTACATAATTGGGGTCCCCCCCCCCCCAATTGTTTTTAATTCTTCCATTCTAGTCATTGCTTTTATATGATACGTGCTTACATGTTAAGCGCATAGAAACGCATGTATATTTATCGCGCTATACAAATCAATAAATTATTATTATTATTATTATTATTATTATTATTATTATTCTATATGGGGGTTCATGAAGTTCCAATAAAATGTTCTCCATTTTGCCTGACACTGGACTTTGAAATTGGATAATGGACTCGGTTTTATTTGCTCCGATACTATATACTTGGGTAAGTCTAGGGACATAGTACATTGTGACATAAAATGGGGCCGTTTCTGAGAGTCAATTTTTTAACCCCATGTTATAGCATAGGCGCTCATCGTATTTTATAATGGGCATATCGTGAATATTAAGTTAATTTATTCAGCGAGTGTTTGTGGCTAACAGTTAGTCTAGGGACATAGTACATTGTGACATAAAATGGGGCCGTTTCTGAGAGTCAATTTTTCAACACCATGTTATAGCATAGGCGCTCATCGTATTTTATAATGGGCATATCGTGAATATTAAGTTAATTTAATCAGCGAGTGTTTGTGGCTAACAGTTAGTTTAGGGACATAGTACATTGTGACATAAAATGGGGCCGTTTCTGAGAGTCAATTTTTTAACCCCATGTTATAGCATAGGCGCTCATCGTATTTTATAATGGGCATATCGTGAATATTAAGTTAATTTATTCAGCGAATGTTTGTGGCTAACAGTTAGTCTAGGGACATAGTACATTGTGACATAAAACGGGGCCGTTTCTGAGAGTCAATTTTTTAACCCCATGTTATAGCATAGGCGCTCATCGTATTTTATAATGGGCATATCGTGAATATTAAGTTAATTTATTCAGCGAGTGTTTGTGGCTAACAGTTAGTTTAGGGACATAGTACATTGTGACATAAAATGGGGGCGTTTCTGAGAGTCAATTTTTTAACCCCATGTTATAGCATAGGCGCTCATCGTATTTTATAATGGGCATATCGTGAATATTAAGTTAATTTATTCAGCGAGTGTTTGTGGCTAACAGTTAGTCTAAGGACATAGTACATTGTGACATAAAATGGGGCCGTTTCTGAGAGTCAATTTTTTAACCCCATGTTATAGCATAGGCGCTCATCGTATTTTATATTGCGCATATCGTGAATATTAAGTTAATTTATTCAGCGAGTGTTTGTGGCTAACAGTTAGTCTAGGGACATAGTACATTGTGACATAAAATGGGGCCGTTTCTGAGAGTCAATTTTTTAACCCCATGTTATAGCATGGGCGCTCATCGTATTTTATAATGGGCATATCGTGAATATTAAGTTAATTTATTCAGCGAGTGTTTGTGGCTAACAGTTAGTCTAGGGACCTAGTACATTGTGACATAAAATGGGGCCGTTTCTGAGAGTCAATTTTTTAACCCCATGTTATAGCATAGGCGCTCATCGTATTTTATAATGGGCATATCGTGAATATTAAGTTAATTTATTCAGCGAGTGTTTGTGGCTAACAGTTAGTTTAGGAACATATTACATTGTGACATAAAATGGGGCCGTTTCTGAGAGTCAATTTTCTAACCCCATGTTATAGCATAGGCGCTCATCATATTTTATATTGCGCATATCGTGAATATTAACTTAATTTATTCAGCGAGTGTTTGTGGCTAACAGTTAGTCTAGGGACATAGTACATTGTGACATAAAATGGGGCCGTTTCTGAGAGTCAATTTTTTAACCCCATGTTATAGAATAGGTGCTCATCGTATTTCATAATGGGCATATCGTGAATATTAAGTTAATTTATTCAGCGAGTGTTTGCGGCTAACAGTTAGTTCAGGGACATAGTACATTGTGACATAAAATGGGGGCGTTTCTGAGAGTCAATTTTTTAACCCCATGTTATAGCATAGGCGCTCACCGTATTTTATAAGGGGCATATCGTGAATACTAAGTTAATTTATTCAGCGAGTGTTTGTGGCTAACAGTTAGTCTAGGGACATAGTACATTGTGACATAAAATGGGGCCGTTTCTGAGAGTCAATTTTTCAACCCCATGTTATAGCATAGGCGCTCATCGTATTTTATAATGGGCACATCGTGAATATTAAGTTAATTTATTCAGCGAGTGTTTGTGGCTAACAGTTTAGGGACATAGTACATTGTGACATAAAATGGGGCCGTTTCTGAGAGTCAATTTTTTAACCCCATGTTATAGCATAGGCGCTCATCGTATTTTATAATGGGCATATCGTGAATATTAAGTTAATTTATTCAGCGAGTGTTTGTGGCTAACAGTTAGTCTAGGGACATAGTACATTGTGACATAAAACGGGGCCGTTTCTGAGAGTCAATTTTTTAACCCCATGTTATAGCATAGGCGCTCATCGTATTTTATAATGTGCATATCGTGAATATTAAGTTAATTTATTCAGCGAGTGTTTGTGGCTAACAGTTAGTCTAGGGACATAGTACATTGTGACATAAAATGGGGCCGTTTCTGAGAGTCAATTTTTTAACCCCATGTTATAGCATAGGCGCTCATCGTATTTTATAATGGTCATATCGTGAATATTAAGTTGGTTTATTCAGCGAGTGTTTGTGGCTAACAGTTAGCCTAGGGATATAGTACATTGTGACATAAAATGGGGTCGTTTCTGAGAGTCAATTTTTTAACCCCATGTTATAGCATAGGCGCTCATCGTATTTTATAATGGGCATATCGTGAATATCAAGTGAATTTATTCAGCGAGTGTTTGTGGCTAACAGTTAGTCTAGGGACCTAGTACATTGTGACATAAAATGGGGCCGTTTCTGAGAGTCAATTTTTTAACCCCATGTTATTGCATAGGCGCTCATCGTATTTTATAATGGACATATCGTGAATATTAAGTTAATTTATTCAGCGAGTGTTTGTAGCTAACAGCTATTGTTTCCATGTTTATTGTGTATGGTCCGACTGATTGGTACATGACAGAATGCCAGAGAGCTACATGTCAATAATAAGTAGATAAGGTTGCAATAACATGTACATGATGTTAATGCTACTAATCTCTACACTCCTCCGTGCTCGCTGGCAATTGTTCCTAATTGATTTGTTAACCAGCGCTATGGTTATGCTAACAGCAAACTGAACTGAGGCGCATGGTTAATCGAGAGGCGCCGGAATCAACCTTTACCCCACCAGTAGAAAGGCCACCACCAGATCACCAGATGGAGTCACCCTCAAGACCGGAGTCTCCTGAGGTGACATCAGCTATGCATGACGAAGAGGATGATTCAGGTCAAGAAGGGTCACGTCCGAATACACCAATATGTGTGACCTCCCCTGAACCGGGGCCATCTGGCATAAAAAGGAGGTGCTCTGATCGACCAAGGAGACACACAATGCTAAGCTGAAGGGCACGACAGGCCATTGTGGATAGTCACTCTTAAATTGACATTGACCCTTTGATTTCACCCTTTTGAAGAGACACAAGCCCAGACGAACATCATCCATTAAAAAAATGTTCTCATGAAGAAGCATCTATGTCATGGCAATAGCATTCCTTGTGTGTCATGCCAGAGACATACGGCTACGGCGAAAATGCTACAGTGAACCACAAGCTCACCTGATGGCGTCTGGTAAATGGGGGTGAGGAAGTTTGCAGCCAGATCGCTACTTGGGTGATCCTGGTGACATTGGGAGCGCCAAAGGAAGAACCGGGGTTGAGAGATAAGATCATTCAATTTCGAGAAACCATCCAGGACCTTCACCACATGTTCCACCAATTCAATGCCACCAGAGAAGTGTGGGAGCATTCTACGTCTATGAACATTGTGCGTGTCTATTAAATGTGGGAGGACAAAGAACGGCTAGTATTCCATGCAGAGTTACCTCTTCGGATGACACTGTGTACCACCGTTACTCCATTCATGCCTACCCAATAATGGCTGAGGATAAACTATATGGGAAAGTGATTAGTCCATCAGATGTGGCCATCCATACTGAGATGGATGGATTATTTCTGCCATCAACATGTCAATGGAATCGACCAGCAGTCTGCCAAACATGCTAAGTCTTGCCAAACATAAAAAGGATATGCAAAGATAGCAAAATGTCAACACAGATGAAAACAGAAGGAACAAGCATGGAACATTTGGGCGTGAATACATATGCACTGTCAACAGGAGGCAGTGCATACTCCCGACATTGTTTAGGAATTATCGGAACAGTGGAATGAGCTACAGGGCGGGTTGTATGCCCTGACATTAGATGAGGACTGCCAGGCATCAGGAGACGACTGGACTATAAGCGCATTGACAATGAAGGAATCGGATATGACAACAATCTTCCCACTCATCGAAAGTCCTAGCTCGTGCTACACTCATCCACGGATGCCTACCCAAAAGTTACGCAGACGAACCGCAGACATCAATCCCCACTTCTGGACACTAACCCCGCATCCATAGCCATCTCCCTGTTACCGTGGGAAAGGCGCTTCTCCTGTAGCAGACAAGTCCCAGCTCCTGTCTGGTCTTATCAGAGGCTGTCCCAGGACCCTCGGACATCTGGCAAATCTACAAAAGTGGTGTGGCCAGAACAGATATTGGGTTAACTGCACCGGACAACAGTCCACATGATGGGATAGGCTTGCCACATTACCATAGTGCTAGAAACTATGGGAGCAGATGCGGAGCGGCGGCGCCACGACACAGAGTGTCCAGTCTACTCACACCTGAGGACCACCACAAAGTAGTGACCCTGGCGTTAAGTGGTCCGGACTCCTGCGGAACGACGTAAATCCGTCCTCGGGGTGATAGACGGATACCACACCCGCATATGCATGAGCGGAATGTCAGTCCCACCCATATCGTGATGGTGCACGACCTTCCAGAAGTACCTGCAGATCGCCGAGAACTGGTGGTATGTCGTCCAGACTCTCATCCGACGAGTCAGACGGGTCCGGAAGGCCCATCATATGACATATCTGGATACTGACTGGATGTACCGTAAATCATGAATATTTGGCGTGACACAAATTTCGCGGTTTATCAAAACTACTTCGCGGTATGAAAATTTTGTGGTTTATAGGCCGCAGAAAATTTTTTATCGCAACAAAATCGAGCCAGGAGGCCTCAAGCGGCAGTCCAATAATAACCAAGTGCTGGCTCGTGTATACAGCCGCCTGATAAAGGGGAAATGATCGTGATTATGTTGCCCCCCCCCCCCCCCTCACAACCACCACCATCCCGCACCAACTTTGTGCACAGCAATCCGCGAAATGTGCAAAAATTACATTACTGTGAAAATTACGTGATTTACAGAATCCAAAAGTGGAACATCATCCGGCTGTGCATCCTGAGTGAAGGGATCCATGACGAGCAAACCCTCGTACCACTTCAGGTTGTTTATGTGGGCCACCAAGGTCTTATCTGGATCAGAAACCCGATGAATCCGGTAGTCCATCTCGGTCATCTGTTGCAGTATGGTGAACGGGTCTATCCTCCGCCAGTTGGCCGGTGGCTAGTAATGCTTGATAGAGGATTTATCCAGGCATGGTTGTGCATAGCCGTGGGCGTTCGCCAGAGCGCAGCGAACCCACTCCACGCACACGTGAACACACTGCAGCACTGGGCCGGTCACTGTTGCAGATGGATACATAATATCCACAGGCAGATTTAGCTCCCGGCCGTACAGCATCACGTGCGGGGTCACCCCAGTTGAGGTGTGGCCCAACGATCTATATGCCATCAAGACATATGGGAGATGATCATCCCAGTCATTTGCACGATCCTTTATGAAGGCCGCCAGCATGTTGAGGATAGATCGGTTAAACCGTATGACCTGTCCATCAGACTGGGACCTGTGAGGGGGGGGGGTCTGAACCTTGGTACTCCCTAGCATCTGTGCTAGGCCCCGGAACAGGTTGCTTTCGAATTGTGTGCCCTGATCCGAGTGTACCTGCTTGGGTACGCCGTGGTACACCACCCACCTATTCACCAGTAACCGAGCCACCTCGTCCGTGGTCTGGCACCACAGAGAGTAGGAGTGGGTGTACTTGGTGAAATAGTCTGAGATCACCAGGATGTACTGGAACCCATGCGGAGTAACCCGGTGAGTGTTCAGAGTATCCAGGGAGATCTGGTCAACCGTGAGGAGTTCGCAGTGAGTCATGCAGTAGTTCATATGAGAGCGGATGAAGGCCATGCTCACATTAGCCACCACACACTCCTGTCTGTCCACGACATGTGAGAGGACACCGCCGAGCATAAAGTTACATGCATCCGTGTCCAAAATTAACTCACAGTTGGGGAGCTTGTGCTAGAGCACAGGTGCTGCCACCAAGACTTTCCAGAGGTCCACAAAAGTTAGCTCCTCGGAAGCTTCCCAGACAAAATCGGTGCCCTTATCAGTGGGGATAGTGTGGGGATGTGCGATCTCTGCGAAGCCACGAATAAACCTTCGATGGTAACTTGCGAAGCCCAAGAAGGACTTCACGTCAGTCACATTGCAGGGCAGTGGCCAGTGCTGTACGGCCTCGATCTCTGCAGAGTCCGGACGAACACATGTGCATGTCACCATGAAGCCCAAGTACAAAATCTCCTTGGTGAAGCCATTTGTTAGACTTCAACTTGGGTCCTCGACAGGCCATACACAATGACATCGTCAATGTAGACCATACATCGCTTCCAGATGAACCCTTTTAGCCCCATTTCCATCAGGCACTCGAACATCGCAGGGGTGTTGCAGAGCCTGAATGGCATTACCTTGAATTGGTAAAGTTTGTTCTTTGTTTGTGACAAAAGCTCTTTTAGCCCTATCGCTCTCATCTATCTCGACCAGCCAATACCCTGAGGCCAGAGCACAGAAGTAGGGCAACCCGGCCAGGGCATCTTCGATATGGGGGAGAGGATATGAGTCCTTCTGCGTGACATCGTTCACCTCCTGATAATCAAAGCAGAACATCCATGAGCCGTCCTTCTTCACCATAACCACGGGACTGGCCCAAGGGCAATCACTGGGTATGATGATGTCTAACTTGAGCATCTTCTGCACCTCCTGGTCAATGACCTCTTGGTGAATGCTAGCTGCTCATCGTGGATGCTGTTTGAGAGGACGTTCATCCAAGAGGTTGCTCCAGACATTCCAGACATTCCAAATGGTCTAAGGGTGAAGGGTTCATCCCCGGCGGTGGCTTGTATGCAGGCTGCACGGCACACCTGGTCATCACAGAAGACCCTACTGGACGCTGCTAGCTTGCAAATGGCTGCTACACACCCAAGGCGCAGTACAGTCGGAGTATCTATGGGATTCACTACAAGAATGGACATCATACTTGGATCGGACTCGATCAGAACCCCACCTAGCGTGATTTCCGTATCTCAGGCGAAAATACTCATGGGTTGTACTATACAGGGACGACCATTAAGAGGCATGTGTGGGTGGCACAGTCACACCTCCACGATCATCTCACTGTAGGGCAGCACTACTGTGGTGCCTGCCGCCCGGAGTTGGAACGAACTGGAAGGACCCCCCTGGAAGTAATGAACATCCTCTCCCATCTGGAGTTTGCCAGAGCTGAAGTCCGTGATCACCCGGTGGATGTGGAGGGAGATCATTCCAATTATTCCGGCTGCACTGATATCCGTAACGACCGCCTCCGTCGTATACACCTTGTATCCAAGTAAGATTGGCAGATTGATCATTCCGTGGACAGTGACTCAGTTGTTACCCGTCCAAAAGAGCTTGTAACTTCCGGAATCCTGCAGCTCGATGCTGTGGCAAGCGGACTCCCGCTTGTACATACCCGTGGCTACGAGGGTCATTTCAAATCTGGAGTCCACTAAGAACCGCACCAGTTCCCGCACGGATCCCTAACCAGCACACAGCACGGATCCCTAACCAGCACACACATTGGGTCACGTGGGGCACTGGGCTCTGCAACAGAATCCTCGTTGTCTGCCTCAGCAGCGGGGGAGCTAGATGGATCAACTTAAGAGTATATCAACCTTAGGGTTGTCCTGCTCGTCTGCAAGTGGTGCAGACTCATGGGAACTGCCCCCAGACGCAGTGTTGGTTGTCGCCACGTCCGACTTCAGTTTCCCTCACATGGAGGGCGGCGTTGTTGTACTGGAGGAACCGGAAGGGGCCAGCTCATTGAGTGAGTCAGTGAGCTGTTCTACCACACTCCTGATGGACTGTCTGATGTCCGGCCGGACGAGGAAACCGGTACAGTCTGTCAAGCTGTCCGGGTCCAGCCAGCGTTGCCGGAAGCCAAGGCAACGTTCGAGCTTCGAACGTGAAGCGGCCAAAACAGGTGAGATATTGAGCACGATAGCGGCCGAAAATCCTATCACAATCTTTGGGCAAAATCGCCACGAAAATATAACGAATGTTGAAAAAAAAACTGATTATTAATGGAACAATTAGATCTATTAGTAGTTCTCAAGAAATTAGATTCCGCACATGCATGCATGTATAGGCCTATGTGCTGTGGTCAGTGATTCTGTGAAAGCTTATCAGCCTGATCATTGATCAGTTTCCACATGAAATACGTAACATTCTGCACAATGTGAACGTGTATTGTGTGAAATTACATGCATTTTCTACATGCCATACATGTATGAAACTATGTATGAAACCACATGTATGAGATATAAATATGCATGTAGGAAACTATGTATGAACATATTATGCATAAATAAATATATTTATATGCATAAATATGCATGTATGAAACTATGTATGAAACTGCATGCCATAAATGTCGAAAATCGTAGAATCATTTCTGCATCTAAAAATATTCGGCACATTGGTCCTCTAACTTGGTACATGTCCCTAGAAACATAAAAGAAATGAAAACAATTAAAATCTTTCAGTAATAAATTTGAGAAAATGCTCATACAAAACTACTAGCCAACATATTTATAAATGCTAATTTCACCCGGCACACAACTATCAGTGTGGATTGTACATGTATATAACTAATCAATTATGTATAAGCATCAGTACCAGTACCTGTTTATATGATTTATTAAAGATACTTTCTGTATAATCACTTCACATAACTTAAAATTGACTGATGAATTTAACTTTATTATAGCTTAGTTTTTTTCTGAACTTGTTAATTTTGGCATGGACCACTTAAATGTTAACTTTTCAATTACTTTTTTATTATTATTCCGCTACATGAAATTTACTTCTGTAAAATTATAAGTTTTACAGCCTTCAGGACAGATTTCACTAATTCCTTCGACCATACAAAACAATGATAGAAAGCCCAAATTCAAGCCTGCATAGCTCCGTCCCAGAACAAGATGAACCAGCTGCCAACCAGCTCGGGTCAACAACCACTCATAGCAAACTATCCCCCACCATTCTGCAAGGGATCAAGAGCATCCCCCGTTTTCAAAATAGGGAATTCTCTGACTGTAACCGATATGACGCAATATGATTGGTGTGGTGTTGTCACGCCTAAATAGTAGGGGATCCTGATGTCACTACCATCTGATTATAAATTGTGATGAATTATGATCTAGATAACATGTGTACACAGTTTCAGGGGTGCAAGTTATATCACTTTGGATTTATGGGCCAAAGATTAACTGAATTTATTCCATTGTATAAATTGTAAAAAAGAAATTGGCCCATCAAGACGTTATTTCATTGTGTATGCTACAAATTTTGTTGTCAGGTTCTAACGTTATCACATACTACAGTGGTTGAGGTACTTAAGAAACAGGATGCAGTTTTGTTGTAAAGAACCACGAATTATGTGCGCCACATGGAAATATAAATATTAATTATATCACAAAAATTGGACCGAAATGGTATCAAATGTTCAAAAATATGATATATAATTCACTTTTATGGGATTTAATAACATAACGTCGGGAGTTGAGCTGCTAACTGGAATTCTTTTAGTTCGGCCGAAAACTCAAATATGCATTTTTTTCTTCTCAAAAAACGGTGTTTATATCAATAATACATATATTCTGAGAGCTTTTCTTGTTTCGCATATAGGAAACAGCATCTCTTAGGCACAAATAAGCCATATATGCATGCCATGGGAGGCGATTTCTTAGGAGGCCCCTCTTTGTTTTGCAATATCACACATTTTTACCAAATCCACGGTTCATGTAAAAAATACATCAATAACACAGAGGAAAGTACGGAGCCCCTAAGAGGACACATCTGTGAGTGAGAAAAATTTTTTTTTCGCGTTCGAACGCGATGTTTTCGCGTTCCCTCGCGAACTTTTCGCGTTCGAACGCGATCTTTTCGCGTTCCCTCGCGATCTTTTCGCGTTCGAATGCGATCTTTTTGGCGTTCCCTCGCGAACTTTTCGCGTTCGAATGCGATCTTTTGGCGTTCCCTCACGATCTTTTCGCGTTCAAACGCGATATTTTTGGCGTTCCCTCGCGATCTTTTCGCGTTCGAACGCGATCTTTTTGGCGTTCCCTCGCGAACTTTTCGCGTTCCCTCGCGATGTCATTATGCTGAAAAATGGCGTCGAAGGCTCTTGAAATATTCCTAGTGAATAGAGGGATTCTTGACGGAACCATACAAAGAATCATAAGAGACAATGTAAGAATGTAGTTGATATATTGTGGAAGCATAATCTCGACTTTAACTAGACGTCAAGGCCTAAAGATGCCTTGGAGGCATTTCGGTGTGATGAATAATTTATAATACTAGATATCGACGAAAATGAAAAATGTCGACAAATTTCGGGTCAAGGTCAAAGTTCATCCATAATACCCGCTAGACATGTTTGTCTAGGGCGACGAGTCCGAAAATACCATCCGTTTCGCTCTACGACGCACCGTTTCCGAGATATCGACGAAAACAAAAACTGCCGACTCGGCAAAAAAATTTCGGGTCAAGGTCAAAGTTAATCCATAATACCCCTTAGACATGTTTGTCTAGGGCGACGAGTCCGAAAGTAACGTCCGTTTCGCTCTACGACGCACCGTTTCCGAGATATCGACGAAAACGAAAAAAGCCGACTCGGCAAAAAAATTTCGGGTCAAGGTCAAAGTTCATCAATAATTCCCCTTAGACATGTTTGTCTAGGGCGACGAGTCCGAAAATAACGTCCGTTTCGCTCTACGACGCACCGTTTCCGAGATATTGACGAAAACGAAAAATGCCGACTCGGCAAAAAAATTTCGGGTCAAGGTCAAAGTTCATCAATAATTCCCCTTAGACATGTTAACGTCCGTTTCGCTCTACGACGCACCGTTTCCGAGATATCGACGAAAACGAAAAATGCCGACTCAGCAAAAAAATTTCGAGTCAAGGTCAAAGTTCATCCATAATACCCCTTAGACATGTTTGTCTAGTGCGACGAGTCCGAAAATAACGTCCGTTTCGCTCTACGACGCACCGTTTCCGAGATATCGACGAAAACGAAAAATGCCGACTCGGCAAAAAAATTTCGGGTCAAGGTCAAAGTTCATCCATAATACCCCTTAGACATGTTTGTCTAGTGCGACGAGTCCGAAAATAACGTCCGTTTCGCTCTACGACGCACCGTTTCCGAGATAACGACGAAAACCAAAAATGCCGACTCGGCAAAAAAATTTCGGGTCAAGGTCAAAGTTCATCAATAATACCCCTTAGACATGTTTGTCTAGTGCGACGAGTCCGAAAATAACGTCCGTTTCGCTGTACGACGCACCGTTTCCGAGATATCAACGAAAACGAAAAATGCCGACTCGGCAAAAAAATTTCGGGTCAAGGTCAAAGTTCATCCATAATACCCCTTAGACATGTCTAGTGCGACGAGTCCGAAAATAACGTCCGTTTCGCTCTACGACGCACCGTTTCCGAGATATCGACGAAAACGAAAAATGCCGACTCGGCAAAAAAATTTCGGGTCAAGGTCAAAGTTCATCCATAATACCCCTTAGACATGTTTGTCTAGGGCGACGAGTCCGAAAATAACGTCCGTTTCTCTCTACGACGCACCGTTTCCGAGATATGCAGGATGAATCAAGGATGACTCAGCAAAAAATTATTTCGACCTCTAGGTCAAAGGTCGTTTGAGGTATCGATCCCAAAATCAATAGGGTTCTTCCCTGGTGATATATAAACCTCCGTGCAAAATTCTGCAACTATTGCCTGAATATTTTTTGAGATATCGTCCGGAAACCAAGTTCCTCGATTTCATCCTCACGGACCTCACGGACCTCGGAGCCGGATCAAAAAAAAAAGTACACCCTAGAGATGTTTGTCTAGGGCGACGAGTCCGAAAATAACGTCCGTTTCGCTCTACGACGCACGGTTTCCGAGATATGCAGGAAGCCTCAAGGATGAATCAGCAAAAAATTATTTTGACCTCTAGGTCAAAGGTCGTTTGACGGATCGATCCCAAAATCAATAGGGTTCTTCCCTGGTGGCATATGAACCTCCATGCAGAGTTCTGCAACTATTGCATAAATATTTTTCCAGTTATCGTCTTAAAATTAGCCTTGATTTCATCCTCACGGACCTCACGGACCTCCGATCCGGCTCAAAAAGAATAGGGTGCTTCCTCATATCATTTCTGACTTGCGGTGAAAATTTGACACGGATCCGTCAAGGCAATCTAAAGTTATCGTCCGGAAACCAAAAGTGGCGGAAAAAAAAAAAAAAAAAAAAAATTTCTGCTAAAACCATAAAGGCATTTCTGCCGAAATGCCTTAATTATATGTTTTGAAGGTTACGCAGAATGTTAGGGAGACATCGCGAATTATTGAGTATCATCTGACAGTATCGCTGTAATTTGTTCCTCTGGTATTACACAAACATTATACTGGTTACCTTTTACTTATTTAATCGCAAAATGAACATACTGGGAATCGGGGTATCTCTTTGTTGAATATTTTGGTGGTACACATGTACCTAAGACCCATTTGTGCCGCGCACAAACCCGGGTCAGGATCAACAGACATCGTTTGGAAGTGGTCATATGCCAAAATGCCAAACACCACAGAAAATGGCAAAAACGATAAAGTATCTGCCTACATTCACATGTTCAACAGGCATCGTTTATAAGTTGTCACACATGTATGGTGACATAAACGGGATGACATACCAATATACCAAAAGACACAAACATCATCAGTTTTTCAACTGAATTGTATTGGTTTTGAAACTGAATTGACCTAAATGGATTCAACATTTGGCCTATACCTACATAAGCCTACGCAAGAACGTTCAATACAATAATAATGTTTGAAACGTTGTCTGTTTTATTTTACCAGCTTATTCTCCGGTTTCTGTGGTTACACGAATCGCTAAGTTTACCACTCTTGCTGACAGGCTCGACTGGAGACACGCTTGGGACTAAACTGGGGTCTAATGTTCTAGTGGCTTGTTTCCCTTGTGTCGTTTTTTCCTACGCTGATGACTTAGACTGGCGTCGAGAAGGTGTTATCCAGGTCCGATCCAGATATGATTGAAAAAGGTTGATCGGCATCATGGGTGGAAATAAAGCTCTTGTTGTTGTTTTTCGTCCGTCGTGGTTCTGTCGTCTGTCGTCCGTTGTACGTCGTGATCAAGTCCTCGGTCCGGGTCTGTAATTTCTTTTGACGAGATAAATCTTACTATAAATTTGCCAGAACATACTTTTCTATTTCTTTTTAATGAAATGGTTTTTGGTTGTTTGGTGGCCAATTTGACACAATTTCCAACTTAACAAATATATTTTGTTAGAGGTTGAAGTGATAACTTTTCATAATTCTGCATAAGCATATTATTCCAAGCCATGTGCAATGTGTATAGGGCATAAGACACAATTTCGAGTTACATTCACTCCCCATGTTAAACCTACCTTACGATGAACGATGTACAGCATTCCCTGCGATACTTGGGGCTTAGCGATAAAATCCCACAAATGCCCCCACCAATGTGCCTAACAAAAAATGTACATTTCATTATGGATCGACAGATTCAGTTTTTTGCTACAGTTTGTTGGAAATTACCTAATATATTGGTCAACCACTACCTCGTGTGCCAGTTCTCACAGGACATTTTTTCAAGTGCAGTACGAATATATCGCTTACATTTCAAGTTTACATCGTCCATTCACACATATACTATACATTACTCACTGATATTGGCAAAGCGTATCATCACCGTGACCATGCGGAAGCCACGTGTTTTTGTTTATTTACAAAATCGTGTGTTACCGGATGTGACCCATTTGCGCATGTGTGGTCTTCAATAGGACAACTTTTAAAAATCTTCTAATGCAACTGCATATTATCAAACTACCTGTATATGATACTCTGTATGTGAAGTTGTAACTCTCTCAGAGCTATCCTGAACTCTCAGTACAACTTTGAAATTGACCCTCCCACATGCACTAAATGCACATGTGAACTGCACAAGCACCCACAATGGATATATTTAGAAGTTCTAATTTACAGATTGGTGGTAAACATGACTATAAATACCTTTTTGAATTATATTCCATCTAAATTTAGTGATATATCAGTGATCAGTGACCTTAGTATGATTAATGTAAGGTGAGATTGATTAATAATTGAAAAACGCAAATTCAATTACAGCCTGATCATGTATGAAAACACTCACAAAATTTATTTGAATTTCAACAAAAACGTAATTTTTGGCTAATTTGATATCTATGGAGCAATATGAAACAAAATAATGTCAATGACGATTGGATACTGACAGGATCAAGGGTCGTTAATTGCAATAACCACCCAATACTCAAACGAGGCGTGAAAAATCAGCACCTTGCCACTGCTGCTTTCATCCAATAAAGGAGAAATTCTGATTTGTTTTGGTGATATTTTGAATGAAAATATAATAAAATGAATCCATGAGGTAATTCTGATATATTTTAGATGGCAAACACCACACTATATTGCCTAATGAAATATTTCATCGCTAACTATAGCTCTTTTCATATATGTTTAATCATATTCCCAAGTTAGCACCCTGATCACAGTAAAATGATTTATTATTCATCTCAGACATCAAATAACTACTATACCTTGAAAACTAAATCATACTTGTGTTAAAAATGTACAAAATGGGGAAAATAAATTTCTGCATTGAGGGCATAAGACACAATTTCGAGTTACATTCACTCCCCATGTTAAACCTACCTTACGATGAACGATGTACAGCATTCCCTGCGATACTTGGGGCTTAGCGATAAAATCCCACAAATGCCCCACCAATGTGCCTAACAAAAAATGTACATTTCATTATGGATCGACAGATTCAGTTTTTTGCTACAGTTTGTTGGAAATTACCTAATATATTGGTCAACCACTACCTCGTGTGCCACTTCTCACAGGACATTTTTTCAAGTGCAGTACGAATATATCGCTTACATTTCAAGTTTACATCGTCCATTCACACATATACTATACATTACTCACTGATATTGGCAAAGCGTATCATCACCGTGACCATGCGGAAGCCACGTGTTTTTGTTTATTTACAAAATCGTGTGTTACCGGATGTGACCCATTTGCGCATGTGTGGTCTATAATATGGTGTCCTATAGCGGCCATGGCGGTTTTTCGTTCTTTCGCCCGAAATAACGAAGCGAAAAGACGAAATAACGAAGCGAAAAGACGAAATAACGAAGCGAAAAAACGAAATAACGAAGCGAAAAAACGAAAGAACGAAGCGAAAAGACGAAATAACGAAGCGAAAAGACAAAATAACGAAGCGAACAAACGAAATAACGAAGCGAAAAAACGAAGGAACGAAGCGAAAAGACGAAATAACGAAGCGAAAAGACGAACTAACGGAGCGAAAAGACGAAAAAACGAAGCGAAAAGACGAAATAACGAAAGGAAACCACTTCGGGTTTTCGTTTCGTCTTTTCGTCATTTCGACTCTTTACTTTATATTGCGCATGCGTAGTATTATTCCCAATACCAGAATGTGCAAGGCCACTAAATGTGAGTGACACAGTGCATGTATGTATTTGATTATATTGTGCATGTAATATGATTGTAGGGGGTGTAATGATATAAATGAAACACTTCAAACCTGTACTACAATGTGTATCCTGTTGTATATGTATTCTATATTTTCATTGTTTAACCTATCGATTAGGTTGAACAACGCCTTGAATATTATGATTACATGAACCAATGTAAAATATTTGCTCTTGTAGGCCTTTGATCGTGTTCTAAAGGACGTTGACATGAATTTCCAGATATGGATATCAATATTCGTATCCTTTTTATATCAAGAACGGGTGCCTTTATAGTATCATGGCAAACAGTTGATTATCAGTTGAAGTCAATACTGTTTATTGTAAATCCAGTTTCTAGAATATTGTGATTTACCTACTTATTCCTTAAAGTGTGATCAGGCAATCAGTCTACGTCCATGGAATCGCACTCAGGTCATTTAATCTTATCCCAAGTCTATTGATAAGTGTCGATATATGCATGATAATGATAATGTAATACTCTGATAATGTATGTGTTTATTTGCTATCTACATAATTGCTACTGCTCAAAAAAGCAAATGCACTGGGTCGTTTTGAAAATTTACGAGTATCATATTTCATGTGATCAAATCAATATAGCGCACGACAAGTTCGTCGGCTGTGCCACCAGTTCGGGCTTTCTAGGCGATCCACAATACCCGCTGACGAAACCGAACGACTCGTCCAAGTGAGTTTTCCAATTACAAATAATTATACATCAGATAAGGGTTTATCGATAATATTAACGAATCTGAATATTGTATCTTTTCATTGTATTAATAGATGACCTTCTATATTAAATATTACATGAATTATACACAACTTGTACATCTTCGTCGCACATGTATAGGCCAATAAACAAGACAATGAACAGGTGATACAGCTTCAATTTTATACGAAAATGTGAATATTCAATAGGCAGAAATACTGGGAAGCGGTTCAAATCTGGGATGCAGAGCGATGTCAAGACGAATGCGTGAAGCCAATAACCTAAATCATGATACTTGTTGAATAAGAAAATCTTGGGGATTCTCTATAATTAGTATATCACTGGAATAGGGTAAAAATTCCATAGTTACTGGGGTCGAGTTTGGCCTATTGCTAACCTAATCAGGAAAGATTAGGCACGTCATGTGAACCTTACCAATTCTCATGATGATGTAATCATCATGATTATTACTACTGATTAGTCCAAATCGCTAATTAGGTAACTGTCACCTCACAAATTTCAATTAATTAAAAATTTAGGGCTTTAATATAGATATTACCAGGAAGTACCCTCGGATGGCCCCATACTCATGTTACTCAAGACTAATTAACATAATTACCTGATTAATCACCCCAAAGTCCATAACACTACTTGTAATAAAACTTAGTAAACTATATCTTATATGTAATGTGTGTGTAATGTCCATTAGATTACACTACTAATATAACTTAATGTCCAAAAGCAAATTAGGAGGCATTTTAGGATTTTTTTTAGCCTAATATCCAGGCCTTTTGATCGATTCGAGCCGAACTATCTGCATGTCCAAAATATGCAATCACAATATACAATGCCTGCAACGAAAGGTTGCTGAACAGAGTTTTTTAAAGAAAAGAATTAAGAGCCCAAGGTATGTTTTGGTGAATTTGAAATTTATCAACCAAAAAGAATAAACACGTGGATCCGCATGGTCACAATGGGGTCACGTTATGCAAATATCGGTGAGTAATGTAAATTATGTGTGTGATTAGCAATCGCAGAGAACGCTGTGCAGCGTTCAACGTAAGATGGTATATTATTCGTGTATCATGGCGTAGGCCTACATATAGGCCCTTCTATAGTCCAGCTTGTCTGGCGGCAATGTCGCGGGAAAGTGTTTTTACATTTTATATCTCCGATATCAAAAATGTGATTGATATGGTATATGTATGGCGCCCCGTTCGTGCCACAAAAAAGAGAATTTATTTTTTTTCTAACTCATACGTATGAGATAGTATCTCATACGTATGAGTTACTAAGTCATACGTATGAAATAAAAAGTCATAAGTATGAGATAAAAAGTCATACGTTTGAGATACTAAGTCATACGTGTGAGATAATAAGTCATATGTATGAGATACTATCTCATATGTATGAGATACTAAGTCATACATATGAGATACTAAGTCAAACGTATGAGATAATAAGTCATACATATAAGATACTAAGTCATACGTAAGAGATAATAAGTCACACGTATGAGATAGTATCTCATACGTATGAGTATATCATAGTATCTCCTACGTATGACATAGTATCTCCTACGTATGACTTAGTATCTCCTACGTATGTCATAGTATCTCCTACGTATGATTTAGTATTTCATACGTATGTGTTAGTATCTCCTACGTATGACTTGTTATCTCATACGTATGTGTTAGTATCTCCTACGTATGACTTTTTATTTCATACGTCTGAGATAAATAAAAAAAATAACTTCCCTTTTTGGTGGCACGAACGGGGCGCCATATATATGACACACTGCTAAACCATATGAAAACATTGATTACTCTCAGTCTTCCCCTGATAAATGTAGTGAAAGCTCATTCATTCAAATATTATACTGAGAAATAAATAGCAAATGTCCCACTTCAATTCAATTCAACTCGTTTATTTCAACATTCACATATTAAATGTACAATTCGACCAGATAAAACCATAATATATATTCACACAAAATATTCTATACAAACTTGATCTGGTTGGCTTCAAGATCTGTTGGTATTATCGCTCAAGCAACCACACATTGCATCACTCCCTACATGGAAGTAGAGCTTGACCCGATGTTAATTACATGATGCTGGCAAGTTAAACCCAAATATAAAGAACACAAACCTGTAAACTGCGATGGCAATATAAAATTCCTCAACAGCGCCTGCATATCATATATGTGACGGAATGGCGGAGTTCTTCGGGCGGCTATTACGCCCACTGATCGAATAGTTCGATATATGTTGTGCGTTGTCACACCAACAGGAAGTCCGACGTAAGTTTCAATAATATCCGAGTTTATTTGGATGATTCTAGTCCGATGTACGATCACTCTCACATTCAATCGTAATCCCCACAATAGTCCGAAGTATTAATAGTCTAATATGAGTTTGATATCTTCTAATCACAATATTTGGCGTAGTACCTCTCAATTCAACTTCTCTCTTCGACAGATTTTACACAACTACATTGTCCGTGGGAAAGCGCGGGGCTAAATCTATGATGTGTGTGGGTTTTCCCGCGTAATGTGGCAGGTGTTCATGTGAAATGGTGGGAAAGTGATGTCATGTCTGTGTGGGCGGAGTCATGTGTCTGGGAATGTGGTGATTTGTGGGATTGTAGGAAGTGTTAACGTGAGCAGTGTTGTTTACATGTAGATGTGGTGCGAGGACGGTGCGTGCCCGGTGACGTAAGGTAAGTAAGTATGAAGTCATGTGATGAATCTGTGCCGTGTATGTCGAGTGGGAGAATGTGTCAGGGACGGGTTTCGGGCCATAACAGTCATAAATATTCTACAAAACACCCCTTCGTCAAATTACCCCCTGGGAATTTACCCTCCCCGAATCCTAACTGTCCAAAAATCTAAACATGATAAGCTAAAAGTCCTAAAGGGAAACACATTCACCGCGCGAGACAATGATAAAGCAATGAATACAATAAAAATTTCTAACTGTCAAAATAAAGTCATTAGTCGGTCAGTCAACAGTCACTAAGATGATATGAACACATTTGACAAATACATTTAAAACAACGACAGGTGACGATGAAACACATAAATCAAGACATAAATCACAGTTTTAGAAGAATCACAAATATATATACATATTATTGGAATGTAAAAATAATCCTCTACGTTCCCTAATAGAACGGAATGTTTTAAAGTTCGGAACACCTGAAAGTGACCAGGATTAATCAGTTCGAAATACACACATATATATCATATGATATGATTGGTACGACATATACAGGACACAGCTATCCTGGTGCTGTGCCCTGGGGTACGAAATACTACCACCCTAGTCCGTAGGGCGGTCGTGTCTCCTTGACGCGGGAGGTCGGGCGACTGGCGATCCCTGTTGCATCAGCCGGCGCTGATCATCAGCCGGCAGGTGCGGCAATACGGACACTATCGTGGTCCATAGTTCGTCCGGAATTCCAGGTGATTCTGGTGGTGATGACGGGGTAGCGGAAAGGCGGGCTCGAAGCTCCTGATTTTCCTCCTGTAAGTCTGTATTTTCCTGTTCCGCGGTGCGGAGCTCCTCCCGGAGTCGACGGTTCTCCTCCAGGAGAGGGTGCGGAGCCTTAGGGGTCTGTCGCTCGTGGAGCGACCCCATGCCGAAACCGATTGCCATGGCGCGGGCGGCAACAATGCGAGAGGTCGTGCAGGTTTCTTACGTAAGTCCGTTTCAGGTCCGGAAACTGGCTCCGAATCCGACACCGTGATTAAGTCCGAAGTAGGGGAATTTGTTCCCGATGCTCTGGCGGCTGTCGCCAGTTCGTCAAGTACGATGGGATGTTCCGGCTCATCCCCAGCCTCCACTATTCTCACAGCAAGTGGAAGTTCGTTGTTATCGGCATCAGATGCCGTCTTCTTGTCCGGTGGCTTATCTCTCTCCTTGTCGGAAGACGACATAGTTCGAATTTCGCTCACTGGCGTGAGCCCACACTCACTAGTCCGACCTTTATCCTAATACAAGGTGCGTACCAGGATTATTCACACACAAAGTTCGTAAAATGTTATTCAATAGTCTGTGCTATTGCCGTACGAAGTATATATATTCAAAGTAGTGTCTGATTGTCTCTCAAGATCACTGTAGTATCAACACTTTTCCGATAGATGTTCACTCTCCAGTGTCCGCAGCCAGAATGATCCGCTTCTAAAACTTTCCTGCTTATCTGGCATCCATACACACACAAAGTGCTGACAGTGTCTTTTGCGGTTTTCCACAATCGGGGGGTGCGCTTTGTCTATTGTCTTATACGTCTTTTTACGTTCGCTTGATCCATCTCGGCTCTCAGTCGTGCGAAAAGGGGGCGGTCCATCACCTAGGCAACGCGGGTACATCAAAGCTCTGGTTCATCACACCAGTCAAGCGGGGCAGTAGGTTGGCACACAGCTGCTCTATTTTCCCATAGTCCGACACAAACTTCTGGATAACGCAATCCAATCATTTCACTGTCCGTCTAGCATACAGCCAGAATTACTGCACCTTTTACGTGCTTCCACTCTCTATTGAAGTTAACTGGGAATGTTTATATGGAGGTGCCGCGGGCGGCTTCAGTGTTTATTTGCGCTTCATGCTTTTCCGTGTGAACTCTTACAATTAGTCCGTTCCTTATCTGTACAATTAGCACACAATAAACTTTTGACCAACTTGTTTATAACAGATGATCACTGTCCGTACATATTCTGAGGTATAAATACCAAGCTCACAGAAGTTTGCTCAGTCCGTTCATTTTCATCATGTGCCGTAGATAATGGAACCGCTGATATTATCATGAGGGGTGATGGGGTGATCTGGGCGGCCCTGCCGTGGCGCGTTGCATAATTTTCAATGAATGTGATGACAGATCGCGCGTTGGAATGCAGAGGTTTATTTATAACTGAATCCTCCTGAGGGCATTCCCCTGAATTGTGCATAGGGGGAGCAGAGGCTCTTATCAGACGCTTGCTCGGGAGACGGCTATCCTCTCACCTCGTCCGCGACAAAGTGATCTTACTCACGGCAGGACATGACGGCTGACACATGGGTGGAATTGTTAGTCATGCAATATTTAGGTAGTGCGCAACAGGCGCGAGATGGTATGGAGAAGTACGAAGTTATATGCAATGCATAACACACATATACCACATTATAGTATCGTAACCGGCATCAATATTATAACGTCATATCAATATTATATATGAAAATTGCCTCACTGACATCAGTACATAAAAATGGTTATTGAAATGAATATGTACATAATATTATTATATTATAAAGATATTTTGGGGTGATATGGCATCATAGTCCAATAGACAGGCATTTATTCATCATCATAGAGATCAGTCGCTTGGCACAGCCAGGGTTATCTGAACCGGGCTGGGCGGCGAATCGTGCGTCTGGATCGATTGTACGGAGCAGGCTGGGGCGTAGCCTCGCTTGTTGATGAGTCCGTAGCAATCGCGGGTTTGGGTCCGCGGGGTTTTGGCGCTCGCTGTGAAGCGCTAGAGTTCGACTTGCGCGATTTTCGCTTCTGGCGACGGCGTCGCGGTCCGGATGTATGGCTTCTCCGACTGGCGGGTGATGACGAAGTATCAGTCTCGGTAGTCCGATCTGTGCATGACGATTTGTCTTGTACGGTGACGTCCCAAGGATAGAGGAATTCCTTGAGGAGCTCCAGGGGATCGTTCAATGGTTCGGTCTTGGAGTTTGTGCTGCTTGACGACTCAGGTGGCGATCCGACTTGAGGTTGAAGGTTCAGCAACTGTGCGTCGCCTTCGTATGGTTTAATGACGTCCAGATGGACGACTCTAGTATTTCGTGGATTGGAGACTAGAGCAATTCGATAGTCTACCTCAGTAACGCGTTCCAGGACTCTCCAGGGTCCGGTCCAGGGTCGGGCGAATTTGTTGTTCTGTGTGAGGGGCAGGTAGTAGTACCGTACCAACTCTCCCGGCTGGAACTGAGGGCGAGATTTCACATGTGCGTCATACCCCATTTTCTGGCGGGTTGCAGCTTTTTGCAGATGGTCTTGCGCAAACCCATGGGCAGCTCTGATGGCAGTTCGGAGATACTCGACGTATTCAGGTCCGCATGGAGGTAGCGGTTCTGGGTCATGCGTGGGAAACATCAAGTCAACAGGCAAATTGCATTCATGTCCGTGCATTCATGTCCGTATACCATCAGGTGTGGTGTACACCCAGTAGAAGAATGCACCGAGGTGCGGTACGCCATGAGTACATATGGTAAGTGCAGATCCCAGTCATTCCCACGATCACTGACGAACGCACTCAACATATTCAACAAAGTCCGATTGAATCGTTCGACTTGACCGTCACTTTGTGGGCGGTAGGGCGTGGTCCGAATTTTCTTGGCGCCCAGAAGGCGTACAACGCTCCGAAATAACGACGACTCAAATTCCGTTCCTTGGTTGCTGTGTATGGCTTTCGGTACCCCGTGGTACACGATCCAACGATTCACCAGAACATCGGCGACATTTTTGGCCGTATGGCGGCGGAGCGGGAATGCGTCCGTGTACTTTGAAAAGTAGTCCAATATGACAAGAATGTACCTGTTTCCACGTCCGGTAACTTTATGGGTATCTAAGATATCCATGGCAATACGATCAAATGGCGCCCCAGTTGGTAGTTGCGTTAGAGGCGATTTCTTGGGCGCTGGTTTTCCTTTCCGTGACACACACTGCGGGCAGCGGGCGCACCAGCGGGCAACATCCAAGGCGAGACCTGGCCAGTAAAACCGGCGCTTTACTCTCTCAACAGTCCGTTGTATTCCGAGGTGGCCTACGACTTTAAGGTCGTGGAGTTGGTGTAGAACCGCCGTTCGTAATGCCGCTGGTAACACAGTTTGTACGACAGTCCGACCAGCTGGGTCCGGCTTAGTAGTTCGTATGAGGACTCCATCCTGTAGCGCTAACAAAGTCCATCGTGAAACCAAAGTTTTCACTTCCTCACCGTAGCGGGCGACTTCCTTTGACGTGGGTTTCATTCCGTTCAATACCCACTGTCGTACGACTCCGACACTCGGGTCGACTTGCTGAGCGGCAACAATGTCCGCTGTTGAATAGTCCGACAACCATTCCTGTCCGTTCAATTTCACATCCAATGCTCGCACACGTGCAGCTTGGTGTATTGAGATCATCCGAGACAAGACCGGTGATGTCATGGTATCACTGTCCAGGAGGTCTTTCTCGGGTCCGACAGGAACCACCGTAATCCATCTGACGGGAAGTTCTCCAGAACTCGTTTCCGGGTCCGTGGGTGGAACGACTAAGCGTCCAGGGCAGTCCGAATGTTTGCAACTATGGCAACGGGAAAGTCCGTCAGCATTTCCGTGGAGCTTTCCAGGATGATGTTCAATACGAAAGTCATATTGCTGCAGTTTGGCTAACCAGCGAGCTAACATTCCGTCCGCATCGTTGTAGTTCTTTAACCATCGCAGAGAGCTATGGTCAGTTCGTAACAGGAATCTGCGTCCCCACAAATAATGTCGGTAATGTTGAATCATCTCAACGACAGCCAACAGTTCTCTATAGGTCGTACAATAATTCCGTTGTGTGCGGGACAGCGTCTTGCTTGCAAAGCCAATCGGGATTTCCTTTCCATTGACACGCTGTGAAAGCGCTCCTCCGATGGCGTAACTGCTGGCGTCGGTATCAAGAATGAAATAATCGTTCACATCTTGTAACGGATGGGTGAGCTTGGGGGCCTTGATAAGTGCGTTCTGGAGCCTCCTAAAGGCGTTCCGTTGGGGCGATCCCCACGTGAAGCGACATTCACCCCGGGTGAGTGCCACCAGAGGTTCAACAATTTCGGCATAGTCTTTTATGAACCTCCCGTGGTAATTGGCAAACCCCAGGAAAGCTCGTACGTCCGTAATCTCACAGGGAGTCGGCCATTCCCTAATAGCCTTGACCTTGTTCGGGTCCACCCTGATTCCTTGTCCACTGATGATAAATCCCAGATACAGGATCTCGCGTTGAAAGAGTTCGCACTTTTTGGGTTGTAAGCGTAACCCGGCAGTTCGTATCCGATTGAGGACCGCTTCCAGATTGGCAAGCGCCTGATCAAAAGTGTGTCCGTATGCTATCACGTCATCCAGATAGCACATACATCTGGTCCACAGATATCCGCGTAAGATGGTCTCCATGAGACGTTCGAAAGTCGCAGGCGCGTTGCTCAGTCCGAACGGCATAACTCTGAATTGGTATAGGCCTTTCCGGGTGGCGAAGGCCGTCTTGGGTCGGTCCGTCGGGTCCACTTCGACCTGCCAGTATCCCGAGGCGAGATCTAAGGCCGAGAAGTAGTTCGCTCCAGCGAGTGCGTCATGCGTGTCTTGAATGTTCGGAAGAGGGTACGAATCTTTCCGTGTTACGTCATTAAGCAGACGATAGTCCACACAGAATCGTACCTGTCCGTTTTTCTTTCGTACCAACACCACTTGTGAACTCCATGGTGATTCCGAAGGTTCGATACATCCAAGTCGCAACATTTTGTCAACTTCCTCATCTATGATGTGTTGTTGCGCTTGGGGTACGCGACGTTGTCGCTGACGAATTGGGGCGCTTGTACCCGTGTCGATCCGATGTTGCACTACATGCGTCCGTCCGAGCTGTCCTTCGGGGCACATGAAAGTGTCTCTGTACCGATATACCAAATTGGCACAGCACCGTTGCTGTTCAGGTGCTAGTCCGGCACGGTCCAACATCTCCCGTAGGTGTGGCGGGAGGTCTTCGTAATGGTTAACGTTCGTGTGGGGAACTTCCGGTTCCTCTCCTGACTTCGGCAGAGCACCCACAATACTGTCAACGGGGCTCGCTATGGCTATTGGATCTGAGCAAGTCAGAGTTACGCCCATATCCGCGGGGTTCACCACAGTCACTTTAACACACTTCCGGTTCAATGAGGTCAATGTACGACCCATAATCAAGTCCGTTTCCTCCGGAAAGTTCGTCATGGGCTGAATGAGCCGAGGGTGTTGGCGCACCCTGACCTTTGAGGTCGGTACAAGTTCGACTACGGCCTCGCTGCGTGGCGGTACCGTAACGGCTCGACGTACAGCCATGCGTACAACATTAGCTTCGAAGTCCTTGTATGCAAACAGGATTTCCTTGTTAATTTCGACAGTTCCATCACCGTAATTAACGATGGCTTTCGTTTGTCGGAAGAAATTCATGCCCAAAATCATTTCGTCATGAATCGCTGCTACACAAAATGTTACTGTCATTTCTTTTGTTCCGACCTTGATCGTAAGGTCTAGAAGTCCGTCGATCGGGCTGGAGTCTCCGTTGACATCCCAAATGGTCGCCATGGTCGGGCGTAGAGTGCGCTGTTCGACAGGCACGTGTCGCATCATGTCCTTTCGGAGCAGGGAAACCTGTGCTCCTGAGTCCATTACTGCTTTAAAAGTTCGTTCCCCAACATGCACTGGCAATTTCCAACACTCATGGGCGGCCAGACTTCGACTGATAACAATCGGTCCATCGAGGTCCTCCTCAGGCAGTAGGAGTGGAAGTTTCAGTCTTCCCGACTTGGTTTCAGGTCCCGATGGGAAAGCGTAAAAGCCTCCATCATCCGACACCCATTCGATTTCAGACATAGAGTCCGTTCCTGTATCGCCGGTGGTGCGTGTCGACACCCCTTCGTGATGATTAATCCGTGATGGCCTGCGTGGCAATGGTTCTGACACCCCTTCGTGGAGGGATTCCGTACCTGAAGTCGACGAAGCACACTTGGCGCACACCCCTTCGCGGAGCGGAAGGGCCCGTGGTGTCGGCGCCAGCTTGGGTGGAGTCGTGTTCGTAGCTGTGGACACAACCACTGGTTTGGAGCTTTGAGCGTAGCTCGGTTTAACGGAAGGTTCTTGCTCCACAGTTCCTTCCTCCCTTAGTTTGACGGCCTGGCCTGTGGTGGTGGCTGAGCCGGTGGCGTCGTAGCCATTGGCTGAGAGTTCGAGTTCGGTATACCGATCTGTCCGTTATTCCGATTTGCTCCAGAGCGTGGCGGGAACGATTTCATTCCATTTCGTACCAATATGTCCTTCAACCGGAAACACCGTATCCACCTGTGTCCCGGTTTCTTGCAGAAGAAACATATTTCAGTTCGACCTTGAGGCGTAGGACGGTCGCCACGAGCCTGAGCGATAGCTCGTAGAACAGAGTATAGTGTGTCCCCACCGTATTGTCCGCACTCATCACTAACAACACACTGGAACGCTTCCGCGACCCATTCGCAGGAGCAGGAAGGGACGGAATGTTCTTCACACCCTTGCAGTCCGGTCGTGTCGCTATCTGCAGGGTCGTAGTATGCAGCGATCTGATCGGGAGTTGGTGTATCCCAATGCTTCAACTGTCCGATCGCACATGAAAGTTCGTCGTTCGCTTCCGTGTCGTCGGCATACCCGTGGTAGGTAGCGTCCGCTCAGCGGGTACCGTGGGGCCGATCTCTCTTGGTCCGCTGCTGGCGTCTCTCCGCTTTCAGTACAGCCGTGAGTGCGTCGCTGTATGAAGTAAATGTCATTACACAAAGTCTATCCGCAATATGGTCAGGCTGACCATTGAAAAATTGCGAAATAACAGTTCGTTGGAGAAACTCAGGCGTGACGTCATCAAACACCTGTTCTGCTATGGCTTGTAACCGTTCAAGGAAATGTTCGGCATCCTCTTTCCATTCACGCTTCAAGAACGGAAAGTCTTCGACTGTCGGCGGGCGGCGGGTTCCCATCCTTCCAGGAGACGACGCCTGAATTCATCCCAAGGCGTGTTGAATGGAATGTTCAGAGCGATTGCTTCCGCTCGTCCGCGTAACGTACTACGGAATGTCGTAGTTTTGTTCAGGTCCGTGTACGTGAATGCAGCCGTAAACTGTTCGAAGCTGCGGAGGTACTGATTCAGATTACCCTCCTTAAACGTGGCTCGCCACTATGCTGGTTTGGCAGTGCTCAGCGCTAGCTTCGGGATGATGGGCGCTTGTGATGCCGCTATCGTAGTGCTGGCAGTCGTCGTAGAAACGGCGGGGGTTGGCGGCGCGACCTCCGTGGTCGGTGCGGCAGTGGTCGTGGTGACCGGTATGATGCATGGCGTGGCGTCGGGTGCGGGCGGATAGCCAGTGTGATTTGACAACGGCGCGGTTTGGGAGACCGGTCCGTATGGCAGCGACATTTCCGGCATTCCGTATGACGGAATTGGATGCGACATTTGTGGGAACTGATATCCCGAACCAGGAGCGTACACATTTGGAACCGCTACTCCAGGGTTTTGTGGCACAATTCCCAGATTGGGCACTATTCCGTGATTGTACGCGGCGACACCGTACGCTGGTACTCCATGGTTTGGTACAGCTACTCCCCCATGATTGGGTACTGCTATTCCAGAGTTCGATACTGCTACTCCCCCATGGTTGTGCATGGGCACCGCATTTCCATGGTTGGGCACGTAGCCGTGTGAGGCGGAATGTTCCGCTGGTAGCGACGGTTCGCCGTTCGATGGTCCGATGTTGACTACCGGTGGTGGTAGATACGCAGGGTGCGTGTTCTCGCTGGTGTCGGAGATCGGTACTCCGATGTTGCGCGGTCGGCGATCGATGGTGTCGCTGGCGTATCGGACCTCCGATCTCGGCGCAGGTGCGTGGAATCGTGTCGGCGGGTCGTTCGTTGAACCGGGGGTCGGCCGCGGGGGTACTCTCGGTGGCGGCTCTTCTCCGGTTCGGCAGGTGGACATCCGGCAGCTCTCCCGGGACGACTGGGTCGGCCGGTACTCTGGAGTACACCGGCGGGGTTCGGTCTGGTCGCGTCATTGTATGGATCGTTACCGATGGGCGCGACATTACATTGTCGTGTCGCGGATACAGTTCAGCACGCGCATCCGATTCATACGACCATTGTTGGACACGCGACCGACTCGGCGGGTGCGTTAACATTGAATTGTCATAGTTCGTTGGGCGTACACTCACCAACTTGGGTAGCGGGTCGGTATTGGGTTGGCGCTGGAAGCGCGCATAGTCCGTTTCACTTCTGTCACTTGGTCGCGACCTTGGCGGTCCGGCAGGTGTCGCGTGGTATGACCGCGCATGTGCGTCAAGGATTTCCGTCACCGTGCGCGACGGCTGGTACGGGTCACCGTCCAACAGTTCTTCGAGGTTGCTATCGGCTCGCATCCAGTCCGGCATGTACTCTACGGATGCCGCTGACGATAGTTCGTACAGTTCGTTTGGCGGTTGTACATGCAATAGCGTAATAGTATCGCTCATCGCCACTGACCTTGGTCGTGCAGTTCGCTGGTTCGATGGGACCGGATTCATCGTCACCTCATCTTCCGGGCTTGGTCCGATCGGGTTCCGAGTCGTAGATCGGGTATTCATCAAAAGTTCGGACGTCGGGATAGTTTGTAAGCCGAGAACTGGCCTTCGCTATCCTGGTCACGGCACCAATGTGACGGAATAGCGGAGTTCTTCGGGCGGCTATTACGCCCACTGATCGAATAGTTCGATGTATGTTGTGCGTTGACACACCAACAGGAAGTCCGACGTAAGTTTCAATAATATCCGAGTTTATTTGGATGATTCTAGTCCGATGTACGATCACTCTCACATTCAATCGTAATCCCCACAATAGTCCGAAGTATTAATAGTCTAATATGAGTTTGATATCTTCTAATCACAATATTTGACGTAGTACCTCTCAATTCAACTTCTCTCTTCGACAGATTTTACACAACTACATTGTCCGTGGGAAAGCGCGGGGCTAAATCTATGATGTGTGTGGGTTTTCCCGCGTAATGTGGCAGGTGTTCATGTGAAATGGCGGGAAAGTGATGTCATGTCTGTGTGGGCGGAGTCATGTGTCTGGGAATGTGGTGATTGGTGGGATTGTAGGAAGTGTTAACGTGAGCAGTGTTGTTTACATGTAGATGTGGTGCGAGGACGGTGCGTGCCCGGTGACGTAAGGTAAGTAAGTATGAAGTCATGTGATGAATCTGTGCCGTGTATGTCGAGTGGGAGAATGTGTCAGGGACGGGTTTCGGGCCATAACAGTCATAAATATTCTACATATATGCCTATCTGTTGTTTGCATGCGGAATGCAGATGCGAAAAAACGATATAACGAAAAGACGACACGAAATAGCGAAAAGACGAAACGAAAAGTCGAAGTCTTTTCGTCTCGTTATTTCGTCTTTTCGCTTCGTTCTTTCGCCTTTTTGTTTCGTAGTTTCGTCTTTTCGCTTCGTTCTTTTGGCTTTTCGCTTCGTTCTTTCGTCTTTTCTCTTCATTCTTTCGCCTTTTCGCTTCGTTATTTCGTCTTTTCGCTTCGTTATTTCGTCTTTTCGCTTCGTTATTTCGGGCGAAATAACGAATAACCGCAATGGCCGCTATAGGACACCATAGTATAAAGATGGTAAACCTTCAGTCACTCGAACGGCCCGCAATTGAGGTCCAAATTGGGCCGAATGCACACATTGGCCTCTGGGGGGTCAGAACGCATGCAAATAGAGCTTGGATCACCCTCTTTTGTGAGTGAGTTTTAATAATCTTGGTCCAGGATATATCGCTGACCTTAAATGAGGGTGAAGAAAGTATTACAACTCTTAATCGTTTTTGGTAAACGATTTCCTAAACACCAAAGTACGAGCTTAAGGTGCGCGGACATCGGAATAATTTCCCAGAGAATAACCGTGAGCAGTAAAATCGATAGAAAATGCATTTACTAAATAGTTTGGACTTATATTATTTTTTAGCTTATAAAATTGGCAAAGTTTACAATAATATCTCTTTTCGAAAGTGCAGGCCAGTATGGGTGTATTATATACAGTGTAGGTGTATTATATACAGTTATCGTATATGATGCACCCATATTCCAATATATAATATTCCAATATTATATAAGGTAAATAAATTCGTTCTTTTATATGTCGAGGTACAGTCGTCACCATAAAGCAAAAATGGCGTTACTCATTTTTAGCGTAACTCAGTGAGACATACCAAAGCAATGCTGGACATGTCCTCGATCTGCTCGTAGATCACGTCTGGTTGTATTCAGGACCATTAAATAACTAGAAGCCTATAACATAATGGCGCATCTCGAGGCTTGACTTACGCCATTTTGATCTTGAGTTATACTAAAACTCTTCTAGTGTTTGTGATGAGTTACGCCAAAAGCGTCACTAGTGGGTATTGACTTACGCCAAAATTGCATTAGCTGTTGAGTTACGCCATTTGTGCTTTAAGGACCTCCGTGAGATACGCCAAAATTTCATCAGTGATTCTGTCCAGTAAGTTGGCAACGAGAGCATCTTTGGCGTAATTCATGTTACTCTTAGTCAACTAGTCATTTACTTATAAATAAGAAGAACGTTGATGGTAAGTGTAATACAGTGGTACACTCCTTGGATATTCATGCTATAGGTGGCTGAATTTGGAAGCTTTCACTCGAACTTTAAAGGCAAAAAACCTTTTAAACTGATGATCTCAAAACCATTCAAAAATGACTTTTTTGCTTTGGGGGGGGGGGGGGGGGGAGGGGGGAGGGGGGGGGAGTATTGTCCTTAACAGTAAATTTAAAGTGGGTGCAGCTTGTGGAATGCGTCTATTCATATGAGATTCCCTGAGAAGTGTTCATTAAATACCATTCCAAGTGACGGTGTTCTATAACTATCCCGATTTTCACCCCATGAAAACCTATTTTGGATAGTTGGCCTCTGCAGACAAAGCGCTTGTATTTCGTGCTTATGTGTGTATTGTGAGTATATATAGAGTAATATATGCTGAGGTTTTAATTACTTTGAGATTGAGTTCAGGAGACCTTTTCCTGTAACTCTGAAGGTCATATTTGACCTGAAAATGTGAGTTGATATATGCATAACAAACGCATGTAGATAGCGCTTAGATTTGTATTGTGGGGATCTAGGATGTCATATATACCGTAATGGCTCGATTGAGCGCCGGGGCGCTTATTTGTCAATAAAGTTTTACCCCCGGCGCTCTTTCAAGACAGGCGCTTATTCAAGGGAGGCGCTTATTTAACAACAAACTTTTTCAAGCTGAAACTATATTGCTGGTCAATGTCAATTTCCAGGCCTTTAATCGGTGTTAATAGCAATTAGCATACCAAATTCAATGTAAAACTAATCAGTTGATTGCCAATTAGGAGATTCGATTGCAACAGACGACCGTCTGGCGTATGAAGCTTGTTGCGGAATTAACTGTGCTGTCGAGTGCCAGAAAAATGTCAAAAACACTGGGCATACTCGTTTCATATCTCAGAACTATCCCAGTATATTTCGCATTGAACGGTAGTATCCATTTTATTGCAGTCACAGAAAGTTTGCACTGCATAGACATCGAACATGTCGAACAGGGAAAGCCTACGGCAAATTACGTATTGTAAATGTGGCGATTTTGCCCTAAGCACGCGGCAGGTGATTGTAAACATACATGCCATTTATGTGGCCTTTTCGTACTTGGCCTTGTTTTGACACGCTCCGTTCGAGCGTGCGTTGCCACGGCGACGCATTGTAATTTACGCTCCAGTAAACTATAACAATGGATCGATTAGACCTCGCGTGCGTCCTACAGCTTGTGGTGTATTATATATACACTGGAAGCCACTCGATCGAGGAGATTGTCCGAGAGAGAGTAACTGGGACGCACACGAGGCTCGCCATGAGCTTTGTGTTCCCTAGTTGTGAGTAGTGGGCTCCTGGAGCCCTGGGGACGATTTCCATGGGGAGGCCCGGGCTGGGAGAGACAAGTTGCTGACTCGGGGGCGTAAGCCCTGTGGATCGCCAGTTCTCTCCCTTCCCGGGACGTGTGACATAGGCTCTGGCCAGCATGTCGGACTGTACGGGGTTCCGTCCCCGAGGCAGACCGCGGCTCGCCAGGCCCCGCCAGTTAACACCGTGGTGATGAACCAGTTTCTGAACGGTGTCCGTAGGCCTGGGAGTGTCGGGTGGGCTGTTACATGGTTACCGTTAATGCTGAAGTAGTTACCGTGTCCGCAGTGACCTCCGGTGAGCGGCGCCGCCGCAAGGATCCGGAATAGCGGATGCGCGTCCGCAAGGACTCGTGGTGAGAGGACTATCCTCGAGGATCCCGAAGAGCGGACGGTAGTCAATAACTTTACATTGGTGCCGTGACCAGGATCAGTCCGACAGTGTTCCATCGCAGCCTACCGTCACAGTGTAGTAGCCTCCTTTGTCCCTGGGGATCGCCCACTCCTCAAGGACATCTTAAAAGAATGACGAAGGAAAGAGATAAAGCCAAATATAAGGCGAATGAACCCAAGGGGGGGGGGGGGAAACGGGTGGAAACGTCGCGGACCGCACCCGGTCAAGCGACGACCGCCGTGAGAATTCTCCGGATGACTCCGGCGGTAGGAAGGAACGTGCGGAGACCTCCGTGGACAAGATCCCGTCTGCGGAGTCGACTCCGGCGTCCCTGGCTCCGTCTCCGGACGACGAGTCGTGCCCCGAGGGGCAGCAACAGAGATTGCTATCAGGGCCTGGCCCTGATCCGGTAGGCGCGGTAGGTGGAGCTGGCAACGGCGCTACCCCGTGCCCGCCTAAGTCCGGACGGCAGTCGTGGCAGGCGACGCTCTTCCAAGAGACATCTCCGGATGTCCGGAATCGAGTGGAAGCCGGCACGAGTACCTCCGGGCAAGCGGACCAGCAGTTCTGGATGCCACCTCCAACCGGAAGAGCTCCTGTGAGGGCTCCCGGCAGGGAATCCAGGCAGTCCGCGTCAGGCGGAATGGACCAGCTCACCCACACTCTGAGTGAGCTGGCTCCTCTAGGGCGCTATGACCGCGCCCGGTCGCCCCACCAGGGACGATCAGACCGGCGGAACTGTTCCCCCTCTCCGCCGTCACAAGGCAACTCGGGGCCTTTGACGGAGAGGGAGAGGTGGCTGATATCCGAGGCGCTTGTACTGTTCAAGCGGAATCAGCCGCCTCCGAGCGTCGACCCGTCGGCCGTTCTCAGTCCGGGGATGTCTGGGCCAATAGCCCCTCCCCAAGTCCTGCCGAGTCCGCAGGCGCCAGTGGCCCCCGCAATGGGACCCGCGGCTCGGAGGCACTGCGTTGGCGACCGCGTCGACCGTTCCGACGGTTGGAGCGCAAGCCGCGTGGTCAACTTACCCTGGCACGTACAGTGTGTCGGACGGGCAGTGGCAACAGGCGGCTTCGGCCCCAAGCTTTGCCGCCCCTTCTGGAGCCTACCCAGTAGGTTCGATGGGAGCCCCGCCTGCACCTAGCCAGAGTGGGTTTTTAGCGGGAATGACCCCGGCGGCAAACGTGAGCTTTCCTGCTATTATGTCCGCGGCGTCAATGTTTGCTCCGGCAGACTCCGCCGCAGGCACGGGCAGCTCGCGGAACTTGCCGCTGTACACGGACGACCCCGGAGCCGGGACCGCACGTCGGGCGCGTAACAAACGTGATGACGGGCCCGACCACTCTTCGTGGCGGAAACGGTTCAACGGGGATAACGCCGACTTGGAGGACTACTTACTCCAGGTATGGCATACCGCCGTGTACGAAGGATGGTTCCAGCATGAAGCTGGACATGTCCTCGCGGGGAGCTTGGAAGGAAAAGCTCTCCGCGTGATGCCGTGTCTGCCGGTGGGAACAGTGACTTTCGGCGAGGTTGCCCGTCAACTTCGCCTGCTGTTCACGCCGATGACCAATCGGCGGCAGTCTGAACGAGAGTTCAAGGCGCGTACCCGCCAACCGACTGAGTCTGTGACAGACTATGCGTTCAACCTGCGCATACTCGGCCGGAGAGCTTTTCCGGACATGGACTCCAGACGGTTCGAAACGATGCTGATCGATCAGTTCATCAATGGCCAGCCTTACCACTTAGCTTACGGGCTGGCCACCCATGAAAAACGATCGATGGAGGAGGCAATAGACTCCGCGCTTGCGCTTGAGGTGGCTGTCCGCCCTAGACAGTTGCCTCCGGCCCCGGCTCCGGCCTCGGCTGTACCCGCGCAGGCGGCGACTCCTCCTCCGGCCAAGGCATCGCAGGTAACCCCGTGGCAGGACCCGGTCGTCCGGGAACCCGCCAGGGAACCTACCCCGCAGTGGGTTAGTGCGCCGGCACCCTCTACAGGGGCGCCCGCACATGCGGCACCAGTCGCCGCGCCGTGCTCGTCCTCGGACGAGTGCGACTTAGAGAAATATGACCTCGGCGCCGCGCAGATGATTGCGCACTGCGCCGGGATCGAAGCTCCGGGACCCGCAGAATGTTGCGCGTTCACCTCCGGACCAGCTCAGAACCGTCCCTGTTACTTCTGCGGAAAGCAGGGACACTTTTGGCTGAAGTGTCCGGAGTTGTTGGAACGCCTGCAGTCGCGCGGATACCAGGGAGCCCTCCCTGGCCCGCAACGGAGGAGTTCCTTCCGGTCCGGTCCTCCGGGACAGCAGGGTCGGAACCCGCGGCAGGGAAACTAGATCCGGACGTGGTGGCGACCAACACTACGTCCGGGGATAGTTGTTCGGTGGCAAAAGATGCCGCCCCACCCGCTGATGAGCAGGACGAACTCCAAGTTGATATGACTTCTCCGGAAGTAGTCCTTGGAGATCAGTCTAGCTCCTCCACGGCTGAGGCGGATGGCGAGGATTCCGTAGATGAGCCCAGCGCATGCGAAAGGTATCGCCCTACCTGCGCGCTGGTGAGGGACCCCTGCTGGTACCTGCCCCTGTCCTTCGGACGGGAGCCAGTCCGGTTCCTCGTGGACTCTGGCTCGGAGGTGACCCTCGTTGCCGCCGGAACGTTTAAGAAGGAGCCCGCGCTCCGCAACCTTGAGTTGCGGGATCCCGGACCGTACAAGCTCTACGGAGCGGGAGACAACCGCATCCGTATCCATGGCATCATCGATCTGCCTATTACCCTTGGGGACAAGGTGTATCTAACAGAGGCGATCGTGGCGGATATCGGAGCTCGATGGTCGACCGTGTATAGTGCAACCCGTGAGCAGTTTCGCCGCAGGAACTGGGCTCGTGCTGGGTGGGGCCCTGGTCATGTCCAACCCCCGCGCGATGCCCATCCTCGTGGTGAATCCTACGGATGCTCCGATTGTACTGAAGCGCGGATGCATAGCAGCTACTGCTATTCCCGCGTCCTCGAGTCGTGTCCTCCCCGACGATCCTGTCTGCCGCGCTGCGTGCGCAGCGGCGGCCGCCGGAGATGACCCGCTCACCCTGCCAGACCATTTGGAATCTCGGGTTCCGAAGGACCGGTTGGATGAAGAGCAGCGCCAAGTGCTCCGCAAACTGCTGCGGCAGTATGCGGATGTGTTCATGGGTCCTGATGGTGCGGTTGGCAAGACTGACGTCGCCAAACACCGCATCGACCTCGTGGACGAGCGTCCTCTCAAGCAGCGTCTTCGTCGGGCAGCAATAGTGCACCAAGAGGTCATAGACCAGGAGGTGCAAAAGATGCTCGACTTGGACATCATCGAACCCAGTGACAGCCCTTGGGCCAGTCCGGTGGTTATGGTGAAGAAGAAGGACGGCTCGTGGAGGTTCTGCGTGAACTATCGGAAACTCAACGATGCCACGCGGAAGGACTCATATCCTCTCCCGCACATTGAAGATACCTTCGATGCCCTGGCCGGGTCGCACTATTTCTGTGCTCTGGATCTGGCCTCCGGGTATTGGCAGGTGGAGATGGAGGAGAGTGATCGGGCGAAGACTGCCTTCGTTACCAAGAACGGGCTCTACCAATTCAAGGTAATGCCGTTCGGGCTCTGTAACGCACCAGCGACGTTCGAGCGCCTCATGGAGATGGTACTTAAAGGGTTCCTCTGGAAGCGATGTATGGTCTACATCGACGATGTCGTCGTGTATGGCCGGTCGTTCGAGGAAACCCTCACCAACCTCCAGATGGTGCTCCATCGCATCCGCGGAGCAGGGCTTAAATTGAAGCCAAGTAAGTGCGAGCTATTCGCGCAGGAAATCCTGTACTTGGGCTTCATGGTAACGGGCACCGGAGTGAGACCAGACCCCGCAAAGGTGGCGGCCGTGCAGAAATGGCCTCCGCCATGTAACGTGGCGGACGTGAGGTCCTTCTTGGGCTTCGTGAGCTACCACCGCAGGTTTATTCGCGGCTTTGCGGAGATCGCGCGTCCCCTTACTATCCTCACGGAAAAGGGCACCGATTTTGTTTGGTCCGCCGAGCAGGCTGACGCCTTCACGGGACTTCGGCAGGCCTTGGTAGCGGCCCCGGTGCTGCGGCACCCTCGTCCGGACTGCGAGTTCATCCTGGACACTGACGCGAGTAACTTCGCACTCGGCGGTGTCCTCTCGCAGATCATGGACGGGCAAGAGCGGGTAGTAGCTTATGCGAGTGTGGCCTTGAGCTGCTCTCAAATGAAATACTGTACCACTCATCGCGAGTTGCTCGCGGTGGTTACGATGACCAAGCGCTTCCGGCACTATTTGTTGGGACGCCATTTCCGCTTGCGGACTGATCATAGTTCGCTGAGATGGCTCCTCAACTATAGTGAGACCGATGGCTTGGTGGTGCGGTGGCTCGTCAAACTCCAGGAGTATGACATGCAAACGCGGACGGCCTGTCCCGTTGTCATAAGTGCAAGAATCCGGGTTGTGCCGGGATGGCGCCATTCCAGCAAGCCGCGGATTCGTCCTCAGACTCGGAATTGGACGTTCCGGGGAGACCGCAGGCCGCCGCCCCCTCTAACAACACGGCGTCCGGAGCGTTTAGGGCTAATCTCCGCGCGCGGACCCGGCGTTATCGGCGAGGGCGTCCCGCATACGAAGCGGAGGTGCGGCTCAGCTCCAGCGAGTCCTCCTCGAGTCCGGCGGTGTACTCCTCGTGGGTACCCTCGTCCTCTGGAGAGTCTGAGTATGAGCGGTCCTTGCCCCCTGCGGTGATGGCCGCTGCGGCGCAGCCGGACGCGACGGATGAGGAGCCTGATTACTTGGGTGGCTACTTGGGTGACAGAGCTCTGGCACCGGTAATAACAGCCCTTGAGGCCGGCCAGAAGCCCTCGAAGGATGAGCGGAAGACCTACAGGGAGGAGACTTTGTCTCTAGTATCCCAGTGGGAAAGACTCTCCTTGAGGGATGGCCTCTTATAACGGCGCTATGAGCCACCGACTCCACTGCCTCCCATATGGCAGTTGGTGCTTCCGGCGGAGCTGCGGAAAGAAGTACTCCACCAGTTGCATGACCTCCGGGTGACCGGTCACTTGGGAATCCGGAGGACCGTCCATAGGCTACAACAGCGCTTTCATTGGCCTGGTAGCGGCTTGGACGTGCAACGGTGGTGCGCAGCCTGCCCTCGGTGTCAAGCTCGCAAAGGAGTCCCGACTCCTGGCCGCCACCCCTTAACCACGGTTAAGGCGGGCGCGCCGTTCGATCGGATAGCTTTGGATATACTGGATACCCACCGGGTCACCCCGCGCGGTTTCCGGTACATCCTGGTAATTTCCGACTATTTCACCAAGTATACCGACGCCTACCCACTGCGCCGCCAGACTGCGGACCAGGTAGCTCGGTTGTTGGTGAATAGATGGGTGGTGTACCATGGGGTACCTAAACAGGTACATTCAGATCAGGGCACGCAATTTGAGAGCAACCTGTTCCGAAACCTAGCACAGGTTTGCCCGTGGATATTATGTATCCAACTGCGGCAGAGACCGGCGCAGTACGTGGAGTGGATTCGCCGCGCCCTGGCGAACGCCCATGATTTCGCGCGCGCACGCCTGGACAAGTCTGCCATCCGGCAGAAGCGAGGCTATGAGGCTTGTCCGATCGCCTTGTAAGCGTACCAGCGGCTATGGGGAGTGATTTTGTTTATTTTCCATCTCATTTATTATTTATGGGAGGATTATAAGCCATGTGTGTGTGTGTGTGTTCCCGTGGAAATGCTATTCTTACTCATTTATCAAATATATGAGAAAGTTTAGTGATATATCTCTTGTCCTTGGTGCAATAGAGAATAAGAAATCGGGAGATTTCTGCTTTCGCAAGAGGGGTGTAGGAGATTGTGTACATTGTATCAAAGGCTGTATGCCGTGATCTATGAAAAGCATGCAAGCGGTGGTGGATTTATTTTCATTGCTGCTTGAGCGGTGTTAAATTTTTATTTATCGCTGCTGATAGGGTGACATAATCGTAACACCCACAAGTAGTTTGGCTTTTGATACATTGTATACAATCTTTAACCTGCGAGGGTGATTAACTTCACGTCATTGATCGCCAGTGCGAAAGCTATTGCTAATGACTGCTGTTAATTACTGTAGTATTTTAGCGGGTTCCCCCGGGATGGCTTGTGTACACAAGCCACCCGTATACATGGCACGATAGGAGTCACCGGGGGGAGATGTGTGTATGTGAATGCGATAGTGTAAAACGTTCTTTTGTCTGTCGATCTGGTAGATGCAGTGAATAGACGTTTCCACGGGAACGCGTCATATGATGCGTGTGCAGTATAACTGCCAACACTTAATCGATGTAACTCGACACTTACTGGTCATTCAAGCGCTCGGCACTGTTGGAGACGGATCTGCGGATCTGACTCCCAGTGTTTACAGCGATTAGAGCGCTTGATGTCAGAGTCAAGTGACGGGTGGGGAGATGATGTAGGGAGGGAGGAGGGGTCTCTAGAGCGCACTAGTGTGTACTCGAGACCCCTATCTAGGCCTGAAGATGATGACCGCGAGGTCGTCTCCGAAGGCGAGGACGTGGGTTCTGCGGAATCCAGCTCCGGCTCTGATTCTGTTACGGGAACTGAGTCCGAGAGCGAGGTCGCGGAGGACCGCCCCGCAGAGAGTGACTCGGCCACGCCAGGCGACGAGCAGCTCTTAAATCCGTCGTCTTTTCCTCGTATGGAAGAGATGATGGACTGGGGTGGTGCGGGACTTGCTCGTGTGGATATTGAGTTGCATCCGCCCTCGGAGATGCTTGCGTCTCTGGGTCCGGATGAGAGTACTCGTGCGGAAACCCGTCCGGATGGCCGTAGCCGTCCGGACACCGGTTCCGCCGAGAACTCCTCGGTGTCCGCACCTGCGGAGTCTGGTCCGCACGACCAGAAAGCCCCTGGGACTTGGGCGAAGCAGGTTGACGCGGCTGAGGAAGCCGCATCCCAGGCTCCGGCCCAGGAACAGGAGTCTGGCTCGAAGGAGACCGAGAACCAAGATGACAGGTTTACATCGCCCGTCTCTAGGCGTACTCGCCGTCGAGCCCGAGAGATTGCCCAGAAGCAGTGGAGAGCCCAGCAAGCGCTGGAGGCCTCCAACCGCGGGCAATCTGAGACCGGATCCGACCCGGACCCGGTCTCCTCGCCTCCGAAGAAGAAGAAGAAGCGGACCCACCGGAAAAAGAAGTCCGGCGGTCCCCCGCCTAAAACCGGATCGCAGTCCGGAGGACCTAAGCCGCTGGCGCCTAAGCCGGGCGGCCAGTCAGGGTCCTCCACCAAACCCGGAGACGCCAAGGCGCCTAATCCCTCGGGATCTGGTGCGGGCGGCGCCTCCGCAGGATCCGGCCCGGGCGCAGGAGGTTCCAGTAAGCGGGTGCCTATCCAGGCACCGAAAGGAACCTCCTCCTCTTCTTCCTCCGGTAATAAGAGACCTACCGGAGCTGCGGAGGTGGGGTCCAGTCCAGTGGATCGAGGGCGTCCCGTGCCGAAGGAAGGAGATCTTCGTTTAGAACTCCTCCGGAAGCGCGTGGAGCAAGACGGGGTCCACGTGAAGTGGGGCCTGTATTCAATTATGGATACATTCCACCTAGGGTGGCATCGTTCATGACTACGTCAGGAACGGTGAAGAACCGGTTCTTTCACTGGGGTCCATGGCGCTTTGCACAGCACATCATAGACGATGCCTGGAAAGAGTCTGGCGTTGTGTCCGCGGGCTCGAGCTACACAGCTCGCCTAACGGCGTCAATGGGCCAGACTCCGGCGGATTACCAGGCGGCGGAAGCCGCCCGGACAGCAGCAGAGGCTGTCCGTCAACCGCCGGCGACCCAGGCAGGTGAAGAACGGCACCGGGTGACCATGGTCGTGTCGGAGATGCCGCAGATCGCGGCCAAGACACGAGTGGCTTCTCCTAAGCCGCGCCCCCTGCCAAGGACTCAGGGGAAGGGTTCGTCCGCTGGAAAAACTCCGGCCGGGACGACGCCCCTGCAGTCCCCGGGTGTGCTGACTCAGGAGGATTTCCCGGGCTTGCTCGAGGTGACGGTACCCGCGGGTCCGTCTGAGGGACGGGTGGTGGCAGACACCTCCGCCTCCTCGAGTACCGCGTCGGTGGTCCCGCCAAGGACCCCACGTGTGACTCCCTCGGTTGCGAGCAGTAGCGGACGTGCGGTACCTCTCTCGAGGTTGGCGTCCGCGTCCTCGTTGGTAGTTGAGGGGACGTCCGCGGGATGGCAAAGCACCGCCTCCCTGGACTTGGATCCCCTCGACGCCATGGCAGACTTACGCCGGAGGCTCGGTCCCACGACCGCCAGTGTCTACGAGACTTTTCGCGAGTCTGTAGGCCAGGCGGTCGGCCATCGTCGCGATGGTATGGACCGGATCCCCGGTGACCCAGCATTGGTGAACCTGCCAGTGCCCCGAGCCATTCGTGACTTGGGGTCCGCAGGTGTGGCCGCGTTGGTCCGCGCTCAGGAGGAGCACCCCTGGGATCACCCCCAGCGTGGTCGACTCACCCGAGCGGCGGAGTACCTTGTGGCGGAGATGGACAGCTCTCTGGATCGGTTCAGCCGGTGCCGCGCCAAGGCCTCCCGTGTCGCATGCGATCTCGCATACGACCAGGGCCTCATGGAAGGCACCCGGCGGAGCCTAGAGAGCTACCGGACTTTGTCGGCCGTCATTGAGCGGCGCGCGTTCGACCAGGGTCGGACCGCCGCTCTTGTCGAGCAGTCCGGGGCGTCCTCCCCCGCCCCAGAGGTAGCCGCTAGGATAGAGCACCTGGAGGCTGAGAATGAGCAGCTACGGCGTCGTCTTGACGAAGCCGAGGCCGCTCGGACTCGCCTACTCCAGGGCGTCGATGACCCCGAGTCGTCCGCCCTGAACCAGGCGGCTCTCCAGCAGGCGGATGCTGCTTTGGAGCTGGCCATCTACCCATACCTGGTCCAGGTGTGGGGAGAACGTACGGCCGGTCCTCAGCGCACCCGCGATATGGTAGAGATGTTCCGCGCCATTGCAGATCTCGGCGCTACATCTTTACCGGCCTCCGTCGTGATGGCTCCGTCAGGACCCGGATTGCAGGGCTCACCGCAGAAGCCCCTGCAAGCGCCACCGGGCCTGCCTCATCCGCCCGTGCAGCCGGCTTTCTCTATGCCGGCTCCGCTGCTTCCGCGGCGTAGGGACTCGTCACCGCCGCCAGACCCCAAGACAGGCGGCACGGATGAGGAGCCGATGACGACGGAGGAAGGCTAGGGCACTAGCCTCATCGCCGCACTTGTGCGGCGGCGTGCCGGAGTCGCTCCCGCGGCTCCGCCCTGCCTCAGACCCGTTCTGCGGATCTGAGGAGCCGGCCGGCAGGGCGGTCGGCAACACTTTTTAGAGGTACTATCACTTTTGATCACTCGGTGTGTCGTTTTACAAAATTTCTAAATTTAAAGTTTAACCTTAAAGATATTCCAAAGACTCGACACACCGTCCTTTTATAACGGATGACCTTCCAAGGTCATCACACGGTTTTGGACCACCTCGGTCAAAATTTTAGCTTGTTTATGAGGGTTTAGTCAAAATTACAAAGCGCGTTATAGTTTACTCCGTAAGTCCGGGGGTAGTTCCCCATTCTTCCAAAAGGGACTCTTAAAGTCCTAGTCTGTTCCGCCGTGACTTCCGGGTGTTGCCATCTTGCCTTCTTCCGGACCCCGCCATGCGAAGCCTTCGTCGGGTTTTGGCAGTTTTGGGCGCGGGCGGAACATGTTGGGGACCAACATTGTAAGAACGGGGTAATGTGGCGATTTTGCCCTAAGCACGCGGCAGGTGATTGTAAACATACATGCCATTTATGTGGCCTTTTCGTACTTGGCCTTGTTTTGACATGCTCCGTTCGAGCGTGTGTTGCCACGGCGACGCATTGTAATTTACGCTCCAGTAAACTATAACAATGGATCGATTAGACCTCGCGTGCGTCCTACAGCTTGTGGTGTATTATATATACACTGGAAGCGACTCGATCGAGGAGATTGTCCGAGAGAGAGTAACTGGGACGCACACGAGGCTCGCCATGAGCTTTGTGTTCCCTAGTTGTGAGTAGTGGGCCCTAGAGCCCTGGGGACGATTTCCATGGGGAGGCCCGGGCTGGGAGAGACAAGTTGCTGACTCGGGGGCGTAAGCCCTGTGGATCGCCAGTTCTCTCCCTTCCCGGGACGTGTGACATAGGCTCTGGCCAGCATGTCGGACTGTACAGGGTTCCGTCCCCGAGGCAGACCGCGGCTCGCCAGGCCCCGCCAGTTAACACCGTGGTGATGAACCAGTTTCTGAACGGTGTCCGTAGGCCTGGGAGTGTCGGGTGGGCTGTTACCTGGTTACCGTTAATGCTGAAGTAGTTACCGTGTCCGCAGTGACCTCCGGTGAGCGGCGCCGCCGCAAGGATCCGGAATAGCGGATGCGCGTCCGCAAGGACTCGTGGTGAGAGGACTATCCTCGAGGATCCCGAAGAGCGGACGGTAGTCAATAACTTTACATAAATTTGAAATTTCACCTGCAGTTGACAGTTTGTAGGCCTACTGCCGTATATTGTTACCAGTGTACGTGACAGGACATTGTGTCATACATAGATCTACTGTTTTCGAGTAAATTACCAGTAGAAAGCTAAATCAAAGTGCAATTGAAGTGTTCTTCATTTCCACACGGCGTGAATCACTGATATAAACGGTATTTCAAGGGAGGCGCTTATTTGTCAAAAGCTTTTTACCCCCGGCGCTCATTCGAGGGAGGCGCTCTTTAAAGGACAGGCAAATGTAATGTCCTTGTATGATATACCAGTTTTGAAGTAGAACTTGATCAATTCATTCCGGTGTCCATGTTGATTAAGAATCTAACACTTCACGCTCGAGCAGTGTCAAACAGAGGTTTAGTGATGAAATGCAAAAGTTAAACTATCGCGTTCGAACGCGAAAAGTTATCGCGTTCGAACGCGAAAAGTTATCGCATTCGAACGTGAAAAGATCGCGAAAAGATCGCGAAAAGATCTCGTTCGAACGCGAAAAGATCGCGAGGGAACGCGAAAAGATCGCAAAATTTTCACTCACTGGTGTGTCCCCTTCTAAGGGGCTCCGTAGGAAAGGCCAATTTTAGACATTCACATTTACATGTTTGATGCAATCGCCATTTTTTATCTGGTTCTTGACGATACTGGGGTTGAGGAGGGGCGCTCAAGTCGGGTCAAAACCAGACCCGAGTCAACAGTTCCTGCCGTTCGATTCATTGACACAAGCGACACTAGTGACTCGAGTCGCACAATCGAACGCAACCCCGCCAACTACGCCAGTGTCGCCACCTGGTGAATAACGTGTTACTACAAGCCATCTGAAAACGACGGCTCCCTGGCACCACTTCTCGTGGACTGCACCAGTAAACAACATGGCTAAAATTGTCGCCTCGAGATTTGCACTTCTAAACGTCGATGATGAAAATGACAGCGATGAAACTCAAAAACAGGGCAAGACTTCGCAGGGAAAAGGTGGCCAGCAAGCCGGCACATCGAAGAAAAAGAAGAAAAACAAGAAAGCCGACCAGCAAAAGGAGAATGAAGAGGTCCATATTTTTCGCAGACTGGAGTGGGATCGGTTGTTTACACATGTTGAAACCAGTGGGGAAGATTCCAATTGGGTGGCAATTATGCAGCTTTGGAAAATATATTCCACCAAATAAAAATCTAACCTATTCACAATAGATCTATCAGAATTATGTGGGAGCACATGTACAATTTAGTGGGCAATCATGTTTCTATGATAATCAATGACAATGTTGAGTTGATCAGTGACACTGTGACACAAAATGATAAATACAGATAAAAGAAACATCTGGTGTGTAATAATAAAGAACCCTTCTCTATCATAACCAATTGTCATTCCGGATCCTAAGTATGGGAAATTAGTTGGTAATAAAATTGCCCACGCTATTGTACATCCTAGTACCATTGTACCATGTGTACCTATTTGAAAGAATGTATAACTTTGCATAGTTACACAAAAAATCCAATATCATTAAAACGTTCACGTGGTGTTGTTACGAAAAAATGGCTGAATGACCGTATCCAGAGCCGTCTAGTTAAGAGAGTTACGACAATGACGTGATAGGAGCCATTTTTTGTCCAATCACGTTTGACGGAAAACAACAATACCCCACACAAAGCTCCATTGATATCATGAATATCTCGGGCTGAAAGGTCGTTTCAGCCGATGCAAAGCTTCTTTTGGACAAAAAATGGCGAATCACGCTAAAATCTCGAACGGTCATTGTCACAACTCTCTTACTAGACGGCTCTGACCGTATCCATTGCCAAATAGGGCCTGTAAGTCACGTGCCGTCACGGTTTGATTCCGTGACCAACACCTACACCCAGTACACCCATTTAGAACTCAAATTACTCAGATAAAACAATAGGTGTATGTTTGTTGGTCACCAGAATCATACCATGACGGCACGTGACTTACCATGTTTACAGGCCCTATTGTATTTGTCCCAGATCCATGGTTTAGACCTTAAATTAGATTTAGATCAGGTTCACCGTCCATCCCACTCCCAGAGTTAGGGTATACAATACTCGACCTCCTGTTGATTGCAATTAAATGTTGTGGGTGGCTTATTTTGTTTGTATAAGGCCACACCAATATATAGAGTTGGTCGATGGAATCGCCGCCCCTGAAAATTCATTCTCAAAATTTCGGTAAAAAAAATCGCCGCACCAATTTTGGGCTAATGAAATCCATCGACAACTTAGTTTTTGCCCCAAATCAAAATCACAGTTTGAATTCATCCAAATGTTTGTCAGAAAACGCATTGAAAGAGTCAGTATCGACGTTCCCAGAGGAACTGTTTGAATCATTGTGTGCCAACACTACACAGGATCACCTGTGAGCAAAAAATATCTGCATTTTGGGCCTTTGGCACCGTTCCGGGCTCGTTTGCCTGGCGTGAAATGTTGATATTACATGATTTTAACAGAATATAATTTAAAGTTTAGTTTAAACATATTTATTCTAATTGGATTGCAAAAATCTTCTGGAGCTTAACTCATAGTATCTTGGGATGGATAATTCTTCTAAAACGTATACATCTATATATCTACCTATAGTTATTTGAATACAGCAGGACAGTTTGGATGCAATACTTTGCGTTATTAAGGCATTTCGGCAGAAATGCCTTTATGGTTTTAGCAGAATTTTTTTTTTTTTTTTTTTTTTTTTCCGCCACTTTTGGTTTCCGGACGATAACTTTAGATTGCCTTGACGGATCCTCGTCAAATTTTCACCACAAGTCAGAAATGATATGTGGAAGAACCCTATTGTTTTTGAGCCGGATCCGAGGTCCGTGAGGTCCGTGAGGATGAAATCAAGGCTAATTTTGAGACTTGGTTTCCGGACGATAACTGGAAAAATATTTACGCAATAGTTGCAGAACTCTGCATGGAGGTTCATATGCCACCAGGGAAGAACCCTATTGATTTTGGGATCGATCCGTCAAACGACCTTTGACCTAGAGGTCGAAATAATTTTTTGCTGATTCATCCTTGAGGCTTGCTGCATATCTCAGAAACCGTGCGTCGTAGAGCGAAACGGACGTAATTTTCGGACTCGTCGCCCTAGACAAACATCTCTAGGGTGTATTATTTTTTTTGATCCGGCTCCGAGGTCCGTGAGGTCCTTGAGGATGAAATCGAGGCTGATCTTGAAACTTGGTTTCTGGACGATAACTCGAAAAATATTCAGGCAATAGTTGCAGAATTTTGCACGGAGGTTTATATATCAACAGGGAAGAACCCTATTGATTTTGGGATCAATACGTCAAACGACCTTTGACCTAGAGGTCAAAATAATTTTTTGCTGAGTCATCCATGAGGCATCCTGCATATCTCGTAAACGGTGCGTCGTAGAGCGAAACGGACGTATTTTCGGACTCGTCGCCCTAGACAAACATGTCTAAGCGGTATTATGGATGAACTTTGACCTTGACCTTGAATTTTTTTGCCGAGTCGGCATTTTTCATTTTCGTCGATATCTCGGAAACGGTGCGTCGTAGAGCGAAACGGACGTTATTTTCGGACTCGTCGCCCTAGACTAACATGTCTAGATGGTATTATGGATGAACTTTGACCTTGACCCGAAATTTTTTTGCCGAGTCAGCATTTTTCGTTTTCGTCGATATCTCGGAAACGGTGCTTCGTAGAGCGAAACGGACGTTATTTTCGGAATCGTCGCTCTAGACAAACATGTCTTAAGGGTATTATGGATGAACTTTGACCTTGACCCGAAATTTTTTGGCCGAGTCTGCATTTTTCGGTTTCGTCGATATCTTGGAAACGGTGTGTCGTAGAGCGAAACGGACGTTATTTTCGGACTCGTCGCCCTAGACAAACATGTCTAATGGTATTATGGATGAACTTTGACCTTGACCCGAAATTTTTTTGCCGAGTCGGCATTTCTCGTTTTCGTCGATATCTCGGAAACGATGCTTCGTAGAGCGAAACGGACGTTATTTTTGGACTCGTCGCCCTAGACAAACATGTCTAATTGGTATTATGGATGAACTTTGACCTTGACCCTTGACTTCTTTTTCGTAGATATCTAGTATATATTATAAATTAATCATCACACCGAAATGCCTCCAAGGCATCTTTAGGCCTTGACGTCTAGTTTTAGACAAAAATTAATTGCATCATCAATTACATGACATAAACATGACATGTAATTCAACATGACACATTGAAAACCATTCACAAATTTCTAAATTGTTTACTGTTCAAAAAGGCAAAAAATACATAGTGAATTGTTCATTTACTAAAATTTACCCATACAACCTCTATATAGAAGGGTTAACAGAGAAAAGAACAGGTTATAATTGGTTTAAATGATCCTAATTTCCCGCCAAACTCGCCAATTTATATTTTTTAAGGTCATGACGGTCGAACACACTATCAAATTAAGCGGCAAATACATAAGTTATCATTTAAAATAAATCCCCTCGCACAAATTTTGGCAATCTAAATTCCAAAGACAGAAATTTGTTTGTAAAAAAAATATATCGCTCGCACCATTTTTCAAGTGAAATATTCCAAAGACAAAAAATTTAGTATTAAATGTAAAAAAAATGTCGCTCCCACGTACGATTTTTCGCGGACAAAAATCCATAGACCAACTTTATAATTTGGTGTGGCCTAACCAGTTTACACACCTGATCGTCCGTGTTCATCCAGTTCCCATGATATATCAATGCTATTGCTAAGTATAAACAATTATGTAATTAATCAATTCTTGTCCAGACCCTGACATTTGGAAATGAATCTTCCTAAAACTGGACAAACTAAAATCCTCACCTCACGTACAGGCCTACGTGTCTATTTCAGCACTAATCAAACTATTACTATTTGACCCGACAGTTGCGGAGTCTGGCGTTTTCCAAGGGCCCGAAGCCTAAGAGTGGAGGTACAGGACCGGGATTCTCCGTGCTGTCAGCGTCACAGCACTCGAGTGTTGAGGGGCCACCGGAGCGGCAGTGGGAGGAATGGCAGCGTGTCGACCGCGAGGTCAGACCACTCAGCTACAGACAGGGGCCTAACACACTCATTGATAATTCTTCACCTATTCCTTTCAATATATTTTCCATGTGCTTCAGTTTCACAGTATTTCAATAACATTGCAAATAAAAAATTTGAATGTTGAGCTTGTATAAAACTTCTGTGGTGAAATCTCGTGCTATGCTGAAACTGGATTTTCTGTGTTTGCAGTTTGCTGCCGACACGTATGAGAAGGATTTACAACAAGCGTTGATGCTCAGCAAACTGGAAGTGGAAGAAACCAAGGTTATCATTGGGATATTTGGTGCTGGATTGAAAAGTTCTTGCAAAGTTTAATTTGTCAATCCAGGATTCCTATAATCAGGAATTACTGAATTTGTTTACTTTAATTTTTCAACTGTACTATTGATACATGTACATATTTGTTGTTTTCTGGTTGAAGTTGAATGTGGCATCTGGTGGAACTGACTCTAAGGGTGCTGCTGGTAAAAATAAGAAGAAAAAGAAAGATAAACCCGCAACAATGTCACTCGGGGAATTCCAACAATCCCAAGATGGGGAAAAACCCAGAGAAAATGGTATGAACAATATAATCAGGTTGAGTTTGCACATGGATTTATAGCTTACTTAAATTGTTGTTAACCTGCTACGAATTGTCTGTATAATGACACATTGTGTGCTCAATATGTCTGTCTTCACAGAATGCCCAAATACCAACAATACTAGATAATACACTGTGACATGAGAAATATTTCCTTGACAGTGTAACAAAAACTTCACACTGCAGGTACCCACGAAGAGTCAGAAGACCCTAGAAGCAAGCGCACCACGTCAGGGTCCGAGCCAGATCCTAAGTTCTTCGACAAGGTCGAGTCGGACGCACAGAAAATAATCCGCAAAGAGGAAATACAGGAAGAATACAGGAAGGTACATGAGGCATTTAGTTACAGTGTGGAAGATATATTTGCCAGCTAGAGGAAGCTGTAATAAAGAATTGATATTATATTAGCTCATGGTAAATAAATGGGGTTTTTTGTAAAGACTATTTTTCTTTAATAAGTTAAAGTTAAAGTAAAGGTAAAGTTATCAGATTTGATATAGCGTTCTTTTCAGCCGAACTAAATCCGCTTTCAAAGGCGCTTTACACTTTAACCCCAGTCTGAGTGATTGTACTCGGAGCAGCCATACTCAAAGCGCTCTATACAACACCCATTATCAACCGGTACTCATTTAATCCTGAGTGAAGATAGACACATTAGTGGTGGATGCCTTGCCTAAGGACACTAGTGAAATAGCACAGCAGTCCAGCTCGAGACTCGAACCCATGATCTTTGGATTACGAGTCCGACGCCTTACCACTGCGCCACTCACTCCACATATTTTTCAAGTTGAAATAGTGATTCTTTGATATTGAAGCTCTGACATCAAACATGTGGATATTGTATAAATGTTAGTGAATGAAGTGTAGCATTATGACGTGGTGTGCGCGAGTAGTGACACCACGGTTATGGTGCTGCTGTTAAGGCAGATCAAAAAGACAATTCGGTGACACTTCTGTAATGGGGTATACCTCTTTATTGTGGGGTTGCCGAACTTTACGAAAGCAAAACTTGCATATGATTTATGAATGGGTTTCACAAAAATTGTGTTGTTTTGATTTGTTGTGTATTCTATGCGGAATTATGTAAACCACAGAATAATAAATAACCGTGCATTAAATCTTGTGAATGTTTTCCTGACAGCAATATGTTGTGGAGAACGCTCGCACACAACAATTCCAAGATGAACTGGAGAAGAAGGATGAAGAAATATCCAAACTAAAGAAACAAAATAAAAAGTTAGAGGTATGCCGTCCATTCTATTGAAAACTCTCAGCTGCATGTGGAAGTGAATCACATATACATTTGTGTCTCAATACAGTCTCTTCCAGAATTTTGTTATATCATGAAATATTATTTATTTGCAGACAGACTTGAAAGAAGTCAAAGAGCGAAACCAACAATTATGTCACATTTTGGCTCAGGGGGAAAGTAAGCGATATATCACACGTCAAACATTTTATCTACATTCTCGCTTGATCACACATGTAAGGTCACTCAGTGAAAGTTGTCAGAATCAAGTATTTCTTCACACTCTGGGTTTGATTCCGACTATGATGTGCCTAATAGTAGCCTGAAAATTCATGACATTGTCTGTACTTGTATTTTACAGTGAAAGGTAAAACGACAGTATTACTGGAACTCAACCAGTTGAAACAAATCCGCGATGAGTTGACTGAAGAAGTGTCCTCGTTAACAACAGAGCTGGAGAAGGAACGATCCAAAGTTCACGCACTGAAGTCTGCATCCGAGAAAACAAAGGTTCGCAGGAATTATTTCATATTTCACAAGCTAATAAAACTCATTGTAATATTATATGTAACTGCAATATCATTGTGTCCCCCGAACAAAGTTCGGCGAATACTATGGATTTGTGACTGTTGCGCTGGCGACACATTTTGTGACAAAATCAGCCATTTCGACACATGTTGATTGTGAACTCTCTAGGGGTGGTGATTTCACAGGAATCAATGAAATATTGAACAGGCATGTTGAGCAATGCTCAGACACGAAACCTATTTTTTTTCAGAAAGATTGAATGAATATCAAAAAGTTGACTTATTACAACAATGTGAAAAATATCCAGTTTGAGGTCTGTGATGATTCAATTTGTTTGAAATCTGGAAACAAATCTGACACTGAATGTGTGTACAAGTGAACAGCCTATGGTTTTGGGTGAAACAGATTACTATTACCAGAAACCCATCTCTTATGGGTTTCTGCTATTACTGACTAAGTTAATATTAGTTAAGTCTATTATTGCATACAATTGTAATACCAGTAGTTAAGATGAAAAACCTTTATTATTGGACTGAACAAGGCGGAACATTCGTCTGGTAGAGATTTTGAAGCTGTATTGTTGACATTAATTAGTTAATTTGTTAACTTACAGAAACTAGAACATATTCATTATCAGCAAAGTATGTATACTGAAATCACCCATAATGTTGAGATTAAGCGAGGTTTTACAGTGGTCCCCCTAAGATAAGACCGACCCTTCTTATAGGACCACTGTATATGTCAAATTTGTGACAAGCTTTTCTGGAAAGTATTGGTAAGAAATAATAAGTTAATGAATATTTTAGTTCAGATAAAATATTTTAGTTGTTAAGAGTATTACTGCATAAATTAAAAATTGTTTAGGCTTATATTACTGACATTAATGATATACACTGGCCTGGCGGTAATTATATTTTATCTTATCAGAATTAAGATATTTCGGGCTGTAGGGATGATAGGGCATCAGGGGGATACACCTGCCTGGTCGTCAGCGTCCAGAAAGTTTCTAGTTCATCATTGATAATCGGGATCATTTCTACTCTGTTGGTTCAGTGAGCACACTGTTGTCAAAATTTTGAATAGAATTATCTTCCTAACCTGTTGTAATTTTCCTTTCCAGGGAAAACACGGCAAATAGTAGTTACCATCAAGTGTTTCTGCTACCAGTATCGTCATGATCATTGTGAACTATCGGGGAGCTTGCAACACTGAGAATATTGTATTGTACCGGAAAAATCTTGATTTTGATCACTGAAGCCCAGGATGTGCTGCGACTACCCAATGTTGTGCTGGATTTGTGCAGAAATATTTCTGTGAACTGTTGCATTTATTTTATGGAAATGTGTATTCATTCCGCAAGAAATGCACTTGTATAACAGCTGGGTATACTAGCAGACTTGTTTGATTCATTACCGTGTTGACTCTGGCTTTGTATCTTTTTAGAGATTCATGATGACAAGATACAAAGAGTACAATCCATTTGTGAAATTTTGACCAGGTATATGTTTACTTTGCATAATTATGCACATGGTTCATGCACAAAGAAAATACAAAGTAGATGCCATCAAATTATCAATAATGCATGCCTAGATTATGCCTAAATAGTGATTTGATTAAAACACTTGGTAGATTATCTAGGAAAATGTAAGTAAGTAAGTAAGTAAGTAATTTATTTCCAGTTTTCATATATAAATCATTCAATATACAATATGATACATAAATGCCCAATTATTTGAGGAGAGAAATAAATGATATAAGGTATTCGAGTATTTGGTATAGTATTAGTATTAACTTTATGAAAACTAGGGGACCAAAATAGCTGGATGCTGTTTTTACATTTGGCCCTTAAATGAATTTAATGATATTAATTTTATATTTGACATGATAATTGATAAAAAAAGAACAAAAACACAAATTAAAAGCTAGCCCTAGAGCTATAGGAAAGGTTACCGGAGAAAAGTGTAGTGCAGGACAGTCTGGTCAGAAAAGACAACCCAGTAGACCAAAATTACCATGTGTAGACCTATCCAGGTCATCAAAGATCGAATATTATATATTAATACTATATTGAAAATCGATTATCAAATATATTAATTACCACATATCATCGAATGTGGCAATAACTCGACTATATCAATATATACATGTAAATATATACATATTATGACATCAACAAATCAAGGTATATATAGATCCGTGTTGTATTCTATTATGGTATTCTAATACTTTTTTTTAAAAAATGATAGAAGTTGGTCTAGAGCTCCAAAGATAAACATGTGGACGGACAGACAACAGACGGACGAAACACCACGACAAAAGGTAAAAAAAACTGGGGGGTGTGTTGCGTGCAGGGCAGGGCCGGCACGTCGTGGGCCAGACAGATGGGTAGCAGCCGGGTCGTGAAGGCATCCAAATTTTGTTTACGTTTTTTGGCGGAGCCAGGTCGAGAGAAGCGTCATAATGCAAGGTGTAAAAACATTGGGAACATTATGATGTACAATCATTGCAGAGTGGGTTGTTGCACTTAACATTTTGGGAATATTCAGATAGTAGCAGGGATTTAACCTTGTGTTTAATTGTGCTTTTGAAAGGTATATTATCTAGCTTGGTGGTCCATTCATTCCAAATTTTGGGAAAATTAAAAAGAGGCTGTTTGCTAGCAAAGTTTGAGTTGCATTTTTTAACATAAATCAGGTTTGACTGCCTTGTAGTGTAACTACAGTTTATTTCATGGTTGTATTGGAAAGTGCCTGCAAAAGATAAAGGTAGTTTATTACAGGAGAATTTGTGCATGAAGATAGTTGCTTCATGGATATATTGATCATGAAGTTTAAGTATTTGGCATTTTTTAAATAGGGGATCTGTGTGACTGTTATAAGTCGCTTTGTTGATATACCTAATAGCGCGTTTGTGGAGGATATTGGTTTTTTTAAGTAAACTCGGATTTGCATTACCCCAGGCTAAAATACCATAATTTAAATATGGTTGTATCATTGAAAAGTATAAAGTCCTCAAGGTTTCAGCTGGGAGATAATTTCTAACTTGCTTAATCTGAAAGAGAGATTTAGATATTTTGTTGTTAATGTGGTCAATATGATACTTCCAAGATAATGAGTTATCGATATGTAAACCTAGGAATTTTGTACTTTTTTCATCAAACTTAGTTCCTATCTGAGAAAGAGGGGTATCTTTTATGTACAAATGAAAGGTGTCGGTGTTGATCGCGTGTCGAGGGTCTTGTATTACAATAAATTTAGTTTTATTGGCATTCAGGGATAATTTGTTTGCACAAAACCATTCATACAGATTATTGATTTCCTTATTGCCAAGGTCAAAAAGTTTATTGATGTCATTGTCATTTAAAATCAATGATGTGTCATCGGCAAATGATAATATCTTACTGTTTGTGGAGTTATGGATGTCATTCACATATATCAAATACAGTAAAGGGCCTAAGATTGAACCTTGTGGAACTCCACAAGTTATTGGATGGGGATCAGAATTGATGTTGTCGATATTTACATATTGCATACGATTTGTTAGGTAGCTTTTTATCCAATCCTTTGCTATACCTCTTATACCATAGTATTCAAGTTTGAAAAATAGTATGTCATGATTTATAATATCGAAAGCTTTAGATAGGTCACAAAATATTGACATAGTTAGGTTCTTAGGTGATTTATGTACAGAGTCGGCTATTTCGTTTAGAAAGTGTATTATAGGATGGATGGTGGAGTGTTTCGGCCGGAATCCATATTGGTGTTGATAAAATAAATTTTGACTGTCAAAAAATGATAAAATTTTTTTGAACATAATTTTCTCAAAAATTTTTGAGAACGCAGGAAGTAAGCTAATGGGCCTATAGTTATTAATAATGTCAGGTTCACAGGATTTGTAAATTGGAACAACTTTGGCTATTTTTAATTTATTTGGGACAATTCCATATTCTAATGACTTATTTATGATGTGTGTCACGGGACTAATTATGTTTTCAATGGTGTCTTTCATGATTTTAGAAGATATGCAGTCATGTCCAGAGCTTGATTTGCTCTTTATATTGTTGGCAGCTTCTATAATATGTTTGGGGTCTACTGGTTCAATATATATACTATTGATATTGGGCTTTTTGAGATATTCTGTGAAATGCTTGCTAGAAGCTGGCACATTTTCGCTTGTTTTCCTTCCTATATTTGAAAAGTAATTATTGAAATGTTCAGCTATGTGTTTTTTATCAATGATATGTTTACTATCAATCAAAAAGGTGCTCGGCAGTTGTGGTTTACCATTGTCTTTACCCAGGATGTTTTTAATAATTTTCCATGTTTCCTTTATGTTTCTTTTATTGGCTTCTATAATGTCCCCATAATAATTTTTCTTCAGCGTATGTCTTATTTTGTTGTAAATTTTGTTAAACAATTTGTATTTGTTAATACTGGAAGGAGTAGGGGATTTAAGCTTTTTGGTCAGTAATTTACTTTTTGTCTTTCTTGATGCCAGGAAACCAGTGGTTACCCAGGGTTCTTGTTTTATATATTTTTTATTTGCTTTAACTGTAACTAGGGGAAATGCCTTTTCAAACTGTTCATTATATATGTTCATAAAAGTATCATATGCCATATCAGGGCAAGCAATTTCATTGACTAATGAGAAATCTGTTTCTGAAAGCAGGCTTTTAAACAGGTGTATTTTATTTTCAGTGATGATTCTTTTTTGTGTGGGAGCGTTCTTGTTTATCATGTCTGTTTTAGCTTTCTCGGTCATAATATGAAAAATTCCGAAGTGATCAGCCACATCTGTAAGAATAATACCTGAAATAGATTTTATTGTTATATTGTTATTATAAATATGGTCAATTAGGGTTGCAGATGATTCGGTTACTCTGGTGGGTTTGGTAATTGCTGGGATGAAACCCCTGGAAAAAAGACTGTCTACATAATCATTTGTTTTAGTGTGGATATTATACTTCAGTAGATCTATGTTTGCATCTCCCATGATTACACATTGTTTTTGTTCATGATTTATTTTATCAATTGTTTCATAGAGAGTTGTCATGTATAGGTCCAAATCTGCATGGGGTTGTGTATTAGGGCGATATATAACACCAACTATTTTATTTGAGTAGGAAGCTGTACCTGTTGTAGTTTCTATAAATAGTGATTCATATACATTATCAATAAAAATACTCAAATCAGCTCTAACTTTGTAATTTATGCTGTCTTTGATGAAAAGTCCTACCCCACCCCCTCTTTTTCCTTGTTTTCTAGTATTTAATAATAATTTATGATATCCATGTAGTTTCAATCTTTCATCATTTTCGCAATTGAATACTTCGCTCAGTCCAATAAAGTCAAAAGAAAATTTTTCTGAGTGGATTTCATTAGTTAAATCACGAAACGATTCCCAATTTGACGATAAACTGCGGCAGTTTAAGTGGAAGAAAGAGACTGCATTGAATAGTGGCTCAGTAGTTGTTTTAAATTGGTTTGTATCATAGTACTTGCAACATGTTGAGTTATAAGGTGAGAAAGAATTTTCATCATCCTGACTTGAGAAAAGTGTCTCAAAATTGTAATGGATATCATTCTCGACCTGGTCCAGTGAAATAGGTGTATTCATCATCTATCATGGTACCTCCACGTCCAGCTGCGTCCACCCACTGTCACACGATTCGGAAGCTCCATACCTACAGGCAACACATCCCCCACACATGGAAATATATTGATATTTACATGTAACACATAAGAATTGAAGATATGAATATAACAAGCACACAGGTCAGCAAAGTTATATACACTTGTTATATACATATTCTACAGACTTTAGCTAGCTCATGGATTGGTCTTCGTAAATCTAGATCTATTTTAAATAGGTTCACCAGAATTTCTGAGAAAAATTTGTGAGGTTCATATTCACTTATAGCTGTTAAATATTAGCTGTCAAATATTGGAAAAAAATTTATTGATATGATTATGGCATCGTACTTTATGACTTAGTACAGCAGGGGTAAGTACCAGTAAAAAGGGGGTAAATAGTAATACCAGTCCCACGTACAGGAATCCAATGTTCCATGCGAGGGATGGGCGATAATACCGATTTTTAATGAGTGTCAGTAATTTATACACATTATGACGTTCACATATCCTGACAATAACAAAGCAATACATGGTGTATGATTGTTTCGATACATGTAATGCAAAATTACCTGCAACAAGCATGTTTCATGTATGTTTCATGACAGGGAGTTTTGCAATATTCGTGATTAGTGTTGCTGATTCAGTGATGAATTGGGATTAGAATAGTGAGTGATCTTTGAATCTCGTTTCAAATGTCTCTTGTACAAAAATTCAAGACACTTGAGATGTAGAAAGATTTCCTCGAAATCCTGATAATTTCCTACATCATGGTGATATGAATGTGATTGTTACGGCCAGTTCAATCAGTCTAATCAGATTTCTATTAGTCCACAACTGATCTCGGCAATATTCCGTCTGATGTGGCTTTTGAGAACATTTCACGGTAACGTCCTTTCATGTGCACGATTCATGGAATTATTGTTTGTTTGAGGAAATTGCTGTGGTGTGCAAGATACAATAAAGCAGCAGCTGATATGAGTTCATTGTTTACAACATATTAAGAATACTTATTGATACTATTAAAAATATTTTGACCATATATGTGTATGTGTGCAATTCATTTCATGTTATCATATTAACCACCCACAGTATGATATTAATCTTGCTTCCGACACTGTACAATTCACAACATGGGGCACTTTATATGCTGTATAAAGACTAACATCTGGCGGTCGTGCCCCCCCCCCCCCCCCCCCATATTATTTGCAGAGATTTATTTTTTGCAGTTCTATAACCATATTAACAACATACCAGAGCAATGTACTATTTAAGTTGTCACAAATTTATTTTGGACGTGTCTCATTGTCCAATTCGCCGAATGAATCACTTGCAAAAATTAGTATTTTCACAGTATGAAGGGGGGGGGGGGGGGGGGAGGTCACTATTCGAGTTGCCACAAAATTTATTTTTGACGTTTCTCATTGTCCAATTCGCCAAATGAATCACTTGCAAAAATTAGTGTTTTCACAGTATGAGGGGGCAGGTCACTATATTGAGTTGCCACAAAATTTATTTTTAACGTTTCTTATTGTCCAATTCAACAAATGAATCACTTGCAAAAATTAGTATTTTCACAGTATGAAGGGGGAGGGCACTATTCGAGTTGCCACAAAATTTATTTTTAACGTTTCTTATTGTCCAATTCACCAATTGAATCACTTGCAAAAATTAGTATTTTCACAGAATGAGAGGGGGGGGGTGGGGGCACTATTCGAGTTGCCACAAAATGAATTTTGGAGGTTTCTCATTGTCCAATTTGCCGAATGAATCGCTTGCAAAAATTAGTATTTTCACAGTATGAGAGGGGGGTAGGGGCACTATTCGAGTTGCCACAAAATTTATTTTTGACATTTCTGTGTCCAATTCGCCAAATGAATCACTTGCAAAAATTAGTGTTTTCACAGTATGAGGGGGAGGTAACTATTTGAGTTGCCACAAAATTTATTTTTTAACGTTTCTTATTGTCCAATTCACCAAATGAATCACTTGCAAAAATCAGTATTTTCACAGTATGAGAGGGGGGGGGGGGGGGGGCACTATTCGAGTTGCCACAAAATTAATTTTGGAGGTTTCTCAATGTCCAATTTGCCGAATTAATCACTTGCCTAGAAAGACTTATACAAATACTGTAAAAAGACTAATTTTGGCGGCTATTAAATTTGACGGATAGGAGTCCCACGCTATTTGGCCGAGATTCAATTTGGCTGTTTCAAAACCATATATATTTCTTAACATATCTAGTTAATTTGGTGGACGATTTAATTTGGCAATTCGCCAAATTAATTTGCCAAATCCGCCAAATAAATCTCGTCCGCCAAAATTAGTAATTTTTAGGTTACCGAACCTATGGTCCGATAACCTATTGCCGTCACGTTGCGTCCATCGTCCGTCCGTCTGTCCACATTTTTATCTTTGAAGTGTACGGTCCAATCTCTCTGAAAATTTGCGAAAAGATACCTTAAAATAATTCAAGAAGGAGGCATTTTTTAGGTTACCGGACCTATGGTCCGATAACCTATTGGCGTCGCGTTGCGTCCGTTGTCCGTCGTCGTCCGTCGTCCACATTTTTATCTTTTTTGTTCACGGGCGAATTTTTCTGAAATTTTGCACAAAAATACTTAAAAATAATTCAAGAAGGAGGTATTTTTTAGTTTTTTGATTTTCGCATTTTTTTCAAAATGGCGGCCGTTTTCGACGAAAAATGCCTGATTTTGGACTTTGGCGGCCATTTTCTCAAAATCTGTTCAGTAACTTTTTTTCTTTTTGATACATAACACTCCTCATATGTACTCCTATGATGTCTATAAATTTCGTTGCGCTTGAATCGCTCGAAGTGGGCCATTTTGGCATAAAGTCGGCCCAAATGGGACTTTCCCATGTTAAATTCTCCTATGCTTTATAATGGGACACATTATGCCTAATATATATTGAGATTAGAGACTAGGAATCAATTGTGGACATATAGGAAATGATATATGCTGAATATTCTCGTGACCTTGAATTTGACCTCTGACCTCAGTTTCAAGGTCAGAGCACAAAATGGCTTATATCTCCCTTATTATCCACTTTACAGCTTAGGATTCAATTGTGGACATATAAGAAATGATATATGCTGAATATTCTGATGACCTTGAATTTGACCTTTGACCCCATTTTCAAGGTCATAGGACAAAATGGCTTATATATCGCTTATTATCGACTCTACAGCTTAGGAATCAATTGTGGACATATAGGAAATGATATATGCTGAATATTCTGATGACCTTGAATTTGACCTTCGACCCCATTTTCAAGATCATAGGACAAAATGGCCAATATCTCGCTTGTTATCCACTTTACAGCTTAGGAATCAGTTATGAAGTTATGATGCAGATAATTGTCATGACATTGAATTTGATCTTCGACCTCATTTTGAAGGTCGCAGGACAAAATGGCTAATATATCACTTATTATTGATTTTACAGCTTAGGAATCAATTGTGGACATATAGGAAATGATATATGCCGAATATTCTCATGACCTTGAATTTGACCTCTGACCTCATTTTCAAGGTCACAGGACAAAATGGCTCATATCTTGCTCCTCTATTGACTGTATGGCTTGGGAATCAATTGTGGACATATAGAAAATGATAAACACTGAATATTTTGATTACCTTGAATTTGACCTTTGTCTTCATTTTCAAGGCCACAGCACAAAATTGCTAATATCTCTCTGATTATTGAATTTACAGCTTAGCAATCAACTGTGGACATGATATATGCTTAATATTATATTACTGAATATTGTCTTGACCTTGAATTTAACCAGTGACCTGGCTAACATCTAAACAATTAAACATTGTCCGGTAACCTATCTTTGGCCCATGGCCTAATTTTTTATTTTTCAATTTTTCTCAAAATGGCGGCCATTTTCGTTGAAAAACGCTTGATTTTGAACTTTGGCGGCCATTTTCTCAAAAACTGTCTGATCAGTTTTGAGATTTTTCTTTAAAATCATTCCTCTTATATACCTTTGTGACATGTATAAGTTTTGTTGCCCTTGAATCGCCGATCTCCATGTGGCAGCCATTTTGAATTTTTGACGGATCGACGAAAAAAAATTTTTTCGTCCCAGATCGCATTTATTTATTTATTTATTTGTTTACAGATGCTTCTTTAGCGCAATATCAGGCTATTATTTCCTATCAGTGCGCCGAACATGTGACATAATAAATATGAAAATACCAAGAGAGGCCGAGATGAGGGAACAAACAATACAGTACACTTACACAGGACAATACTGTTCAGATTAGAAATTTCTGGGTGTAACCGAATAAGTTAACATTATTTTTACATGTTAAGTCTATTATTGACCACAATGAAAATAGGTAAGACAAGAAATATTTATTATTGGGCTCAACAAGGTAAGCTCAACAAGGTTAAGGTCTTGTCCGGTAGAAATTTCTGGGTGTACCCAAATAAGTTAACATCATTTTTACATGTTAAGTCTATTATTGATCACAATGAAAATAGTTAAGACAAGAAATATTTATTATTGGGCTCAACAAGGTGAAGGCTTTGTCCAGTAGAGATTTTATGGCTGTGACCAAATAAGTTAACATTATTTCTTGCTAGTTAAGTCTATTATTGATCACAATAGCTTTTCATGAAAACATTGATCAACTTTTACTTTGAATTTCAACTTGAGACCATGTTTGGCACAAATTATGAGTTAAAATATAACTTATGGTGAAAAATTCGATCTAGCTCCAATTTCTTCATCTTGAAATGCAGTTTTGGTCAACTTTTACTTTGAATTTCAACTTGAAAGCATGTTTGGCACAAATTATGAGTTAAAATATAACTTATGGTGATAAGTTCGATCTGGCTCCAATTTTGTCATCTTGAAATGCAGTTTTGGTCAATTTTTAGTTTGAATTTCAACTTGAAACCAAGTTTGTTAAAGTTAAAAGTTAAAGTTATCAGATTTGATATAGCGCTCTTTTCAGCCGAACTAAATCCGCTTTCAAAGGCGCTTTACACTTTAACCCCAGTCTGAGTGATTGTACTTGGAGCTGCCACACTCAAAGCGCTCTATACAACACCCATTATCAAACGGTACCCATTTAATCCTGGGTGAAGATAGACACATTAGTGGTAAATGCCTTGCCTAAGGACACTAGTGAAATGGCACAGCAGTCCAGCTCGAGACTCGAACCCATGATCTTTGGATTACGAGTCCGACGCCTTATCCACTGCGCCACTCACTCCACATTTTGGCACATATTATGAGTTAAAATATAACTTATGATGAAAAGTTCGATCTGGCTCAAATTTCTTCATCTTGAAATGCAGTTTTGGTAAACTTTTAGCTTGAATTTCAACACGAAACCAAGTGTGGCACATATTATGAGTTAAAATATAACTTATGACGAAAAGTTCTATCTGGCTCCAATTTCGTCATCTTGAGATGCAGTTTTGGTCAACTTTTACATTGAATTTCAACTTAATACCAAGTTTGGCACATATTATGAGTCGATATATAACTCATGGCGAAAAGTTTGATCTGGCTCCAATTTCGTCATCTTGAAATGCAGTTTTGGTCAACTTTTAGTTTGAATTTCAACTTGAAACCCAGTTGGGCAGGTATTATGAGTTAAAATATAACTTATGACGAAAAGTTCGATCTGGCTCCAATTTTGTCATCTTGAAATGCAGTTTTGGTCAACTTTTACTTTGAATTTCAACTTGGAACCAAGTAAGTAAAATATTCTGAGTTGAAATATAAATAGGTGGAAAGATTGATTAAACTGTATTTTCGTTATTTTATCAAACATGTCGAAATGGAAATTCATATAAAGAGATTTCAGTGGTGATTTTGAATTCGACCTTCAATAACCTCGGAAGATCAGTGCAGCAATTTTGGTGGGGAAAAGAAAACAGTTGTGACTTGAGATTTAACATTTCTCTGATAATCTTTTTTAGCCCTTGCTCTAGTTTTTCACACTTGACAGTGATATATTTGGGGCAACAGAGATGATAGGGCTACGGGGGATACACCCAAGCGGTCGTATGCGACCGGAAGCGTCTAGTTTAATCGTGCCTCCGTACGACTAAATTCACGTTTATGAAAGGGAGCCTCATTATTTCATACCTCAGTGGATACCGGATAATCGCCATGTACACTGTGGCAAAGCCATACAATACAAATTGATTCGTGTTATAGTAGTCATTTATTCTCTTTCAACGAAATGGAAAAAATGTATCTAAAATTAACCCAAGGGCTAAAAAGGTTACAGGTGAAATCTATATTTTCCCGTCACAACTGTTTGTCCCACCAAAACTGACTTCCCATATGGATGTGTCAATATTTAAGCTCTAGCTTGAAATATACCATGAGTATACCAGTTTACTCCAAACAGCCCACATAATGAAAGAAAAAGTGGATGAAAGTTGTCAATTCCCCCCCAAAATAAGTTGTCAATTCCCCCAAAAATATTTTTACTTTGGGGGAGGGGGGTTTGGGGAGGAACATCTACTAAAATTTAATAAAGTATTTTCACCAATTTGATCAAATTGGGTAAATCTGTCGTCAAGCACAGACCGGCGATTAAAGGGAAACGAAACGTATAGGTCTAAACTTCATGAGAGTACAACAAGGAGAGTCCTATGCATTAGGAAAAAGTTATCAGGAAGATTTTGATAAAATGGCCTATAAATTCTAGAATCTGGCATTTTTCAACGAAAATGGGGGCCATTTTGAAAACAAAAATAGGAAAAGCAAATTCTGAAAAAAATCTTGAATTATATTCTCTCCCAATATTTCCCCCAAATTTTCAGAATGATTCACCCATACACTTTAACGATGAAAATGTGGATGATGGCTAGATGCACGACGGACGAAACGCCAATAAAGGCGGCAAAAAACATTGAATTGATAAAATGAAAATAAAATAAAATTTGACAAGTATTTTGGTCTGTAGTATTTGGTCTGCGTCACCGTCCTCCTTGTATACTTCATCCTCATCGGACAGTACTTATCCAAGAGTCACACAACAACAACAATTGATGTTTATTGATATTGCCGTTATACTTGTCATATATAGTGTATACAATGTAAGTACATGTACAAATAAAATGTTAAAACTTGACATAGAACAGGACAAGATGCTATGCTTTTCTCATGCAGAACATGTATGTTTTACATAATTGAATAAAGAATTATAATGTTAAATTCATCAGATGTTGAGACCCACATATAATTTACAACACGGTCTGATATTTATTTCACGATGAGCGTTGAGAAAACAACACATAATATTATTAGCTATAATATGGTGACATTCAAAAGGAATGTACAGCTGGAATTATATAGATATCAATTTTCCCCAAAGTATACACATGTGATAATGAACTGAACAGAACTGTAGAAAGACAGTTCTTTGGAATATAGATTGATTATGTTCACCATAAAGTATATTCTGATGTATAATTATGAATACCACAAGTAATGAATGCAATTGGAGAAACGGCACTAGTAGGCCTATGTGAATGGCATAATGAACGACCCCCTAAACGTGGATTTAGTCGTACGTAGGTACGAATAAATATACGTGGGTTTAAACGTGAAACTCCGGATGTCCCTAATAAGAAATAGAGAAACCCCGAGGAACAGGGGGTTATTCAACATGGTCGAGGGCGGCAACTATGTTGAATAACTCCCTGTGACTCTAGCTACTAGAGTTCATTATGCCATTCACATAGGCCTACTAGTGCCGTTTCTCCAATTGCATTCATTACTTGTGGTAGCCGTGACCGGCAGGTGTTTAACCAACATACAGCATTGATTAAACACCTGAGAGAACAATGCAAGTATGGTTTAATTGTAAAGCGCTTTGAGCATGTTCACGTGGAAAAGCGCTATATAAACAATTGCAATTATTATTATGATTATTATTATTATTTACAGTATTATATCTTTTTGTAAATAGACCCGAATCTGCATATATGGACAGGGTAATCGGAAATATTCACAATATTGATTTTACTTGTTAATTCAAATTATCAATTCATTTCGATTGTTTTAGCTACTAGAGTGCCATGATACAAAGCGGTCAGGTAGGTATTGGCAGTGCAGGGGCAAAAGGAGAGGGAAGGGGGTTCTGGTGTTGTTCAATACATGTCCACACCTGAGAGGCATTATGGCGGGGTACGTGCATGGTTTGTGTGTGTATTCCAAAGGTACTGTGCAGGTTGAACCGGATAGGTAGACTCTGAAGTCGTTTGAGGCGACCAGATCGAGCAAGCATACTCAAAGGGATGCGGACGAAGGAAAGTATGATCGCTCCAGACTCTCCTTGTGCAACTATGCATGTTCCATTGGAGGAAGCCCAGGGTGCGCTGCAAGTCATGTGCCAGTTCGTTTTATTGGTGAAGATCATTGCTGTTAACAAGCTACAGTACATTTCCGCCTAGCGAGTTTGTGATCGGTGAATATTGGTTCTGGTCAGCGGGACCCACAGATTGGAATTGAAAGAGATTCGGGAAGTCACACTGCACCGGCATGCTGGCAGTCTGGATCACACAGTCATCAGCAAATGGTCGGACTTGATGTGAAGCAGTCAGTGATGTCAATGGTGTACAGGAGCATTGGTAGGGAGCCGAGAACGGTACCTGGAGTACTGAGACCACTGCCTCTGTACGTGTATCTGATGAGGAGTCATCGACAATGACCCTCTGGGAGCACTTACACAAGGCTTGAGTGCTTGAGGATTAAACAAGGCTTGAGTGCAGCCTCTCACCCCGAAGTAGCCATCTTCTTAGCGAGGCGGATGTGGAGGGACCTTACTGAAGTCCAAGATGGCCATGTCGACCTGGCTATGGCGATCTAGTGTGTCCGTGATCAGGACCTGGGATTCACAAAACCTCTTGGACATGGCCATGATGGTAATCCACCAAGATGTTTTAGCAATCTACGTGACAGAGGAACATACTTACCAATTTTTAGATGGGATGACAGTGGTCTATTAACAGCTTGACAGTGTTCACCGTTCTTGAAGATGGGAGCCACATTTACAGTTCCGGGTCAAAAGTATTGATGCCTGTGTAACATAGTGTGTAGTCACGAGTAAATACCGATGAGAACTGCTGTTCAACACTGCAGCTTTCCCTGGAGCATCCGCATCATGTGGGCTACTCCAGAGTTATCCTGCTTCTTGAACTTGATGCAGTCTAGCGGAAGAAGGTTTTGGAGTTATTGTCTACACTGGGGTCTAATAGGTTATTACTGTCATACATGTATTCCTGAGATCATATGAGATGCTCTTTCGCAGTTGACGGAATCTCGGCCAGTCACTGACTCACTGTTGGAGTTGGTTCTTTAGCTATGATTATGTGCATCCTTTTTCCTGCGGATGACGTGCGTGGTTCCTTTTGTCATCCATGTGAGTTTGTGCTAGCTTTAAATATCAAAATACCTGGCCTGGTCTATGAAAGAAAATCACCACATAGTAAATGGGCAATATCGCTTACCACAGTGCTGTATCTAGTGCTGCCTCTGTTACAGATAATGTGGACCAGTCTATGCCTGGTAAGTTGAAATCTCAGCCGATACCTTTGATACCATGTGGTGAAAATATAGATCAGCCAGGATCATCCCCTTACATTATGGTGGCCGGCATATTGGGCTCCTAGGACTCGCCCTTCAGTCCAGATGGTTTCTATGGGGGCCGGTATAGTGGGCTCCTAGGACTCGCACTTCAGTCCAGATGGTTTCAATGGGGGCCGGTATAGTGGGCTCCTAGGACTCGCACTTCAGTTCAGATGGTTTCTATGGTAGCTGGTATAGTGGGCTACTAGGACTCGCACTTCAGTCCAGATGGTTTCTATGGTGGCCGGTATAGTGGGCTCCTGGCTAGGACTCGCACTTCAGTCCAGATGGTTTCTATGGTGGCTGGTATAGTGGGCTACTGGCTAGGACTCGCACTTCAGTCCAGATGGTTTCTATGGTGGCTGCTATAGTGGGCTCCTGGCTAGGACTCGCACTTCAGTCCAGATGGTTTCTATGGTGGCCGGTATAGTGGGCTCCTGGCTAGGACTCGCACTTCAGTCCAGATGGTTTCTATGGTGGCTGGTATAGTGGGCTCCTGGCTAGGACTCGCACTTCAGTCCAGATGGATTCTATGGCGGCTGGTATAGTGGGCTCCTGGCTAGGACTCGCACTTCAGTCCAGATGGTTTCTATGGTGGCCGGTATAGTGGGCTCCTGGCTAGGACTCGCACTTCAGTCCAGATGGTTTCTATGGTGGCTGGTATAGTGGGCTCCTGGCTAGGACTCGCACTTCAGTCCAGATGGTTTCTATGGTGGCTGGTATAGTGGGCTCCTGGCTAGGACTCGCACTTCAGTCCAGATGGATTCTATGGCGGCTGGTATAGTGGGCTACTGGCTAGGACTCGCACTTCAGTCCAGATGGTTTCTATGATGGCTGGTATAGTGGGCTCCTGGCTAGGACTCGCACTTCAGTCCAGATTGTTTCTATGGTGGCTGGTATAGTGGGCTCCTGGCTGGGACTGGCACTTCAGTCCAGATTGTTTCTATGGTGGCTGGTATAGTGGGCTCCTGGCTAGGACTCGCACTTCAGTCCAGATGGTTTCTATGGTGGCTGGTATAGTGGGCTCCTGGCTAGGACTCGCACTTCAGTCCAGATGGTTTCTATGGTGGCTGGTATAGTGGGCTCCTGGCTAGGACTCGCACTTCAGTCCAGATGATTTCTATGGTGGCTGGTATAGTGGGCTCCTGGCTAGGACTCGCACTTCAGTCCCGATGGTTTCTATGGTGGCTGGTATAGTGGGCTCCTGGCTAGGACTCACACTTCAGTCCAGATGGTTTCTATGGTGGCTGGTATAGTGGGCTCCTGGCTAGGACTCACACTTCAGTCCAGATGATTTCTATGGTGGCTGGTATAGTGGGCTCCTGGCTAGGACTCGCACTTCAGTCCAGATGGTTTCTATGGTGGCTGGTATAGTGGGCTCCTGGCTAGGACTCGCACTTCAGTCCAGATGGTTTCTATGGTGGCTGGTATAGTGGGCTACTGGCTAGGACTCGCACTTCAGTCCAGATGATTTCTATGGTGGCTGGTATAGTGGGCTCCTGGCTAGGACTCGCACTTCAGTCCCGATGGTTTCTATGGTGGCTGGTATAGTGGGCTCCTGGCTAGGACTCACACTTCAGTCCAGATGGTTTCTATGGTGGCTGGTATAGTGGGCTCCTGGCTAGGACTCACACTTCAGTCCAGATGGTTTCTATGGTGGCTGGTATAGTGGGCTCCTAGGACTCGCATTCCAGTCCAGATGGTTTCTATGGGGGCTGGTATAGTGGGCTCCTGACTAGGACTCGCACTTCAGTCCAGATGGTTTCTATGTCGGCCGGTATAGTGGGCTCCTGGCTAGGACTCACACTTCAGTCCAGATGGTTTCTATGGTGGCTGGTATAGTGGGCTCCTGGCTAGGACTCACACTTCAGTCCAGATGGTTTCTATGGTGGCTGGTATAGTGGGCTCCTAGGATTCGCATTCCAGTCCAGATGGTTTCTATGGGGGCTGGTATAGTGGGCTCCTGACTAGGACTCGCACTTCAGTCCAGATGGTTTCTATGTCGGCCGGTATAGTGGGCTCCTGGCTAGGACTCACACTTCAGTCCAGATGGTTTCTATGGTGGCTGGTATAGTGGGCTGCTAGGACTCGCATTCCAGTCCAGATGGTTTCTATGGGGGCTGGTATAGTGGGCTCCTGACTAGGACTCGCACTTCAGTCCAGATGGTTTCTATGTGGGCCGGTATAGTGGGCTCCTGGCTAGGACTCGCACTTCAGTCCAGATGGTTTCTATGTCGGCCGGTATAGTGGGCTCCTGGCTAGGACTCGCACTTCAGTCCAGATGGTTTCTATGGTGGCTGGTATAGTGGGCTCCTGGCTGGGACTGGCACTTCAGTCCAGATGGATTCTATGGCGGCTGGTCTAGTGGGCTCCTAGGACTCGCACTTCAGTCCAGATGGTTTCTATGGTGGCTGGTATAGTGGGCTCCTAGGACTCGCATTCCAGTCCAGATGGTTTCTATGGGGGCCGGTATAGTGGGCCCCTGGCTAGGACTCGCACTTCAGTCCAGATGGTTTCTATGGTGGCTGGTATAGTGGGCTCCTAGGACTCGCACTTCAGTCCAGATGGTTTCTATGGTGGTTGGTATAGTGGGATCCTAGGACTCGCACTTCAGTCCAGATGGTTTCTATGGTGGCTGGTATAGTGGGCTCCTAGGACTCGCACTTCAGTCTAGATGGTTTCTATGGTGGCCGGTATAGTGGGCTCCTAGGACTCGCACTTCAGTCCAGATGGTTTCTATGGTGGCTGGTATAGTGGGCTCCTGGCTAGGACTCGCACTTCAGTCCAGATGGTTTCTATGGTGGCTGGTATAGTGGGCTCCTGGCTAGGACTCGCACTTCAGTCCAGATGATTTCTATGGTGGCTGGTATAGTGAGCTCCTGGCTGGGACTCGCACTTCAGTCCAGATGGTTTCTATGGTGGCTGGTATAGTGGGATCCTGGCTAGGACTCGCACTTCAGTCCAGATGGTTTCTATAGTGGCTGGTATAGTGGGCTCCTGGCTAGGACTCGCACTTCAGTCCAGATGGTTTCTATGGTGGCTGGTATAGTGGGCTCCTGGCTAGGACTCGCACTTCAGTCCAGATGGTTTCTATGGTGGCTGGTATAGTGGGCTCCTAGGACTCGCACTTCAGTCCAGGTGGTTTCTATGGTGGCTGGTATAGTGGGCTCCTAGGACTCGCACTTCAGTCCAGATAGTTTCTATGGGGGCCGGTATAGTGGGCTCCTAGGACTCGCACTTCAGTCCAGATGGTTTCTATGGTGGCTGGTATAGTGGGCACCTGGCTAGGACTCGCACTTCAGTCCAGATGGTTTCTATGGTGGCTGGTATAGTGGGCTCCTGGCTAGGACTCGCACTTCAGTCCAGATGGTTTCTATGGTGGCTGGTATAGTGGGCTCCTAAGAATCGCACTTCAGTCCAGATGGTTTCTATGGTGGCCGGTATAGTGGGCTCCTAGGACTCGCACTTCAGTCCAGATAGTTTCTATGGGGGCCGGTATAGTGGGCTCCTAGGACTCGCACTTCAGTCCAGATGGTTTCTATGGTGGCTGGTATAGTGGGCTCCTGGCTAGGACTCGCACTTCAGTCCAGATGGTTTCTATGTGGGCCGGTATAGTGGGCTACTGGCTAGGACTCGCACTTCAGTCCAGATGGTTTCTATGGTGGCTGGTATAGTGGGCTCCTGGCTAGGACTCGCACTTCAGTCCAGATGGTTTCTATGGTGGCTGGTATAGTGGGCTCCTGGCTAGGACTCGCACTTCAGTCCAGATGGTTTCTATGGTGGCTGGTATAGTGGGCTCCTGGCTAGGACTCGCACTTCAGTCCAGATGGTTTCTATGGGGGCTGGTATAGTGGGCTCCTGGCTAGGACTCGCACTTCAGTCCAGATGGTTTCTATGTGGGCCGGTATAGTGGGCTCCTGGCTAGGACTCGCACTTCAGTCCAGATGGTTTCTATGTCGGCCGGTATAGTGAGCTCCTGGCTAGGACTCGCACTTCAGTCCAGATGATTTCTATGGTGGCTGGTATAGTGGGCTCCTGGCTAGGACTCGCACTTCAGTCCAGATGGTTTCTATGGTGGCTGGTATAGTGGGCTCCTGGCTAGGACTCGCACTTCAGTCCAGATGATTTCTATGGTGGCTGGTATAGTGGGCTCCTGGCTAGGACTCGCACTTCAGTCCAGATGGTTTCTATGGTGGCTGGTATAGTGGGCTCCTGGCTAGGACTCGCACTTCAGTCCAGATGGTTTCTATGGTGGCTGGTATAGTGGGCTCCTGGCTAGGACTCGCACTTCAGTCCAGATGGTTTCTATGGCGGCTGGTATAGTGAGCTCCTGGCTAGGACTCGCACTTCAGTCCAGATGGTTTCTATGGTGGCTGGTATAGTGGGCTCCTGGCTAGGACTCACACTTCAGTCCAGATGGTTTCTATGGTGGCTGGTATAGTGGGCTCCTGGCTAGGACTCACACTTCAGTCCAGATGGTTTCTATGGTGGCTGGTATAGTGAGCTCCTGGCTAGGACTCGCACTTCAGTCCAGATGGTTTCTATGGTGGCTGGTATAGTGGGCTCCTAGGACTCGCATTCCAGTCCAGATGGTTTCTATGGGGGCCGGTATAGTGGGCCCCTGGCTAGGACTCGCACTTCAGTCCAGATGGTTTCTATGGTGGCTGGTATAGTGGGCTCCTGGCTAGGACTCACACTTCAGTCCAGATGGTTTCTATGGTGGCTGGTATAGTGAGCTCCTGGCTAGGACTCGCACTTCAGTCCAGATGGTTTCTATGGTGGCTGGTATAGTGGGCTCCTAGGACTCGCACTTCAGTCCAGGTGGTTTCTATGGTGGTTGGTATAGTGGGCTCCTAGGACTCGCACTTCAGTCCAGATGGTTTCTATGGTGGCTGGTATAGTGGGCTCCTGGCTGGGACTCGCACTTCAGTCTAGATGGTTTCTATGGTGGCCGGTATAGTGGGCTCCTAGGACTCGCACTTCAGTCCAGATAGTTTCTATGGGGGCCGGTATAGTGGGCTCCTAGGACTCGCACTTCAGTCCAGATGGTTTCTATGGTGGCTGGTATAGTGAGCTCCTGGCTGGGACTCGCACTTCAGTCTAGATGGTTTCTATGGTGGCCGGTATAGTGGGCTCCTAGGACTCGCACTTCAGTCCAGATAGTTTCTATGGGGGCCGGTATAGTGGGCTCCTAGGACTCGCACTTCAGTCCAGATGGTTTCTATGGTGGCTGGTATAGTGGGCTCCTGGCTAGGACTCGCACTTCAGTCCAGATGGTTTCCATGGTGGCTGGTATAGTGAGCTCCTGGCTGGGACTCGCACTTCAGTCCAGATGGTTTCTATAGTGGCTGGTATAGTGGGCTCCTGGCTAGGACTCGCACTTCAGTCCAGATGGTTTCTATGGTGGCTGGTATAGTGGGCTCCTGGCTAGGACTCACACTTCAGTCCAGATGGTTTCTATGGGGGCTGATATAGTGGGCTCCTGGCTAGGACTCGCACTTCAGTCCAGATGGTTTCTATGGTGGCCGGTATAGTGAGCTCCTGGCTAGGACTCGCACTTCAGTCCAGATGGTTTCTATGGTGGCTGGTATAGTGGGCTCCTGGCTAGGACTCGCACTTCAGTCCAGATGGTTTCTATGGTGGCTGGTATAGTGGGCGCCCCAGGACTCGCACTTCAGTCCCGATGGTTTCTATGGTGGCTGGTATATTGAGCTAATAGCACTCGCACCTCAGTCCAGATGGTTTCTATGGTGGCTGGTATAGTAGGCTCCTAAGACTCGCACTTCAGTCCAGATGGTTTCTATGGTGGCTGGTATAGTGGGTTCTTGGCTAGGACTCGCACTTCAGTCCAGATGTTTTCTATGGTGGCTGGTATAGTAGGCTCCTAGGACTCGCACTTCAGTCCAGATGGTTTCTATGGTGGCTGGTATAGTGGGCTCCTAGCATTCGCACCTCAGTCCAGATGGTTTCTATGGTGGCTGGTATAGTAGGCTCCTAAGACTCGCACTTCAGTCCAGATGGTTTCTATGGTGGCTGGTATAGTGGGCTCCTGGCTAGGACTCGCACTTCAGTCCAGATGGTTTCTATGGTGGCCGGTATAGTAGGCTCCTAGGACTCACACTCCAGTCCAGATGGTTTCTATGGTGGCCGGCATAGTGTGCACCTAGGACTCGCACTTCAGTCCAGATGGTTTCTATGGCGGCTGGTATAGTGGGCTCCTGGCTGGGACTCGCACTTCAGTCCAGATGGTTTCTATGGTGGCTGGTATAGTGGGCTCCTGGCTGGGACTCGCACTTCAGTCCAGATGGTTTCTATATTGGCTGGTATAGTGGGCTCCTGGCTAGGGCTCGCACTTCAGTCCAGATGGTTTCTATGGTGGCTGGTATAGTAGGCTCCTGGCTAGGACTCGCACCTCAGTCCAGATGGTTTCTATGGTGGCTGGTATAGTGGGCTCCTAGGACTCGCACCTCAGTCCAGATGGTTTCTATGGTGGCTGGTATAGTGAGCTCCTGGCTGGGACTCGCACTTCAGTCCAGATGGTTTCTATGGTGGCTGGTATAGTAGGCTCCTGGCTAGGACTCGCACCTCAGTCCAGATGGTTTCTATGGTGGCTGGTATAGTGGGCTACTAGGACTCGCACTTCAGTCCCGATGATTTCTATGGTGGCTGGTATAGTGGGCTACTAGGACTCGCACTTCAGTCCAGATGGTTTCTATGGTGGCTGGTATAGTAGGCTCCTGGCTAGGACTCGCACTTCAGTCCAGATGGTTTCTATGGTGGCTGGTATAGTGGGCTACTAGGACTCGCACTTTAGTCCCGATGATTTCTATGGTGGCTGGTATAGTGGGCTCCTGGCTAGGACTCGCACTTCAGTCCAGATGGTTTCTATGGTGGCTGGTATAGTGGGCTACTAGGACTCGCACTTCAGTACCGATGGTTTCTATGATGGCTGGTATAGTGGGCTCCTAGGACTCGCACTTCAGTCCAGATGGTTTCTATGGTGGCTGGTATAGTGGGCTCCTGGCTAGGACTCGCACCTCAGTCCAGATGGTTTCTATGGTGGCTGGTATAGTGGGCTCCTAGGACTCGCACTTCAGTCCAGATGGTTTCTATGGCGGCTGGTATAGTGGGCTCCTAGGACTCGCACTTCAGTCCAGATGGTTTCTATGGTGGCTGGTATAGTAGGCTCCTGGCTAGGACTCGCACTTCAGTCCAGATGGTTTCTATGGTGGCTGGTATAGTAGGCTCCTGGCTAGGACTCGCACTTCAGTCCAGATGGTTTCTATGGCGGCTGGTATAGTGGGCTCCTAGGACTCGCATTTCAGTCCAGATTGTTTCTATGGTGGCTGGTATAGTAGGCTCCTGGCTAGGACTCGCACTGCAGTCCAGATGGTTTCTATGGTGGCTGGTATAGTAGGCTCCTGGCTAGGACTCGCACTTCAGTCCAGATGGTTTCTATGGTGGCTGGTATAGTAGGCTCCTGGCTAGGACTCGCACTTCAGTCCAGATGGTTTCTATGGTGGCTGGTATAGTGGGCTCCTGGCTAGGGCTCGCACCTCAGTCCAGATGCTATGGTGGCTGGTATAGTGGGCTCCTGGCTGGGACTCGCACTTCAGTCCCGATGGTTTCTATGGTGGCCGGTATAGTGGGCTCCTTCCTAGGACTCACACTTCAGTCCAGATGGTTTCTATGGGGGCTGGTATAGTGGGCTCCTGGCTAGGACTCGCACCTCAGTCCCGATGGTTGCTATGGTGGCTGGTATAGTGGGCTCCGAGGACTCGCACTTCAGTCCAGATGGTTTCTATGGGGGCTGGTATAGTGGGCTTCTGGCTAGGACTCGCACTTCAGTCTAGATGGTTTCTATGGTGGCTGGTATAGTGGGCTCCTGGCTAGGACTCGCACTTCAGTCCAGATGGTTTCTATGGTGGCTGGTATAGTGGGCTCCTGGCTGGGACTCGCATTTCCGTCCAGATGGTTTCTTTATTCTGAATTGGTTTCCAGAAGAGGGAGTTGAGATATTGAAGAGCCTCGATTGTTGACACTCGATATGTATCATACAGTCGCCTATAATAACTGAAAGCCACCAAATAAGCTTTCGGATCTTCAGGGCTATCATACAGTGTGTGATTCGAGTATTTCAAAGACAGGATGCGAACAATACTGATTCACGATGTCGATACAAATGTTAATTGTTACTGTGCAGCAAGTCAAGTTCATGTATCAGTGGTGGAACATGCTTTTTGGCCGTTGTTTTGTTTTGGATCAATGGATCTACTTAAATTTATGTTTTTAACGCAGTTTTCCATAAAACGTCAAAATTATATTTCAAAAATGAAAAAAAAATCTCAATGTTAAATTTCAGTCCAAAATGTAGACCCAGGTGCCCCACTCACCGAGTGCGAAGCACGACTCGTGCTTCGCACTCGGTGAGTGGGGCACCTGGGTCTATCCAAAATGGAATCAAATAAATTCCAACAAATTTACGGCTTTATCACCTATAATGTTGAATGTTACTCAAATAAAAGTTTGAGTTTTTCTTGTAGACTCTGAAATTCCATGTTGAGGACCAAATTTAACATTTGAGTAGATTGCCAACTTTTTCATTTAATTCAGATTGGTGAAAATTTCCAACTTAATTGATAGGCCTACCCAAGACACACAATTTCAAGTTGAACCGATGATCCAAAACAAAACTAGCCTATACGGCCAAAAAGCGTGTTCCGCTGATACACGAACTTGACCCTAGCAGTGGGACGGCGAGCATACCATTTTCATTTGCTTTCAATCATTTCATCTCTTTCTTTTTTCTCCACTTTTTTAGTTGATTAGGTCAGTGTCCGTGCTTGCTGAATCAAGAAATAAACGTCTCTCGCCACCTGGCGAATGACTTGGAACTATCTATCACTCTGGGAATTCCCGCGTTTTTCTGACAGCATGTCAACAATCGCGTTTTGTCGATGTGACATTCAGAATTTCGAATATTTCCCACTCGTACACTATAATAAATAAGGCACCACTGAAATAATATGTCTCGGCAATATTTTGCATCTAAGGCTCGTCGTTTGTCGAAATCAGATGATGCTGTCAAAGATTCTAAGTCAGAAAATCATGGCAAGAAACAAACGATATTGTCCAAGTTTTTTTCGTCAAACAGTTCTTCAAAGCAGATTAGATCTACTGATCCAGCCACAGGAAATATCAAGTCATGTGTTCCAAAGGAGTCTGACGCAAAGGTAGATCTGAATAGACGTAATCATATACAGTCTGTATGTTTTATTGTGTAATTCTGTATGGTATATACTAAACTAGCATTGTCATGATTGTGGGCGTACCCGCTGGCTGCCCTAAGTTAATACTAAACCCAGGTGTCCCACTCTTTCGAGCGCCGAAGGCCACTCAGTGACTCACGCCTTCGGCGCTCGAAAGAGTGGGACACCTCCCGCCAGGGGTTTAGGTTAGCACTATTCACGGGCAGCTGTTATTGGGCTGAACTAGGTTTAGGTATATCGTCAGGGTACCTAATCATCGACCCTGTCCCTAATCATCGACCCCTGCAAACTGCACTGCCAAACATCTGTGCAAAACAGACATCTGACAAAAACAACATTGAAAGTACTTCTAATACACATTCCAGCACATTTCACATTTTAGTTTATTCAAGTTTTGCCCAGCCGTTTGCAGGGGTCGACGATTAGGGAGAGGGTCGATGATTAGGTACTCTGACGCTATATGTTTAAACTGTATATCGAATATCCTACAGTTGAGGTTTGTTCATAAACTTTATGTACTCCATCGGCTGATCTTGACAGCGGGAGTAGGGTATGGGGGGGGGTGGGGGGGGGGAGGGTGGTGGCGGAGAGAATTGTGTCACACTCATAACGGAGTACTTGTATTCGAATTACCAACTTTAGATTACACTGGAATATATTTTGAAGTAGATAATCAACTCATTGCTCCAACTCATTTAGACCTAGTCCCAGAAGCGCCTCTCCAACCTACTGATTAATATGGGCGGCTGATGCCATCAACTTTCCATATCGATCACCAGGATGAAGAGCCACTTTTGGGGCTAATTTAGACCCAGATGCCATTTGGATTAATTTAGACAATGTCAACAACAAGCCAAATTTAGATTTTTTTCCCAACGTTTTGTCATGGTTTTGACTTTGAGCACTCATTTTGTTATATTTACTGAAAAATATATCCTATGTTTTGTTCAACGAGTACTCGGTTATCAATTTCAAATTTGGTTCTTGCTGTGACTCCACACGTTGACGAGTACTTGAGTACTAGTTGTGCTGTCTCTAATATCATGAATATGAGAGATATCATTAGAAACCCCCAAATATCGTATTTCACTGTTATGGTGTTAATTACGAGATGAAATTTTTATGAAAATATGCAAAAGTTGATATGAAATTACTGTAAACCCGGAAATATTAGCACCTATTGCCATGATTAACATGATAAAGTTTAACGTTTTATGACCAAAGGGGACGTACATATATTACCGGCCATTTAATTTAGCGGGTGGATGACGGGGGGCATTCGTACACTCGTATTTTATGACTCAGCCTCCATAAATATTAGTGATTTTTTTCAAGATGCCACAAGCGCTAAACAAAACGATGCTAATACTTTTGGGTTTACAGTATCTTCTGGTACACCTCAGAACTGATCTGAGAAACATCAATTATCAAAGGTTGACGGATACTATGGATTTGCGATCTTCACGCCACCGCCTCCACCACTGCAGACACTTTCTTGTGATGCTCTACAGGTTGCAAATCTGAACCAATTCTAATAATATTTTAAGCAAAATGTCTTATGGAAAGATGCCGACACCTATTGATCATGTTGATAGCAACCAAAACGGTTGACTGGCGAGACTTTTTGTGACAAAATCTGCCATTTCGACATACATGGCTTGTGAACGCTCTACGGGTGGTAATTTTACAGGAATAAATGCAATATTGAACAGGCATGTTGATCAATGCTCATACACGAAACCTATTGTTTTTGGGAAAGATTGAATGAAAAATAATATATTAATGAGTTAATTTATCACAACAATGTGAAATATCCAGTTTGAGGTCTGTGAATGTGATCATTCCATTTGTTCAAAATCTGGATATAAATCATACTGAATGTGTGTATGAATATGAATATCTTTGGTTTTGTGCAAAACTGATTACTATTTCTGAATAAGTTATCAATAATTTGAATAGTTAACTCTATTATTGCATACAACAAAAATAATTAAAGTGAAAAACTCTTATCATTGGACTGATGAAAAATTATATTTAAATCGATTGTAATCTTCATTTTTGTCCAATACATTGGGCCTTGATCAGGATAAATGTATGGAAAACAGCTGAAATGATCGTTTTAATGTGCGAAGAATGCCACTGAGAGATTATCAGCAAAATGTAGATCTTGAAATCACATATAATATATGGGGATTGAGCAAGGTTTTATAATCCATTCCTGTGACAAACTTCACTGGAAAGAATTTGGTAAGAAACAATAAGTTAATGAATTAATAAATAAGTTAATGAATATTTTAGTTGTTCCAAGTATTTCTGCATGGAATAGAAATAGTTAAGGCCCAGAACTTTCATTACTGACATAGATGGAACACACTGGCCTTGCAGTAATGATATTTTGTGTGAATTAATATAATTTTGGCAACAGGGATGATAGGGCATCAGGGGGATACACCCACGCGGTCATTGGCTACAGAATCATCTAGTTCTGATGAGCAGTAGTACATTATCTAAGCATGCTAAGAGACTTGTTAATCATGGAATTTGAGAAACAACATGATCAAACATGTATCCTGACATGTGTTTTTCTCTTCTGGGTACAATGCCCTGTATGTCAATTTGCATGATGTGAACTGGTCTGCCGGGTTTCCAACCGGTCTTGTTTGATTTTTTATCCACAAGACTTGTTGTCTTCTGGGAAAAATTTCTATCACTGCATAGAACTGTCAACCTTTGTATTATTGATCATTTAGGGTGTATTTTAAGTGCAGGGCTGTACCTGCTTGTCTGTGTTTTACCATGCCTGTCGTTACTGCCATAATAGCCTATCAGTTATCAGGTCATATGATATAGTCAGTAGACCTAATCAGCAGGGCAGACATAGGAGTTCATAGGGTTTTGTTATTATTATGGTGTGTACCGTCGCTGTTCATGATATTGTATATATGGTATCAGCTTTACCATGTTTATTTAACTCTTTACAAATTCAGGTCTTATCCTCTTTTGGGAAACGGCAGCAGTCTGACTGTTCTTCACCTGAACATGAACAGCCACATAAGCGTACCAAAGTATCAGACTCCAGTACACACTCCATAGACACAACCGAGGATCTGCAGTCGTCAAGCAACGCAGCGCAAACAGAATATGGAGATTCCCAGATAGAGAAAAAGCAAGAAACATTTATGTCAGAAAAGACACTGAAAAAATTATCATTGTTTGTATCAACATCTGTGATCAATTCTGCAAGCCAGTCTTTGCCTGACAAGACACAGCCAGTCTCACTAGATGAAGTGAAGCTAAGACTGGGAACTGTCCAAGATGACAATAGTTCACAAGACGGACCAAGTCAGGACTCAGGAATGTTTTGCTCATCCATTCCTTCCACAGAATCTGATGAAGAAAGTGAAGAACAAAAGCTAAGAGGCATTTCTTCCTTTGGGGCTCTCTCAAAGTTCTCACGCCCGAGTTCCAGCACAGAAAGTGCCAAAGATGTCCGACAGACAGCGAGAACAAATATTGGACCTTCATCAAAAATAAAGTACACACCGCTTGAGAAACAAGTCCTTGAGATCAAGAAGAGACATGAAGACACTGTCCTCTTTGTGGAGTGCGGCTACAAGTATCGATTCTTTGGAGAGGATGCACAGGTCAAGATCATAAACAAAGGTTTATTCTTGTACATGTAAAATTTCTATCACCAAAATTAACTTGAAAAGCATTTCAATACTAGTATTACACATATGAAACCTTACTCATGAAAAAGTCTACTTTTGGTAACTGATCAAAAATAAACTGATATTTCAGATTGCTGCCAAAGAACTCAGCATCTATTGTCACATGGACCACAATTTCATGACGGCTAGTGTCCCAGTCCACCGACTACACGTGCATGTCCGACGTCTGGTGTCTGCCGGCTACAAGGTCAGTGTACGTGTCTGACGTCTGGTGTCTACCGGCTACAAGGTCAGTGTACATGTCCGACGTCTGGTGTCTGCCGGCTACAAGGTCAGTGTACATGTCCGACGTCTGGTGTCTGCCGGCTACAAGGTCAGTGTACATGTCCGACGTCTGGTGTCTGCCGGCTACAAGGTCAGTGTACATGTCCGACGTCTGGTGTCTACCGGCTACAAGGTCAGTGTACATGTCCGACGTCTGGTGTCTGCCGGCTACAAGGTCAGTGTACGTGTCCGACGTCTGGTGTCTGCCGGCTACAAGGTCAGTGTACGTGTCCGACGTCTGGTGTCTGCCGGCTACAAGGTCAGTGTACATGTCCGACGTCTGGTGTCTGCCGGCTACAAGGTCAGTGTACATGTCCGACGTCTGGTGTCTGCCGGCTACAAGGTCAGTGTACATGTCCGACGTCTGGTGTCTGCCGGCTACAAGGTCAGTGTACATGTCCGACGTCTGGTGTCTGCCGGCTACAAGGTCAGTGTACATGTCCGACGTCTGGTGTCTGCCGGCTACAAGGTCAGTGTACATGTCCGACGTCTGGTGTCTGCCGGCTACAAGGTCAGTGTACATGTCTGACGTCAGTGTACATGTCTGACGTCTGGTGTCTGCCGGCTACAAGGTCAGTGTACATGTCCGACGTCTGGTGTCTGCCGGCTACAAGGTCAGTGTACATGTCCGACGTCTGGTGTCTGCCGGCTACAAGGTCAGTGTACATGTCCGACGTCTGGTGTCTGCCGGCTACAAGGTCAGCGTACATGTCCGACGTCTGGTGTCTGCCGGCTACAAGGTCAGTGTACATGTCCAACGTCTGGTGTCTGCCGGCTACAAGGTCAGTGTACATGTCCGACGTCTGGTGTCTGCCGGCTGCAAGGTCAGTGTACATGTCCAACGTCTGGTGTCTGCCGGCTACAAGGTCAGCGTACATGTCCGACGTCTGGTGTCTGCCGGCTACAAGGTCAGTGTACATGTCCGACGTCTGGTGTCTGCCGGCTACAAGGTCAGTGTACATGTCTGACGTCTGGCGTATGCCGGCTACAATGTCAATGTACATGTCCGACGTCTGGTGTCTGCTGCTTATGAGGTCAGTGTACATGTCCGACGTCTGGTGTTTGCCGGCTACAAGGTCAGTGTACATGTCCGACGTCTGGTGTCTGCCGGCTACAAGGTCAGTGTACATGTACAACATCTGGTGTCTGCCGGCTACAAGGTCAGTGTACATGTCCGACGTCTGGTGTCTGCCGGCTACAAGGTCAGTGTACATGTCCGACGTCTGGTGTCTGCCGGCTACAAGGTCAGTGTACATGTCCGACGTCTGGTGTCTGCCGCCTGCAAGGTCAGTGTACATGTCCGACGTCTGGTGTCTACCGGCTACAAGGTCAGTGTACGTGTCCGACGTCTGGTGTCTGCCGGCTACAAGGTCAGTGTACGTGTCCGACGTCTGGTGTCTGCCGGCTACAAGGTCAGTGTACATGTCCGACGTCTGGTGTCTGCCGGCTACAAGGTCAGTGTACATGTCCGACGTCTGGTGTCTGCCGGCTACAAGGTCAGTGTACATGTCCGACGTCTGGTGTCTGCCGGCTACAAGGTCAGTGTACATGTCCGACGTCTGGTGTCTGCCGGCTACAAGGTCAGTGTACATGTCCGACGTCTGGTGTCTGCCGGCTACAAGGTCAGTGTACATGTCCGACGTCTGGTGTCTGCCGGCTACAAGGTCAGTGTACATGTCCGACGTCTGGTGTCTGCCGGCTACAAGGTCAGTGTACATGTCCGACGTCTGGTGTCTGCCGGCTACAAGGTCAGTGTACATGTCCGACGTCTGGTGTCTGCCGGCTACAAGGTCAGTGTACATGTCCGACGTCTGGTGTCTGCCGGCTACAAGGTCAGTGTACATGTCCGACGTCTGGTGTCTGCCGGCTACAAGGTCAGTGTACATGTCCGACGTCTGGTTTCTGCCGGCTACAAGGTCAGTGTACATGTCCGACGTCTGGTGTCTGCCGGCTACAAGGTCAGCGTACATGTCCGACGTCTGGTGTCTGCCGGCTACGAGGTCAGCGTACATGTCCAACGTCTGGTGTCTGCCGGCTACGAGGTCAGTGTACATGTCCGACGTCTGGTGTCTGCCGGCTACAAGGTCAGTGTACATGTCCGACGTCTGGTGTCTGCCGGCTACAAGGTCAGTGTACATGTCCGACGTCTGGTGTCTGCCGGCTACAAGGTCAGTGTATATGTCCGACGTCTGGCGTATGCCGGCTACAATGTCAATGTACATGTCCGACGTCTGGTGTCTGCTGCTTATGAGGTCAGTGTACATGTTACAAAGCTACAATGTCGGTTGAACAGTGCCGCTACCAAACTTTAACTTACTAGATCATATGTGCAGTGTTCTATAGCTGTCACAACTGTTCAATGTTCAGGTCTGTGCACATTACATTTGATGTATACTGAATTGTAGGTTGGAGTTGTCAAGCAGACCGAGACGGCTGCTCTGAAAGCCGCGGGGGAGAACAAGTCGGCACCGTTCACACGACAGCTGACCGCACTCTACACAAAAGCCACACTCATAGGCGAAGGTCAGAAGTCTGACTGCCTGAGATAAAAGTGATTGAGTTCTGTATCTGTATTTAGTCGGTTTTAATATTTCAAAATAAATATTTTTGCCCCTCATGGCTCTGCCCGGAACCTTTCCATCATTAGTGGAGAGAGTCACAGACTTTCCTAGCAATACATTATTGGATTAACATTGTCACGTGTGGGGGGAATGTACATCGTGTTCACCTGTTAGACACAATTAGAGCCTTATAGTTTAATGGTGGTGAATCTTCCATATACGGTGTACTTGGATATATACATCTCTGGTTTGTATTGCAGGAATTCACTACATTATTTACCAGTATATCTACATACATTTAAACCCCTCAGATGTGGACCCTGTGTTCTCAAGTGATGGAGCGAGTAGCGCACCTCAAAGTTTGACCTCCGGCACATGCCTGATGACAATCTACGAACCGATCCCTGAGGAGTTCAGGGGCCGGCCACACAACTTAGCTATTGTTGTAGGTTTGTCTTCTCGATTTGAAGCGTGGTGTTATTCAGATTCGTGCAGTGAATATTGAATTATTTAAATGTAAAAAATATGAATTGCCAACTGGAAGTTGTGAAGAAAGGCAAAAGTGGAGTTTGATGTTTCAAATTTATACACTTTTTCAACGACCTACATGCTGACCCCCTAACCTCGTCCCTGCAGGCGGTCCATCCATCGACCGGCGACGTCACGTATGACAAGTTCACTGATGGACGGAGTCGGAGTGAGCTGGAGGCCAGAATCTCTCACATCGCGCCTGTGGAGCTTCTTCTGCCTCGGAGTCTGTCTGTGACTACGGAGAAAGTCCTCGGGCAGATCCTAGCCCTCAGGTGTCACCGCACAGATGAATTGATCAATTACCGATAAATTAGGAATTATAAGTATTGAAAACCTCTGTCAAAACAACAGAAGTTGCATTTTAGTAACTCTTTTGAATTCTCAAATTTTGCAGTCTGAAAATCATATATATTGTTTAATATTTAATGATAGGTGTCGGAATTAATTCTGTTGATTTCTCTGTTGATTACAGTTCCACAGCGGATGACCGTATACGAGTTGAGCGAGGGTCAGATGATGATTTCCAACACACACAGGCTGTGATACAATTGACAGAGTTCTTCAATGCACACCACGACTCAGGTAAGTAAACTGTATTGGTGTTCACAACAACAATACTTCCGTCATTGCACAAGTGCTAACAGATTTCCTGAATTGTGATCAACGTTTGTTTGTATTCTCATGAATATTAAGCGTTATTTTGTCTACTCCATTATTTTGATTTTTTATCTACTCCATTATTTTGATTTTGTCTACTCCATTATTTTGATAGCGTGCCAGTTGTCGGAGGTTCTCTCTCTACCTCAATCCGTCATTTGCTGTCTCTCCGGTCTTCTGAGTTACTTGAAGGCTTTTAACCTACAAAATATACTCAAGCTAACCAGGTTTGACTTCTCTGACATAAACTTATGTGCTACACTGTTAGAAACATAAAATTGCAAATTATTCAAAGAAGATTTCCTACAGCATGATTATGTATTGCAGCCAGTTTGAGAGATTTTCACTGGACTCTGGCTACATGCGACTTGGGGCCCGCACACTTCAGAACCTAGAGATCTTTCACAACGACACCGATGGGAAGGAGCGAGGCTCCCTCTTCTGGCTCGTAGACCACACCGCCACCAAGTTTGGTCGGAGAAAACTGCGGGCCTGGCTGGCGCGTCCTCTCCTGGATGTAGAGTGAGTTTGGTATTGGCGTGTGCTGTCTTTGCTGGGATGATGATCTGTTGGTTTTCCATGTTATTGTTGACAAATCAGCAACACATCAGTAATATCTTTTTGGATTCTCTGCACTGATTCTTGTGCATGACAATAATGTCACATGTTTTATCCTGGGATTTCCAGTGATGGCTATGATTAATATTGTTCTCTCAGGAAGCCTTTTGTGTTATGCCTGTGTCCTGATTGTGTTTAAACTTGTTACTATTTTGTGAATGGTAAGACTTGTGTTTTGGTTGCAGTGAGATCACAAGCCGTCTGGATGCTGTCCAGTACATCTGCCAGCAGGACTGTCCCCATCTCCCCAGGATGAAATCCCTGCTCCAGAGACTCCCAGACTTAGAGAAAGGTCTCGCAACCATATTCCATAAAAAGGTAATGTTTAGCTTTTTTAGGTTACCGGACCTATGGTCCGATAACCTATTGGCATGGCGTTGCGTCCGTCGTCCGTCGTCCGTCGTCGTCCGTCGGCGTCCGTCGTCGTCCGTCGTCGTCGTCGTCCACATTTTTATCTTTTTAGGTTACCGGACCTATGGTCCGATAACCTATTGGCATGGCGTTGCGTCCGTCGTCCGTCCGTCCGTCCGTCCGTCCGTCCGTCGTCCGTTCACATTTTTATCTTTAAAGTATATGATCGAATCTTTATGAAGTTTTGCACAAAAATACCTAAAAATATTTCAAGGAAAGGTTTTTTTTTGTTTTTCGATTTTCGCATTTTTTTCAAAATGGCGGCCGTTTTCGACGAAAAATGCCTGATTTTGGACTTTGGCGGCCATTTTCTCAAAAACTGTTCAGTAACTTTTTTTCTTTTTGATACACAACACTCCTCATATGTACTCCTGTGATGTGTATAAGTTTCGTTGCGCTTGAATCGCTCGAAGTGGGCCATTTTGGGCCAAACTTGGCCCAAATGGGACTTTCCCATGTTAAATTTTCCTATGCTTTATAATGGGACACATTATGCCTTATATCTCACTTAATATTGAGATTAGAGACTAGGAATCAATTGTGGACATATAGGAAATGATATATGCTGAATATTCTCGTGACCTTGAGTTTGACCTTTGACCTCATTTTCAAGGTCACAGGACAAAATGGCTAATATCTCACTTCTTATCGACTTTACAGCTTAGGAATCAATCATGAACATATAGGAAATGATATATGCAGATTATTGTCATGACCTTGAATTTGACCTTCGACCTCATTTTCAAGGTCACGGGACAAAATGGCTAATATCTCACTTATTATCGATTTTACAGCTTAGTGATCAATTGTGGACATGTAGGAAATAATATATGCTGAATATTCACGTGACCTTGAATTTGACCTTTGACCTCATTTTCAAGGTCACGGGACAAAATGGCTAATATCTCGCTTATTATCGACTTTACAGCTTAGGAATCAAATATGGACATACAGGAAAGGATATACGCTGAATATTCTGATGACCTCAAATTTGACCTTTGACCTTATTTTCAAGGTCATAGCACAAAATTGCTAATATCTCGCTTATTATCGACTTTACGGCTTAGGAGTCAATTGTGAACATATAGGAAATGATATATGCTGAATATTCTCGTGACCTTGAATTTGACCTTTGACCTCATTTCCAAGGTCACAGGACAAAATTGCTAATATCTCGCTTATTATCGACTTTACGGCTTAGGAATCAATTGTGAACATATAGGAAATGATATATGCTGAATATTCTCGTGACCTTGAATTTGACCTTTGACCTCATTTTCAAGGTCACAGGACAAAATGGCCAATATCTTGCTTATTAGCGACTTTGCAGCTTAGGAATCAATTGTGAACATATAGGAAATGATATATGCTGAATATTCTAGTGACCTTGAATTTGACCCTTGACCTAAATTTCAAGGTTAGTCATTTTATTTTCAAGGTCAGAATACAAAATGGTTTATATCTCGCTTATTATCAAATTTACAGCTTAGGGGTCCATAGTGAACATATAGGAAATGATGTATGCTGAATATTTTGGTGATCTAGAATTTGACCTTTGATCTCATTTTCAAGGTCAGAGAACAAAATGGCTAATATGTCGCTTATTATCATCTTTACATCTGCCCCTGATGACGCCAGTGTGTCTTTGGATAAACTATTTGGTCGGGCTTTGTTTCTATTGCAAAATGTTGTATTTTACCTTTCTTATTGTCATCATCAAAATTTGATTGTGTTGGTGGTAATAGATTGATACTTACATTTGTACCACTGAGTCGGTGTCACTGCTGGCGGACGTTAAATCTGTCCCCGAGGATACCATCAACTCAGTAGCCTTCGGGCTTGTGATTGGGTACTTTTGTACTTGTCACGTATCTATTCCATGGGGTTAGATTCGGATTTCTAAATTATTAGGTTACCGGACCTTTGGTCCGATAACCTATTGGCATGGCGTTGCGTCCGTCGTCCGTCCGTCCGTCCGTCCGTCCGTCCGTCCGTCCGTCCGGCGTTAACATTTTTATCTTTAAAGTTAACGATCGAATCTTTCTGAAATTTTGCACAAAAATGCCTAAAAATATTTTGAGAAGGAGGTATTTTTTTGTTTTTTGATTTTCGCACTTTTTTCAAAATGGCGGCCGTTTTTGTCGAAAAACGCTCAATTTTGGACTTTGACGGCCATTTTCTCAAAAACTGTCTGATCAGTTTTGAGTTTTTGGTTTCAAAAGATTCCCCTCATATACCTCTGTGATATGTATAAGTTTGGTTGCCCTAAATCTGCCGGTTTCCGTGTGGCGGCCATTTTGAATTTTTGGCGGGTCGGCGTAAAAAAATTTTTTCGCCCCAAATCGCATTACTATCCATTTTGGGCCATTTCTAGGGCAAAAAAAATTTTTCACCCTTTGAAAAAAAATTTGGACTTAGAAAATTTTCGGCACTTTTTCCCTTCATAATGGGAGCTGTCCGGACTGTACTCATAGAACGCTTGAAGATAGAGCTTAGAAATTGGCACTTTCAAATGGGAAGTCATATATGGCGACTTGTGTGGTGACCTTGAATTTGACCTTGGATGACCTTGAAAGGTCAAAACAGCCATTTTTGGGTCGAAAAACGCTCAAATTTGCACCTGGTCTGTATTTTCTCAAAAACTGTCTGATCAGTTTTGAGATTTTTGCTTAAAAAGATTCCTCTTATATACCTCTGTGACGTGTATAAGTTTTGTTGCCCTTGAATCGCCGATCTCAGTGTGGCGGCCATTTTGAATTTTTGACGAGTCGGCGAAAAAAAATTTCTTCGCCCCAAATCGCATTACTATCCATTTTGGGCCATTTCTAGGCAAAAAAAAATTTCACCCTTTGAAAAAACTTTTGGACTTAGAAAATTTTCGGCACTTTTTTCCTTCATAATGGGAGCTGCCAGGACTGTACTCATAGTACGCTTGAAGATAGAGCTTAGATATTGGCACTTTCAAATGAGAAGTCATATATGGTGATTTGTGTGGTGACTTTGAATTTGACCTTTGATGACCTTGAAAGGTCAAAACAGCCATTTTTGGGTGAAAAAATGCCCAAATTTGCCTCTACAGATGAAATGCATGTAGATAGAGCTTCAGTATGCATTATGAACATATAGGAAGTCATATATGAAACAACTGATGATGACCTTGATTTTGACCTTAGATGACCTTGAGTGCTAAATGTCTGACTTGAAATCTTGAAAGTGGCCTCTGAAGCATAAACTTTTGCACATACAGGTTAGGATTGTGTATAAGCCTGTGAAAGAGGTGACCTTCAAGGTGACCTTGAACTTGACCTTAAAAACCTTGAAGGGCGAATCTCAAAATCTGAAATTGGCCTCTACACACGAAATACTTGTTGATAAAACTTTTTTTTTTGCCGACTCGGCACTTCCTGTTTGGCCGTATCTCGGAAACGGTGAGTCGTAGAGCGAAACGGAGCTCAATTCCGGCCTTCTGTATTATGAACATACGAAGTCATATGCAGCATACCTGATGGTGACATTGAGATTCACAAAGATGACCTTGACTGGTAAATCTCAAAATCATATGTCACCTACAATGCTTGAAACTAAAATTGTCTGGTAACCTATCTTAGCCCTTGGGCTAATTTTTTCATAGGTTGTTGGGCAGTTGTATACTAATTCCATCTGGTGTACAGTAGAAACAACTACATTTAACACATTGTCTGCCCCTGAAAACGCCAGTGTGTCTTTGGATAAACTATTTGGTCGGGCTTTGTTTGTTTCTATTGCAAAATGTAGTATTTTACGTTTCTTATTGGCATCATCAAAATCTGATTGTATTGGTGGTAATAGATTGATACTTACATTTACAGCATAGGAATCAATTGCGAATATAGAGGAATGATATATACTGAATATTTTAATAACCTTGAACTTGAACTTTGACCTCATTTTCAAGGTCACATCACAGAATGGCTAATGTCTCACTTATTATCGACTTTACAGCTTAGGAATTTATTGTGGACATACTAGAAGTGATATATTTGTTGAAAATTTCATGACCTTGAATTTATCAGTGACTTTATTTTCAAGGTCACTGGACAAAAAAAGGCTAATATCTAAAATGTATATTGTCCGGTAACCTTTCTTAGCCCTTGGGCTAATTTTTGTTTACAGGCGAATATTTCTGAAATTTTGCACAAAAATACTTAAAAATAATTCAAGAAGGAGGTATTTTTTAGTTTTTTGATTTTCGCATTTTTTTCAAAATGGCAGCCGTTTTCGACGAAAAATGCCTGATTTTGGACTTTGGCGGCCATTTTCTCAAAATCTGTTCAGTAACTTTTTTTCTTTTTGATAAATAACACTCCTCATATGTACTCCTATGATGTCTATAAATTTCGTTGCGCTTGAATCGCTCGAAGTGGGCCATTTTGGCCCAAACTCGGCTCAAATGGGACTTTCCCATGTTAAATTCTCCTATGCTTTATAATGGGACACATTATGCCTAATATCTCACTTGAGATTAGAGACTAGGAGTCAATTGTGGACCTATAGGAAATGATATATGCTGAATATTCTCGTGACCTTGAATTTGACCTCTGACCTCACTTTCAAGGTCAAAGCACAAAATGGCTTATATCTCGCTTATTATCGACTCTACAGCTTAGGAATCAATTGTGGACATATAGGAAATGATATATTCTGAATATTCTCGTGACCTTGAATTTGACCTCTGACCTCAGTTTCAAGGTAAAAGCACAAAATGGCTTATATCTCGCTTATTATCGACTCTACAGCTTAGGAATCAATTGTGGACATATAGGAAATGATATATGCTGAATATTCTCGTGACCTTGAATTTGACCTCTGACCTCATTTCTAAGGTCCAAGGACAAACTGGCTCATATCTTGCTCCTCTATTGACTGTATGGCTTGGGAATCAATTGTGGACATGATATACATGATATAGAAAATGATATACACTGAAAATTTTGATGACCTTGAATTTGACCTGTGCCCCTTCATTTTCAAGGCTACAGCATAAAATTGCTAATCTCTCTCTGATTATTGAACTTACAGCTTAGCAATCAACTGTGGACATGATATATGCTTAATGTTATATATGCTGAATATTCTCTTGACCTTGAATTCAACCAGTGACCTGGCTAATACCTAAAATATTAAACATTGTCCGGTAACCTATCTTTGGCCCTTGGCCTAATTTTTTTGTATTTTGTGATTATTTTTTACCATGAATACCATAAATTTAATAGTTTCCAATCCTGTTGCAACTTCAACTCTTTTGGTAAATCCACTTGTTAGGCAAAACATAATTATGAAGACAAATGTTTCCTCTGACTTCGTGCCCATATTCCGTTATGCTGCTACACTACAAATTTCAAACTGCTTGTTTTTAGTGCTCAACAGGAGAGTTTTTGAGCGTCTGTCGATCTCTGGAGAGTGTATATACACTCACACACTCACAAACAGGAACTCTAGATGACAGACTCCTCAACACCACCTTCAGTGAACTGCCAGAGTTACTAGAGGGAGTCGGACAGTGGGTGTCGGCCATCAACGAAAAGGCTGCAAAGTTAGTCTCTGAAATCTCATTATTGCCTGATTTGATCAGAAGTATATAGGACTTAGCAGCTGTATTGGTGATCATTGCTGAATGAGCTAACTGTGATGAGTTTACTCTGTACACAGAGACGGAGACAAAGCTCAGCTGTTTACGGATGAATCTAGATTCCCCGCCGTGCTGCAAGTAAAACAGGAAATAGCCTCAATTCTACAGGAGTTGTCAGATCACCGCAAAGAGATCCGCCTGAAATTAAGGATGCCTGTTTTTGAGTTTGCCACCGTATCGGGCACAGAAGTAAGATTCAACATATCATATTGTTAAATTAAGGATGCCTGTTTTTGAGTTTGCCACCGTATCGGGCACAGAAGTAAGATTCAACATATCATATTGTTAAATTAAGGATGCCTGTTTTTGAGTTTGCCACCGTATCGGGCACAGAAGTAAGATTCAACATATCATATTGTTAAATTAAGGATGCCTGTTTTTGAGTTTGCCACTGTATCGGGCACAGAAGTAAGATTCAACATATCATATTGTTAAATTAAGGATGCCTGTTTTTGAGTTTGCCACCGTATCGGGCACAGAAGTAAGATTCAACATATCATATTGTTAAATTAAGGATGCCTGTTTTTGAGTTTGCCACCGTATCGGGCACAGAAGTAAGATTCAACATATCATATTGTTAAATTAAGGATGCCTGTTTTTGAGTTTGCCACCGTATCGGGCACAGAAGTAAGATTCAACATATCATATTGTTAAATTAAGGATGCCTGTTTTTGAGTTTGCCACCGTATCGGGCACAGAAGTAAGATTCAACATATCATATTGTTAAATTAAGGATGCCTGTTTTTGAGTTTGCCACCGTATCGGGCACAGAACTAAGATTCAACATATCATATTGTTAAATTAAGGATGCCTGTTTTTGAGTTTGCCACCGTATCGGGCACAGAAGTAAGATTCAACATATCATATTGTTAAATTAAGGATGCCTGTTTTTGAGTTTGCCACCGTATCGGGCACAGAAGTAAGATTCAACATATCATATTGTTAAATTAAGGATGCCTGTTTTTGAGTTTGCCACCGTATCGGGCACAGAACTAAGATTCAACATATCATATTGTTAAATTGAGGATGCCTGTTTTTGAGTTTGCCACCGTATCGGGCACAGAACTAAGATTCAACATATCATATTGTTAAATTAAGGATGCCTGTTTTTGAGTTTGCCACCGTATCGGGCACAGAAGTAAGATTCAACATATCATATTGTTAAATTAAGGATGCCTGTTTTTGAGTTTGCCACCGTATCGGGCACAGAACTAAGATTCAACATATCATATTGTTAAATTAAGGATGCCTGTTTTTGAGTTTGCCACCGTATCGGGCACAGAAGTAAGATTCAACATATCATATTGTTAAATTAAGGATGCCTGTTTTTGAGTTTGCCACCGTATCGGGCACAGAAGTAAGATTCAACATATCATATTGTTAAATTAAGGATGCCTGTTTTTGAGTTTGCCACCGTATCGGGCACAGAAGTAAGATTCAACATATCATATTGTTAAATTAAGGATGCCTGTTTTTGAGTTTGCCACCGTATCGGGCACAGAAGTAAGATTCAACATATCATATTGTTAAATTAAGGATGCCTGTTTTTGAGTTTGCCACCGTATCGGGCACAGAACTAAGATTCAACATATCATATTGTTAAATTAAGGATGCCTGTTTTTGAGTTTGCCACCGTATCGGGCACAGAAGTAAGATTCAACATATCATATTGTTAAATTAAGGATGCCTGTTTTTGAGTTTGCCACCGTATCGGGCACAGAACTAAGATTCAACATATCATATTGTTAAATTAAGGATGCCTGTTTTTGAGTTTGCCACCGTATCGGGCACAGAAGTAAGATTCAACATATCATATTGTTAAATTAAGGATGCCTGTTTTTGAGTTTGCCACCGTATCGGGCACAGAAGTAAGATTCAACATATCATATTGTTAAATTAAGGATGCCTGTTTTTGAGTTTGCCACCGTATCGGGCACAGAAGTAAGATTCAACATATCATATTGTTAAATTAAGGATGCCTGTTTTTGAGTTTGCCACCGTATCGGGCACAGAAGTAAGATTCAACATATCATATTGTTAAATTAAGGATGCCTGTTTTTGAGTTTGCCACCGTATCGGGCACAGAACTAAGATTCAACATATCATATTGTTAAATTAAGGATGCCTGTTTTTGAGTTTGCCACCGTATCGGGCACAGAAGTAAGATTCAACATATCATATTGTTAAATTAAGGATGCCTGTTTTTGAGTTTGCCACCGTATCGGGCACAGAACTAAGATTCAACATATCATATTGTTAAATTAAGGATGCCTGTTTTTGAGTTTGCCACCGTATCGGGCACAGAAGTAAGATTCAACATATCATATTGTTAAATTAAGGATGCCTGTTTTTGAGTTTGCCACCGTATCGGGCACAGAAGTAAGATTCAACATATCATATTGTTAAATTAAGGATGCCTGTTTTTGAGTTTGCCACCGTATCGGGCACAGAAGTAAGATTCAACATATCATATTGTTAAATTAAGGATGCCTGTTTTTGAGTTTGCCACCGTATCGGGCACAGAAGTAAGATTCAACATATCATATTGTTAAATTAAGGATGCCTGTTTTTGAGTTTGCCACCGTATCGGGCACAGAAGTAAGATTCAACATATCATATTGTTAAATTAAGGATGCCTGTTTTTGAGTTTGCCACCGTATCGGGCACAGAAGTAAGATTCAACATATCATATTGTTACAAGATATCCTCTTCTTACTCTCTTAGTTTGCACTCCCAATTTATATCTTTGCGATATGCACAATAAAAAGAAAATAAGGAGGAAGAAATGAGCCTGAAGTTGCAAAAATGAGAGAGATAAAATTGAATTCCTTCTTGCCACCCCTCCAGTTTCTCATTGAAGTAAAGAATTCCAACCTGCATGTCGTGCCGGCAGACTGGGAGAAAATTAGCAGGTTTGTATAATGGATCTTGCATCACACGTCCTTGTAATTGAGACAAAACCCAGACAAGTTGTTAATACGGACCCAGTGAAAGCAGCCAGGCACCTATCACATTTTATATTTCACCGTGTCAGTACGAAGGCTGTATCCAGGTTCCACTCTCCGTTTGTTGTGTCGGCCACCAAACATCTCGCACAACTCCGAGAGAGGCTACAGATAACCGCGGACCAAGCATGGAAAACTTTCCTCAGGTCAGCAGTAGTTTTGTTGTATGTCAGTTGTAAATGTTGTGGAAACTTGAGTGAGATCAAAATACTCTAACAGAGCTTACATTATTGAAAGTGTACATGTATAACCAATAGATGACTTTAATGGATTTGAAGGAAAATATATTGACTTTGCAGTGCGTTTGAGGACAGTTATGCACGGTACAAGAAAGCCGTCGGTCACCTCGCCACACTGGACTGTTTGTTCTCTCTGGCTCAACTTGCGAGACAAGACGGCTTTGTCAGGTAACATCAGATCACGTGCACCAGGTATCATGATGAGTTGTGTACTCTGTTTCTCAGTAACAATATATATTATGCGCAATTCCCTTCATGTGATATCATGCCCCTAGAGAATGACTTTCTGTTCCCCAGACCGACGTTTGATACCCACGAGCGATGTTTACGGATCATTGGAGGCAGACACCCGGTCGTGAGTGCTCTGCTCGGGGAGCGACAGCAGTTTGTACCGAACAATACCGAGCTCTGTGTCAGTACAGTGTAATCATGAACAATTGATGTCAAAAAGATTATACAAATTTCTATACCCAGAAAATATCCATATACCCGTTTTGCGTCGCACATTTTATCCTCACCACTTGTTCTTGTAGTCGTCTGGCCAGCGTTGTATGGTGATCACAGGCCCCAACATGGGCGGCAAGAGCTCTTACATCAAGCAGGTCGCAGTGCTGGTGATCCTTGCCCAGATCGGCAGCTTCGTCCCCGCGAGGTCCGCTACACTCAGCATCACTGATGCCATCTACACCAGGTCAGCTGTGCCAGGCCATGCCAGGCCTCGCAACATTTGTTCTGTGTTGACTGTATAATCCAAATGAGGACACTTCCAATCATTAGCTTTGTCAGCAGTGTGATATTCAACTGTTGATTCATCTTAATTTGTCAATTATCAGTGTAAATGTGAGGAAAACACCTAATCTGAATTTAGAAAAAAGCCAATACCAAAAGGATTGTCGAAAGTTCGCTGTTAAATTAGTGACCTTACAACAGAGAATTCTAAACAATTATGCGCGACTGCCAGATATCAGACGTTTCACTGACAGGATGGGGGCGGCGGATGAGTTGTTCCGCGGCCGCAGCACGTTTATGGTTGAGTTACAAGAAGCTTCAGACATCATGGCTGCCGCGACGGAGCGCTCGCTGGTGATCCTGGATGAGCTGGGGCGTGGCACCAGCACCCACGACGGTGTGGCCATTGCCATGGCAACCCTACAATACTTTGTGGACACAGTAAGCTCCACATTGTTTCGCTCTCTGTCTCAATCTGCACCCGAATGATCAGACTTAGATGTTTGGGCTGTGAGTGCCAGTTCATTCAGACATAATATGAATTCCAGATCCGGTGTGTGACGCTATTCGTGACTCACTACCCCCCGCTGACTGAGATGGCTGAGTCGTACGGCACCAGTGTCGGCAACCATCACATGGCCTTCATGGTACACGATCAGGACGATATCACAGGTACGTAAGATACACCATGTCTGAATTAAGGCATTTCGGCAGAAATGCCTTTATGGTTTTAGCAGAATATTTTTTTAGCCGTTTTGGTTTACGGACGATAACTTTAGATTGCCTTGATGGATCCTTATCGAATTTTCACCACTAGTCAGAAATGATATGTGGAAGAACTCTATTCTTTTTGAGCCAACTCCGAGGTCCATGAGGTCCGTGAGGATGAAATCAAGGTTTTTGGTTTCCGGACGATAACTCGAAAAATATTCAGGCAATAGATGCAGAACTCTGCATGGAGGTTCATATACCACCAGGGAAGAACCCTATTGATTTTGGGATCAATCCGTCAAATGACCTTTGACCTAGAGGTCAAAATATTTTTTTGCTGATTCATCCTTGAGGCATCCTGCATATCTCAGAAACGGTGCATCGTAGAGCGAAACGAACGTTATTTTCAGACTCGTCGCCCTAGACGAAGATGTCTATGAGGTATTTGCTTTTTTGATTCGACTCCGAGGTCCGTGAGGTCCGTGAGGATGAAATCAAGGCCGATTATGAGACTTGGTTTCCGGACGATAACTCGAAAAATATTCAGGCAATAGTTGCACATGTTGCAGAACTTTGCATGGAGGTTTATATACCACCAGGGAAGACCTTTGACCTAGAGGTCAAAATAAATTTTTGCTGACTCATCCTTGAGGCTTCCTGCATATCTCGGAAACGGTACGTCGTAGAGCGAAACGGACGTTATTTTCGGACTTGTCGCCCTAGACAAACATGTCTAAAGGGTATTATGGATGAAATTTGACCTTGACCCGAAATTTTTTTGCCAAGTCGGCATTTTTCTTTTTCGTCAATATCTCGGAAACGGCAAGCCGTAGAGCGAAACGGACGTTATTTTTGGACTTGTCGCCCTAGACAAACATGTCTAAAGGGTATTATGGATGAAATTTGACCTTGACCCGAAATTTTTTTTGCCGAGTCGGCATTTTTCGTTTTCGTCGTTATCTCAGAAACGGTGCGTCGTAGAGTGAAACGGACATTATTTTCGGACTCGCCGCCCTAGACGAAGATGTTTTAAAGGTATTATGGATGAACTTTGACCTTGACCCGAAATTTTTTTGCTGAGTAAGCATTTTTCGTTTTCGTCGATATCTCGGAAACGCTGCGTTGTAGAGCGAAACGGACGTTATTTTCGGACTCGTCACTCTAGACAAACATGTCTTAAAGGTTTTATGGATGAACTTTGACCTTGACCCGAAATTTTTTTGCCGAGTCGGCATTTTTCTTTTTCGTCGATATCTCGAAAACGGTGCGTCGTAGAGCGAAACGGACATTATTTTCGGACTCGTCGCCCTAGACAAACAGGTCTAAGGTGTTTTATTGATGAACTTTAACCTTGACCCGAAATTTTTTTGCCGAGTCGGCATTTTTCGTTTTCGTCGATATCTCGGAAACGGTGAGTCGTAGAGCTAAACGGACGTTATTTTCGGACTCGTCACCCTAGACAAACATGTCTTAAAGGTATTATGGATGAACTTTGACCTTGACCCAAAATTTTTTTGCCGAGTCAGCATTTTTCGTTTTCGTCGATATCTCGGAAACGGTGCGTCGTAGAGCAAAATGGACGTTATTTTTCGTCGATATCTCGGAAACGGTGCGTCGAAGAGCGAAACGGACGTTATTTTCAGACTCGTCGCCCTAGACAAACAGGTCTAAGGGGTTTTATGGATGAACTTTGACCTTGACCCGAAATTTTGTTGCCGAGTCGGCATTTTTCGTTTTCGTCGATATCTCGGAAACGGAGCGTCGTAGAGCGAAAAGGACGTTATTTTCGGACTCGTCGCCCTAGACAAACATGTCTTAAAGGTATTATGGATGAACTTTGACCTTGACCCAGAGTTTTTGCCGAGTTTTTTCATTTTCGTCAATATCTAGCAAACGGTGTGTTATAGAGCCCGTGGCAAACATGTTTTAAATATTACGAATTAGTCCTAACACCGAAATGCCTCCAAGGCATCTTTAGGCCTTGACGTCTAGTTAACAACCGTCACACGGCCTTCATGGTACACGATCAGGACGATATTACAGGTACGTAAGATACACCAAGTCTGAAGTAACAACCATCACACAGCCTTCATGGTGCACGATCAGGACGATATCACAGGTATGTAAGATACACCATGTCTGAAGTAACAACCATCACAAGGCCTTCATGGTACACAATCAGGACGATATCACAGGTACGTAAGATACACCGTGTCTGAAGTAACAACCATCACACGGCCTTCATGGTACACAATCAGGGCGATATCACAGGTACGTAAGATACACCATGTCTGAGGTAACAACCATCACACGGCCTTCATGGTACACGATCAGGACGATATCACAGGTACGTAAGATACACCATGTCTGAAGTAACAGCCATCACACGGCCTTCATGGTACACGATCAGGACGATATCACAGGTACGTAAGATACACCATGTCTGAAGTAACAACCATCACACGGCCTTCATGGTACACGATCAGGACGATATCACAGGTACGTAAGATGCACCATGTCTGAAGTAACAACCATCACACGGCCTTCATGGTACACGATCAGGACGATATCACAGGTACGTAAGATACACCGTGTCTGAAGTAACAACCATCACACGGCCTTCATGGTACACGATCAGGACGATATCACAGGCACGTAAGATACACCATGTCTGAAGTAACAACCATCACACGGCCTTCATGGTACACGATCAGGACGATATCACAGGTACGTAAGATACACCATGTCTGAAGTAACAACCATCACACGGTCTTCATGGTACACGATCGGGACGATATCACAGGTACGTAAGATACACCATGTCTGAAGTAACAACCATCACACGGCCTTCATGGTACACGATCAGGACGATATCACAGGTACGTAAGATACACCATGTCTGAAGTAACAACCATCACACGGCCTTCATGGTACACGATCAGGACGATATCACAGGTACGTAAGATACACCGTGTCTGAAGTAACAACCATCACACGGCCTTGATGGTACACGATCAGGACGATATCACAGGTACGTAAGATACACCGTGTCTGAAGTAACAACCATCACACGGCCTTCATGGTACACGATCAGGACGATATCACAGGTACGTAAGATACACCATGTCTGAGGTAACAACCATCACACGACCCTCATGGTACACGATCAGGACGATATCACAGGTACGTAAGATATACCAAGTCTGAAGTAACAACCGACACACGGCCTTCATGGTACACAATCAGGACGATATCACAGGTACGTAAGATACACCATGTCTGAAGTAACAACCATCACACGGCCTTCATGGTACACGATCAGGACGATATCACAGGTACGTAAGATACACCATGTCTGAAGTAACAACCATCACTCGGCCTTCATGGTACACGATCAGGACGATATCACAGGTACGTAAGATACACCATGTCTGAAGTAACAACCATCACACGGCCTTCATGGTACACAATCAGGACGATATCACAGGTACGTAAGATACACCATGTCTGAAGTAACAACCATCACACGGCCTTCATGGTACACGATCAGGACGATATCACAGGTACGTAAGATACACCATGTCTGAAGTAACAACCATCACACGGCCTTCATGGTACACGATCAGGACGATATCACAGGTACGTAAGATACACCATGTCTGAAGTAACAACCATCACACGGCCTTCATGGTACACGATCAGGACGATATCACAGGCACGTAAGATACACCATGTCTGAAGTAACAACCATCACACGGCCTTCATGGTACACGATCAGGACGATATCACAGGCACGTAAGATACACCATGTCTGAAGTAACAACCATCACACGGCCTTCATGGTACACGATCAGGACGATATCACAGGTACGTAAGATACACCATGTCTGAAGTAACAACCATCACACGGCCTTCATGGTACACGATCAGGACGATATCACAGGTACGTAAGATACACCGTGTCTGAAGTAACAACCATCACACGGCCTTCATGGTACACGATCAGGACGATATCACAGGTACGTAAGATACACCGTGTCTGAAGTAACAACCATCACTCGGCCTTCATGGTACACGATCAGGACGATATCACAGGTACGTAAGATACACCATGTCTGAAGTAACAACCATCACACGGCCTTCATGGTACACGATCAGGACGATATCACAGGTACGTAAGATACACCATGTCTGAAGTAACAACCATCACACGGCCTTCATGGTACACGATCAGGACGATATCACAGGTACGTAAGATACACCATGTCTAAAGTAACAACCATCACACGGCCTTCATGGTACACGATCAGGACGATATCACAGGTACGTAAGATACACCGTGTCTGAAGTAACAACCATCACACGGCCTTCATGGTACACGATCAGGACGATATCACAGGTACGTAAGATACACCATGTCTGAAGTAACAACCATCACACGGCCTTCATGGTACACAATCAGGACGATATCACAGGTACGTAAGATACACCATGTCTGAAGTAACAACCATCACACGGCCTTCATGGTACACGATCAGGACGATATCACAGGTACGTAAGATGCACCATGTCTGAAGTAACAACCATCACACGGCCTTCATGGTACACGATCAGGACGATATCACAGGTACGTAAGATACACCATGTCTGAAGTAACAACCATCACACGGCCTTCATGGTACACGATCAGGACGATATCACAGGTACGTAAGATACACCATGTCTGAAGTAACAACCATCACACGGCCTTCATGGTACACGATCAGGACGATATCACAGGTACGTAAGATACACCATGTCTGAAGTAACGACCATCACACGGCCTTCATGGTACACGATCAGGACGATATCACAGGTACGTAAGATACACCATGTCTGAAGTAACAACCATCACACGGCCTTCATGGTACACGATCAGGACGATATCACAGGTACGTAAGATACACCATGTCTGAAGTAACAACCATCACACGGCCTTCATGGTACACGATCAGGACGATATCACAGGCACGTAAGATACACCATGTCTGAAGTAACAACCATCACACGGCCTTCATGGTACACGATCAGGACGATATCACAGGTACGTAAGATACACCGTGTCTGAAGTAACAACCATCACACGGCCTTCATGGTACACGATCAGGACGATATCACAGGTAAGTAAGATACACCATGTCTGAAGTAACAACCATCACACGGCCTTCATGGTACACGATCAGGACGATATCACAGGCACGTAAGATACACCATGTCTGAAGTAACAACCATCACACGGCCTTCATGGTACACGATCAGGACGATATCACAGGTACGTAAGATACACCAAGTCTGAAGTAACAACCATCACACGGCCTTCATGGTACACGATCAGGACGATATCACAGGTACGTAAGATAGACCATGTCTGAAGTAACAACCATCACACGGCTTTCATGGTACACGATCAGGACGATATCACAGGTACGTAAGATACACCATGTCTGAAGTAACAACCATCACACGGCCTTCATGGTACACGATCAGGACGATATCACAGGTACGTAAGATACACCATGTCTGAAGTAACAACCATCACACGGCCTTCATGGTACACGATCAGGACGATATCACAGGTACGTAAGATACACCGTGTCTGAAGTAACAACCATCACACGGGCTTCATGGTACACGATCAGGACGATATCACAGGTACGTAAGATACACCATGTCTGAAGTAACAACCATCACACGGCCTTCATGGTACACGATCAGGACGATATCACAGGCACGTAAGATACACCGTGTCTGAAGTAACAACCATCACACGGGCTTCATGGTACACGATCAGGACGATATCACAGGTACGTAAGATACACCGTGTCTGAAGTAACAACCATCACACGGGCTTCATGGTACACGATCAGGACGATATCACAGGTACGTAAGATACACCATGTCTGAAGTAACAACCATCACACGGCCTTCATGGTACACGATCAGGACGATATCACAGGTACGTAAGATACACCATGTCTGAAGTAACAACCATCACACGGCCTTCATGGTACACGATCAGGACGATATCACAGGTACGTAAGATACACCATGTCTGAAGTAACAACCATCACACGGCCTTCATGGTACACGATCAGGACGATATCACAGGTACGTAAGATACACCGTGTCTGAAGTAACAACCATCACACGGCCTTCATGGTACACGATCAGGACGATATCACAGGTACGTAAGATACACCATGTCTGAAGTAACAACCATCACACGGCCTTCGTGGTACACGATCAGGACGATATCACAGGTACGTAAAATACCCAAGTCTGAAGTAACAACCATCACACGGCCTTCATGGTACACGATCAGGACGATATCACAGGTACGTAAGATACACCAAGTCTGAAGTAACAACCATCACACGGCCTTCATGGTACACGATCAGGACGATATCACAGGTACGTAAGATACACCGTGTCTGAAGTAACAACCATCACTCGGCCTTCATGGTACACGATCAGGACGATATCACAGGTACGTAAGATACACCGTGTCTGAAGTAACAACCATCACACGGCCTTCATGGTACACAATCAGGACGATATCACAGGTACGTAAGATACACCATGTCTGAAGTAACAACCATCACACGGCCTTCATGGTACACGATCAGGACGATATCACAGGTACGTAAGATACACCATGTTTGATGTAGCAACCATCACACGGCCTTCATGGTACACGATCAGGACGATATCACAGGTACGTAAGATACACCATGTCTGAAGTAACAACCATCACACGGCCTTCATGGTACACGATCAGGACGATATCACAGGTACGTAAGATACACCGTGTCTGAAGTAACAACCATCACACGGCCTTCATGGTACACGATCAGGACGATATCACAGGTACGTAAGATACACCATGTCTGAAGTAACAACCATCACACGGCCTTCATGGTACACGATCAGGACGATATCACAGGTACGTAAGATACACCATGTCTGAAGTAACAACCATCACACGGCCTTCATGGTACACGATCAGGACGATATCACAGGTACGTAAGATACACCATGTCTGAAGTAACAACCATCACACGGCCTTCATGGTACACGATCAGGACGATATCACAGGTACGTAAGATACACCATGTCTGAAGTAACAACCATCACACGGCCTTCATGGTACACGATCAGGACGATATCACAGGTACGTAAGATGCACCATGTCTGAAGTAACAACCATCACACGGCCTTCATGGTACACGATCAGGACGATATCACAGGTACGTAAGATACACCGTGTCTGAAGTAACAACCATCACACGGCCTTCATGGTACACGATCAGGACGATATCACAGGTACGTAAGATACACCATGTCTGAAGTAACAACCATCACACGGCCTTCATGGTACACGATCAGGACGATATCACAGGTACGTAAGATACACCATGTCTGAAGTAACAACCATCACACGGTCTTCATGGTACACGATCAGGACGATATCACAGGACGATATCACAGGTAAGTAAGATACACCATGTTTGAAGTAACAACCATCACACGGCCTTCATGGTACACGATCAGGACGATATCACAGGTACGTAAGATACACCGTGTCTGGAGTAACAACCATCACACGGCCTTCATGGTACACGATCAGTACGATATCACAGGTACGTAAGATACACCATGTCTGAAGTAACAACCATCACACGGTCTTCATGGTACACGATCAGTACGATATCACAGGTACGTAAGATACACCATGTCTGAAGTAACAACCATCACACGGCCTTCATGGTACATGATCAGGACGATATCACAGGGACGTAAGATACACCATGTCTGAAGTAACAACCATCACACGGTCTTCATGGTACACGATCAGGACGATATCACAGGTACGTAAGATACACCATGTCTGAAGTAACAACCAACACACGGCCTTCATGGTACACGATCAGGACGATATCACAGGTACGTAAGATACACCATGTCTGAAGTAACAACCATCACACGGCCTTCATGGTACACGATCAGGACGATATCACAGGTACGTAAGATACACACTGTCTGAAGTAACAGCCATCACACGGCCTTCATGGTACACGATAAGGACGATATCACAGGTACGTAAGATACACCATGTCTGAAGTAACAACCATCACACGGCCTTCATGGTACACGAACAGGACGATATCACAGGCACGTAAGATACACCATGTCTGAAGTAACAACCATCACACGGCCTTCATGGTACACAATCAGGACGATATCACAGGTACGTAAGATACACCATGTCTGAAGTAACAACCATCACACGGCCTTCATGGTACACGATCAGGACGATATCACAGGTACGTAAGATACACCATGTCTGAAGTAACAGCCATCACACGGCCTTCATGGTACACAATCAGGACGATATCACAGGTACGTAAGATACACCATGTCTGAAGTAACGACCATCACACGGCCTTCATGGTACACGATCAGGACGATATCACAGGTACGTAAGATACACCATGTCTGAAGTAACAACCATCACACGGCTTTCATGGTACACGATCAGGACGATATCACAGGTACGTAAAATACACCATGTCTGAAGTAACAACCATCACACGGCTTTCATGGTACACGATCAGGACGATATCACAGGTACGTAAGATACACCATGTCTGAAGTAACAACCATCACACGGCCTTCATGGTACACGATCAGGACGATATCACAGGTACGTAAGATGCACCATGTCTGAAGTAACAACCATCTCACGGCCTTCATGGTACACGATCAGGACGATATCACAGGTATGTAAGATGCACCATGTCTGAAGTAACAACCATCACACGGCCTTCATGGTACATGATCAGGACGATATCACAGGTACGTAAGATACACCATGTCTGAAGTAACGACCATCACACGGCCTTCATGGTACACGATCAGGACGATATCACAGGTACGTAAGATACACCATGTTTGAAGTAACAACCATCACACGGCCTTCATGGTACACGATCAGGACGATATCACAGGTACGTAAGATACACCATGTTTGAAGTAACAACCATCACACGGCCTTCATGGTACACGATCAGGACGATATCACAGGACGATATCACAGGTAAGTAAGATACACCATGTCTGAAGTAACAGCCATTACACGGCCTTCATGGTACACGATCAGGACGATGTCACAGGTACGTAAGATACACCGTGTCTGAAGTAACAACCATCTCACGGCCTTCATGGTACACGATCAGGACGATATCACAGGACGATATCACAGGTACGTAAGATGCACCATGTCTGAAGTAACAACCATTACACGGCCTTCATGGTACACGATCAGGACGATATCACAGGACGATATCACAGGTACGTAAGATGCACCATGTCTGAAGTAACAACCATCACTCGGCCTTCATGTTACACGAACAGGACGATATCACAGGTACGTAAGATACACCATGTCTGAAGTAACAACCATCACACGGCCTTCATGGTACACGATCAGGACGATATCACAGGTACGTAAGATACACCATGTCTGAAGTAACAACCATCACACGGCCTTCATGGTACACGATCAGGACGATATCACAGGACGATATCACAGGTACGTAAGATGCACCATGTCTGAAGTAACAACCATTACACGGCCTTCATGGTACACGATCAGGACGATGTCACAGGTACGTAAGATACACCGTGTCTGAAGTAACAACCATCTCACGGCCTTCATGGTACACGATCAGGACGATATCACAGGACGATATCACAGGTACGTAAGATGCACCATGTCTGAAGTAACAACCATTACACGGCCTTCATGGTACACGATCAGGACGATGTCACAGGTACGTAAGATACACCGTGTCTGAAGTAACAACCATCTCACGGCCTTCATGGTACACGATCAGGACGATATCACAGGACGATATCACAGGTACGTAAGATGCACCATGTCTGAAGTAACAACCATTACACGGCCTTCATGGTACACGATCAGGACGATATCACAGGACGATATCACAGGTACGTAAGATGCACCATGTCTGAAGTAACAACCATCACTCGGCCTTCATGTTACACGAACAGGACGATATCACAGGTACGTAAGATACACCATGTCTGAAGTAACAACCATCACACGGCCTTCATGGTACACGATCAGGACGATATCACAGGTACGTAAGATACACCATGTCTGAAGTAACAACCATCACACGGCCTTCATGGTACACGATCAGGACGATATCACAGGTACGTAAGATACACCATGTCTGAAGTAACAACCATCACTCGGCCTTCATGGTACACGATCAGGACGATATCACAGGTACGTAAGATACACCATGTCTGAAGTAACAACCATCACACGACCCTCATGGTACACGATCAGGACGATATCACAGGTACGTAAGATACACCATGTCTGAAGTAACAACCATCACACGACCCTCATGGTACACGATCAGGACGATATCACAGGTACGTAAGATACACCATGTCTGAAGTAACAACCATCACACGGCCTTCATGGTACACGATCAGGACGATATCACAGGTACGTAAGATGCACCATGTCTGAAGTAACAACCATCACACGGCCTTCATGGTACACGATCAGGACGATATCACAGGTACGTAAGATACACCATGTCTGAAGTAACAACCATCACACGGCCTTCATGGTACATGATCAGGACGATATCACAGGTACGTAAGATACACCGTGTCTGAAGTAACAACCATCACACGGCCTTCATGGTACACGATCAGGACGATATCACAGGTACGTAAGATACACCATGTCTGAAGTAACAACCATCACTCGGCCTTCATGGTACACGATCAGGACGATATCACAGGTACGTAAGATACACCATGTCTGAAGTAACAACCATCACATGGCCTTCATGGTACATGATCAGGACGATATCACAGGTACGTAAGATACACCATGTCTGAAGTAACAACCATCACTCGGCCTTCATGGTACACGATCAGGACGATATCACAGGTACGTAAGATACACCATGTCTGAAGTAACAACCATCACACGGCCTTCATGGTACACGATCAGGACGATATCACATGTACGTAAGATACACCATGTCTGAAGTAACAACCATCACACGGTCTTCATGGTACATGATCAGGACGATATCACAGGTACGTAAGATACACCATGTCTGAAGTAACAACCATCACACGGTCTTCATGGTACATGATCAGGACGATATCACAGGTACGTAAGATACACCATGTCTGAAGTAACAACCATCTCACGGCCTTCATGGTACATGATCAGGACGATATCACAGGTACGTAAGATACACCATGTCTGAAGTAACAACCATCACACGGCCTTCATGGTACATGATCAGGACGATATCACAGGTACGTAAGATATACCAAGTCTGAAGTAACAACCATCACACGTCCTTCATGGTACATGATCAGGACGATATCACAGGTACGTAAGATATACCAAGTCTGAAGTAACAACCATCACACGGCCTTCATGGTACATGATCAGGACGATATCACAGGTACGTAAGATACACCATGTCTGAAGTAACAACCATCACACGTCCTTCATGGTACACGATCAGGACGATATCAGAGGTACGTAAGATATACCAAGTCTGAAGTAACAACCATCACACGGCCTTCATGGTACACGATCAGGACGATATCACAGGTACGTAAGATACACCATGTCTGAAGTAACAACCATCACACGGCCTTCATGGTACACGATCAGGACGATATCACAGGTACGTAAGATACACCAAGTCTGAAGTAACAACCATCACACGGCCTTCATGGTACATGATCAGGACGATATCACAGGTACGTAAGATACACCATGTCTGAAGTAACAACCATCACACGTCCTTCATGGTACACGATCAGGACGATATCACAGGTACGTAAGATATACCAAGTCTGAAGTAACAACCATCACACGGCCTTCATGGTACATGATCAGGACGATATCACAGGTACGTAAGATACACCATGTCTGAAGTAACAACCATCACACGGCCTTCATGGTACACGATCAGGACGATATCACTGGTACGTAAGGTACACCGTGTCTGAAGTAACAACCATCACACGGCCTTCATGGTACACGATCAGGACGATATCACAGGTACGTAAGATATACCAAGTCTGAAGTAACAACCATCACACGGCCTTCATGGTACACGATCAGGACGATATCACAGGTACGTAAGATACACCATGTCTGAAGTAACAACCATCACACGGCCTTCATGGTACACGAACAGGACGATATCACAGGTACGTAAGATACACCATGTCTGAAGTAACAACCATCACACGGCCTTCATGGTACACAATCAGGACGATATCACAGGGACGTAAGATACACCATGTTTGATGTAGCAACCATCACACGGCCTTCATGGTACACGATCAGGACGATATCACAGGTACGTAAGATACACCATGTTTGATGTAGCAACCATCACACGGCCTTCATGGTACACGATCAGGACGATATCACAGGTACGTAAGATACACCATGTCTGAAGTAACAACCATCACACGGCCTTCATGGTACACGATCAGGACGATATCACAGGTACGTAAGATACACCATGTCTGAAGTAACAACCATCACACGGCCTTCATGGTACACGATCAGGACGATATCACAGGTACGTAAGATACACCATGTTTGATGTAGCAACCATCACACGGCCTTCATGGTACACGATCAGGACGATATCACAGGTACGTAAGATACACCATGTCTGAAGTAACAACCATCACACGGCCTTCATGGTACACGATCAGGACGATATCACAGGTACGTAAGATACACCATGTCTGAAGTAACAACCATCACACGGCCTTCATGGTACACGATCAGGACGATATCACAGGTACGTAAAATACCCAAGTCTGAAGTAACAACCATCACACGGCCTTCATGGTACACGATCAGGACGATATCACAGGTACGTAAGATACACCAAGTCGGAAGTAACAACCATCACACGGCCTTCATGGTACACGATCAGGACGATATCACAGGTACGTAAGATACACCATGTCTGAAGTAACAACCATCACACGGCCTTCATGGTACACAATCAGGACGATATCACAGGTACGTAAAATACCCAAGTCTGAAGTAACAACCATCACACGGCCTTCATGGTACACGATCAGGACGATATCACAGGTACGTAAGATACACCAAGTCGGAAGTAACAACCATCACACGGCCTTCATGGTACACGATCAGGACGATATCACAGGGACGTAAGATACACCATGTCTGAAGTAACAACCATCACACGGCCTTCATGGTACACGATCAGGACGATATCACAGGTACGTAAGATACACCAAGTCGGAAGTAACAACCATCACACGGCCTTCATGGTACACGATCAGGACGATATCACAGGGACGTAAGATATACCATGTCTGAAGTAACAACCATCACACGGCCTTCATGGTACACGATCAGGACGATATCACAGGGACGTAAGATACACCGTGTCTGAAGTAACAACCGTCACACGGCCTTCATGGTACATGATCAGGACGATATCACAGGTACGTAAGATACACCATGTCTGAAGTAACAACCATCACACAGCCTTCATGGTACACGATCAGGACGATATCACAGGTACGTAAGATACACCGTGTCTGAAGTAACAACCATCTCACGGCCTTCATGGTACATGATCAGGACGATATCACAGGTACGTAAGATGCACCATGTCTGAAGTAACAACCATCACACGGCCTTCATGGTACACGATCAGGACGATATCACAGGTACGTAAGATGCACCATGTCTGAAGTAACAACCGTCACACGGCCTTCAGGTACACGATCAGGACGATATCACAGGTACGTAAGATGCACCATGTCTGAAGTAACAACCATCACACGGCCTTCATGGTACACGATCAGGACGATATCACAGGTACGCAAGCAGATACATGACGTCTGAAGTAACAATCTCAGCTTTGTCGGAAATCAAAACTCCTCTGGCCTCTCCAAAGATAGACTTCAAAGTAGTTCTGTGTGTAATGAAATCAATATATTGTAATCCGTCAAATACCATCTGGTCATTTTGCATAAATGAACACTGTCTCATGGCCCAATTGAGAGAATCAACTGAAGTTCTGTGTAACGAAAACATTCCAGACAATCTCTGAGTATGTTCACCTTGCAGACTGTGACGTGGTGACGTTCCTGTACACACTGACGAGGGGCCGAGCGGAAAGCAGTTACGGTTTGAACGTGGCGCGTCTGGCCGAAATTCCCCAACCCATCCTCCAGGTGGCAGCACTCAAGTCTCGGGAACTCCAGTCTGAGGTCACGCAGAGAAGGTAACTCCAGCTGTAGGCTAATCACCACCACGCTCAGAATATTATGACGAGGTGTCAATTCTACAAAAGGTTGTATTTCTTGTCAGCAGTTTTGCCCGCTAATTGTTCAGAAGTGTGTTTTTAAATTTTATGCCTGCAGGAAGCAGTTGTCAGAGTTCCTCAGATTCTTCAGGAGCCCAGAAGACGTGATAGAACTTTTGAAACAGTACAGAGATGGGGTTGAATCTACAGACTATCCCAGGGAACAATCGTGACATAAATGGATGACATAAATATTTCATTCGAAAATACACGTCGTGTTTGCATATTCATCACAAATAAACTTGTTACATATTGGTTCATTTATTCATTACAACAAATACCAGTGTATGATATAAACAGACATGTAGTAGATAGGTAAAATGGATGTATAGAAATACTGCAACAGCAAAATGATATGGTATAGGCTAGCCCTAGATAGGCTAGCCGAAGAGTTCACTCTTTGGAATGTACCAAATGATTATTCATATCTAGGGCTAATATAGTTGAAAATGTTAATCTTGAGCTAAATCAATTCTGTTTTAGCAAATACATAAGAATGTACAGTGGCTGATAAGTGACACTGCGAAAAAAACTTATTTAATTTTTCGGAGTAATCTTGACTTGTTCATAGTTGACATAATTTCCGCGTAAATAATGTTATTTATGCATAAATGAAATTATTTACGGCATAAATAAAGTTATTCACGTGTAAGTGACGTTTTTCCCGCGTAAATAAAGTTTTTTATGCGGAAATAACGTTATTTACATGGAAATAATGTTATTTATGCGGAAATCACGTTATTTACTCCTATCGACAAGGGAAAGATAAAAGCATGTGCAGGCAGTATTTGGTTACTATATCACACACGGAAAGGAAAGAAATAATGTTTTTTCTGCATAAATTACGTTATTTCCGCATGAATAATGTTATCTCTGCGTAAAAAACTATTTATGCTGAAAAAATATTAATTACACGTAAATAGCTTTATTTACGTGGAATTAACATTATTTACACGGAAATTATGTTGTTATTTACACGTAAATAGCTTTATTTACGTGGAAATAACATTATTTAAACGGAAATTATGTTGATTATGTATCAGTCTGGATTACTTCGAGAAATAAATAACTTTTTTTTACAATGTCACTTATCAGCCACTGTAAGAATGTGTCCCACAAACAGTCGACGTAAATACCTCCAAGGTCGCAGAAGCACTGGTGAGAATGACAATTATATGTATCGGCCAAATTATTCTTCATCAACGTAAATTGTTGCATTATGATTTTGAAGAACGCCATAATTTGTCATAATGTTACCAACATTTGACCGTCAAACATCCGAGTGTCCTGTTGAAGCTGTGGCATCACAAACGACATAGGGGTATCTATGGAATTCCAGAGACGAACTACAAGCCACTTACCACTCACTAAATGTATGACGTCTTGGATTTGTAAAGTACCTTGCGCCTAGGCTGGGAATTGGCACTCACTGGTGACTTATCATTACATTGAGAATCTCAGCTATTTTCTCCCGATTTTTCACTCGCTTATAAAGATTGAAACTCGGAATAAGTATTGAAACACGGAAAGGAATCTTTGACTTATACGCTCTGGACATATATGCATGTCTTGACGGCATGATACACAGACTTTAGTGTATATTGGGCCTGGTCTTAGGAGTATAGTGCCTATATAGTCCGGTTTCTCAGCTAAATTGTGCGTGGTAAATATTTCCTTTTTCCTAATTAATAAATCTTTATCAGAATGAATTATTCATTTCCTGGTTTTAATACGTAATGCCAGGTTTTAATATTTTATTTAAGATTAATTCAATTCCTAAACCCTATTGAATATTCCTCATACGTTTCCCTATATAAAAATAATCAATGTTGTTGTTTTTATTTACAACGTCTCGCATGTTTTATTCGGGGTATGTCTTGGAATTCTTAAGTAATAATTTGTACCTGATAATAAGTAAGTTGAGTGTTGAAGATCTTAACCTAGTTTTTTTTCCGTTTATAAGTCAAAAGAAACGAACAAATATTTACAAAATTTGAGTACTACGAAATATGAAACAACAATGCAAAAACAAACCATGGGTAATCGTAGGAAACCAAAAAAAGATTTTAAAGGTTATCTTTGAGTAGAAATGATTGTCGGTCGCTATCTGGAAACGTCAGACAGACCTTTTCAATACCAACTGAGTTCTCATATTCCAGAACAACGGTCGTCGAATACTGCCGGTCAGCTAGAAATGGTATGCTATAAGATTTAACACGCATTCAAGTTCTGACCTCCAGGAATGGGCATGCACCGTCATACCATCCTTTCCTAGAGAAGTGACTGCTTTGATCTCGAAGCTTTTTTTGATGAACCAACATATTTTCAGAACCAATTTGATTGATTTATGTAGTCATTTCTGACAGTAAGCACACGTTGTGCAGGAGACGCTCAGCTCGAATATCCCACATATTTATGGAAAAATAGAAATGTTGACTGATTTTAGAAACATAATTGGATTCAACGTGTGCTATTTTTCATCAACCAGGACGATGCATCCTGTACTCATGCGTGATACAAAATGATCAAATTTCTTGACATTAAACTCGCATCTTCACATGTTGGATTTGAAATGTCATGAAATTCTGTCCAATTTTATTTCATGCCATATTGAACAGATCGTTTTTACTGAATCTGTATTGCGGGATATTCCTGCTATTTTCATGAGGGTGATCAGAGCTATAATGTGTTCCGTGTCCTGGGTGAAAGACAGAGCAAGCCGTAAATTGTTGATATCGGTGTTCAATAATGTATTTGTTTCTTATATCAGATTTGTTTTCACGAAATCATGCATTATGATAAATTCATGTCGTTTTCAGCATTGGGATAAATCTATGGGAGAAACTTCGATTATAGGACGACACTGAGATATATACAGTACATATTTGATTATAGGACGACACTGAGATATATACAGTACATGTTTGATTATAGGACGACACTGAGATATATACAGTACATGTTTGATTATAGGACGACACTGAGATATATACAGTACATGTTTGATTATAGGACGACACTGAGATATATACAGTACATGTTTGATTATAGGACGACACTGAGATATATACAGTACATGTTTGATTATAGGACGACACTGAGATATATACAGTACATGTTTGATTATAGGACGACACTGAGATATATACAGTACATGTTTGATTATAGAACGACACTGAGATATACATGTATACAGTACAGGTTTGATTGTAGGACGACACTGAGATATTTTTATTTATTTATTTATTATACCATATTTATAGAGCACCCATTCCACACTTGGTGTGTTCAAAGGTGCTTTACATAATTATAAGATACTGTATACATGTCCAGATGACTAGAAATTATTTTGTAGACATTATGAACAACAAGACTAGAAATTACATGACTAGAACTTTAGTTACAGTAGTGGACTTGGAAGAAATAAGTTTTGACCCTTTTCTTAAATGTCAATAGTGTTTTAGCTTCCTTGATGTTGTTAGGCAAGGAGTTCCACAAAGTTGGTGCAGCATGCATGAAACATCGCTGTCCATAAGTCACAGTTCGTGTCCTCGGTGTTACTAGTGACATCGAGCTCTGTGATCGTAGTGCTCGTCGTGGCGTATACACCTGTATCATATCCTTGATATATACCGGTGATAGGTCGTTCAAGGCTTTGTAAGTGTGCACAAGGATTTTGTATTTTATCCTGTACTGTACCGGCAACCAGTGAAGGGCTTTCAGCACTGGAGTGATGTGGCTCTGACGAGGTGTTCTGGACACAATGCGTGCAGCTGTGTTCTGCACACGTTGCAACTTCCCGATTAAGCCTTTCGGAAGACCATGTAGCAGCGCGTTACAATAGTCAATCCGCGACATGACAAGTCCGTGTACTAAGGTTTTTGTGGCATCGGTCGTTAGATAGCGTCTAATGCGTCCGATCTTACGGAGTTGAGCATATCCTGACCGACATACAGCATTGATCTGATGCTCCATCGTCATGGTACTGTCAAACATAACACCGAGGTTTCTGACACATGATGTGGAAGCTATCGTTGCATCCCCTACATGGATGGTGATATTGCTGATGTCTTTAGAGTTATGCTTGGACGTGAAAAGCATAACCGCTGTCTTATCAGCGTTCAACTTAAGCATGTTCCGGTGCATTCAAGCCTCGATGTCCTTGTGGCAGTTTTCTAGACGAGTCAGGGCTTCCTGCTGAGTGGCATCATCTCGGGGTAGAAACGATAGGTATAACTGTGTGTCGTCCGCATAGAAGTGGTGCTGTAGTCCGTGTTTCCTAATGAGGTCACCCAATGGTTTGGTATACATAATGTAGTTCTTAGGGCCGAGCACCGACCCTTGTGGAACACTGTATTCCATGAGCACTGTATTGACAGTTCACCTTCAACACACACCGTTTGATACCGATCAGTAAGGTATGATCTCATCCAGGCTAGTGCCGTTCCAGAAATGCCAAAGTGACGTTGTAGCCGTACAAGTAGCTTGTCGTGGTCTATAGTATCAAACGCGGCCGATAAATCTAGTAGCACCAGCGCTGATACACACCCTTGGTCTAGGGCTTGAAAGACGTCATTCTGCACTTTAAGCAGGGCGGTTTCGGTGGAATGAAACTTCCTGTATGCAGATTGGAGACCTTCGTGGAGCATGTTGGCCGCTAGGTGGTGTTCGAGACGTACATCGACGACCTTTTCTAGCACCTTAGACAGGAAAGTAAGGTTAGAAACTGGGCGGTAGTGCTTCAGCACATCTGGATCCAACCCAGACTTTTTTAGCAGAGGCCTAATCCGGGCGTGCTTGAGGTTTTTGGGGACATATCCAGATCCCATGGAGCTGTTGATGATTTCCGTCACTAGTGGTAGGAGTTCATCCAGACATTGCTTCAAGAGCCATGTTGGAACTGGGTCCAGTTCGCAAGACTTGTCCGGGGAGTTCATGATGATTTTGCGCACTTCATCTTGTGACACAGGTTTAAGGTCCACAAGCTGAGTAGTCACAACAGCAGGTGTTTCACAGGAGTCTTTTCCAGAGACAGTATTCAGGTTTGACCTGATGTTTTCAACCTTCTCTGTAAAGAAGTCGCTGAACTTCTGTGCCAGTACGCCAGGTGTGTTCCCACCAGGTAGAGAGTGACCACTACATTCACCAAGCAAATGTTTTGTTATCCGGTATATGCCTTTTGTGTCACCTCCACACTCATACACCTTATCAGAGTAGTATGAGATTCTCGCCTCCTTTAGAAGCTTGTTCACAGTGATACACTGCTTCTTGTACATCTGGTGGTCGATTGTCAGTCTGGATCTTCGCCACTTCCGCTCTAGTTTACGTCGCAGATGCTTTGCTTGGTGAAGGTCATCTGTGTACCAAGGGCAGCCAGGTCTCTGCACTATGGTCTTGGTGATAAGTGGAGCATGGCTTGACACAAGAGCAGTAAGTCCTGCATTGTATGCGTTGACCAGTGTGTCCACTGAATCACCGGTAGTGTGCAGGATGGATGAGGCTGCTATGTCATGCTTGAATGCGTCAACATCGATGGACCGTAGTTTGCGATAGGACACCGTTTTTCGGCACGGTTTAGGTTTGGCGATGTTGGCTGTAAAACTCACAGCGAAGTGATCTCGTTTTGTCCTGCCCATATGGTCACACAGTCCGGGATCAGTGACAGCGATATTTGACACTATCCTGCTTGTGTCCCGTGCGATGACAACGTCCAGCGTGTGGCCTTTCACGTGGGTCGGCTCATGTACAAGTTGCTGGAGACCACATGCATGCAGGCTGCTAGTGAAATGTTGGGCGTCCCGATCCTTTTCTACATCGAGATGGAAGTTCAGGTCACCAACAATCAAAATGTCATTGTGTATTGTGGCATACCTGGCTAGGAATGTAGGCCATTCTTCCTCCAGGAAAACGCGATATATACAGCACATGTTTGATTATAGGACGACACTGAGATATATACAGTACATGTTTGATTATAGGACGACACTGAGATATATACAGTACATGTTTGATTATAGGACGACACTGAGATATATACAGTACATGTTTGATTACAGGACGAGACTGAGATATATACAGTACATGTTTCATTATAGGACGACACTGAGATATATACAGTACATGTTTGATTATAGGACGACATTGAGATATATAGAGTACATGTTTGATTATAGGACGACACTGAGATATATACAGTACATGTTTGATTATAGGACGACACTGAGATATATACAGTTCATGTTTGATTATAGGACGACACTGATATGTATATACAGTACATGTTTGATTATAGGACGACACTGAGATATATACAGTACATGTGTAACGAAGTGACGTTTCAGAACCGGTAGACAATTCGAGTACATATATAGCTCGATAATAATTGTCACTGTAATCATCATGAACTCACGTCTCGGGGTATAGTGATTCTCTCGTTGTGTCGGGATAGGCCGAGAATCCAGGGAGGGAGGTGGAATCCCTTATCTCCTGACTGGAGTGTATGAACGCTCCAACAGAAGGTCCCCACGGCTGTGGGCTCCTAAATCCTTGGGCCGTATAAATATGGTGTGTTTGGTTTGAATAAGTTACGTTTCGGTGTAAACTCCATCCAGCGGGTCATAATGTAGGGTGTTTCCCTTGTAACTGGGACCGGGGGAAATACTCAGTAAAGAGCTCCATGTCCTATAATGTAGCGTAGCAAGTCGGGAAACATTGAGGGCCGCATTCCTCAATATCTGTCTATGGAGACATCAGCTAATGCCAGAATGGGTGTACATTATTGTGGAAGGTGTCAGCGTGACCACTTCCCACTGCTGGGTCTCCCCGTGGTACTTGTACTTGTACTTGTACTTGGGTTAAGGGGACGCCATAACTCGATGATATGCCCCCTAGACAGAAACCCGGGACCGGGGAAATCCCCTACTCTTTACGATAAATCGCAAGGGATCTTTTAGGTGCCAGATACCATAGACAGTCTCTGACACCACCCGGCCTTTGTTTTTACCGCCAGTCGGGCTGCAATGGTGTGGGAGGTTTTCAGGCACAAGTGGTGCTGAGCGGACTCGAACCCACGACCTATAGATCATAGGCCGAGCGCTCTGCCAATGCACCATCCCGCCCCCTACCTCTCCACGTGGTACTTGTACTTGGGGTAAGGGGGCGCCATAACTCGATGATATGCCCCCTAGACAGAAACCCGGGATCGGGAAAATCCCCTACTCTTTACGATAAATCCCAAGGGATCTTTTAGGTGCCAGATACCATAGACAGTCTCTCCCCGTGGTCATAATTCCCCGAGTTTATATAGCGGCTCTGAGTTTGTGACAAAGTGACGTCACATGTGTTTGTGAAGGTGTGGTGCCACTGTGAGTGGTATGCGATGTAAGTTTGTGTGCAGTTGTGTGTGAGTTTGTGCATGCATGTATGTGTATGAGTAGCTGGCGTGTGTAGAGAAACAGCACACTCCGGTGAGCAAAGCTCACCGACAATGGATACGTACTGGGTAGAGTAGTAAATAACCAGTACCAGCTGAGTGAATCAAGGCTGTGTGGACTCCTCCTCAGTGAGGCGTGTCCAGCTAGCACAGGTGATTGGCTCAAACTGGTGACGGGTAAACGGGTCATCTGGTGAGTTACTAGGACGGGAGAGCACCAGAGATAAACAATAAATAACAACAACGAAGTGGGGATGATATATTTGGCAATGCGTGTCCAAAATACACCCAATTCGTCACACATGTTTGATTGTAGGACGACACTGAGATATTTACATCACATGTTTGTGTGATCATGTGATTGGCAAATTTGATTTATTAGATGTTATTAGTTGATATTAGGATACATGTAATATTCGGTACACCAAAGAAAAGTTAGCCAACATGTGATATCTCCCCCAAACGCATCATCAGCCACGGAGTACCCCAGGGTTCGGTCTTGGCACCGGTTTTATTCTCATTGTACAGCCATTGCATGCTGTATTTGACCTGCACAATATCTCGTATCACAAGTACGCAGATGATATTCAGCTCTACGTGTCATACAGGCCTGATAAACCCAACAGCTTACAGCAAGCGCTGTCAGCACTACAGTCCTGCCTCCTTGATGTCGCTCAGTGGATGGCTCAGAACTCTCTCAAGCTGAACGAAGACAAGACTGAATTCATTTGCTTCATGTCTCCCTATCAGAAACGCAAATTCGACTTGCCACAGTTGACCTTCGATGGCAACGTGTTCTCACCTGCCAGAGCTGTGAGGAGCTTGGGAGTGAGTTTCGACGAGCATATCACCATGAACGATCAAGTCTCCAGTGTGGTAAAGACTTGTAATTACCACATTTGCAACATCGGTCATATTCGCAAGTACTTGACAACTGACGCTTGTCGTACAGCAGTGCAAAGTCTAGTAATGTCTAGACTAGACTAACTGTTCTTCCTTGTACGGAGGTCTGTCCAAGTACCAGCTAGCTCGATCGATTGCAGCGCATCCAAAACAAACGCTCCATTGCTCGGCAAGCCTTCCACGTCAACGGCCCCATTCTTTGGAATGAACTTCCGGGCTGTGCAAAAAGTCAGGACACTCTTCGCGCATTCAAGAGACATTTGAAAACAGTTCTATTCACCAGATATTATCGCTAATTTCTCACCTTAAAGTTTAAAAATTTAGGTTTTACTGGCATATTTATATGTTTATCTATACCCTGTATACATGTTTTGATTATGTACTCTCTCATGTATGTTTTATTATGTGATGCGCACTGAACGAATGTTGGAAACTGCGCTCAATAAAACCCGGTGTAATAATATTAGTATGCAACATTTTGCACATTCAACGCAGTACAGTGGCCACTTTCTACAAGATTATCACAGGAATGTGCATGCTGTGAGTTATTACTCTTACTCTTTCACCTAGAAAAAACCAGTACATTCTGTCACAACGCTCATATAAATCTGAAAACATGTGTCTCAAAAACTTGTGATAGCTCGAATCGGGAACACACGACCGAGGGCAGAATAATATTGATTGAACAATATACAGCTAAATGCAGTGTATAATGAGACCCTATCTGATGTTCGTCTCTGCTATCGACAGGTGTATAATATGGGGCGTTTTGTTCATGTCAAGAAAATTCCAAAACATAAATTGACTCGAATGTCATTATGTTCCCGCCGACAAAAATCGGACATGAATTTAACTACTCACTACTCATCAGCAAGTGTGGAGGGACTTTCTTCCACACAATGGACATGACATGTCATTGTTCACCTTGGTCCGTCTCAGGGAGCTTGATAGTTAGGTCCTTCCTTTTGTAGTGCTATCGGAAGCTAATATCGAGTGGAAGAGTTGCCAGTTGATTGAACGATTTGTTATTCAGTATTAAAACTTGTCCTCATCACACATAATTAAGTTGAAAACATTCAGACTGTGATCGAACAGATCCATAAATCACATGTAATTGTTGTCCCTTGCTGAATAATAACCTTTATAACCGTTATTAACTCTAGCCTCTATTATGTAAATAGGATATGCTGCACAGAATAGACGTGCAGGAGTATGGTCACACTGTAATCAATCTAAATCTCGTGTTCAAATATCTCGAGATTGGTCCGCGATGATCATGCTATATCGAGACATTTAAGAAAGAAAGGAATTACTCTCTGGAATAGACAAGCCACAATGACACTGACGATTCAAAGTTGCATTATCCGATACCCTGTACACTATTCAGTGTCAGAGTTCTCACTATCACTATCATTTACTAAAATAAGCGGAATAGCAGTGAATAATATCAAATGCAACTCATATAAATATTTTATATAATAGGCTTTGAACTGGTTGCGTAGCACATTTAGTTAACCAAATGAACATCATGAAGAATTGTAGTTTCAGTCTTTTATTCATTCTGCTCATTTCCAGGTAAAAGACTACAAAATACAAACAAGAAAGAAACACATTATAGGTTAGTTGAAACTTGATGAAGAAATTGACATGATATACATCTAGTGATTCAGAACCGTTTGAATACTATATACCGAAGAAGGGGCCTGCCATGAGAAAGATCTACACCGACACAACCAAGAAATATGTTGAGACTAGATACGAAGTCACAAGTTAGATTCTATGTAATACAGTAATACATGACTTCTGAACTTACACTATGGGGGTTTCATGGATCATAATAACGCAGCGAGGCGCGCGCGCGCTGAACTGCGTCTAATGGTATTGCACGTCCGAGAAATTAACACCAAAGAAGCAGAAACTAAAGATATTCCCAAGCAGGTCCCAACTACTATGTTCAAAATTTTCATCTCTGCGAGTTTTGACCGGAAGTTTTTTTTAGACAGGAAACCCCTAGCGATCTGGGAGCAAATTTCACAGCTCATTTTTTTTTTTTTTCTTTTTTTTGCGAAGCACAATCTCGCAATATGGTATCACGAGCGTTCCTCAATCGGTTAATGTAATTTTTATTTGAGTATATAACATGGACACGGCAACTAAATGACATTTATCAGTCTTTTTTTGTATCGTGGATGCAACAACGAGACTGGATCTGCGAGACACCGCAACGCGACTCCATGACAACGACCGCCCGGTACCGTAATTTCGCGCAAATATGATACTCTGTATAGCGTTTCTGTATAGCGTCACGCGAACATGCATAATTATGCCTACTACTGTATCGGATATATGACAACAATAGTGAGTTATGCCGTATTCATACGTATATAATTAGGCCTATATAAAGTTCTTTGGCCCCTTATGTTCCAAAACGCTGAGGGTTTTTGAATGCCTGATGCTGAATGGTGAATATTTCAAATTATGCAATTTTCGCTTTCTGCACAATCAATTACAGCTTCCAAGCACATAAGAATACTCGATAAATTATTTTCTTCCGAATATTGAACTGGTATAATGACATATCTCTGCTTATCAATGAATTCATTTTTTAAACATTCGTACCAGAACATATATTGTTCCTTACCACGGCTAGGTATTTTCCACATGTTAGCAGATTAAATTGAATGCATCAGAAACTTTTTGATATCCACAAAAGACTGCAGCCTGGCATACACTTGGCGATACACACAGTTTAGTATTCTACTATAGTGAAGAAAGTTAAACACCTAACAAGTAATTAAACAAGTAATTCCATTCATGCCGAGTTGTACAGTGAAGATGCTGAACAAAATATAAACTCCCCATGTCAAGTAGGCTCATTTTTTCGTTTATATTATTTTGTTCAGTATATATGTTATTGTACATGAAACCATGTTCTTTGCTGTTCAAAATAAAAACCCTACGGTCAGTATTTCACTCAATTTTATTGTCACAATAGGAAGCCAGACCGATAACAACAAAAAGAGATGCTTTGTCAAAATTATACTGACATAATTGTGTATCTCTTACATTCAATCAACTACTCTGATATATTGACGAGTGATGAACGCATTTCGGAACTGCTATTCCTGAACAAAAGAAGGAAAAATGAAATGATCCTGTTTGATAAATGCAATATGTAATAGTCACAAATAATCATGAAGATAAAATTTGTCCATTGTATACATGATCACATACTATGAAATATGTAATAATATGCTATAACCACGATTTGACAGATTCTTTGTTATGCAGAGGTATGTTCAGTGTGACGCACACTTTACCACCTTCAAATGGAACAGTCATCGAGTGGGCGTTGTTGCCACAATATTGTGCAGTAAAATCACTGTTTGGTGTAATCCGCATCACTGCCGGTGCTTATAATTTCATTCGTTCTTGATTTTCTGTTTGTGTATGTGGTGCATGATACTGCATAGGCATATTTTTGGCCCGGATCTTGATCTGTGTCTTCCATTGGCAGGTCATCAGATGAGTAGTTAGCAGGTCACCAGATCTATAGTTAGTGGTTGGATATATTTATGACAATTGGTTATGAAAGAAAGATTTGTTGGAAAATTTATTCACAACAAAACATGTATGTGGTTGTCTTTATCTGCCTTTATCACTTTGTGTTACTGGTATTCTTATCGTTGATTATCACAGTTCACAGAAATTGCTCATGAAATCCGGGTTACATATGACGTATTGAATTTCGTGTCAGTAGGCAATTGGTATTCCTGGTAGTTTCCTATCAAAACGATTATGAAAACAATACATGATGAAAACAAGGTATAATAACAACAATTGGTTATGATGAAAGTTTTTTTTTTAGTTTCATTGTTACACACATTGATTACCTATGTCACACATTTATTGACTGTCCATGAGCCTGATTCAGACAGATTTTGTTTCAACTGCTTGCCAGTGTTACTCGATATTATTTTGGCACTACATGTATACTATTACTAGGCCTCATTGCAGTGTATTTATATCATATACAGTACAACGGCACACATACTATGACATAGGCCCATTAACATGATAATAATCAACACGAGTATAGAGATCTACAAGAAACCTGCTTTTCGACTCGCTGCGTCTCTATGCTCTGCATAAAAACATATTAGCTTGACAATGTATAGGATTTGTTCAATGATTCACACAAGCGAAAATCAAATCACACGCGGTTCTTGCCGGAAGTACAAAAACACTATCTAAAATCGGCGACAACTAAGACTCGTAATTAAACTAGAAGGCTGAACATCGGCCGTCATATGGAACCGGACATGTGAACCGTGAATTGCCACTCGTGGCGACACATTTTACTTCTACCATTTTGTAACGTTTACCAACTATACAGTTTCATACTACGACTAATTTTTTTTTCACACAAGTAGAATACTGTTTGCATGATATCACCATTGTAAATCACAAACTGATGTGCGAAAATAAGAGTTTTAGAATTGATCATAATTATGTAACACGACTTGACTGAGACACAACTTTCTTTGGTGCGTTAGTTTACCATCTCCACAAACAATCTATATCATATCTGTTCCACATTAATATATCTATATTTTCCAGCACATCGAATCATTATTGTGGAGTGATCAAGCATTTATCAGATCCAATAACATGACAAAGTTACCGAGTACAGAATCGCAAGATAAAATTTCACTTTTACGACCAGAGTTCTTTCAATAACTGGATGTTCATCTGACAGATCAGTACTTGAGGAGCTTCGCCCTTATCTCTAATTAAACTGTATCAATGTACTTGTGAGTTATCTTCCACTGAGTCGTTGAACGTTGTATCCGAAGCTGTGGGAGGTCCTCTTCTAAAGAGCATTCAGAAGACGGAACAACTTTTACCCTTAAATGTGAAGTGGATCGTCCAAATGGCGATACTCAATAAATGCAGAGATCCGCTTTGTTTATAACGGATTTGTGATTGGTCGTGTAGTGTGACCCTTTGGTTTGACTACCATTCCTACCATTACCGAAACGTCACGTGCAAATTACGTTGGAATCACGTCCAAATCACATCCAAAATGGCGAAAGCTGACACAAATGAATAATCTACAGGTGATTGAATAAATAGGTGACCGTTGAAAATATAATTATAGAAAATGATTTTGCAACACTATATCATTATTACCATGGTTGTTGATAGTTGGAATATATAATATAGCCGGATATAATTGTCACATCTCTCAATCCATGTGCTCCTGCGAGATTGGACCGTGAACTGTCTCACGAATTGTTTTCGTCCGCACACAAGGAACTCGAGTGAAGTCTAGTTAACAAATGTCCACGCCGTGTCTGTGTGTATTCCGACCTCTCCGTCTGTGACACTGACACCTATAATCCCGATACTATAGAAGTGTTTGCTATTTACAAAGCCTCTCATCTCCCTTCTGATGTTTTATGATCATTTGGTTTCAAACCAGTTTCCAGGAATTCACACGAAGATATATATGTACATTTTATATAATGGAATAGTATTATTTCATATTATGTGTTTAAGGCAAGACAGCATTACCTAGAATTTAATCTCTCTTGGTTCCTGCCTTTTGATATTTTTTTTGCTCACTGATTGTACCTACTGTATTTATACAAGATACACTGTTCGCCACTTGGTACACCTCGTACAATGCTGCCAGCATGGTTATATCGATAAACAGTAAGACAACTCCACCAGGGAAACATGCAGTCTATGAAAACCGATTTCAAATTATATTGAAAGTTCGACAAGAAACTATGGTATATTTTCTACAACAAAACCTTCTACAACAAATAAAGGCAAAATAAAAGGAAGGGAGTTCTGTGACATGTTATAAAACAAAAGGTATGCACAAATAATAATAATGACTTTTGATAACTGAGAAAATTACTCTAGTCATGAGAAATCTACCTATATGTAAACTACTCCCAAAAACATAATCTGCACTGATTGGTAATCTGCACTTATACCAGTAATTATACATCCTGTACTTCGAACGCCTTGTACTTTGAATACCTTGTACTTCGAACACATTGTACCGCGAATCCCTTGCACTTCGTTTAGCATATACTTGCACAACCCTGTACTTATAACAACGTAAACATGTTAGCTGTTACAATGCCTTTCTAAATGACCAGATGGTGGACGACAGACGACACATCATCTTTTATATGAAAGAATTTGGAGAAAAAAGAAGCACATAATGTTGATAATTATGTTATTATTACAAAAGACGATGAAACATTATCATGGTTACTAATTTAATTTGTAATGTGAAGTACCTCTGAAGTTTGTACCTTTTATTGAGAGTATTTCGTTAATCCCTTTTCAAATTGTGACGAATTGGGACGAATCATGTTTCACTCCGACGGAAACGTTGTGCAAATTTTATATGAGCAATGGTTTCAGGATATGGCAGCATTTCATTATTGCCCCATATTATTAAAAAATTTGCCCAAGGGCTAAGATAGGTTACCGGACAATTTTGGTTTTAAGCATTGTAGGTGACATATGCCTTTGAGATTTACCAGTCAATTCCATCTTTGTGAATTCCAATGTCTCCATTAGGTATGCTGCATATGACTATATGTTCATATTACATATAAGCTTTATCAACAAGCATTTCGTCTGTAGAGGCCAATTTACACATGCCAGGTCAGGCAAAATTTTGAGATTTGGACTTCAAGGTCGTTTAAGGTCAAGTTCAAGGTCACCAAAACAATATACATGACTATAGGCTTATACACAATCCTAACCTGTATGTGCAAGAGTTTAAGCCCCAGAGGCCACTTTACAGATTACACGTCAGACATGTAATGTAGACACTCAAGGTCATCCAAGGTCGATATCAAGGTCATCATTAGTTGTTCCATATACGACTTCCTATATGTTCATAATGCAAACTTGAGCTCTATCTACATGCATTTCATCTGTAGAGGCAAATTTGTGCATTCATTGACCCAAAAATGGCTGTTTTGACCTTTCAAGGTAATCAAAGGTCAAGTTCAAGGTCACCTCACAAATCGTCGTATATGACTTCCGATTTGAAAGTGTCAATGTATAAGCTCCATCTTCAAGCGTTCTATGAGTACAGTCTCGGCAGCTCCCATTCTGAAGGAAAAAAAATTTTTGGGCCTAGAACTGGCCCAAAATGGATAGTAATGCGATTCAAGGGCAACAAAATTTGAAAACATCATAGAGGTATGTGAGGGGAGTCTTATGCAAAAATTAGAAAAAACAGTTACTAAACAGTTTTTGAGAAATTGGCCGTTAAAGTCCAAAAATGACCATTCTCCGTCAAAAACGGCCGCCATTTTGAGAAAAATGCGAAAATCAAAAAACTAAAAAATACCTCCCTCTGGAAATATTTAGGCATTTTTGTGCAAAATTTCAGAAAGATTCAACCGTAAACTTTGAAGATAAAAATGTTAACGGACGGAAGGGCGGATGACGGACGGACGACGGACGCAACGCCACGCCAATAGGTTATCAGACCGTAGGGTCGGTAACCTAAAAAAAACTGTCAGGATGAATAGCAAATTAGCACAGAAACGGTTGTTTTTGGCTTAATATTTGTTACAAAACCGGAATATCGGTGAAAGGAGTGTCTCGGGTCAACCTATTGTTATCATTGTGAATCACCCATTACAACCTTTCATCCAGATTGATTCACCTCACGGGATGAATTAAATGATTTTCACAATTTTGTCACAGCTATTCACGTGACGTCTTGTGACTCCAGTTTCGACCAATTTCAGTCTTTTATCCGCCTGGGCACTTTGCATCAAGCTCGACATGAAATCACCAAGAAACTACTCAGTGAACTGAATGTAATCGTCGGATATGAACAGGAATAAATTGATTTTTGTCAGTGAAAATTCAAATAAAATATATGATGCTGAGGCATACATGTATTATTGCATAATGATGATCATTCTCATATCAAACTCTGGATATATGCTGCCTGGTAGAAATATTGGTATCAATCGATCAGAGGGAAAGTGGTGTTTTGTGTGATACAGTCATTTCGTTATTATTATTCAATGATAGGGGTTTTGTGCACTCCCTGCCCTTGAAGTTAACTTAATACATCATACTGCTGCAGGGTGACGTGTTCAAGCTTGCTGAGCACACTCGTCGCTGCGCACAATAACTGTGTAGTTTTTTCTTTGATATGAGCTCCCTGTGAGTTGAGACGTATTTTGCGTCATTTTCAATCAAAGTAGGAATAAATCATTCCAGTCTGAAGCTTATCAGTAATCTTCATGTGGGGTAAACAGACCAGTCAAACAAACAGAAATATACCCACACTCGCATCATTATTTGCAGACAGTGTGTAAATAAATTGTTTTTACTGCTCTCCAAATCTTCACAAAGTTCTATCCAACAACTTATTAAAACGATCAAAAATTCCAAAATGAATCCCATGATATAGGTGTAAGTTGTATAGGTGTAATCATTCCACCATAATCAGACGGTAACATCTCAAGCAAATAAGTAAATAACCACATTTGTATAGAACGCGTTTGAATGTAGGCATATTCCCAAATAGTTTTTGTTCAATGCAGACTGCGTTATCTCGTGCATAGCTTGTGGTGAATTCCATAATTATCAATGTCCACGTGATACATTACGTGAACAACGAACCAACATGTTATCAGAGCATAGGTTCGGGGAGCTGAAAAATAAAAACACCAGCAGCACAACTCTGTCGTTTACAATGATCACGTATTTAACACAGCATGAGTTCTTCCAGGCGTCCTGTCGAGTTCCTTGGAGAACACTCCGAGGAGTTGTGGATGACGTGACACGACGTAAGCGGAGCTACCATTTGGCTCGTCAGAGATGTGTATAACTCCTTGTGATGATGGTTAGGTATAGTATTATTGTAATGAAACAATATCTCCGCCAGGACTGTCAGGTTTTCTCACTGGACACTCAGTGGATATCACGCGAGATACATATACTGAATTGGGACAGATACCATCAGTGATTACCAATTATGGTCATGAATATAAATGTGCAACCATTAGACAAGACATCTGAGATTTCACTGGACGTAAAACTCCATATATTCTCAATACATTTTGAAGCCACCTATGGCATGATAAATCTCTGGCGTTGAGCGCCAAATCAGAATGGATTGTTGGCTATCAGCACAGCCTCAGACTGCTAGTGGGTTGGATTGAATCGGCTGCCTGAGCTCAGAGTTACCAGGGATTCCATACGGGCAAGATTGTAGAGAGATGAAGAGGCATTTTACAGTGGTAATTTCCTATGTGATATTAAAACTGTAGGGTTGATTCATTATACATGTATGGCAAAACTGACTGTAATTCAATAATCTTCACAGTAACATGTGAAAATATGTCAACACCATATATGGGAAAAAGGCTCATGAATCTAAGCACTTGCATGTACGAGCACATTAATAAACACTGAGTTCCATATGAAACTTGGGAATATGGGAATTAAATTCATATATACAAGATAAGGGAGAGACTGACACACAGGTTCCACAAAACAAATCAAGAGGAAAAATCGTAGATTCGTATGAACTTGTCCTTGCTTTGGTCGCGAGGTAAGTCCATGATATGTGTGAGTGTGAATATTGCCTGGTGTGGTTACTGCTAATTGTCACATTAGCCCTGCTTGTGTATGTTCAGTCAGAATATGTGAGACTTGATCCTAAACTGTCTCCCGAATTACTATTTACCCCATAGGGGGCACATATAGTTGCGATGTTGTTCTCGTCAGGCGTCAGGCATCAGACGTGAGCCACCGAGTTTGTACGAAAGAGTTTCGAAAGAATTTTCGAGATATTTTCATGAAACTTGATGTGCTGGTATATTATGGTAATATGAGGTCTGATATTGATTTTCGCCAAAATCTGAATAAGATGAACGGGAGAGTTTTCGAGATACCTTCACGAAACTTCGATGTTCAGGTATATGACAAGATAACGATTGGTCTTGATTTTCGCCAAAATTTGTAAAAAAAAACAAAAAACAAAAAAACATTAAAATACCCACCATTGCATATTTTGCGTTGGACTTGGCCGTGTAGCTTGTACACCCTCTAAGAGTGAGTTCTCGAGAAATATTCACAACACTTGATATGCAGGTATAATATTGTAATGTGACGATTGATATTGATTTAAAATAGAGAATATTCTAAATATATTCACGAGAATGTAGGTGTAATATGGCAATGTCACGATTTAAATATATTTTTGTCGGAATGAGAAAAAATAAAATGGCGGCCATAATGCCATAAAATTCCACAATTTGGCAGCCTGGGGGACACTGGTTGCAGTCGTGGGCGACCGACTGTGTCTAGTTTTCGTCCATACAAAGAGAAGTCTAGTTAACAAATGTCCACGCCGTGTCTGTGTGTATTCCGACCTCTCCGTCTGTGATACTGACACCTATAATCCTCAAACCATAGAAGTTTCTGCTCTTCACAAAACCTCCCCATCTCCTATCTGATGTTTCATGGTGAATAAGCTGCCAGTTTCCAGGACGTCGCACCTTATATACATGTACATATAATTGAATATGATCCCATATCATATGGCAGGCAAGACAAGACAAGAAGTTTATTTCAATTCCAATTCAATTTCAATTTCAGTTCTCAATATAAGGAAGACACAATTGGAAATTGAGGACCAAACAATAGCGTGTGCTGTCTTCCTGTTCGGCCTCTTCGAACAAAAAAGAACATTTAGGAAATGTAACAAAATTGACAAAATGAATCGAAAAGAAGGCGTAAAAAAATTAGGCCAAGGGCCAAAGATAGGTTACCGGACAATGTTTAATATTTTAGATGTTAGCCAGGTCACTGGTTAAATTCAAGGTCAAGAGAATATTCAGCATATATAATATTAAGCATATATCATGTCCACAGTTGATTGCTAAGCTGTAAATTCAATAATCAGAGAGATATTAGCAATTTTGTGCTGTGGCCTTGAAAATGAAAGCAAAGGTCAAATTCAAGGTCATCAAAATATTCAGTGTACATTGTATATCATTTTCTATATGTCCACAGTTGATTCCCAAGCCATACAGACAATAGAGGAGCAAGATATGAGCCAGTTTGTCCTGTGACCATGAAAATGAGGTCAGAGGTCAAATTCAAGGTCACGATAATATTCAGCATATATCATTTCCTATATGTCCACAACTGATTCCTAAGCTGTAAAATCGATAATAAGTGAGATATTAGCCATTTTGTCCTGTGACCTTGAAAATGAGGTCAAAGGTAAAATTCAAGGTCATGACAATAATTTGCACATATCATTTCCTATATGTTCATAACTGATTCCTAAGCTGTAAAGTCGATAACAAGCGAGATATTAGCCATTTTGTCCTATGACCTTGAAAATGGGGTCAAAAGTCAAATTTAAGGTCATCAGAATATTCAGTATATATCATTTCCTATATGTCCACAATTGATTCCTAAGCTGTAGAGTCCATAATAAGCGAGATATAAGCCATTTTGTACTATGACCTTGAAAATGGGGTCAAAGGTCAAATTCAAGGCCATCAGAATATTCAGCATATATCATTTCCTATATGTTCACAATTGTTTCCTACGCTGTAGAGTCAATAATAAGCGAGATATAAGCCATTTTGTGCTCTGACCTTGAAACTGAGGTCAGAGGTCAAATTCAAGGTCACGAGAATATTCAGCATATATCATTTCCTATATGTCCACAATTGGTTCCTAGTCTCTAATCTCTATTTTAAGTGAGATATTAGGCATAATGTGTTCCATTATAAAGCATAGGAGAATTTAACATGGGAAAGTCCCATTTGGGCCGAGTTTGGGCCAAAATGGCCTACTTCGAGCGATTCGAGCGCAACGAAATTTATAGACATCATAGGAGTACATATGAGGAGTGTTATGTATCAAAAAGAGAAAAAGTTACTGAACAGATTTTGAGAAAATGGCCGCCCAAGTCCAAAATCAGGCATTTTTCGTCGAAAACGGCCGCCATTTTGAAAAAAATGCGAAAATCAAAAAACTAAAAAATACTTCCTTCTTGAATTATTTTTAAGTATTTTTGTGCAAAATTTCAGGAAAATTCGCCAGTAAACAAAAAAGATAAAAATGTGGACGACGACGACGACGACGACGACGACGACGACGACGACGGACGACGACGGACGACGGACGACGGACGCAACGCCATGCCAATAGGTTATCGGACCATAGGTACGGTAACCTAAAAATGCAGACCCATATCGATCGAATATGTGGAGTGATCTTGATTATTTTACTTGGAAGAACAGACTCGCATTCACGAGATATCCAAGTTAGAAATGATGAAAGAACTTATTATATGTATTGTGAAATATGATAGTCTAAGATGATACGCAATCAGGGCACATAGGGTTTTTGCATCTCATAGTGTCAGTATAAGATGACAATAACTTTTGAAAAAAAAATTGAATTACATCGGTCAAGATGCAGGAGATTGGACTGGTGCGTTAGGCGATTGGTGACTATCTCATTGTTGAACTTGAAAGTATTATTGAAAGACACAGGTAGACGTGTCTTCGTAAATAGAAGAATCTGACATTCATAAAAATCTTGCAGCTTCAAGATATTGGATGATTTGAAGAGTTTGTTTGCATGGCTATTATAGGGTGCGTTGTGTATTAGTCGCTTTGCAGGTGTTTGAAGAATATTGGTGCGTTTAGGAAAAGATGAGCCGGCATTACCCCAAACAAGTAGACCATAATTTAAATGGGACTGAACTAGTGCGTGGTACAATGTTATATGACTTCGATGTGGCAAAAATCATTACTTGATGATTACTTGATCAATAGCAAATATAGATTTAGAAATTTTATTGTTCATTTTATGGTGAATATGATATTTTCACGAAAGAGTATCGTCAATCAATATTTCCCACTTATTTTATTACTTTATAATAGCACCATAGTGTACCAAGATCAAGTGAGGGCAGGTAGCGCAGTCAGTTAAGGCGCTCGTCTCGTGAACAGCAGGTCAATGGTTTGAGCCTTGGCGCTGGCGATGTTGGATACCCGATTATGAGTACCCGATTTGCAATGTTTGCTAATGTATGTGTAACCTAGTCACCTTTGGTACAAGAGAATACTTTGGGGCGGAGTATGATGTCAAATCGATTCTAAAAACACTCTCGTTATTCATTGCAACCAGTCCACCCAGGCTTGTTATGTTAAACGCTCTTTAACTAGAAATATCTCAAAATGGTACACACTTGGGACACAAGATAGGCATAACTGTAACAGGTTCGCCATTGATAAGGGTATTTGTGACTTGGTGTCAAAAACTAATTTTGTTATGAAGAAATTTGGTTGTTGTAACTAACTCTAATGTAAGATCCCATATGTTCTAAACGTACTGTTCAAGTTACTACGGATCTTCTTCGTGGAAATTTGAAGATAATCACGCAAAACGGTTCCATACGACTTGGCGTAAAGGTATTAGAAAGATATGGGACATCCCAAAAAACTCGTGTTGGTATCTGTTCAAACACCTCTCTATTGGCCTATGTATTCAGGCTCAATTAGCTTTCCGTTTTATGACCTTTTATCACAAAGCCATCGACAGATCGAATACCTATGTCGTTTTCTGTAGCTCTCTGTGTAAGTTTGTCAATACAAGTGCAGCCGTGAATCGACGATATCTGTTGTACAAATTCAATTGTGAAAACAGTGATTGGTTGGGAGGAAATGTTAATGAACTGAAACGTACATTACCGATAAATACCGATGTGTGCATTACTGTCAGTCTCTTTGGGGATATTATCAAGGAATTATGTTTTATTAGAGACGATTTGTATACCTGCGGCATCATCGATAATGACGTTTTGACATTATTCATCATCTATGTTCAAATAGATGCACTTGTTTTTAGGTTACCGAACCTATGGTTCGATAACCTATTGGCATGGCGTTGCGTCCGTCGTCCGTTGGCGTCGTCGTCCGTCCACATGTTTATCTTTAAAGTTTAAAGGTGAATCTTACTGAAATTTTGCACAAAAATACCTTAACATATTTCAAGAGGGGGTTATTTTTTATTTTTTTTTATTTCAGCATTTTTTTTCAAAAATGTTCGGACAGTTTTGAGATTTTTATTTCAAAAGATTGCATTCACATATCTCTGTGATGTGTATAAGTTTCGTTGTCCCTTAATCGCTGGTCTGTGTGTAGCGGCCATTTTCATCTTCTCGACTGGTCCGAAATGGGACTTTCTCATGTTAAATTCTCCTATATTTTAAAATGGGACACACTTATAATGGGACGCCTAATATCTCACTTAATATTGAGATTAGAGACTAGGAATCAATTGTGGGCACATAGGAAATGATATATGCTGATTATTGTCATGACATTGAATTTGACCTTTGACCTCATTTTCAAGGTCAGAGCACAAAATGGCTAATATCTCACTTATTTTCGACTTTACAGCTTAGGAGTCAATTGTGGACTTATATGAAATGATAGTCCGAATATTCTGATGACATTGAATTTGACCTTTGACATCATCTGCAAGGCCAAAGAACAAAACGGCTGATATGTCACATATTATCCACTGCTTGGGACTAAATTGTGAACGTATAGGAAATGATGTATGCCGAATATTTTGATGACCTTGAATTTGACCTTCGACCTCATTTTCAAGGACAGTCACAAAATGGCTTATATCTCGCTTATTATTGACTTTACAGCTTTGGAATCGATTGTGGACATATAGGGAATAGCATATGCCGAATATTCTGATGACCTTGAATTTGACCGTTGATATCATTTTCAAGATCAGAGCACAAAATGGCTAACATCTCCCTCATTATCGGATTTACAGCTTAGGAATCAATTGTTGACATATAGGAAATGATACAGTGCGAATATTGTGATGGCCTTGTATTTGACCTTTGACCTCGTGGATTAATTGTGGACAGATAGGAAATGATATATCCTGAATATTGTCATGACCTTGAATTTTACCTTTGACATCATTATCAAGGTCAAAGCACAGAATGGCTAATATCTCGCTTATTATCAACTTTACAGAGTAGGGATCAATCGTGGACATATAGGAAATGATATATCCTGAATATTGTCGTGATCTTGAATTTGACCATTGACCGCATTTTCAAGGTCTCGCTGGACAACTTGGCCAATATCTTGAGATACAGCAAATGATATATGCCGAATATTCAGATGACCTTTAATTTGACTTTTGACTTCATTCTCAAGGTCACAGGACATAAAAAAAAACTTTAAACTTTATTTATTTTACAACAATTGATGAACAAGCATGAGCTTATATAAACATCTCTCGTTGGCTCGGATCTTAGCGTATGGGTGGTCGTGTGGGAGGAAACCAGAGAACCTGGTGAAAACCCACTTGCCCGGTTTGGCGACCACATACCACCTCACATACTGCCGAGGCCGGGGATCAACCCGTGCCTAAACCGACTGCATTGGTGAAGTCAGCCCACATACGAACTGAGCTAAAGGGGAACCGGGCAACAGGACATAATGTCTAATATCTCTATTATTACTAAAGTCACAGGCTAGTAATCAATTGTGAACGTATGGGAAATCATATACATGTATGCTGAATACTCTCGTGACTTTGAATTTTGACCGTGACCTTATTTTCAAGGCCACAGGACAAAATAGCTATTACATATTGTCCGGTAACCTTAGCCTTTGGGCAAATTGTTTTTAACATGTTCATTGTTCTTTTCACTTGGCCGTATTGTTGGTAACATCAAAATAGTGTTATATATATTGTAATATGTTATATATTACAGAATAGGAAAAAATTGGTAATTTGTATTAGCTCTGATTTTTGTACAGTATTTTGGAAGTATTTCAATAATTCCCATGAACAGCCATGAATCACCAAAAGGCTGTGAATATGAGTAGTCATTATTGATGACCTGACTTCCGTACATATTGCCCAAATATTTCATTATTACCCACAGAGTGCCTGGAATCTTGATACTGTATTTCATGCTATGAAATAATTCCACTCTTGTTACTATTATCATTCAACAACTGTCTAAATGAATAGACAATTAGCACAGAAAATGTTGTATTCTTGGCCGTATCCTTGGTTCAAAACCACAATATATTTGAAAGTGGTGTCCCGGGTAACACTAGTGTTGTCAGAGTCAGAATTATCGAATAGCTATTCATTATAAATCACCCATTACAACGTTTCATCCAGTCTGATCCACCTCACGCGATGATTTCAGTGAATTGTATGATTTTCAGTTATATCAGAGCTATCCACGTGGCGTCTCGTAACTCAAGGTTTGTCCAATTCAGTTTTCTGCTCCCCCCTGGGCACTTTCAATCAAACCCAACATGACACCACCAAGAAATCACGCAGTAAAATAAATCTAATCCTCACATCTGAAGAGGAATAAATTGTGGATTTTTGACAAGTCGTGGTGTTAAATTCAAGCGCGATATGTGATGATGAGGCATATTATTGCATAACCATTCACATCCCAGACTTCAAATATATGCTGCCTTGTATATTTGTATTTCTGTGTAACGCATTAACCTCGTTATACATGCTCGATGATAGAGGATTTGTGCATCCATGCACTTGAAAATGGAAAAAAAATAACATGAATAAACATAATTTCAACAGGGTGGAATTTAATTCAAAAGGGCTCCAGGGCTAAAATTGTTTATGATCTCACTCAGACCAATTATTTGTGCAAAGTTCCCAATCAATATCAAATAAAAATTTGGTTAATCAGGATTAATCTGGCGATACTAATCTATTCCGATACTGACAAATTTTAATGAATCTTCTGCATCTAGAACACAGCCAACCTATATCACCTATATCTTTCGTACCGGAAATAGCTGTAAGTCTGTGAACACCAACATCATATCTCCTAGCGCGGTACTGTGTTAGGTTTGTACATGAATCCTTTATAAATCCATACATCAGTCCCATAGTCATTCACTATTGTCAGCCCACATTCGTCCAAAATGACAACCGTTTTGAAATTAGCCTCTTAAATTTCGATATCAACCCCAGAGCTCGCTATACATCTGCATATAAAATCATCCAGCACGGTCCCTAAATATTCATATCAATTAACAATATCAAGTTTTTCCACAATGAAATACAAACTCAGACATAATATGTTTTGGAGAGCGAAATGTATATTAGATTTTGCGGCATTGACCTCACACACCACTTTTGGCACCACTCAGATAAAGAGGATAACATAATCTTTCATAAACTAGAATACTATCAGCATAGAATAATATGGAAAAGTTTACCCTTTAATATTTATAGCCACGTTGAGTGAATTTTATTTTTTTTCTGCTAGATAAATAATAAACAACTCAAGCAGTATTGAGGACAAACCAACACCCTGACGGACACTACATTGGAACTGAAAGTGGTTAGTAAATATGTCATAGATTTATCGATGATCATGTATAATCTGAAAGGTATACATTAACATCTGAGGACAGAACACATGTAAATAGAGTTTACGTTACTATTATGAGCATATAAATCGTATATGCTGAAACTTTTTTATAAAAATGAAGTTGTCTTCAAATGACCTTGGCTGGTAATATCCAAGGTCATGTCTGACCTGGAATGTGTGAATTGGCTTGTGCAGATATAATTCTTTCAGATAGAGCTTGGGAAATATATTAAAATTATATAAAAGTCATGCATGATGGGTCTATTGGTGACCTTGAATTTCTCCCCTTCAGTGATAAATCTCATGGTAATGTTTGATGGGAACTATGTAAATTGGCATCTGTTGACGGAATTATTACAGATAGATCTTATGGTTGTGGTGGATTATGCTGACCTCGAACTTAACCCGGAATTCTTTGAGTACTAAATCTAAACATCACATTCGATCTGAGTCTGTCCTACGCTACACCACCCTTGGTGCTTCATTTACCGTGCACCACGCCTCTCTGGCGCAGAGATTCTGGTGAAATCCATTGGCATTCTCTATGTGATGCATTAACGTGAAAAACAAACCAATATGTTACCAGACATAGGCACAATGAGCTGGAAAAAATATCAGCAGCACAACTCTGTCGTTTACAATGATCACGTATTTAACACAGCATGAGTTCTCCCAGGCGTCCTGTCGAGTTCCTATGAAAACACTCTGAGGAGTGCCGAGGAGTGGCTGACGTGGCATGACGTAAGCGGAGTGACCATTTGGCTCGTCAGAGATGTGTAGAACTCCTCGTGATGATGGTTAGGTATAGTATTATTGTAATGAAATAATGTCTCCGCCAGGACTGGGTCAGGTTTTCTCACTGGACACTAAGTCACGAGAGATACATATACTGGATTGGGACAGATACCATCAGTGTTTACCAATTATGGTCATGAATATAAATGTGCACCCATTTAGATCAAGCAGACAGGTGGAAATATACTTGCTAGCTGATCGTCACCACAGTATCAGTACTGTATCAACTTATTTCACATAACAAGTTGTCGTTGTATATTTAAAAGTGTTCCTGTTGGTGAAAATTAGAACAAAAATGCCCAACAACCTACTAAAACAACATTAAAAAATCCGAAATAAACCCCAGGCATCAGGTGCATGGCAATGTTCATGAAGGCCGAAAGCAGCACCTTCAAATGTTGACATTTGATGTTGAAGGATGACGACATATAGCGTGCTACACAAACAACAATACATCAAATTTAGTGTCATCTTTTACAAGTACAGTGACGTTCATGAGCTACCAGGAATGATAACACACACGTGTTGCTGACAGAAAGATCAACGAAAGGAATTCCTGTGATCTATGGATAGCTAGATGGCCTGCCAAAAATAGAATCCAGTCTGCTAGTATCTTGACAGTATTATACAGTATATTTTGTTTGCAACGCATGTTAATTCACGATTCAATACCTATCAAAGATTGTACCAAACTGTATTTTTGTCAACGTAGTCATACGACTGGATATTTTCTAAAAGTCATATGACTGGATACTTTCTAAAAGTAAAACCAAGTATAAAGAATCAAGAATTGTCGAAATCCAGTCCAGTGTTAGGAGATTCATGGGAATACTGGGAATCTCCATGAATCCTTTTATGTTTTACTCTTCATGGAATCCAAACACTAGATAATTTGAAGAAAATATCCTGGTCGCAGAAATTCGGAGAAAGGGGAATTAACAATGGGCAAGAATTTGTTACATTCTTAGTGGTTTAATATAGTTATTAATTTAAAAACTCCAAGTTTGCATCAACAAAGTTTCATTAACATTAATTGCTGTGATAAATGAGTTTTGGAGTGCGTTGTCGCGTCGTCACGTCGTGAACGTCCACGTTACGCGGATAATACTCACATATTTGAGTTTCGACAATGATCCTGTCAGCATCAAACATGCGGTTGACACCGTGTAAACATGTATTGTAGACATCAGGTCATGGACGGTCCAATATTGACTAAATACTCTAAAAGAGAAGTATGGGTACTCAGGTCTCGAGGAATGCTTGTACCTGAAATAAACATCACGGTCCGAACCAGCTCTCATGCCTCCAGTGCTTCTGCTCGAAATATGGGTCTACCTAAATTTTGACTGCCATATCAAACGATATGCCAAGGGGCATAATTTCTACTGCGTGTAAGAAATGTCCGCCAATAAAGCTCTCGTGAGACCCGTCCAGGTATTCATCACAGCACGTCTGGATTATTCCATCCGGAAGCTTCAGCTCATCCAAAACGCTGCCCCCGGCCTTTCTCAAAAGCAGATCGCACCGCTTCTCATCCTCAGGAATCTCCACTGGCACACAGTCAGGTACATAACTGAGTTGAAACTTCTAACACTCACCTACAAAGCCCTCCTTGGACTGGCTTCAACACATATATCAGCGCAATTGCACACCCATGCAATCATATGCGAGGCAAATCTGCTAACTGTCCCAATGTCCGACTCAATTTGGTCACCGCACATTTGAGTATACAGCACCAAGTTATGGAATTCAAAAATCCATCTGACAGTCTTCTAAAACAAACGCTTCTAAATATGTGTGAAATATAATTTGTTAAAAGAAGGCATCCATCACATCTTACTTTTACCTTGTATAGTGATTTGGTATTCCTTTTTAAATATCAATAAATACATTGTTTTTAATTGTAAAGCACAATCATTAGAAGAGGCCATGTAACATTTATATATTGCAGGAAATATTTATTTATTTATTGCAGGAAATGCTCATTCTTTCCAGAGCACCTGATTTCATCTACTAATGGCCATTATTGGGAGTTCATGAGTTTCCCTATGACTCTGACCCCGGACTATGAGATTGGAAACGGACCCTGTTTTGTTCGCTCGGAATACTTAATACTGCGTATTGATTCTACGTCTATTCCCTGTCATTTATGTTTTCTCTCACTTCGTATGCCTGTACGTCTATTAAATATTATTATATTGTATCATAAATGCGATCAGCATTTGGCACAGGTTACGTTTTCCTTCTGACAGCCACATTCCCTTAAGGCAATTTTTCATCAGTACTCTTATGCCGTATATCACTGATGGCCCCAAGACGCATAATGTCCGAGCAATTCCACACGATATCAGTGTCAATGCAAGATATATACATTTAATACCATTTAGCTCGAAAACCAATTCATCAAGAGTTTCCTCGAGTAATCATCAGTACCAATATATACCAATTCTCTGGAGTAGGCGTGATAACTGGCTGATTGTATACAGGATCACTCGATAGAAGCAGTCACAATGTCCAACACAAACACTGGACTAATCACACTCCTAGGACTTAGATCGTGTGATGTTGACAACCAATATATCAAAACATTTAAGATATCATTGTAATTATTCGTTGGGTATTTGTAAACTAACTCCAGGCATTCTGCAGGCAATTATTGCAAAATACAAATAAATAACTGTATTTAGGATTTGTTAATATGTTCCATGAACACACACATTATACTTGAATTACTACAATGTGGTTAAAGTGGTAATGAGGTTGGTAATGAGGTTGACTCATGGACATGGAACATACTTCGTACAGATAATTAAGTGGTTCTGGTGACACATGGCATAGAGCGTTGTCCAGCCTAATTCTTTTGTTCAGGTTTCAGGTCCTTTTTTTTGTGTAAAATACTGACCATATTACCTTAGATCGGGTATTCGATGCAGTGTAAGAGATACCAATGGACAAGTCTGTACTGTTCAATTATCCATAGGAGACTAATTTGTTCAGAAATAGGCCCTCGCCCACAGATGTTGTCCACAAATAGTAGTGTCCAAACATTGATCACAATGTTTTCGAAAGTTATGGCCCATGTACAGCAACACTGTATGAACTGGAGGTTTCAAATATTTCAAAATTCAATTGTGAGCAATATAAAGGTCCAGCGTCATGTAAATAGGGTTCTAATAATTTATTATTAAATCGCTTGTGGCGTGTTAACGCTCTAAAGACACGGTGTACGCTCTAACGCTGTCTGGTCAAAGTTAACAGTCTGGATTTGCTTGCAGTAATGAGTAGTCTTTGGGTGGAATAGCCAAAACGGGTTCATTGAAACTTCACATAAAACGCTTCAGAAAATGTATACTTGTTCATCAAAACAACCACAAGACATTCTCAATGACTGTTTATACTTCCTGGAGGTCTATGTAACTTCGACCAGGCAGCGTTAGAACGTTAGAGCGTTGGCCATATCCTTAGAGCGTTGACACGCCACAAGCATTACAATTATAAATTATTAGAGCCCTATTTAGATGAAGTTGTGCCTTAATATTGCTCACAATTGAAGTTCAGAGTAATTTGAAACCTCCAGTTCACACATTGTTGTTGTAGGTGGACCGTAAGTATCGGATACATTGCGATCAATCTTTGGACACTATATATTTGTGCGCCACATCCGTGGGCGAGGGCCTATTTCTTAACAAATCAGACTCCAATGGATAATTGGACAGCACATGATTTTACATTAGTATCTCGCACACTGCATCGAAAACTCGCTCTAAAGTCAAATGGTCAGCATTTTACAGAAAAAAAATATTTTACTCACCATTTGTCATAATCAGAAAAAGTTAGCCTTACAGCGTTGACAAAAACATAACCTGACCTCTTAAAGAACTAGGTTGGTCAGATTTGTATGGCCGTCATTGGTTTGTATTTGCTTGTGTGCGTTACGTGTTTGTGCTAATTAACTTTTTCAATTTGCATATTTAAATTAGTCAATTTGCGTATTTAATATGCATAAAATAACAAACACAACCCACACCAGAGATATTCAGTGAAATAAAATAATAGAATAGTAAAGCCACCATGATTCTTCCCACTGTCATTCAATAAGCGCTAAAATTGTCAACAAAACCTTTGGCATAGAAGTGATCTCCCGGTGTTTACCCTGATATGGCACATGAGGAATCCACATGAAGCCTCGACTCTGAAGTGCAAGCCGGAAATTAAATTGCCTAGAGATATCAACTCCATAAACACGCCCACATACGTCATGTGGTGACAGTGAAGTGAGATATCAACTTCACAAACACAGCCACATACGTCATGTGGAGACAGTGAAGTGAGATATCAATTTCACAAACACACCCACATACGTCATGTGGTGACAGCGAAGTGAGATATCAACTCCACAAACACACCCACTTACGTCATGTGAAGACAGTGAAGTGAAACATCAACTCCACAAAGACACACACATACGTCATGTGGAGACAGTGAAGTGAAACATCAACTCCACAAAGACACCCACATACGTCATGTGAAGACAGTGAAGTGAAACATTAACTCTACAAAGACACCCACATACGTCATGTGAAGACAGTGAAGTGAAACATTAACTCTACAAAGACACCCACATACGTCATGTGGAGACAGTGAAGTGAGATATCAACTCCACAAAGACACCCACATACGTCATGTGAGGACAGTGAAGTGAGATATCAACTCCACAAACACACCCACATACGTCTTGAGGAGACAGTGAAGTGAAATATCAACTCCACAAACACACCCACATACGTCTTGTGGTCACAGTGAAGTGAGATATCAACTTCACAAACACACCCACATACGTCATGTGGAGACAGTGAAGTGAGATATCAACTTCACAAACACACCAACATACGTCTTGTGGAGACAGTGAAGTGAAATATCAACTCCACAAACACACCCACATACGTCTTGTGGTCACAGTGAAGTGAGATATCAACTTCACAAACACACCCACATACGTCATGTGGAGACAGTGAAGTGAGAAATCAACTTCACAAACACGCCCACATACGTCATGTGGAGACAGTGAAGTGAAATATCAACTTCACAAACACACCCACATACGTCATGGGGAGAAAGTGAAGTGAAATATCAACTTCACAAACACACCTGTATACGTTATGTGGAGACAGTGAAGTGAAATATCAACTCCACAAACACACCCGCATACGTCTTGTGGTCACAGTGAAGTGAGATATCAAATTCACAAACACACCTACATACGTCATGTGGAGACAGTGCAGTGAGATATCAACTCCACAAACACATCCACATGCGTCATGTAGTGACAGTGAAGTGAGATATCAACTTCACAAACACACACCATACATCATGTGGTGAGAGTTAAGTGAGATATCAACTCCACAAACACACCCAAATACGTCATGTGGAGACAGTGAAGTGAAATAGCAACTCCACAAACACACACCATACATCATGTGGTGACAGTGAACGTCACAAACACATCCACATACGTCATGTAGTGACAGTGAAGTGAGATATCAACTTCACAAACACATCCACATACGTCTTGTGGTCACAGTGAAGTGAGATACCAACTTCACAAACACACACACATACGTCATGTGGAGACAGTAAAGTGAAATATCAACTTCACAGACACGCACACATACGTCATGTGGAGACAGTGAAGTGAGATATCAACTTCACAAAACACACACATACGTCATGTGATGACAGTGAAGTGAGATATCAACTCCACAAAGACACCCACATACGTCATGTGGAGACAGTGAAGTGAGATATCAACTCCACAAAGACACCCACATACGTCATGTGGAGACAGTGAAGTGAGATATCAACTTCACAAACACACCAACATACGTCTTGTGGAGACAGTGAAGTGAAATATCAACTCCACAAACACACCCACATACGTCTTGTGGTCACAGTGAAGTGAGATATCAACTTCACAAACACACCCACATACGTCATGTGGAGACAGTGAAGTGAGAAATCAACTTCACAAACACGCCCACATACGTCATGTGGAGACAGTGAAGTGAAATATCAACTTCACAAACACACCCACATACGTCATGGGGAGAAAGTGAAGTGAAATATCAACTTCACAAACACACCTGTATACGTTATGTGGAGACAGTGAAGTGAAATATCAACTCCACAAACACACCCGCATACGTCTTGTGGTCACAGTGAAGTGAGATATCAAATTCACAAACACACCTACATACGTCATGTGGAGACAGTGCAGTGAGATATCAACTCCGCAAACACATCCACATGCGTCATGTAGTGACAGTGAAGTGAGATATCAACTTCACAAACACACACCATACATCATGTGGTGAGAGTTAAGTGAGATATCAACTCCACAAACACACCCAAATACGTCATGTGGAGACAGTGAAGTGAAATAGCAACTCCACAAACACACACCATACATCATGTGGTGACAGTGAACGTCACAAACACATCCACATACGTCATGTAGTGACAGTGAAGTGAGATATCAACTTCACAAACACATCCACATACGTCTTGTGGTCACAGTGAAGTGAGATACCAACTTCACAAACACACACACATACGTCATGTGGAGACAGTAAAGTGAAATATCAACTTCACAGACACGCACACATACGTCATGTGGAGACAGTGAAGTGAGATATCAACTTCACAAAACACACACATACGTCATGTGATGACAGTGAAGTGAGATATCAACTCCACAAAGACACCCACATACGTCATGTGGAGACAGTGAAGTGAGATATCAACTCCACAAAGACACCCACATACGTCATGTGGAGACAGTGAAGTGAGATATCAACTTCACAAACACACCCACATACGTCAGTTGATGACAGTGAAGTGAGATATCAACTCCATAAACACACCCACATACGTGATGTGGAGACAGTGAAGTGAGATATCAACTCCACAAACACACCCACATACGTCATGTGATGACAGTGAAGTGAGATATCAACTTCACAAACACACCCACATACGTCAGTTGATGACAGTGAAGTGAGATATCAACTTCACAAACACACCCACATGCGTCATATGGTGACAGTGAAGTGAGATATCAACATCAGAAACACACCCCATACGTCATGTGGAGACAGCGAAATGAGATATGAACTTCACAAACACGCCCACATACATCATGTGGAGACAGTGAAGTGAAACATCAACTCCACAAAGACACCCACATACGTCATGTGAAGACAGTGAAGTGAAACATTAACTCTACAAAGACACACACATACGTCATGCGGAGACAGTGACGTGAAACATCAACTCCACAAAGACACCCACATACGTCATGTGGAGACAGTGAAGTGAGATATCAACTCCACAAAGACACCCACATACGTCATGTGGAGACAGTAAAGTGAAACATCAACTCGACAAAGACACCCACATTCGTCATGTGGAGACAGTGAAGTGAGATATCAACTCCACAAAGACACCCACATACGTCATGTGGAGACAGTGAAGTGAAACATCAACTGCACAAAGACACCCAGATACGTCATGTGGAGACAGTGAAGTGAAATATCAACTCCACAAAGACACCCCATACGTCATGTGGAGACAGTGAAGTGAGATATCAACTTCACAAACACACCCACATACGTCACGTAGAAACAGCGAAGTGAGATATCAACTCCACAAACACACCCAAATACGTCATATGGAGACAGTGAAGTGAGATATCAACTCCACAAACACAACCACGTACGTCATGTGGAGACAGTGAAGTAAGATACAACTTCACAAACACACCCACATACGTCATGTGATGACAGTGAAGTGAGATATCAACTTCACAAACACGCCCACATACGTCATGTGGAGACAGTGAAGTGAGATATCAACTCCACAAACACACCCACATATGTCATGTGATGACAGTGAAGTGAGATATCAACTCCACAAACACACCCACATACGTCATGTGATGACAGTGAAGTGAGATATCAACTCCACAAAGACACCCACATACGTCATGTGGAGACAGTGAAGTGAGATATCAACTCCACAAAGACACCCACATACGTCATGTGGAGACAGTGAAGTGAGATATCAACTTCACAAACACACCCACATACGTCAGTTGATGACAGTGAAGTGAGATATCAGCTTCACAAACACACCCATACGTCATGTGGAGACAGTGAAGTGAGATATCAACTTCACAAACACGCCCACATACGTCATGTGAAGACAGTGAAGTGAAACATCAACTCCACAAAGACACCCACATACGTCATGTGAGGACAGTGAAGTGAAACATCAACTCCACAAAGACACACACATACGTCATGTGGAGACAGTGAAGTGAAACATCAACTCCAGAAAGACACCCATATACGTCATGTGAAGACAGTGAAGTGAAACATTAACTCTACAAAGACACCCACATACGTCATGTGAAGACAGTGAAGTGAAACATTAACTCTACAAAGACACCCACATACGTCATGTGGAGACAGTGAAGTGAGATATCAACTCCACAAAGACACCCACATACGTCATGTGAGGACAGTGAAGTGAGATATCAACTCCACAAACACACCCACATACGTCTTGAGGAGACAGTGAAGTGAAATATCAACTTCACAAACACACCCACATACGTCATGTGGAGACAGTGAAGTGAGATATCAACTTCACAAACACACCCACATACGTCTTGTGGTCACAGTGAAATGAGATATCAACTCCACAAAGACACCCACATACGTCATGTGGAGACAGTAAAGTGAAACATCAACTCGACAAAGACACCCACATTCGTCATGTGGAGACAGTGAAGTGAGATATCAACTCCACAAAGACACCCACATACGTCATGTGGAGACAGTGAAGTGAAACATCAACTGCACAAAGACACCCAGATACGTCATGTGGAGACAGTGAAGTGAAATATCAACTCCACAAAGACACCCCATACGTCATGTGGAGACAGTGAAGTGAGATATCAACTTCACAAACACACCCACATACGTCACGTAGAAACAGCGAAGTGAGATATCAACTCCACAAACACACCCAAATACGTCATATGGAGACAGTGAAGTGAGATATCAACTCCACAAACACAACCACGTACGTCATGTGGAGACAGTGAAGTAAGATACAACTTCACAAACACACCCACATACGTCATGTGATGACAGTGAAGTGAGAAATCAACTTCACAAACACGCCCACATACGTCATGTGGAGACAGTGAAGTGAGATATCAACTCCACAAACACACCCACATATGTCATGTGATGACAGTGAAGTGAGATATCAACTCCGCAAACACACCCACATACGTCATGTGATGACAGTGAAGTGAGATATCAACTCCACAAAGACACCCACATACGTCATGTGGAGACAGTGAAGTGAGATATCAACTCCACAAAGACACCCACATACGTCATGTGGAGACAGTGAAGTGAGATATCAACTTCACAAACACACCCACATACGTCAGTTGATGACAGTGAAGTGAGATATCAGCTTCACAAACACACCCCATACGTCATGTGGAGACAGTGAAGTGAGATATCAACTTCACAAACACGCCCACATAGTCACGTGAAGGCAGTGAAGTGAAACATCAACTCCACAAAGACACCCACATACGTAATGTGAAGACAGTGAAGTGAAACATCAACTCCACAAAGACACACACATACGTCATGTGGAGACAGTGAAGTGAAACATCAACTCCAGAAAGACACCCACATACGTCATGTGAAGACAGTGAAGTGAAACATTAACTCTACAAAGACACCCACATACGTCATGTGAAGACAGTGAAGTGAAACATTAACTCTACAAAGACACCCACATACGTCATGTGGAGACAGTGAAATGAGATATCAACTCCACAAACACACCCACATACGTCATGTGAGGACAGTGAAGTGAGATATCAACTCCACAAACACACCCACATACGTCTTGAGGAGACAGTGAAGTGAAATATCAACTTCACAAACACACCCACATACGTCATGTGATGACAGTGAAGTGAGATATCAACTTCACAAACACACCCACATACGTCAGTTGATGACAGTGAAGTGAGATATCAACTTCACAAACACACCCACATGCGTCATGTGGTGACAGTGAAGTGAGATATCAACTTCACAAACACACCCACATACGTCATGTGGAGACAGTGAAGTGAGATATCAACTTCACAAACACACCAACATACGTCTTGTGGAGACAGTGAAGTGAAATATCAACTCCACAAACACACCCACATACGTCTTGTGGTCACAGTGAAGTGAGATATCAACTTTACAAACACGCCCACATACATCATGTGGAGACAGTGAAGTGAAATATCAACTTCACAAACACACCCACATCCGTCATGTGGAGACAGTGAAGTGAAATATAAATTATACAAAGACACCCACATATGTCATGTGGAGACAGTGAAGTGAAATATGAACTTCACGAACACGCCCACATACGTCATGTGGTGAGAGTGAGGTGAGATATCAACTTCACAAACACACCCACATACGTCATGGGGAGACAGTGAAGTGAGATATCAACTTCACAAAGACAGCAACATACGTCATGTGGTGACAATGAAGTGAGATATCAACTTCACAAACACACCCACATACGTCATGTGGTGACAGTGAAGTGAGATATCAACTTCACAAACACGCCCACAAACGTCATGTGGTGACAGTGAAGTGAGATATCAACTCCACAAAGACACCCACATACGTCATGTGGAGACAGTGAAGTGAGATATCAACTTCACAAAAACACACATACGTCATGTGATGACAGTGAAGTGAGATATCAACTCGACAAAGACACCCACATACGTCATGTGGAGACAGTGAAGTGAGATATCAACTTCACAAACACGCCCACATACGTCATGTGGTGAGAGTTAAGTGAGATATCAACTCCACAAAGACACCAACATACGTCATGTGGAGACAGTGAAGTGAGGTATCAACTTCACAAACACACCCACATACGTCATGTGGAGACAGTGAGGTGAGATATCAACTCCACAAACACACCCACATACGTCATGTGATGACAGTGAAGTGAGATATCAACTTCACAAACACACCCACATACGTCAGTTGATGACAGTGAAGTGAGATATCAACTTCACAAACACACCCACATGCGTCATGTGGTGACAGTGAAGTGAGATATCAACATCAGAAACACACCCCATACGTCATGTGGAGACAGTGAAATGAGATATGAACTTCACAAACACGCCCACATACATCATGTGGAGACAGTGAAGTGAAACATCAACTCCACAAAGACACCCACATACGTCATGTGAAGACAGTGAAGTGAAACATTAACTCTACAAAGACACACACATACGTCACGTGGATACAGTGAAGTGAAACATCAACTCCACAAAGACACCCACATACGTCATGTGGAGACAGTGAAGTGAGATATCAACTCCACAAAGACACCCACATACGTCATGTGGAGACAGAGAAGTGAAACATCAACTCGACAAAGACACCCACATACGTCATGTGGAGACAGTGAAGTGAGATATCAACTCCACAAAGACACCCACATACGTCATGTGGAGACAGTGAAGTGAAACATCAACTGCACAAAGACACCCACATACGTCATGTGGAGACAGTGAAGTGAAATATCAACTCCACAAAGACACCCCATACGTCATGTGGAGACAGTGAAGTGAGATATCAACTTCACAAACACACCCACATACGTCACGTAGAGACAGCGAAGTGAGATATCAACTCCACAAACACACCCAAATACGTCATATGGAGAGAGTGAAGTGAGATATCAACTCCACAAACACAACCACGTACGTCATGTGGCGACAGTGAAGTAAGATACAACTTCACAAACACACCCACATACGTCATGTGATGACAGTGAAGTGAGATATCAACTTCACAAACACGTCCACATACGTCATGTGGAGACAGTGAAGTGAGATATCAACTCCACAAACACACCCACATATGTCATTTGATGACAGTGAAGTGAGATATCAACTCCACAAACACACCCACATACGTCATGTGATGACAGTGAAGTGAGATATCAACTCCACAAACACACCCACATACGTCATGTGATGACAGTGAAGTGAGATATCAACTCCACAAACACACCCACATACGTCATGTGGAGACAGTGAAGTGAGAAATCAACTCCACAAACACACCCAAATACGTCATGTGATGACAGTGAAGTGAGATATCAACTTCACAAACACGCCCACGTACGTCATGTGGAGACAGTGAAGTGAGATATCAACTCCACAAACACACCCAAATACGTCATATGGAGACAGTGAAGTGAGATATCAACTCCACAAACACACCCAAATACGTCATGTGGAGACAGTGAAGTAAGATAACAACTCCACAAACACAACCACATACGTCATGTGGAGACAGTGAAGTAAGATACAACTCCACAAACACACCCACATACGTCATGTGGAGACAGTGAAGTAAGATACAACTTCACAAACACACCCACATACGTCATGTGATGACAGTGAAGTGAGATATCAACTTCACAAACACACCCACATACGTCATGTGATGACAGTGAAATGAGATATCAACTTCACAAACACGCCCACATACGTCATGTGGAGACAGTGAAGTGAAACATCAACTCCACAAAGACACCCACATACGTCATGTGGAGACAGTGAAGTCAAACATTAACTCTACAAAGACACACACATACGTCATGTGGAGACAGTGAAGTGAAACATCATCTCCACAAAGACACCCACATACGTCATGTGGAGACAGTGAAGTGAGATATCAACTCCACAAAGACACCCACATACGTCATGTGGAGACAGTGAAGTGAGATATCAACTTCACAAACACACCAACATACGTCTTGTGAAGACAGTGAAGTGAAATATCAACTCCACAAACACACCCACATACGTCTTGTGGTCACAGTGAAGTGAGATATCAACTTCACAAACACACCAACATACGTCTTGTGGAGACAGTGAAGTGAAATATCAACTCCACAAACACAACCACATACGTCTTGTGGTCACAGTGAAGTGAGATATCAACTTCACAAACACACCCACATACGTCATGTGATGATAGTGAAGTGAAATATCAACTTCACAAACACACTCACATACGTCTTGTGGTCATAGTGAAGTGAGACATCAACTTCACAAACACACCCACATACGTCATGTGGAGACAGTGAAGTGAGATATCAACTTCACAAACACACCCACATACGTCTTGTGGTCACAGTGAAGTGAGATATCAACTTCACAAACACACCCACATACGTCATGTGGAGACAGTCAAGTGAAATATCAACTCCACAAAGACACCCACATACGTCTTGTGGTCACAGTGAAGTGAGATATCAACTTCACAAACACACCCACATACGTCATGTGGAGACAGTGAAGTGAGATATCAACTTCACAAACACACCCACATACGTCATGTGGTGACAGAGAAGTGAGATATCAACTTCAGAAACACGCCCACATACATCATGTGATGACAGTGAAGTGAGATATCAACTTCACAAACACACAAACATACGTCATGGGGAGACAGTGAAGTGAAATGTCAACTTCACAAACACACCCACATACGTCATGTGGAGACAGTGAAGTGAAATGTCAACTCCACAAAGACACCCCATACGTCATGTGGAGACAGTGAAGTGATATATCAACTTCACAAACACACCCACATACGTCATGTGATGACAGTGAAGTGAGATATCAACTTCACAAACACACCCACATACGTCATGTAGAGAGAGTGAAGTGAAACATCAACTCCACAAACACATCCACATACGTCTTGTGGTCACAGTGAAGTGAGATATCAACTCCATAAACACACCCACATACGTCATGTGGAGACAGTGAAGTGAAATATCAACTTCACAAACACACCCATATACGTCACGTGGAGACAGTGATGTGAAATTTCAACTCCACAAACACACCCCATACGTCATGTGGAGACAGTGAAGTGAAATATGAACTTCACGAACACGCCCACATACGTCATGTGGAGACAGTGAAGTGAGATATCGACTCCACAAACACACCCACATACGTCATGTGGTAACAGTGAAGTGAGATATCAACTTCACAAACACGCCCACAAACGTCATGTGGTGACAGTGAAGTGAGATATCAACTTCACAAACACGCCCACGTACGTCATGTGGTGACAGTGAAGTGAGATATCAACTCCACAAACACACCCATATACGTCATGTGGTGACAGTGAAGTGAGATATCAACTTCACAAACGCACCAACATACGTCATGTGGAGACAGTGAACTGCAATATCAACTCCACAAACACACCCACATACGTCATGGGGAGACAGTGAAGTGAGTTATCAACTTCACAAACACGCCCACATACGTCATGTGGAGACAGTGAAGTGAGATATCAATTCCACAAAGACAGCAACATACGTCATGTGATGACAGTGAAGTGAAATATCAACTCCACAAACACAACCACATACGTCATGTGGAGACAGTGAAGTAAGATACAACTCCACAAACACACCCACATACGTCATGTGGAGACAGTGAAGTAAGATACAACTTCACAAACACACCCACATACGTCATGTGATGACAGTGAAGTGAGATATCAACTTCACAAACACACCCACATACGTCATGTGATGACAGTGAAATGAGATATCAACTTCACAAACACGCCCACATACGTCATGTGGAGACAGTGAAGTGAAACATCAACTCCACAAAGACACCCACATACGTCATGTGGAGACAGTGAAGTCAAACATTAACTCTACAAAGACACACACATACGTCATGTGGAGACAGTGAAGTGAAACATCATCTCCACAAAGACACCCACATACGTCATGTGGAGACAGTGAAGTGAGATATCAACTCCACAAAGACACCCACATACGTCATGTGGAGACAGTGAAGTGAGATATCAACTTCACAAACACACCAACATACGTCTTGTGAAGACAGTGAAGTGAAATATCAACTCCACAAACACACCCACATACGTCTTGTGGTCACAGTGAAGTGAGATATCAACTTCACAAACACACCAACATACGTCTTGTGGAGACAGTGAAGTGAAATATCAACTCCACAAACACAACCACATACGTCTTGTGGTCACAGTGAAGTGAGATATCAACTTCACAAACACACCCACATACGTCATGTGATGATAGTGAAGTGAAATATCAACTTCACAAACACACTCACATACGTCTTGTGGTCATAGTGAAGTGAGACATCAACTTCACAAACACACCCACATACGTCATGTGGAGACAGTGAAGTGAGATATCAACTTCACAAACACACCCACATACGTCTTGTGGTCACAGTGAAGTGAGATATCAACTTCACAAACACACCCACATACGTCATGTGGAGACAGTCAAGTGAAATATCAACTCCACAAAGACACCCACATACGTCTTGTGGTCACAGTGAAGTGAGATATCAACTTCACAAACACACCCACATACGTCATGTGGAGACAGTGAAGTGAGATATCAACTTCACAAACACACCCACATACGTCATGTGGTGACAGAGAAGTGAGATATCAACTTCAGAAATACGCCCACATACATCATGTGATGACAGTGAAGTGAGATATCAACTTCACAAACACACAAACATACGTCATGGGGAGACAGTGAAGTGAAATGTCAACTTCACAAACACACCCACATACGTCATGTGGAGACAGTGAAGTGAAATGTCAACTCCACAAAGACACCCCATACGTCATGTGGAGACAGTGAAGTGATATATCAACTTCACAAACACACCCACATACGTCATGTGATGACAGTGAAGTGAGATATCAACTTCACAAACACACCCACATACGTCATGTAGAGAGAGTGAAGTGAAACATCAACTCCACAAACACATCCACATACGTCTTGTGGTCACAGTGAAGTGAGATATCAACTCCATAAACACACCCACATACGTCATGTGGAGACAGTGAAGTGAAATATCAACTTCACAAACACACCCATATACGTCACGTGGAGACAGTGATGTGAAATTTCAACTCCACAAACACACCCCATACGTCATGTGGAGACAGTGAAGTGAAATATGAACTTCACGAACACGCCCACATACGTCATGTGGAGACAGTGAAGTGAGATATCGACTCCACAAACACACCCACATACGTCATGTGGTAACAGTGAAGTGAGATATCAACTTCACAAACACGCCCACAAACGTCATGTGGTGACAGTGAAGTGAGATATCAACTTCACAAACACGCCCACGTACGTCATGTGGTGACAGTGAAGTGAGATATCAACTCCACAAACACACCCATATACGTCATGTGGTGACAGTGAAGTGAGATATCAACTTCACAAACGCACCAACATACGTCATGTGGAGACAGTGAACTGCAATATCAACTCCACAAACACACCCACATACGTCATGGGGAGACAGTGAAGTGAGTTATCAACTTCACAAACACGCCCACATACGTCATGTGGAGACAGTGAAGTGAGATATCAATTCCACAAAGACAGCAACATACGTCATGTGATGACAGTGAAGTGAAATATCAACTCCACAAACACACCCACATACGTCATGTGGTGAGAGTTAAGTGAAATATCAACTTCACAAACACGCCCACATACGTCATGTAGTGACAGTGAAGTGAGATATCAACTCCACAAACATGAACACATACGTCATGTGGTGACAGTGACGTGAGATATCAACTTCACAAACACACCCACATACGTCATGTGGTGACAGGGAAGTGAAATATCAGCTTCACAAACACACCCACATCCGTCATATGGAGACAGGGAAGTGAAAAATCAGCTTCACAAACACACCCACATACGTCATGTGGAGACTGTGAGGTGAAATATCAGCTTCACAAACACACCAACATACGTCACGTGGAGACAGTGAAGTGAAATATCAGCTTCACAAACACACCAACATACGTCATGTGGTGACAGTGAAATGAGATATCAACTCCACAAACACACCCACATACGTCATGTGGAGACAGTGAAGTGAGATATCAACTCCACAAACACACCCACGTACGTTATGCAGAGACAGTGAAGTGAAATATCAGCTTCACAAACTCACAAACATACGTCATGTTGAGACAGTGAAGTGAGATATCAACTCCACAAACACACCCACATACGTCAGTTGATGACAGTGAAGTGAAATATCAGCTTCACAAACACACCCACATACGTCATGTGAAGACAGTGAAGTGAGATATCAACTTCACAAACACACCCACATACGTCATGTGGAGACAGTGAAGTGAGATATCAACTTCACAAACACGCCCACATACGTCATGTGGTGAGAGTTAAGTGAGATATCAACTCCACAAACACACCCACATACGTCATGTGGAGACAGTGAAGTGAAATATCAACTTCACAAACACACCCACATACGTCATGTGGAGACAGTGAAGTGAGATATCAACTCCACAAACACACCCAATTACGTCATGTGGTGAGAGTGAGGTGAGATATCAACTTCACAAACACACCCACGTACGTCAGTTGATGACAGTGAAGTGAGATATCAACTCCACAAACACGCCCACATACGTCATATGGAGACAATGAAGTGAGATATCAACTTCACAAACACGCCCACATACGTCATGTGGAGACAGTGAAGTGAGATATCAACTCCACAAACACACCCACTTACGTCATGTGGTGAGAGTGAGGTGAGATATCAACTTCACAAACACACCCACGTACGTCAGTTGATGACAGTGAAGTGAGATATCAACTCCACAAACACACCCACATATGTCATGTGATGACAGTGAAGTGAAATATCAACTTCACAAACACACCCACTTACGTCATGTGGTGACAGTGAAGTGAGATATCAACTCCACAAACACACCCACATATGTCATGTGATGACAGTGAAGTGAAGTATCAACTTCACAAACACACCCACGTACGTCAGTTGATGACAGTGAAGTGAGATATCAACTCCACAAACACACCCACATACGTCATGTGGAGACAGTGAAGTGAGATATCAACTCCACAAACACACCCACATATGTCATGTGATGTCAGTGAAGTGAGATATCAACTCCACAAACACACCCACATACGTCATGTGATGACAGTGAAGTGAGATATCAACTCCACAAACACACCCACATACGTCATGTGGAGACAGTGAAGTGAGATATCAACTCCATAGACACACCCATATACGTCATGTGGTGAAAGTGAAGTGAGATATCAACTCCACAAACACACCCACATACGTCTTATGGTCACAGTGAAGTGAGATATCAACTCTACAAACACACATACATATGTCATGTGATGACAGTGAAGTGAGATATCAACTCCACAAACACACCCACATACGTCATGTGGAGACAGAGAAGTGAGATATCAACTCCACAAACACACCCACTTACGTCATGTGGTGACAGTGAAGTGAGATATCAACTCCACAAACACACCCACATATGTCATGTGATGACAGTGAAGTGAAATATCAACTTCACAAACACACCCACGTACGTCAGTTGATGACAGTGAAGTGAGATATCAACTCCAGAAACACACCCACATACGTCATATGGAGACAGTGAAGTGAGATATCAACTCCACAAACACGCCCCATTCGTCATGTGGAGACAGTGAAGTGAGACATCAGCTTCACAAACACACCCACATACGTCATGTGGAGACAGTGAAGTGAGATATCAACTTCACAAACACACCCACATACGTCATGTCGAGACAGTGAAGTGAAATATCAGCTTCACAAACACACCCACGTACGTGATATAGTGACAATGAAGTGAGATATCAACTCCACAAATACACCCTATACGTCATGTGGAGACAGTGAAGTGAAATATCAGCTTCACAAACACACCCACGTACGTGATATAGTGACAGTGAAGTGAGATATCAGCTTCACAAACACACCCCATACGTCATGTGGAGACAGTGAAGTGAAATATCAGCTTCACAAACACACCCACATACGTCATGTGGAGACAGTGAAGTGAGATATCAACTCCACAAACACACCCACATATGTCATGTGATGACAGTGAAGTGAGATGTCAGCTTCACAAATACACCCACATACGTCATGTGGAGACAGTGAAGTGAGATATCAACTCACAAACACGCCCACATACGTCATGTGGAGACAGTGAAGTGAGATATCAACTCCACAAACACACCCAAATACGTCATGTGGTGACAGTGAAGTGAAATATCAACTTCACAAACACACCCACATACGTCATGTGGAGACAGTCAAGTGAAATATCAGCTTCACAAACACACCCACGTACGTGATATAGTGACAGTGAAGTGAGATATCAACTCCACAAACACACCCCATACGTCATGTGGAGACAGTGAAATGAAATATCAGCTTCACAAACACACCCACGTACGTGACATAGTGACAGTGAAGTGAGATATCAGCTTCACAAACACACCCCATACGTCATGTGAGGACAGTGAAGTGAAATATCAACTCACAAACACACCCACATACGTTATGTGGTGAGAGTTAAGTGAGATATCAACTCCACAAACACACCCAAATACGTCAAGTGATGACAGTAAAGTGAGATATCAACTCCACAAACACACCCACATACGTCATGTGGAGACAGTGAAGTGAGATATCAACTTCACAAACACACCCACATACGTCATGTGAGGACAGTGAAGTGAAATATCAACTCACAAACACGCCCACATACGTCATGTGGTGAGAGTTAAGTGAGATATCAACTCCACAAACACACCCAAATACGTCATGTGATGACAGTAAAGTGAGATGTCAACTCCACAAACACACCCACATACGTCATGTGGAGACAGTGAAGTGAGATATCAACTTCACAAACACACCCACATACGTCATGTGGTCACAGCGAAGTGAGATATCAACTTCACAAACACACCCCCATACTTCATATGGAGACAGTGAAGTGAGATATCAACTTCACAAACACACCCACATACGTCATGTTAAGACAGTGAAGTGAGATATCAACTCACAAACACGCCCACATACGTCATGTGGTGAGAGTTAAGTGAGATATCAACTCCACAAACACATCCAAATACGTCATGTGGAGACAGTGAAGTGAGATATCAACTTCACACACACACCAACATACGACAGTTGATGACAGTGAAGTGAGATATCACCTTCACAAACACACACACATACGTCATGTGGTGACAGTGAAGTGAGATATCAACTTCACAACCACACACACATACATCATGTGGTGACAGTGAAGTGAAATATCAACCTTACAAACACACACACATACGTCATGTGATGACAGTGAAGTGAAATATCAACCTTACAAACACACCCACATACGTCATGTGGTGACAGTAAAGTGAGATATAAACTCCACAAACACACCCACATACATCATGTGGTGACAGTGAAGTGAGATATCAGCTTCACAAACACACCCCATACGTCATGTGGAGACAGTGAAGTGAAATATCAACTCACAAACACGTCCACATACGTCATGTGGTGAGAGTTAAGTGAGATATCAACTCCACAAACAAACCCAAATATGTCATATGGTGACAGTGAAGTGAGATATCAACTCCACAATAACACCCCATACGTCATGTGGAGACAGTGAAGTGAGATATCAACTCACAAACACGCCCACATACGTCACGTGGTGAGAGTTAAGTGAGATATCAACTCCACAAACACACCCAAATACGTCATGTGATGACAGTAAAGTGAGATATCAACTTCACAAACACACCAACATACGTCATGTGGAGACAGTGAAGTGAGATATCAACTCCACAAACAGACCCACATACGTTATATGGAGACAGTGAAGTGAAATATCAACTCCACAAAGACACCCACATACGTCATGTGGAGACAGTGAAGTGAGATATCAACTCCACAAACACACCCACATAGGTCATGTGATGATAATGAAATGAAATATCAACTCCACAAACACACCCACATACGTCATGTGGTGACAGTGAAGTGAGATATCAACTCCACAAACACGCCGACATACATCATGTGGTGACAGTAAAGTGAGATATCAACTTCACAAACACGCCCACATACGTCATGTGATGACAGTGAAGTGAAATATCAACCTTACAAACACACACACAAACGTCATGTGATGAGAGTGAAGTGAGATATCAGCTTCACAAACACACGTACATACGTCATGTGGTGACATTGAAGTGAGATATCAACTTCACAAACACACACACATACGTCATGTGATGACAGTGAAGTGAGATATCAGCTTCACAAACACACACACACACGTCATGTGATGACAGTGAAGTGAGATATCAGCTTCACAAACACACGTACATAAGTCATGTGGTGACAGTGAAGTGAGATATCAACTTCACAAACACACACACATACGTCATGTGATGACAGTGAAGTGAAATATCAACCTTACAAACACACACACATACGTCATGTGATGACAGTGAAGTGAGATATCAGCTTCACAAACACACACACATACGTCATGTGGTGACAGTGAAGTGAGATATCAACTTCACAAACACACACACATACGTCATGTGATGACAGTGAAGTGAAATATCAACCTTACAAACACACACACATACGTCATGTGATGACAGTGAAGTGAAATATCAACCTTACAAACACACCCACATACGTCATGTGGTGACAGTAAAGTGAGATATAAACTCCACAAACACACCCACATACATCATGTGGTGACAATGAAGTGAGATATCAGCTTCACAAACACACCCCATACGTCATGTGGAGACAGTGAAGTGAAATATCAACTCACAAACACGTCCACATACGTCATGTGGTGAGAGTTAAGTGAGATATCAACTCCACAAACAAACCCAAATATGTCATATGGTGACAGCGAAGTGAGATATCAACTCCACAAACACACCCAAATACGTCATGTGGTGACAGTAAAGTGAGATATCAACTCCACAAACACACCCACGTACGTCATGTGGAGACAGTGAAGTGAGATATCAACTCCACAAACACACCCACGTACGTCATGTGGAGACAGTGAAGTGAGATATCAACTCCACAAACACGCCACATACGTCATGTGGTGACAGTGAAGTGAGATATCAACTCCACAAACACACCCAAATACGTCATGTGGTGACAGTGAAGTGAGATATCAACTCCACAAACACACCCAAATACGTCATGTGGTGACAGTGAAGTGAGATATCAACTCCACAAACACACCCACATACGTCATGTGGTGACAGTGAAGTGAAATATCAACTTCACCAACACACCCACATACGTCATGTGGTGACAGTGAAGTGAAATATCAACTTCACAAACACACCCACATACGTCATGTGATGACAGTGAAGTAAGATATTAACTTCACAAACACGCCCACATACGTCATGTGATGACAGTGAAGTAAGATATCAACTTCACAAACACGCCCACATACGTCATGTGGTGAGAGTTAAGTGAGATATCAACTCCAAACACACCCACATACGTCATGTGGTGACAGTGAAGTGAGATATCAACTCCACAAACACACCCACATACGTCATGTGGAGACAGTGAAGTGAGATATCAACTTCACAAACACACCCACATACGTCATGTGGTGACAGTGAAGTGAGATATCAACTTCACAAACACATCCAGATACGTCATGTGGTGACAGTGAAGTGAAATATCAGCTTCACAAACACACCCACGTACGTCATGTGAGGACAGTGAAGTGAGATATCAACTTCACAAACACACCCACATACGTCATGTGGAGACAGTGAAGTGAAATATCAACTCCACAAACACATCCACATACGTCATGTGATGACAGTGAAGTAAGATATTGACTTCACAAACACGCCCACATACGTTATGTGATGACAGTGAAGTGAAATATCAACTCACAAACACGCCCACATACGTCATGTGGAGACAGTGAAGTGAGATATCAACTCCACAAACACACACCATACATCATGTGGTGAGAGTTAAGTGAGATATCAACTCCACAAACACACCCAAATACGTCATGTGGAGACAGTGAATTGAAATATCAACTTCACAAACACACCCCATACGTCATGTGATGACAGTGAAGTGAGATATCAGCTTCACAAAGACACCCACATACGTCATGTGGTGACAGTGAAGTACGTCAGATGTAAAAAATAACTCAATGGTTTGGTTTCATACAAACCATAGCTTTATTATTCGGAAATGTCAATGCTATTGTCGCCATATTATTGGGCATGGCATGACCAAATTCAATGTTATTTGAACATTTCGATAGTGATGTGTTGATAGTCGTGAATAATTGAGAGCTTTGCTCCCATAACTCTAGGTGTTCATTCTGCCCCAGTCGATAAATCAAGTAAAAAACTCAATGGACTACTGATGCTGACGTGTCTTATAGAGGAATAAGCAATTGAAGCAGGGATCACGTACAATACCCGTTTTCTGAAATGAGCAACTCAAGCACGTATTGTGCAAAATTTTGCTATATTGTGCAAAATTGTGCTATACTGTATACAACAATATGACTTATGTCACCTTAACGTTTAGTATATTCAATTATAACGAATTTGAATGTGTTGACAAACGTCAGAAAAGCTAAACACAGAATTTCAAAATATGAAAAAAATCGATCTGTGTGAATGTGAAGACAAACGTTAGAATAGCTACACACAGCATTTTTACCTATAAAAAACTCGATCTTTAACCTGAAACACCACACTGGCGTCACAAGTGCAAACACATTTTGTGAACAGTGTGGAAGATCCTGCGCATCACACTTTTGTAGCCAAAAAAATGCTGACAGGCAATTTCTTTCAATTTTTTGTAGAATAAATTACCAGTCACAGTGAATATCTTTCTTTTTCGTAGAGGATCTCTATGCAGAACAACTCGGTCTTGCTAATTTCAAAGATAATTTTAGAAGAAAAAAATCAATTGCATCATCATACCATTTTTCATGGTATCCCCAATAACCAGGACCATTTTACTTTTTTCTGGCCAAGGTTGTTTTTTTTTATTGTGAATCATTATTAGCTGTTAGTACTCGGATAACCAGAACATTTCAAGTTCAGTATCGTGTCTCTATAAATCAACGGTTGTTATTGATGGTGCGGCTTCTATCAGTTTTCCTTTCTCAATTTGAAGACTAATTCTGAACACAGGTGGTGTGAATGTGACAGCGAGCCATGGACCCATCACAGAATGGCATGTCTCTTTCAGTGGATGTCCTACATTGCATCAATATAGCATAGTATAACCTGACAAAAATACAAAATACCCATTTATCATTGGTAATACAAAAATACCCAATTATCATTGGTAATACAAAAATACCCAATTATCATTGGTAATATATAAGATACTCAATTATCATTGGTAATACAATAATACTCAATATGGATAATGTTTATTTCAACAGCACATATAATATTTACAGACTATTTTACAAACATATATGCTGTTGAGGACAGAACGTAGCCATGGGCTGTCTCCCCGTACTGCCCTTCGGAAAATAAAAGAAGCAACAAGAATATGATTCACGAAGGATAGAAAAAAATAAATGAACGATTTGTACTCAATGATCATTGGTAATACAAAATATACTCAATTATCATTGGTAATACAAAAATACCCAATTATCATTGGTAATACAAAAAATACTCAATTATCATTGGTAATACAAAAATTAGCCCAAGGGCTAAGACAGGTTACCGGACAAAATATGTTTTATATTCCTGTGACCTTGAAAATAAGGTCACTGGTCAAAATGCAAAGTCATGAGAATATCCAGCAAACATGTATATGTAAGTATCAATCTATTACAACCAATAGTCAGATTTTGATGATGCCAAAAACAAACGTAAAATAGAACATTTTGGAATAGAAACAAAGCCCGACCAAATAGTTTATCCAAAGACACACTGGTGTCATCAGGGGCAGACAGTGTGTTAAATGTAGTTGTTTCTACTGTACACCTGATGGAATTAGTATACAACTGCCCACAACCTATGAAAATAATTTAGAAATCTGAAGCAAACCCCATGGAATAGATATATGACGAGTACATAAGTACCTAATCACAAGCCAGAAAACTACTGAATTGATGGTATCCTCGGGGACAGATTCAACGTCCGCCAACAGTGACACCGACTCAGTAATATGAATGTAAGTATCAATCTATCACAACCAATAGTCAGATTTTGATGATGCCAAAAACAAACGTAAAATAGAACATTTTGGAATAGAAACAAGCCCGACCAAATAGTTTATCCAAAGACACGCTGGCGTCATCAGGGGCAGACAGTGTGTTAAATGTAGTTGTTTCTACTGTACACCTGATGGAATTAGTATACAACTGCCCAACAACCTATGAAAATAATTTAGAAATCTGAAACAAGCCCCATGGAATAGATATATGACAAGTACATAAGTACCTAATCACAAGCCCGAAGGCTACTGAGTTGATGGTATCCTCGGGGACAGATTCAACGTCCGCCAGCAGTGACACTGACTCAGTGATATGAAAGTAAGTATCAATTTATTACCACCAATAGTCAGATTTTGATGATGCCAAAAACAAACGTAAAATAGAACATTTTGGAATCCCGATATGTCCATTGTTTGCTAAGCTGTAAATTCAATAACAAGTAAAACAAAATAGCAATTTTGTTCCATGACCTTGAAAATAAGGTTGAAGGTCGAATCAATGGTCATCAAAATATTTGGCATGTACACATCATTCCCCATAGGTGCACAACTGATTCCTAAGCTGTAAAGTCAATAATAAATAGGGCCTGCACGATTAATGGGTTAACCGCCGACGGCTAGCATTTTTTTAATAACCGCGAATAACCGGCTGTTAAATCTCCAAACGATTAACCGGTTAACCGTCAAACACCGGTTGACTGTCTTTTATAACCTTGATCAGTGATCACCAAACCGTCTGCTCATGCTCCTGAGGCATGCTTTCGAAGGCATTTAAACTCGTTAACTTTGTCGCCATGGGGCCATAAAGCAATCTGTGGTTGGATGCGGTCGCGTGGATGCGTGCCACCTGTTAAAGGGATTGTGTGTGCATCTTTCACAGATACACAGGCTCGCGGCCTTCTCTCATATTAATACCGAAATTAACGAAGGTAAATAGGGGAAATACAAGTTTTCTTAAATGAAACATAAAGACACCTACACACACATAGACATATAGCAATCAAAACCATTCGGGGGACGTATTAAGAAGTGAACCCCAAACACTTCGCCTCAGGCTTAACTTCGAATGGTAAGGATTGTATATGTGAAAGAATGTGCAATGTCAGGTATAACGCAATCAAAACTGGAAAGAGAACATATATTCAGTAATATGCAAAATATGTACAGTTAATACATCAATAAGAAAAAAAGTTACTGAACAGATTTTGAGAAAACGACCGTCAAAGTCCAAAATTGGCCATTTTTCGACGAAAACAGCCGCTCTGACATTGAAACCGAGGTCAGAGGTCAAATTCAAGGTCACGAGAATATTCAGCATAAATCATTTCCTATATGTTCACAATTGATTCCTAAGCTGTAAAGTCGATAATAAGCGAGATATTAGCCATTTTTGTCATGTGACCTTGAAAATAAGGTCAAAGGTCAAATTCAAGGTCACGAGAATATTCAGCATATATCATTTCCTATATGTTCACAATTGATTCCTAAGCTGTAAAGTCGATAATAAGCGAGATATTAGCCATTTTGTGCTCTGACCTTGAACCCGAGGTCAAAGGTCAAATTCAAGGTCACGACAATGTTCGGCATATATCATTTCCTATATGTCCACAATTGAATACTAGTCTCTAATCTTAATATTAAGTGAGATATTATGGCTTAATGTGTCCCATTATAAATCATAGGAGAATTTAACATGGGAAAGTCCCATTTGGGCCGAGTTTGGGCCCAAAATGGCCCACTTTGAGCGATTCAAGGGCAACGAAATTTATACATGTCACAGGGGTACATATGAGGAGCGTCATGCATCAATACAAAAAAAAGTTACTGAACAGATTTTGAGAAAACGACCGTCAAGTCCAAAATTGGCCATTTTTCGACGAAACCGGCCGCTCTGACCTTGAAACCGAGGTCAGAGGTCAAATTCAAGGTCACGACAATATTCAGCATATATCATTTCCTATATGTCCACAATTGATTCCTAGTCTCTAATCTCAATATTAAGTGAGATATAAAACATAATGTGTCCCATTATAAAGCATAGGAGAATTTAACATGGGAAAGTCCCATTTGGGCCGAGTTTGGCCCAAAATGGCCCACTTCGAGCGATTCAAGCGCAACGAAACTTATACACATCACAGGAGTATATATGAGGAGTGTTATGTATCAAAAAGAAAAAAAGTTACTGAACAGTTTTTGAGAAAATGGCCGCCAAAGTCCAAAATCAGGCATTTTTCGACGAAAACGGCCGCCATTTTGAAAAAAATGTGAAAATCAAAAAACTAAAAAATACCTCCCTCTCGAAATATTTTTAGGCATTTTTGTGCAAAATTTCAGAAAAATTCGTCCGTAAACAAAAAAGATAAAAATGTTAACAGACGGACGACGGACGACGGACGGACGGACGGACGGACGGACGTGACGTCGTTTTATTTCAAAGACACTCAATTCGTGCAGGAAATTATTTCCTTTGCACACCAGTTCGGTAGAATTTATTCAGACATTAAATGACGACATTCTATGAGTGATTCCATTAAAATCGAACGAATCAATTACACCGATAAGGCCTCCTCATCATCAACGTGTATGTTATTTAGCATGCAAATCACAAAAAGTGACACCAGTATCAAGATATTTAGGTACTCAGTGGCCTACACAACCTATGAGATGTTTCCTACATGGAACACGACACCTGCTTCAAGATATTTAGGTTCCGAGTTATGGACGTCATAAGGCGCGGGTGATGTAGATGAGATCATAATCTCTTCAGTAGTGCATCAAGCTGCCAGATGAACGCATATTTATCTCTCATCATCGAAAAGTGGGCCAGTAGAAAATAATGGTTCCTTGAAGCATACACATCGTCAATTTGCGCTAACCACCATATGTGGATTAAATAGAATTGGAATCATTGGAGTGCACGCACTTATTTCCAGTGGGGTCCTGTTTTGTGTGGTGTATGTACTGCATTATCAGAATTTCTATAGCGACCTGAAGCAGATCAGGGCACATCTATCAACTTCCCTATCACCACCGCTGAGAACCCTGGTGCAGCGACCATAATCCTCACCCAGCACCAAGTTTAATGTCCTCTCCGCGCCGAAGGACAAGATATCATGTGTTATAATCGTAAGTGAGCGATACCTGTAATCGAACCCGGGACCAGTCGTTTGTGAGGCGAACGTTCTACCACTGAACAAACGACACCCGATATGAATAAAAGTGTAACTGATCAAGTGGAGCTAAGTGAAGATTGGCAAACAATATTCCAAGTTTAATGTTCGCGCCGACATTAAAAGGAGGACTGAAGGAGGACTTTCCACCTGAGATAGAAAGAAGGCGACGTATTCTGACTCCCTATCTGACAGCAGCATATCAAGGCGACCCATCCAATCCAAGTCAATCAGTTTCAGCACACCTCTTGATAGACAAGTTGGTTGTGAATAACCAAACCTTCACCCACGACATGATTGATTCCATCCCAGATTACATAAAACTCAGGGTCGAGAAGCCACCACACACAAAGACATCGGCCCAAACAACGATCCTTTTCACAAGACACAGCCCGCTCTCAAATTTTTATCCCTGCCAGTTTGACGTTGACGACCATACATTTTGGACCACAGAGCAATACATCGCATACCAGAAGGCGTTGATGTTCAATGCCAAGGAGACTGCCGACCAGGTACTCACGATGTCCGACCCTGTCGCGATGAAGCAAAAAACGAAGCATCAGCGAGGGTTCGATGACGAGAAATGGAAAGGAGCAGCTCGAGACATACTTCGAACTGCGCTCACAGCAAAGTTCACCCAGAATGAAAACCTGAAACGTGAATTACTGTCGACCAAAGATACTACCCTGGGTGAAGCTAGCCCGCATGATAACCTGTTCGGCATAGGTCTGTCTCTCCAACACCCGGATGCACTCAACCCCTCAAAATGGCTTGGGGAGAACATCCACGGTGAAATCCTGACGGAAGTCCTCACCAGATAATTAACTGTAATCATGGTAATAAATCGTTCATTGCCCCTCTCAGCACGCCTGTTCTAGTTGTACAAGTACCACGTCGCACAAAATTAAATTGTTTTGTTCTTTCGTTTCGTACTATGTGGATGCTGACAGGGTATGCCAAGTTATTCACACTTTTGTATTGATCTTGAACAGACCATGTTCCACTGACAAGCGAGTTTGTTTCATAATCAAATTTCAGTAATAACTGATATATCGTATGCAGTTTATTGATCATCCATATTCCTGTTATGTGATGACGTAATATGATATTCCTGTTTTGTGATGACGTAATATGATATCATCTATATATTACTGCAATTGAGTAATATATCAGTTTGCACCAATGATATGATTTATTAATACACAATCTTCACTTTGTTACATTATGATATGTTCATAACGCATAGTGACGTAATATAATATTACTAATATATTATTGATCGCAATAGATTACATGCACATATGCATTGCTGTATCTATGTGATGTATGAAATATGCAATTTTTACTATGTTCCATCATTTGTTTATAACGAAAAATGCATAATGAATATATTACTGATCGCAATCGAATTCAAGTACACTGAGTATACACAATTCTTACTCTGTTCCATTATGATATGTTTATAACGTAAAATGACGTACATGATATTACTAATATATTACTGATCGCAATAGATTACATGTGCAAGTGCATTGCTATATCTATATGATGTACGAAATACATAATTTTTTCTATGTTCCATTATATGTTCATAATGCATGAGGACATTACATTACATTGTTGTAACGATATGGTGTGTGAAAGCACAGTTTTACTCCGTTCCATATGATATTCATAATTCTATCATATACTGTTCAATCATGAATGGATCGAGATACACTATGTTAGAACTCCATGTATTGTACAAATAAAGTAAGTGCTCTGGTCATAAAATGTATATGCACTGATATCATATATTTCAATGACACCAAAATGCAATAAATGAATTAAAACATATTACAATAGCTTTTACCGGAACCTAACCGGGAATGAAAATTTCTTTTCTCACTTTCTTTATGATTTCATGGTATCAATTGTTTCTGGCGATCATGAACTGTCGACACCCCGTCTCAACCGATCGCACTGAGTCTCTCAAGAAAACAAATATCTCGTATAATATAGCAATATGACGACCAATACTTTTACTCTGGATCAGATCAATTCTGATGGAAACTTAGACTTGTCTCAAATCTTCGACGACAATACTGACTATGATTCTTTCACCGCTGATATAAGTTGTTCATATTAAGAACCACGCGATCTGGCGCCTATGCTCCATCATCAAAACAGTGTCTCTGTTTTCCATTTAAACTGCACGGGTTTATCCAACAATTGGGATAATTTCAAACATCTAATCTGCGACATGCATACAACTGATTTCAGTTTCGACTTGATCGGCATCAGCGAAGCATATCGCTGCGATAGAGATTCAAGACTTAGCCTACCAGGTTATCATGACTTGATACACAAATGTAGGACTTCTGGGACTCGAGGAGGAGTCGCGCTATTTATTAGAGACACCATCCATTACCAGATATGTGAAGATCTTAGTGTACTTATCCCAAACGTTTTCGAGTCGCTATTTGTTGAGACGGTAATAGGAAAAAATCGTATCAGAGTCGGAGTGATCTATAGACCCAACTCTTATCCGCTCGCCGATGTTGATATATTTTCAACCACGCTGATAACTCTGCTTGACGAAATAAATAGTTCCAAGTGCCAAGCCATACTTATGGGGGATATGAATATTGATCTGATAAAATATCAAACCGACGCCAAAACAAACAATTATCTTATCATCAGGTTTCCGACCAGTTATTTTGAAACCAACGCGTGTCACGCCAACTACCGCGACCTTGATCGACCACATATACACCAATATACTCACCCCTTCAACGGCAGGCATTATCATCACCGACGTTGCAGACCATTTTGGCGTTTTTGTATGTATCAACAGGCAATCCAAACAATCTAACCCTAAAATTGAAGCAAGGCGATCTTTGTCTGTACAAAATGTAAACAAATTCAACAATGTCTTGAATGAAACGGACTTCAGTGGGGTATTATGTAGCGAAAACGATAATGAAGCGTATATAAGTTCTATGCACATATTTAAATCAGTTTTTGAACAATGTTTTCCGATTGAACATACACCCTCAAAATCGAAATATGTTAAACGCGAGCCATGGGTGACTCAGGGTTTTCTCGTATCTTCGAGAACGAAAGCAAAACTGCTTAAACGTAAATTAGAACAACCTGATGAACAATCAATTCTCAGATATAAATCCTTCAACACAATTTTCTCGCGAAAAAAAAGGGAACTCAAAGTAATATATTACAGGAATGAACTAGAAGTGAATAAATCAAACATGAAAAAAAACTGGGACATCTTAAATCGCGTCATGGGAAAGGAGAGAAAAAAATCAAAATTTCCTTTCTCTTTCTTAATAAATGATAAACATGAATCCAATGAACAAACCATTGTCAATGAATTCAACTATTTTTTCTCTGAAATAGGGCTAATAACTGGTAGAAACGTACCCACGTCTTCACATGACTTCACATACTACTTACCTCCCCATGCGCCCAATAATATGTTTTTCTCTCCAGTGTCCGTGGATAACGTCACAAACACAGCCTTGGGTCTTAAAACAAAAACCAGCAGTGGCCATGATGAAATTTCAACCAAATTACTTAAACTTTGCATCAATAATGTAAATGAACCATTAACTCACATAATTAACTTATCTATGAAACATGGACAAGTACCAGACGACATGAAGATAGCGAAAGTGATACCAATTTTCAAAGCGTCTGATCCTTGCATCCTTAAAAATTATCGTCCAATAAGCCTCTTACCGGCGTTTTCAAAATTATTAGCAAAAATCATTTTCAACAAGGTCATGATCTTTCTCGAAAAACATAGGTCATTATATCGTCACCAGTATGGTTTTCGAGCAAAACACTCGACCATTCATCCAGTACTACATTTCCTGAAATACTGCGCAGATGCAAGTAATTCTAACAACCCTGAGTTCACCTTGGCGATTTTTTGTGACCTTTCTAAGGCCTTCGATGTCATTAATCACGACATTCTATTACACAAACTTAATATTTTGGGCCTAAGAGGCATAGTGAATGACTGGTTTCGTGATTATTTAACTGGTCGGAAACAGTATGTCAGCTTTAACAAACAAAGATCATCACTTATTAACATTTCTTGTGGGGTTCCCCAGGGATCCATTTTAGGTCCCCTCTTGTACTTACTATATGTGAACGATATTAGTAATTCGTGTTCCAGTCCTATATTGTCTTTCACAGATGATACCACAATGTACATGTCCGACAATGATCTTCAATCTCTCTTTCTGAAATCAAACTCTGAGATATGCAATTTGCATGAATGGTTTTGTGCAAATAGGCTGGCGTTAAACGCAAATAAAACCAAATATATTGTAATAAGGCCAAGCAAAAAGAAGTGTAATTTCCATGGGCTATCCCTGAAAATTGGTGACATAACACTGTCCAGAATTAGACGTGATTGTAACGAATATTTTACAAAATTTCTGGGCATTCACGTTGATGACTTCTTGTCATGGAAATGGCATATCATTAGCATTAATAACAAATTAGCAAAAACTCTATATACACTGAAACAAGTCAAAAACATTCTCCCTTTTGATTGCTTGAGAACTTTGTACTTTACTATGATTCATCCCCACATTAATTATGGGATATTAGCGTGGGGATGTGCCAAACCTTCTCGATTGAAGAAAACAAATTTACTCCAAAAACGAGCCTTACGCATAATTTGTAATGCACCGTTCAATTCCCACACAGATCCACTCTTCAAAAAATCTTCTATCTTGAAAATATCAGATTTGTTCAACCTTAACGTACTATTATTCATGTTTGACTACCATTGAAATAAACTGCCGTTATCGTTTAATGGAATGTTCAAATTTAATCATGAAATTCAAAATATTCAAAAGACTAGGCAATCGGACCTTTTTCATATCCCTCGCTGTACATCGGCCCTTGCACGGGCTTCACCAATTTATATATTTCCCAATATATGGAACAGTTGGGTCCATGGATCTCTCCTCCCTGCAACAAAACCCATTCTTAAAGAAAACATAAAACGAGCATTTCTTGGAATGTACCAAGCTTCTGTTTTCTGTTCGAATGCGTACTGCAAATCATGCCCACCTCGCGTAAATTCTCGAACGTAATTTATGGTATATCATTCCCTATCTGGTCCATGAAACTCTTTCATACATTTATTCGACTTTTTATGAATCACGATGAAGTGCCGTCGGTGGGGGTGTCGAGAGTTCGGTCTGATCATGAACAATTTTTATGTACTCCTTCCTTATGTATTTTTTTGTTATCATGTTACAGGGTAAGCTGGAAGACAGCTTTGCTAAGCTTACCCTGCTTTTCCCTACATAACCAGCACATGTATTGCATCTTTCTATTGTCATCGCTTTTGTACAAATTGTCGGAGAAGAAAATAAATTCAGTTTCAGTTTATTCCCTCTATAATACTGGGGACTGCGCTCAGTATCATTCGTGGAAAGATTTTATGACATTTTTGTCAAAGCATTCAATAAGTACAGCCATCGGCAATGAGTTCCAAGACACAATCACAAATGGGGGAAAACATTAAGATGTGTTTTTGTCTGAGCGAAACATAACCCTGTCGCAGCAGTTTGATGGAGGGTACGTTTGAAAAGGGCACGAGACAGGAAATTTGACCATGGATAAATTGATTCATCACGTTTGACATATAGTCTATTATTCAAGTTAGAATCCAACATTATCAATACCAAACCTTGTATGTGCAAGGCTGTATTTAAAGAAGTTGGTGTGCTTTGTTCTTCTCATAGCTTAATATCATTGATGTGATTTGTGCCGATATATAAAAAAGTACAATTGAATAATTGCACAGACATTTCAACATGTCAACATCAATCCAAAACATTTCGAATAATTCTATTCTGCAACTGTATTATTAATAGTTGTTACCAATAAAATGTTTCTTTTCAATTTATAATCAGTGTCAATACCTGACAGTTCCCTGAAGTAATTTATTTCTGATGTTATTGGATGATTGTATGTGATAACTCTCCATCGAACGGGACACGATATCCGACGCCAACCCGGGACTAATCACACCCCTAGGATTTGAACTGTGTTATACTGACCATCAATAACTCTAAACAACACAATTATTAATTGGGTATTTGTATACGAATTCCAGCGCAACCACATTTATACAATGTCTGCCCTTGATGACCGAAACTATTGCATATTACCATGTCATGAAATATAGCTTAGTGCTGTGTTTGTACGAACGTGTGCAAAAAGTAGAAATGGATGCCGACAAACAGACAAATTCACATTCCAAGGCCGAATCCATACACGAATTTCACAAAGTCCGGGTGATACTAAAGTTTAAACACCGAAGCCATGTGCACATCACACACACATGAATAAAGATTCATATTGAATGATTCGTATTGTTTCATAGGATGTGATTCATACCATTTGAATGATTATTATTGTGGATCAATATTATAAAACAAGAATTGGACTTTCCTCCCAAACATTAGATCTTCTCTCAGATTATCGAATAATATATCTATTGTCCTACCGCAAGTTTGGTCTGCAGTACTATCTCACTCATTCGGTATCTTACTCATAATGTGAGGGGGAATACAAGTTAACTTGTGTTCAATATTTCAAATTCTAACATATTCAAACAATACAATTTACAATATAAACAACTATATTTTACACTTTGGCTGCCCCCGATGACGCCAGTGTGGCTATGGCTGTAATTATTTGGTCGGGCTTTGTTTTTCATTACAACAATGCTGTACGTAAGGTTTGCTATTGCCATCATCAAAATCTGACTATATTGGTGGTAATAGGTTATTGCATTTATCAATACACTGGAGAGGTGGATCTAATCCAATATTGATATCTCCATACATATATACACAGTATGAACATCTTTATATTTGTTTGTGCTCACTACCTTGGAATGATAATTCTATTTCTATGCCCCGCGTTTATCAGAATAATTCATTGGCAATCACCATAAGGGAAATACAAGTTTTAGATAATTATACCAAACATTACAAATGATGGATGCAGACTTGGCTATCTCCAAACGAGGCTAAAGTCCTGTATTGTACATTCATATTAACGTTATGACACCAATTGTCCGCTGCAGATTGATATTACAACAAGACATCAGATACTTGACTGGACTAAAATTCCATATTCCAGTACATTTCGAAGCTACATAGGACATAATAAATCCCTGGTGTTGAGCGCCAGATCTCATTTGATCACAGTGGATTGTTGGCTATCAACACAGCCTCAGTCTGCTGAGTCGACTGGGGCGAATCATATCGGCAATTGCATGAGCTCAGGGCTACCAAGGATTCCAGAGCGGCGAGATTGCAGAGATGATAATGCATTTCACAGCACTACAATAGTAGGTTACACTGAAAATGCTAACTACTATACATGCACTGTTGTGATATATCACTAAATCATACTTGATTTTGAAAAAAAAATCACACGATTATTATACGGATATAATGTAAACTGTTGCGGGTTTGAGACTGTATATAACCACGAAGCACAATATAGTAATCAGGCCAATAGTCATTCAGACCTGGGTCTGTTGTCCGCGTCCTGTAATCACGGTAATCAGACTAAGCAAAACCGGGATTAGTCATGTATGGAGCTGAATTTAGGTGAATAAAGATGTACCGCCCCATGGCTAGCATCCAAAATGGATATCAAAACAATTCACATATTATATACAGCTACAAGACGGGTGATAGAATTGGGACAGAATTAGTGCACAGCACTTGTCAGACAATCCCTACCTCGCCAATGATGAAATCAACAATGCATGTCTTTTTATGTACCCTGACATTATTCCGTTCTAACCGCCACAGTGAAGCAATATTTCTCACAGAAATCAATATCAACTCTATGTCACCTTTGTTACTGATTTGCATGTTGTTTGTGTTTTGAGATGGGTTAATCTGTCAATGCAGTTCACATCTGCGCCAATATCTATAGCACTTTCAATTATGATACGTGGCAGAAGAACATCCTGATTCATATACAACATAAAGTCTTTCTTGTGGAAATGCCCATCTCACAGATATCTAAGAATTCCCAAATTAATTCAGATTCCCACGGGTGGCTCTGAAATGACTCAAGCAACTTAAAGCTGCTGCCTGCGAATGTATGCAATATTTTTTTCAAAACCAATTTTTGGTTAAACACATCTAATACAATATAACAAGAGCTGTGGTCAATGATTTGGACGATTACAGTTCGTCCGAGTTGTCTTTTCATCCGTTTTAGTGCCCATTTTGTACGGTTTTGTACATAACCAAAATCGCGCTCAAAAGTCCACATCGAGTACATTTTCCAGTTCGTATGTGCATATATAGTGTAGTTATGAGAAAATAATCAGTAATATACCATGATGTGCGTGGAATTGTCAGTCTATCTCGCATTTCTATGCTTTGTTTACACATGCGTGTGATGGATACAGTTCCTGTATTTACGCGAGAACCGCCTGTTCAAATGAGCAATATTTTTCTGAGAACTGGTTATTTTCATTACATTTGATGTGAGTATGTTTCATTCAGTTAGTTTAGCATGCTTAGTATGAAATACAGTTTTCAAAAAATTATGACTGGTTTCGAAGGCAGCTGCTTTAACACTGGGTGATGTTCAATTGGTTTTTCTGCAATAGAAGCTTAAATAAAAATCACTCAGGAATGTTTTCACTTGCAGTCTTATCATGCTTATGTGTGATAAGAGTATTTGTTATTTTTGACTGACGCATGGTAACCACCAATGCATTCAATTGTGGTATATTTTCATTCTGCTAGAAAAGCGAACACACCCTGCCCCAAAAATAATCAGCGAAATAAAATAGTAAGATGGAAAAGGCCCCAAGTTGACAAATCTCTCATTCAATTCTACACAAGGTTGTGACTATCTTTCTTCCCTGTCTAATTCAATAAGCGCGGAAATAATATACAAAAAACAATGACCTAGAAGTGATCTCCCGGTGTTTAACCAGATCTGGCACATGAAGCCTCGACTCTGAAGTGCAAGCCGGAAATTAAATTCCCTAGAGATATTACCTTCATAATCACAGCCACATACGTCATGTGGTGACAGTGAAGTACCTTAGATGTCCAAATGTCACTCAATGAATTCATGTCACTGATTATGAAGTGTTAATGTCATTTAGCCAGATTATATACCATGTCATAACTATAATCAATGTCATTTCAATAGGGAGTGTAAGTGAGTTTCGAATATCGTTCGTAACACATGAAAATATTCGTTGTGCAAGCCTTTTGGTCCTATCCTTCATAATAGAGTGATAGCTATTAGGTTCAAAATTAATGTTATATCAAATCAGTAAATTACGTGTTGTACCATGTGATGAAAAACTAACGATTTGCTACCTTTTAAGACCAAACATGCATATAAGCCCGCATTATTCTATTTTTTAAGCGGTATGAAGTTAACGGCCGTACAACTTCTGTGCTTTGTTTTCCAGTCTTACTGACAATATCGTTGCCATTTGTGGTCGAGAGTCATCGAATATGGTTAATATCGTTAATTGCATATTTTTCTTAGAGTGATAGTTGATTTATATGGAAAACGAGCTAGGCAAAAAAGGGCGATAATAGGTTGAGACCAGAAAATCCTGGTCGAGGCTTATTTCGAGAACATAGCGTTTCCACTTACATGCCCTATATGTGGATTGGGGCCGGCTCAAAATGAGCAGTGCTGCTTAAGCCCCATTCCCACTGTCCCGGTTTGACGCCCGGTCGGCTCCCGGATCACGAACCGGGCTTCACTGGCTATTATGAAGTGTTAATGTCATTTAGCCAGATTATATACCATGTCATAATTATAATCAATGTCATTTTAATATGTGGATTGGGGCCGGCCCAAGATGAGCAGTGCTGCTTAAGCCCCAGTCCCACTGTCCCGGTTTGACGCCCGATCGACTCCCGGATCGCGAACCAGGCTTCACTGGCTCTCATCCGGCCATTCCCGGTCTCTACCGGTTCAGAACCAGGAACACCGTGTCTCAACCAGCCACACAGGTCGTTCGGGTTGTGAATCGGGTCTCGTCCGGGCACTCACACGAAGTATGAACGTTTCATTATCTTTGCGAACCGGCTCTCGACCGAGAGAACCTCAGAGAAGTGTGGGAAATGGAACCCCGAAGCGAGCATGACCGGGAATCATCATGGAGTCAACCGGGCGCACCGAGAGTCTCCCTGGAGTCATCCTGGTAGCCACACTAGGTCACAACCAGATCTCGACCGGATGAAGAATGGGTGTTTTGGTGAACCGGGAGTAGTCCGGGAGTTGACTATGTTAATGGGGAGTTGACCTGGAGTTGACCTGGAGTTATCCGGGAGTTATCCGGGTCTGATCCAGGTTCCCAAGGAGTCAAAATTATTAAATGTCTTATGTGGTTGAAGTCTTCGATCGGGGATCGTCTGGGACAATGGGACTGCAACTCATTTTTCGCGAATTTTTCGACTTTTTTCATCCTCGACTGGGTCTCAACCGGCCCAAACCGGGTAACAAAATCCGGGAGTCGTCCGGGACTCAGACCAGGACAGTGGAACTGTAGCATTAGTTGCGCTTACCCTGAGACCGGCCGCCAGGTGGCAGCAAAAGCTGGACATCTGCGGGACAATATCAAGGCCGGTATATTCCAGAATAGGATGTCTGTTGGACAGACCTTTAATTCTCGTTGTTACAACTTTTTCCCGCAAACACGTGTTGCCCGTTGCAGAGACGTACATAAGACATAGAGATGGCCTACATAACGCATCCACCTGGGCTTCTTACAATATCCCTCAAGGCGCTCGGGTTAAACAAGTGGTCTATCGTGCATTGCGGTAGTGTTGCTTCAAAAGGAAATTGATACTTGTCGCTAGCACCCTGCAGATACCGCCGAACGTTGTGTCGACACTATGTCGACGTTCTATTGCGCCAGATACGAAAATATACGAGACTATTTTTTTATATTGTTTTGTCTAACTTGTATATCGATTGTATGTGAATTCTATTCCCGAATATCTCAAAGTTTAGTCAAGTTGGAATCCAAAATTATCAATACCCAACCTTGTATGTGCAAGGCTGTATTTAAAGAAGTTGGTGTACTCTATTCATTGGTGTGATTTGTGCCGACAGATAATTTTTTTTTGCATAATTGTACAACCATTTCACTATTTCAACATCAATCCAAAACATATTGGACATAATTCAATTGTGAAACTGTTTACTCAATACTTATTACGAATACAAAAGTTTCTTTTCAATTTATAATCAGTGCCAATATCTAACAGTTCCCTGAAGTAATTTATTTCTGATGTTGTTGGATGATTGTATGTGATATCACTCCATCAAACGGGACACGATATCCGACGCCAACCCGGGACTAATCACACCCCTAGGATTTGAACTGTGTTATACTGACCATCAATAACTCTAAACAACACAATTATTAGTTAGGTATTTGTGTCCAAATTCCAGCGCAACCACATTTATACAATGTCTGCCCCTGATGACCGAAGCTATTGCAGGTTACTATGTCATGAAATATAACTTAATACCGTGTTTGTACGAATGTGTGAACATAGTAGAAATGGATGCCGAATTCATATTTCAAGACCGAATCCATAGACGAACACTGACAATGTAAGTGCGAGTGATACTAAAGTATAAAAGTCGAAGCCATGTGAACATTACAGACACATGAATAAAGATTCATGATGAATGATTCATATTGATTCATAGTATGTGAACATGTATCATGTATCAACATTATAAAATAAGGATTGGACTTTCCTCCCAAACATAACATCTTCTCTCAGATTATCGAATAACATATCTTTTGCCCTACTGTAGATTTGGTCTGTAGTATCTCACTCATAATTGGAGGAGGAATACCAGCTAATTTACAATAGGAACAACTATAATTTTCTCTTCGGCTGCCCCTGATGACGCCAGTGTGGCCATGGCTGTTATTATTTGGTCGGGCTTTGTGTTTCATTGCTGTTCGTTAGTTTTTCTTTTGTCGTCATCAAATCCAACTGTATTGGTGGTAATAGGTTATTCGTTTAACAATACACTGGAGAGAACAATATCTTGGTGGAACTAATTCAACATTCCATATATAAATATATACAGTATGAACAACTTTATATTTGTTTGTGCTCATTACCTTGGAGTGATCATTCTATTTTATGCCCCTCGTTTATCAGAATAATACATTGACAAACACCACATGGGAAATATAGGTTTATGATCATTATACCTAGCATTACCCATGATGCACTGTGGTGATACTGGATGCACTAACGATCGTTAGTGCATCCCGCAATGGCCGACAGTAAACACGATCAGTTTGGTTTTTAACCGTATTCATCAAATGACAGGTCGATTTGTGATAAATGGACACTCTGAAGGTAGCTTAGTGTATTGTTTAGATGCTTCTTTGTTTAGATATGTTGAGGAAAAGAATTAGCAATAAGATTCACCAACGACAAAGGTGAGATTTCCTAACGATATAGGCCTAATACGTGTATACTGTAATAGGTCCATATCATACACCATTGTGAATTCGTTATTTATGCGACATAAATTAGCGAATGTCACCTTAAAAAATAGGAAATCTGTACTAGAAGATCATCTGTACACATCAATGCATGTCAATTGGTACTTTATTTCACGTTTAACATTTAAATAACGTAGATTTGAATTAATGAAGAAAAGGTCGATAGGGAATCTTCACATGTTCGTCAGGGAATCTTCGATTTTACAAAAACAATCGTTAGGGAATATTTCGGCTTTTTTTCAGACGAGTTTTTCATGCTCAAACCAACATAAATCGCCATGTATTTGCAACGAACGGTTGTTTCGTGCGCATAGGAATCAGCAGATGCATGTGTATATCGATCACAATCGTAATTATCGGGAAAATGAAGAAAATTCAAACGAACCGCGAGTGGGTTCGCCATTGCGGGATGCACTAACGATCGTTAGTGCATCCAGTCTCACCACAGTGATGATGGAGGCAGACTTATAGTATCTGTCCAAACGAGACTAAAGTCTTGTATTGTACATTCATATTAACGTTATGACACCAATTGTCCGCTGTAGACTGATATTACGACAAGACATCTGAGACTTCACTAGATGTAAAATTCCATACTCCAGTACATTTCGAAGCCACCTAGGACATAATAAATCCCTGGCATTGAGAGCCAGATCTCATTTGATCATAGTGGATTGTTGGCTATCAGCACAGCCTCAGGCTGCTGAGTCTGCTGGGGCGAATTATATCGACAATTGCATGAGCTCAGGGCTACCAAGGATTCCAGAGCGGCAACATTGCAGCGAGATTTGAATGCATATCACAGCACTACGATAGACATCTGTAATGTGAAGTGCATGTGCGCTGCTCGCATGCGGTCGGGGCTCGCTGAGGGATCGTGTCAAAAGTGACCAATGATAAACCGAGAGAAAGCAATGCAGCCATTCGGTCACATGTTTGTGTGGGGCGCACTCGCGTTCGACGAGTCAATTGGTCAGTTGTCTCTAAAGTTTCCATATCTTTAGATCATACAAGTAAGCGTCAGGAAATATAGTAAAAGATATGTGTCACCTCTCAGCATTGTGCAGTTTGATTCAAATGTAGGGCACCCGGAAAATGGGATTCTTATATATGTTTTATCAAGTTAATTTCAATACTTTCATATCAATCAAAAACATGTACCACAAATGTTAGGCAATGATAATCATCCCATTCGTGAACATGACTTTCCAAAACAGTGTTTCAGTAATGACGTGGTGCGTACCTTTCCTGAATATACTTCAAAATACATATATCTTCAAAATACCTGTTCAATTATTTTTTTCAATTCGTTGAGCTGTTTCCAACTGCCTTGCAATAAAGTTCTGATCATGCCTGTTCTAGCATGGCCTGTCTCCTTGGACGCAAACTCACAAGAATCTATCGAGTCTCGGCCTATTATATGCTCATTATCATAATCCCTCTCCCACCCTCACTCGAAACAACATGCAGGATAGGTGGACAAAGCCATATTTTAACCATATTTCGCACTATGAAAGCCTGGTTGACTACCTTGATTGTTCAATATTTTATTGAAAAAGTGTGTAAAACTGTGAATATCTACACAAATCGGTTGATCACATGCCGCAATACATGAAGTATTCAAGTTTTCTTTGATTTTGTGATTGACGATTCGGGCAGCACATCCATGAACATTTTCCTCGCAAATTCCACCCCCCCCCCCCCCCCAGCTATTCCATTGGTCACATAATTAGATCGTAGTATGCTAATGAGCACGTAGTAAAGTTACGTCACACAATGTTCATTCATCACTGGAGATAACAGCCACATCTCGTTCATCAAGGAGTCGAGTTCCCTGGGATCACTCATTGGTTAAAACTCAAAATACTCGCAATATTGTGCGGTTATTAGATATCAATAAATTGTAAAATGTTATGAGAACGACAATGTGAAGTAAATATTTTTGTATGAATTCCTTTCATATTGCCGTTGAAACCACTATTTTCGAAACAAATATTGTCGTAAGATAGTTGTACGCATCGATCCATGGGCCGTTTTAATGAATATGTCGCCTGCTGATGGAGGCGACAATCATTAGATCGAGACATATATATACAGTATATCGTATGAAATGTGATTAATAATAAAGACTTTCACCTCTCGTCAATTAGTGGGGATGATTACACAAAACTACATGTATCGCCGCATGATCAGAATGGTATAGTAACTTAGTAAGGCCTAAACAGCTGTCCAAGAATTATTTTTAGAATTATATTTTGTTGTCAAACATGCCAAATGATGAAGAGAAATAGATATATTATGTCCCCAGTATTGCTGTCCAATCGAACCCAGACATTCTGGTATTTTATCCATTTTGGATGTAGAGATCTAAATGAATTTTACTGATATAGTATTTAAGCTCCATAAACCAAATCCACCAGACACTTCATGTAAAACTGATACATGTATCAGCAGAAGAGCTAACCAATATTTTAACTGAATATTTATTATATCATTCTGGATCATTTTTATTTGAATGATGGGAATATTTTCATTTCACGAATTTACACTCAAAAATATCATGCCCAAAAGAAAAGAGCAGCGTTGTTGAACACGGAGTCGGCTGGGCTGGTTCAAAGATCAACTCTCGGCTACAATTTAAGGTTTATTCAAGCGCCCTGCACACCCATGTGACTGTAGACCTGCATTCAGTGCATTGCATTCTCTCGGTTTATCATTGGTCACTTTTGACACGACCCCTCGTCGAGCCCACACCGCAGGCGAGCACTGCACATGTACTCCATATTACAGATGTCTAATAGTAGACAAGCATCACAACAGCAGAACTTGAGGTTACGTGTGCGGCCACAGGGACAAAGGAGAGTAGAACCAGTACTCGAGGCTGAGTGAACACGAAAAAAAAATCAAGGACAACCAAACAAAATATTGTGGGTCTTGTTTCTATGTGATATGAAAATTCTAATTGTGAACCTGAACGTTATGACAACCTGTCGAATATTTTGATGTCCATGCGTAAATTGATTCTCACCTGCTCTTTTGTTGAGTTGCCCATTATTCTTGCCCAAATGTGTTTTGGTTGAACTTTCCACAAAGGACTATGGTGCGTGTTTCCCTTGCTCAATATTTGGAAATCAACTTAAAGCCTATTGATTAGTTTGATAACAACAAAGATGTCCGCTTTGATAACAATATGAAACAATGAACTCGAATCGTATTGTAACTCGAACTCGTATTGTAATAACTCTCTACTTCCCTCTCACAGAGAACAATTCTCGTAGATGGTCTTACACTACCATAGTACCTCCAATACTGGTGCCGAGCTTGTCCATGCGAAAATTGATTGTTACTCGCATTTGTTTGTCGACTCGTCCATTATTCTTGCCAAAATGTGTTTTAGTTGCACTTTCCACAAATGACCAAGGTGTGTGTTTTCTTTGTTCAATATTTGCTACTTAACTTTGTTGTAATCTGAGATTATGACATAAAATATGGATAATGTCATCGCTGACTTAATTCGGTAGCAATAAGTCCACGCATGGACAAGCTCCTCACCAGTAGTACCATGGGGTCAAAATTACACTAACAGATATAGTACGGCTAACGCCGCACAATAACACTGAAATTGCTAAGTACTATACATGTACTGTTGTGATATATCACTAAATCATACTTAATTTTGAAAAGAAGCATACGATTATTATACGGATATAATGTAAACTTTTGCGGATTTGAGATTGTATACAACCACTGAGCACAATACAATTTACTATACCTCAAGCGAAAATGCCGCATCGTGATTGGTCAATCACCATTGAATAACTTTACCTACTAGTACGCATTCCCTATATCGATTACTCGCCTTGCAGTAATTTGATATACATCAACGTAACTTAGCGTTTGTATTGATGACGTAATTTGCTTGACATTCAAAGGTCGCCATGCAGAATGGAAAAATGTTCGAAGAACAGCAAACAGTTTTCATCATTTAGCTTATGATTTAACAGATATTGATAAGCTCATTCGTAAAACAAATACTGTACTGTTGCACTTCAGATACATGCAATTACTACCCTCGGCCAAGATCATTACGACACTCGGCTTCGCCTCGTGTGGTAATGTTCTTGCCTCGGGTACGAGCCATTCGTCCTAAATTCGCCGCATCCCAAAATTTGCCAACTCAATATTATCAGAACTCAGAAACTCATTTTATATAAAAGAAACTGCTGGTACAAAGATTGAATATCAGAGTCTCGATTGACGATAGAACTGGTTCGTTTCATTTGCAGTACAAGGTCTGAAACCCTGTTGGCGAATTTGGGAATGTGGCGAATTTAGAACGGACGGCTCGTAGTAATTGCATGTACCTGCAGAGCAACAGTGCAGTATTTGTATAATACTAATCTGGCCAATAGGCACTCATATCTCGGTCTGTTGTCCGCGTCCTGTGATCAGAACAAACAAAACCGGGATTAGTTTTGTATGGAGCTGAATTTAGGTGAATAAAGATGTACTGTCTCACGGCTGGCATTCGAAATGGATACCAAAACAATTCACATATTATTGGCCAAATCATCGCGCTGGTCTTCTAAGTTTGGGTAAAAACAGACCCACGGAGGGTAGGCATGGGTGGGCCCGGTCCTGCTATCATTTGTTAAATATAAGAATCTCAACAAAAGGAACACAGCACTTTCAAAAAAAATATTTATGATTGTTTCACGAGGTTTTACATTTTAATCTTGTGAATTTATTGATTTACCGTAATACATACGTATACAGTAGCGCTACAAAAACATTAAGCTAAATTTCTGATGTTGGCTGAACAATGGGGTACCTGCAGATGCCATGTGCTTTTGGGGCTTTAAAACAGTCTATTATGCCCAAGAAGTACAAAAAACGTCATGTCCATTGTCTGCATTATGCAAAAACAAACACGACAAAAATTTAATGTAAAATTATTACGTTTTTATATGTATTTGGCACAGTAGACTGTTTCTATGGTTTATCTATACCCGAATTACATGGTGGCGATCCTGGTGGCAAACAGGAACCCCATTACGAAAGGTTGACAACTTTTATAGTTCACGATACAAAAGTGGTAAAAAATGATGAAAAATATTTTTTCACACCAAAAATAGACGCATAAACTATCAATTTGATCCAAAACATTGGGCAACATCAAAACCATTGAATGTCTGTGCTTGGTTATATCTATAGATATGCTCTTCTTTGTTTATTATGAACATCTATAGATGTATAACTAAGCACAGACATTCAATGGTTTTAATGTTGACCAATGTGTTGGATCAATAATTTAATCGAAAAATTAAATTATCTCCACTGTAGGTTACTTGTATACAGTTACAAGACTGCTGATAGAGTTGGGACAGGATGCGGAGTACTTGTCAGACAATCCCGACCTCGCCAATGATGAAATCACCTGAAGTGGCGTGTTTTCTTATGTAATCTGACATAAAGACGTTCTGAAGATAAAAGACGTGTTTCGATATGTGTGTATCTGTCAATGCAGTTCACATCCTCGCCAATATCTGTAGCACTTTCAATTATGATACGTGACAGAAATAGAACATCCTGATTCATATACAACATTAAGTCTTTCTTGTGGAAAATGCCCATTTCACAGATATCTAAGAATTCCCAACTTGATTCAGATTAATTCAGATTAATACGCTTTTCTGCAACAGAAGCTGAAATAAAATTCACTCTTTCGATGTACGTTTGTATCAGGAATGTTTTCACCTGCAATCTCATGTGTGATTAGAGCATCTTTTATTTGAGGCTGACGCATGGTAACCACCAATGGATTCAATTGTGGTATGTATTCATTCTGCAAGAGAAGCGAACACAACCTGCTCCAGAAATAATCAGCGAAATGAAATAGTAAGATGAAAATGGCCCCAAGTTAACAAATCTCTCATTCAATTTTACACAAGGCTGTGACTCTCTTTCTTCCCTGTCTAATTCAATAAGCGCGGAAATAATATACACAAAACAATGACCTAGAAGTGATCTCCCGGTGTTTAACCAGATCTGGCACATGAAGAATCCACATGAAGCCTCGACTCTGAAGTGCAAGCCGGAAATTAAATTCCCCAAAGATATTAACTTCACAAACACAGCCACATACGCCATGTGGTGACAGTGAAGTACGTTAGATGTCCAAATATCACTCAATGATTTCATGTCAAACAAATGTAGCGCTGATTATGAAGTGTCAATGTAATTTATCCAGATTATATACCATGTCATAACTATAATCAATGTCGTTGTGGATAGTGATATATTGAAAGTCATGACTAATTAATTGATTCAGTCCTTTGCTTCCAAAAAACGAGCAAATGAAAACAGATTACTTGCAACAACACCTATTCAGTATCAGCAGTATTGAATCTCATAATTTATGCTACATTTCTCATCAGTATGTCAAATATAATAAATCTGATACACAATGTAACTCAGCTTTGGCATCGGCTCAAAATGATCAGTGCTGCTTAAGCCCCCCAATGTGTCGGTTTGACGCCCGGTCGACTCCCGGATCGCGAACCCTCACTGGATTCCGTCAGGCCACACCAGGTATCTTCCAGTTCTGAACCGGGAACACCGTGTCTCGACCAGCCACACTGGGTCGATCCGGGTGGCGAACTGGGTGGTGTCCAGGCACTCGCAGGAAATATGAAACTTGTTTCTCTTGTTTCGGCGAACAGGGTCGCGACTGAGGGACCCTCAGAGGGGGATGGGTAATGAACCCCCGAACCGGGTATGACCGGGAATCATCATGGAGTCCACCGGGCACACTGGGAATCATCCTGGTAACCACACCAGGTCTCAACCGGGTCTCGACCAGATGAAAAATGGTTGTTTTGGTGAACTGTGAGTAGTCGAGTTGACTGGGTTAACCGGGAATTGACCTGAGGTTAACCTGGAGTTATCCGGGAGATAACTGGGTCTGATCCAGGCGCCCAAAAGGTCAAAATTATAAAATAAAAGGTCATATCCGGCCGAGACCTTCATCCGGAGGTCATCCGGGACATTGGGACTGCAACTCATTTTTAGCGAATTATTCTATTTTTTTCATCCTCGACTGGGTCTCAAAAAATCCGGGAGTCATCCGGGTCTCAGACCAGGACCGTGGGACTGTAGCACTAGTTGGGCGTACGCTGATACCGGCCGCCGGGTGGCAGCAAAAGCCGGACGCCTGCGGGACAAGATCACGACCGGTAAATTCCAGAATAGGACGTGGGTTGGGCAGACCTTTAGTACACGTGGTTAGAACTGCAAACACGTGTTGCCTATATATAAGACATAGAGATGGCCTCCATAACACATCCACCTGGGCTTCTTACTGGTCTGGCTTCGTCGACGGTTTACCCTAAGTAATCGTATGCTGCAAGGAAGACTGGACAGTCTAGAAGGGAACAGAGATAATCTCCCTCAAGGCGCTCGGGTTTCACCGAATGTCCGGTTGAAAGTGCTCAATTGCTGTCCCCAGAGCAAAAGTTCCAATGTGCACACGAATGTGTCTAAATTTGACAATGAAAATCGTACAGATATTATAGCTTAGCACGGAACGGCTCCCATGCAGTGATACAAAAGTAACAAAAATAGCTGAAACGAGACAATCAGAGATTGCAGACCCTCGCCCTTCAGATTTAGTCACTAAAATTAGGCGATAATTGAGAGTTTTGGTCTTAAGACCAATAGACCATCGGTTGTACGCCATACGATTGGGAATTGGCCAAAGAAAAATTCAAAAATAGGTTGAGGATTTAATATTGATTAGAACCGGAGTTATAGCCAATTATGTGATTTTCTTTTTTTCCGTTGCCATGGCAACCGTTTTCTGAGCCACTACCATAGCACTCCAGCCCTATAAATTTCAAATCGATCGGACCGTTTGCCTTTGAGTTATGAGCGCGGACATTTGCACTGAAACGTCGCTGGCCAAAAATATTCGAAACCGTGACCCCCAATTTTTCGACATCGGGCGATAATGGAGAGTTTTGGTTATACGACCACGGGCCATATATCAGATGATCAGGAATTGGCAATAGAAAAATACAAAATTAGTTAGAAAAAATTATCTTGATTAGAACTGAAGTTATGGTCAATTATTGATTTTTACATTTTCCGTTGCCATGGCAACAGTTTTTGTCCGATTTTGACCAGATTCGAGGAGGACCGAGCCACTGAGATACCGCTTCATCCCAATTAGTTTCATGTTCAGACCATTCTCCTTTGAGATATGCGCGCGGACAGACAGACAGACAGACAGGGAGACAGACAAACAAACAAACAAACAGACATACAAACGGACAGACCCAATTGCAATACCCTCGCCCCCCTACGGGGCGAGGGTAAATATAGAAAAAATACACCGTCCAGTCACTCTAAAATCGTATATGTATGGTATATTATGGTCATGAAACCCTAAATTCTCAGTTTGATTATTTTGTGTTGTAAATAATGACAATATAGGGAAACTCATGTCTTTGTTTATGTTAGCGCAGATGTAAACAATTGGTTTATATCGCGCGGTATAAACTCCACTGCAGGGTCATCCGGACGTATTTTGGGGGTTGTAACCGTACTATATCATCTAATATATATTGGCCAATTGATTGATAACGAATTTCAGAAACATATTACTACACTGTAATAAGTGTAATAGGAGGCTAGATGCAGGGTGCTGGGCGACCAGTGCTAACGAAATAATGATAGCAAAATACAAACCCTGAACATTCACATGGAAACGTCAGATACTGGAGTCATCGGGGGGCAGACACTGTGTTGTGAACAGTACCACAGAATAGATCAGGACAATGCTATGCACGGTCGGTCGGTCCTAGTATGAAGTGTCAAATTGGTATAGCTTGTTATGTCGTTGAAACACGACAATGGTCTATGTAATATGCACTGCACATATATATAACATCGCATGTCTTCTACCTGATATTTTGAGTCCAATGAGTTTTATCTGCGCTCATTTACGCTACTAGTTCTTCTTGAATACATATCACTTGCAAGCAATACATGTATCTAACCTATCACGTCATATATCATATATCATATTGTGTATCATATATATCATATACAAATAATCCTCTGTTTGTATTTAATCTCAGAGATTACGATCTAGTCCGTTAACGAGCATAGCAGGGATTCTCGTCATGTGATCCATTTCTGTCACAACATAACTTATCACGTAACTTTCCTGATTAGTTAGCTGATTAACTGAAACATGTCTCTATGAAAACATGGCAATATCTCGATAATTAAATTACATTGTATCCTGTAATTGGTTATTTATGAAGCACGACCCCACGAAATTAGATTTAGGTGATTTATATTCCGTGCATCACAGCATGAAATTACTTGAAGTATGCGAAGTTCTTGCAGAGAATCAGAGGCGAATCCAGGAATTTTGATTAGGGGGGGGGGGGGAGGGGGGCGCAAACAAAGTAAATGCGGTCTGGGGGCTCGGGGGGCGCCGTAAGCCCCCGAGAAAAATTAGCATTTTGGTGTTTTATGAGAGCATTTGGGGTGGTTTCCGGAGACGTTTCTGGGACTATTGGATGCCTATTTCGTTACTAATCAGGGACGAGTACAAGGTGCTTGGTTCCAGGTTGTGTGTGTGTGGGAGGGGAGGGGGGGGGGGGTGCCCTGTAAAACCCCTTTAGTAATTGAAGTAGTATGAATGTATATCATCCTAAATGAAGAGAGTAGTGCATCCAGGGGAAGATCCAGGATTTAAGGGAGTGGACCAATGCGAGCCAAGCACCTCGCGGCCGGGGGTCTGGGGCCCGCTGAAAGGCCCCAGAAGACAGAGCCTTTCTCATGTTCTGTAGTAGCTTCCTGGCCTCTCCTGAGTATTAATTTCACTCAAACTCACTAAAACCACCTTTTTTAATCAAGCAATTGTTATTAAATCCAAATTAATTATTCTTTTCACCATCAATACCAAATAATGCCAACACCAAATTTAGTATATCTCAAAGCATTTGGTGACAAAAATGCATCAGAACTAATATTATATTCCCCATACATGTGAGCCATATCGCAATCAAATATTTTGTCATTTCTGTACCGAAACTACCCCCTTTTTACATTTTCGATTTTAATTTTGTGCGAGGGCTGGGGGGGGGGGGGGGGGGAAAGTGGGAGGAGTGGACAAGGCCACCTTCCGTCCCCACCCCATGGATCTGCCTTTGGCACTTATAATAGCAGAAATACATGTGTTTCTATAGTAGTTACCTTTTTATTCATCAGTAGATTCAGGAGAAGTAGCACCAATTTAAGTCAAATCCCTGGGCCAAAATTGGAACTTGCATGGGAACGGTCAATCATGCTGAATGAGAGGATTCCAGTGGAAGAAAAAGGCAGAATCAGAACCCTTGGACACCCCCTCCCCCCAGATCCGCTCTTGTGGCCGACCATCGATGGGGATATAACGGGATATTTTATGCTTGAAACGGACTCTTTTGCTGTTGGATCAGTTGGGTTTAAGCCTGGAAATTCAGGTGAAAAGGGGGGTTCGACCATACCCCCGACCGACCCTACCCCCCCCCCCCCCTATCTACGCCCACGATTTATTCATATCAGCTTAGATACCTTAGATATTATATTTATATTATCTATAATAAATCCAGGGCCTATTTCTCTCTCTCTTTCTCCCTCTCTCTTTCTTTTCTCTCTCTCTCTCTCTCTCTCTCTCTCTTTCTCTCTCATTTTAGGGGGGGGGGGGGGGGCGCTGGATCCGCCTATGAGAATAACACGTCTTGTTGTGAAACTTAACACGACAAGCCGTGATGAAATAACAAGCTATGTCGGTGATCAAAGTATGCTTCCATACTTCCCTGTCAAAACGGAAAGAAGACAAACTTGAGGATGTGCTCAAGATATTTGAAGGTAATAAATACAAGTAGCCAGGCCTGCACTGTCGAGCATTCGCTTATTGTTCAGCCAGCAACAAACCATAACAAATAACGAACCATGGGCGAAAAAAGGGAGGCTAACAAGGCCGAACTATTTTTTTGTACCGCGCGATTTGTAAATCAAAATGGCACGCGGGGTCTGCGAGAATGTCAAATTGCGCAGTGCGCACAGCAATTCAGAAACTGCTAAGTTTCGCCCAAAGATGTGTAGAAACTCGTAGACGGATTAATAGAAAGTAAATGAAGTAGACCTAGATATATATTGATTTATGCAGTAAAAAATGTTATATGTTGATGTGTTGATTTCTACATCGATGATGACTTTCGAATAGATGCTTACCAAATATCTATGAGTGATGGGTCATGATCAGAACATGCCTCGTTAAATCTCAAGGGATATCGAAAAAATTTAGATCTACCGTACAAGATTTATATCTTAATATCTGCAGGGGTTACGGAAATCTTCACACGTATTGCCCAGGGGCTCCGGAAACACGAAGCACAGCGAGCGAGCTGGTAGCTTACTGGAAAAATTTACGAAGTGCACATGATAGAAATTTCCGACTGGGGCTCGCTGGAGGGCTCGAGAAAGTTTTTTTATGAATGCAAGAGCAATCTTAATATTAATCTCATAGTCTCTTCTCTGGCTTCAATTTTCAACCCTGCATTTCTTGCAAATTATTTAAATTCAAGATGGTGTTCCAATCCTGAGAATGACATCTAATATAATAAAACTGTAAGTGCCGTGAGAACGTCCGACTTACAGGAGATTAGCTAAAAGATACCACACATTTTTGGAACTCGTACGTTGTTTAATATGACGTTGAACGTTGACAAGTGATGATATACGTAGAATGGCGTTATGACTGTATACGTTGTGCTTGACGTGTGTGTCCATATTTACGGTTCAGAAACTGAAACATACAAACCAATAGTGAACCAATATACTAGATAAAGAAAGACAAATACCAATATACATCACAGTACTAAAGTGTATAACAAAAAATTAGCCCAAGGGCTAAGAAAGGTTACTAAGCAAGATAATAACCATTTTGTGCTCTGAGATCAAATGTCAAATTCAAGGTCATAAGAATATTCAGCATGTACCACTTCTTATATGTCAACAATTGATTCCTAAGCTTTAATGTCGATAATAAGCAAGATATTAGCCATTTTGTGCTCTGACCATGAAAGTGAGGTCAAAGGTCAAATTCAAGGTCATGACACTATTCAGCATATATCGTTTACTATATGTTCACAATTGATTATTAAGCTGTATAGTTGAAAATAAGCGATATATTAGCCAATGTAAGCTATGACCTTGAAAATGAGTTCAAAGGTCAAGTTCAAGGTCATGACAACATTCAGTATATATCATTTCCTATATGTGCGCAATTGATTCCTAAGCTGTAAATTCGATAATAAGCGAGATATTAGCCAGCATGTATCATTTACTTTCCAGCATGTATCATATACTTCCAATAGATTCAGAATGTATCATTTACTATATGTTCACAATTGATTCCTAAGCTGTAAAGTTGATAATAAGCGAGATATTGGCCATTTTATGCTCTGACCTTGTAAATGAGGTCAAAGGTCAAGTTCAAGATCATGACAAAATTCAGTATACATCATTTCCTATACGTCCACAATTGATTCCTAAGCTGTAATGTCGATAGAAAGCCAGATATAAGCCTTTTTGTGCTCTGCCCTTGCAAATGAGGTCAAAGGTCATATTCAAGGTCATGAAAATATTCAGCATGTATTACTTCCTATATGTCCACAATTGATTCCTCAGTTGTAAAGTCCATAATAAGCGAGATATTATCCATTTTGTGCTTTGACCTTGAAAAACAGGTCAAAGGTCAAATTCAAGGTCACGGGAATATTCAGCATATATCACTTCCTTTTTGTCCATAATTGATTCCTAAGCTGTAAAGTCGATGTTAAGTGAGATATTAGCCATTTTGTGCTCTGACCTTGAAAATGAGGTCAGAGGTCAAATTCAAGGTCACGAGAATATTTGGCACGTATCAATATGTCCACAATTGACTCCTGATCTCTAATCTCAATATTAAGTGAGATATCAGGAAAAATGTTTCCCATTATAAAGCATGGGAGAATTTGCCATGGGAAAGTCCCATTTGGGACCCATCGAAAAAAACAAAATGGGTGCCACACGCAGACTGGTGATTCAAGCCCAATGAAACTTATACACGTCACAGGGGTATATGAGAGGAATCTTTTGAAACAAAAATCTCAAAAGTGGTCAGACAGTTTTCGAGAAAATGGCCGCCAAAGTCCAAAATTGGCTGTTTTTTTTAAGAAAACGGCCGCCATTTTGAAAAAAATGCAAAAATCAAAAAATAAAAAATACGCCCCTCTCGGAATATTTTTAGGCATTTTTGTGCGAAATTTGAGAAAAAAACGATGGTAAACTTTAAAGATAAAATTGTTGACGGACTGACGTCGGACGACGGATGGACGGATGGACGGACGTCCCCGTAAACCCTTCTGGTATGCTCGGACGGACGGACGGCTAGTCGGAAGTACGGACGGACGCGACGCCATGGCAATAGGTTATCGGACCATAGGTACGGTAACCTAAAAAGTTGATTTCATTAGCGGGAGTAGAACCCTGGACCTTTGGAACATGTAACAAACGCTGGACCCACTAGACCACCGTAGTCAATACAATAGGGCCTGTCAGTCACGTGCCGTTACGGTGTGATTCTGGTGGCAAACAAACATACACCTTTTGTGTTACCTGAGTGATTTGAGTTTTGAATGGAATTCTACTCATATATCTTCTCATATGATAGACATATGGACTTGGGAAATCGATTGCTCAGCCAACCATGGCAAACTTCATGAAATATACTTCAAGTACATTGAAAACTATAGGTTTTGGCCTGAAACCACGGATTAACGCCGAGGTGTGGAGAAGGATTAACACTCTTGGGATTAAACGAGCTAGCAGAGGAAAGCGAGCTGGATTTCAGGCATCAATCAGGACTATACCTCTGGTGGCTACACAGCGTAAATCTCACCCTCCTAATACAAGGTATTGGATTACTAGACAAACTGTGTTACGACCCTGTCTGACTGAACAAATTGATCAAGCTCGCCCCTGTGCTAATCCGCTCAAGATGTCACTTCTCAATGCTCGATCTGTAGTAAACAAGTGTGGTGTCATCAATGAACACATACTTGATGAGGAACTTGACATAATGGTGATAACTGAAACCTGGCTAAAGGACGGGGATGATCCTGTTGTCAACAATCTTTGTCCTCAAGGATATTCCTTTCATGGTGCTAGTCGCCCTGAGAATAAAGGCTCACGAGGAGGCGGCGTTGGTATCATATTGAAATCTGGGATCCAGGGGACCTCCAACATCCACTATGATTTCAAGACATTTGAAGTGATGTCAATAAAGATCAATGCAAGCCGCCCTGTGCATATTTCGGTGATTTACAGACCTCCGCCCTCACCGAAAAATCGTCTCACGACCTCAGACTTTTTGACTTAAATTGAAGCCTTCCTTGCTGCTCAAACTGCATCTCCCATGGATAACATTTGCGTACTGGGGGACTTCAACCTGCATTGACTTGTCTGACGATCAACATTCAATGATGTTCAAAGACATCATATCATCACTGAACCTACAACAACACGTTGATTCCCCAACACACAAGGGTGGGCACATACTGGATCTCATCATAACCAGGAGAGATGAAGTGTACCCAACCGTGGAAGCAGTTGAAGTGAAGGATGCGCACATCTCTGATCATCATCTAATCTCATGTGCGATTAATGCCTCTGCTCCGTTGACTGAACCACAGCAGATCAGGGCCCGCTCTTTTAGAAAAGTCAACCATACACAATTTGCTGCTGACATTCAGTCCACACTTCAGAGCTTCAAGGAGATGTCAGATCCGAATATGCTGGTGGATGTCCTTGAGCAGAATGTTACAGAGGTTGTCAATAAGCATGCGCCTGTATGTAACATCAAGTTCAAGGGTTTGACCAAGAAACTGTGGTACTCAGACGAAATTCATGAAGCCCGGAATAGAAGATCAGGCGACGTCTCGAGAGAAAGTACAAGAAATCTGGACTCGAGATACACAAGCAAATGTTCCTCGAACAATCTAGACTCGTGGTGGAAATGATTGACCAGAATAAAACGCAATATTATCAAACGGAATTCCAGGCTGCTGATCGCAAGGAAATGTTCAAACCTGTGGATGGCTTGATTTGCTCCAAGAAGCAAACTCCACTTCCTCCGTGCGAGAGTCAGTATGACTTGGTTTCGGAATTCGCTGATTTCTTCGAGACCAAGGTCAACAGGATCAGAGCAGCACTAGATGACCTCACAGAGGGATCAAACCCTCTGGATGCACACCGATCATCACCAGCACTTCCACCTATGATGAACTTCGACAATTTCTTTGTGCAAACCGAGGATGCTATCAGAAAGATAATAAAGCGAAGTCCATCTAAGTCCTGCGCCCTTGACTTACTTCCAACTGCAACACTGAAGAACGAACGTGTCTGTGAATCCTTGATCCCGTCAATAACCCACCTTGTCAACTGCTCACTCACAAGTGGAGTGATGCCTGACTCAAAGTGGCTCAAGTGACCCCGCTTTTGAAAAAGCAGGGCCTTGATCACACTGAATATGGAAATTATCGCCCAGTCTCCAATCTTGCGTTTATCGGCAAAGTGCTAGAGCGTGTGGTGGCTGGACAGATATAACAATACCTCGTTAATAATGACCTCCATGATATGTTACAGTCTGCGTACAAAGCTAAACACAGCACGGAAACAGCCATGATAAAAATCAAGTCGGACATTAACCTTACACTGGATTAGGGTGATGGTGTGCTGCTGGTGCTACTTGACCTTAGCGCAGCTTTCGACGTCATCAATCACAACATCCTCTTCCACCGACTTGAGTTCTCTGTAGGGATCAAAGGCCTAGCACTTGCCTGGATTAAATCGTATCTCACTGCAAGGCTACAACAGGTCCACATTGGTGACGCAATATCCAGAGGAGTCAAACTTTCTGTGGGAGTACCCCAGGGTTCGGTACTCGGACCCTTGCTTTTTCTCTTATACTTGCTTCCACCCAAGGATATTGTTGGCAAATATGCAATAAATCGCCACGGATATGCTGACGATACGCAATTGTATTGCCGTCTACCACTCAAGCAGGACGAACAACTGGACCCTGTAGTCCAGAACATGAACAAGTGCCTGAACGACGTTCGTGATTGGATGCTGCTCAACCGGTTGAAGATTAACGATTCCAAAACAGAATGCATTATCTTCACCCCAAAACGTATGTCCTGTCGTGGACTCAGTGACGTCTCACTGAAGATTGGTGACTCCTCCGTGAAGCCCGTCCAGTGTGTGGGCAACCTCGGTGCGACACTCGATGACCATCTGAGTATGGAGGGTCAGATAAACAAAACCGTCCGCAGTGCCTACTTCCATCTGCGAAGAATTGGTCGCATCAGGTGTCATCTCGACAGAACAACGTGCGAGAGAGTGGTCCAAGCAACTGTCACTTCAAGAATCGACTATCATAATGGGCTGCTCTCCGGGGCAACGCAGCAAACACTCAACCGGCTCCAAACGACACAGAATAATGCTGCGCGGCTGATAACATGTACCAAGAAACGTGATCACATCACACCTGTTCTCTCGGCTCTGCACTGGCTACCTGTCCAGCAACGAATTGTATTCAAGCAACTGAGCTTGGTGCAAATGGCCATCCATGAATCATCGGCGCCAGCTCACATGAGGGACCTGTTCCAGCTCTATCAACCTACGAGGGCGTTACGGTCTGCCCTGGATCCCTGGAAGCTGTCTGTCCCTCGAGCGACACGCCAGTACGGGGAGAGATCCTTTCAGTTACTGGGGGCGAGGGTCTGGAATACCTTGCCGATGGACATGCGTGTACCACAAAGTCAGTCCACTTTCAAGCAGAAGCTTAAAACATTTTTATTTCGCCAAAATTACGGACGCTAGTCATCCATTATGTCTTTTTAATGTGTATCATTTTCTAGTCATTCTGGTCATATTCAACCTCACAAGTATGCAAATATCAACTGTTGTACAGCGCATTGAAACGCATGTAATTATGCGCTTAAAAGTTCAATAAATTATTATTATTATCAAACAAAAGGTGTATGTTTGTTTGCTACCGGAAATCACACCATGGCATCACGTGACATACAGGCCCTATACATCATAGAGTGAAGTCACCTACAAAAACACCAATCATAATGCAACCATCCATATAAAACATAGGCACATATCATAATGGGAACAAACATATAATACTTCTGCAGCCACAAAAACCATAATATATATATTGTATATATATATATATATTGGAAACCATACTTGCCCCTGAGTATGTTGTAATTAGGTAGCAATATATGTTATACATATTATGTAAAAGTGCATATACGTCCAATAATTATTTTGCTTGTAAAAAATTTTCCCATAATCTTTATATTAGGGGGGTTCTCGTCGAGCGCCATACATATACAAATCAAACAAAAAAATTGTTTCAGTCTGACCAGGATCGTATCAGCCACTGCTCCACTTCCCAAGACCGACACCAATCAAATGAACCCATCATCCCCACACGCTGTGGGCTATCCGATGACCTCGTAACGTTCCGACCTGTTACACAGTCATCAGGACGTGTTGTCAGTCATCAGGAAGTCTAAATACACAAGTTGTGTCACTGACCCTCTTCCCACAACTATGGTCAAGGACTATATAGGCATTCTACTTTCAGCCATCACACATCTCGTCAATTGCTCTCTCACATCTGGGAAATTTCCCCAAAGGTGGAAATCTGCTTTGGTTACACCTATCATCAAGAAATATAATTTGGATCCTGTTCCTCAAAATTATCGGCCAATTTCAAATCTGACTTATATCTCTAAGATTGTGGAGCGTGTTATCGTTGACCAGACGACAACTCACCTCAGCTGTAGTTATCACCTGCCAGCCCTCAAGTCGGCCTACAGGGCCGGCTTCTCGACTGAGAGTGCTTTGGTCAAGGTTCAGTCTGACGTATTGGAAAACATGGATCGTCAGATGCTCACTCCTTTCCTCCTAATAGATCTTTCCGCGGTATTCGACACCATAGACCATTCAATAATGCTCAAAATCCTCAAAGAGGCTTGCGGCTCTAGAATGGTTCACATCTTATCTGCAGGAAAGGACTCAACAGGTTATAGTCGTTGGTGAAACATCTGGTGCTTACAAACTGTCTAGTCGGGTCTCCCAGAGCTCGTGTCTAGGCCCTGTAATGTTTTCACAATATTGCAGTCATCTATTCGATGTCTTAGCCAAGCATGAGGTCAATGCCCGTGGCTATGCGGACGACCATCAGCTGTACCGTGCACTCAGTCCAGCCGAGTTTCCTCTCAGGCTTCCAGACATACAGGCTTGTGTCGAGGACATTGGAGGCTGGATGAAATCCATGAAGCTTAAGATGAACAATGACAAGACAGAATACATTGTCTTTGGGACCAGGCAGCAACTTGCTAAGATCACTGACAGAACAATTAAAGTTGTAGACTCCACAATCCCAGCTTCGACCTGCGTCCATGATCTTGGGGCATATCTCGACGAGAATATGTCAATTTCTGAGCATATCACTGTGAAATGTAGAGTGGCATATGGTCAACTATACCGTATCAGCAAGCTACGGAAGTACCTGGACACCAGAAGTACTGAAATTCTGATCCGAGCCTTCGTCGATAGCCATATCGATTATGGTAATGCTCTTTTGTGTGGTGTACCCAAGTACCTTATTGCCGATCTACGAAAGGTGCAGAACATTGCCGCCCGTGTTCTATGTCATCTCCGTAAATACGACCACATCATAGACACCCTCAAACGTCTTCACTGGCTCCCCGTTGCCTGCCGGATCGACCATAAGGTGTACATCCTTGTTTACAAAGCTCTCTATTGCGACGGACCTTCGTACCTCGCAGAAATGTTGAAATTCCGTTCATCCTCGCATAATCTGCGCTCAAGCACCGCACCTCTTCTGGTCGTTCCTCGTGCCAAGCATAACACGTTGGGGGATCGTGCATTCCGGGTGGCGGCACATAGAATTTGGAACCAGCTTCCGTGCGATGTACGCACAGCTTCATCTCTCAACTTGTTCAGAAAAAACTCAAAACATTCTATTTCCGTAAAGCATTCTACTAGTCATTTTATCTCATCCATTTTAACTTGCCACCTTGTGTTTTACTCAGTCATTTTATCTATGTGTCGTTTCATTGTCTTGTCTATGTTTTTCCTTCCTTTTCATGCTGTTTGTAAAGCACTATGTTTTTTACATAGTTATACGGCTAAATAACTTCAATAAAAATAAACATAACCTTTGTTTGTTTGATATGCAGAAGGAAATCGATGCACATGTGTTTTGCCGGTTGGAACCAAAAAACATCAAAACCAGGATTGTCAAGTTTGGGCCTAGGAAAGTTGACCTTACAGATCTTTTTCCAATGCTCCCTAATAAGTTTTGTACAGAAGATATGTATTATCTAGGTACTATGGAACCACAACTGATATCATTGTACATACTTGAGTCATGATTGATCTTTGCCAAAAGAATAGAAAATCCCCAAAACTTGTGAGATACAATGTAAATTGTACTGTACGGATACCCATACACGTTTCGATCATGTTATATCTTGTCTCGTCTTCAGTTTCTTACATCTGAAAGTTGATCAGTGTGCTGGACCTTCATCCGACTGTACAGAGATTATCTATAGATTGTTTTTGTGTGTGTGAGAGTGTAAGTATCAATCTGTTACCACCAATAGTCAGATTTTGATGATGCCAATAACAAACGTAAAATACAACATTTTGCAATAGAAATAAAGCCCGACCAAATAGTTTATCCAAAGACACACTGACGTCATCAGGGGCAGACAGTGTGTTAAATGTAGTTGTTTCTACTTTCTACTGGGTTAGAAAATCAATAACCCATTTCAGCACTGAAATATGTGGAATTGGGGCTTCTCACTAAGACTTGAATATACTCAGATATTCCACACATGTTCGACTGTTACCATGGTTACCAGAAAGTCAGGAATCGACAATAGCACCTGCCTGCTGGCCCGATGCCACATAGCACCTGCCTGCTGGCCCGATGCCACATAGCACCTGCCTGCTGGCCCGATGCCACATAGCACCTGCCTGCTGGCCCGATGCCACATTTTATGGTAGTTGGGAGAGGTCGTGCCACTGCATTTACCAAGTCGGTGGTTGATTGGCCCTTTAGAAAAACTCGATATATTCTTGATATGAAGTAATTTTACACCGTTCTTTCATTATTCAGCCGTCCGGGTAAACGTTTCTTCGAGACAGACGTGTCACCTAGCGATTACAATTGGTTTTACAATAAATTAGTTTAATTATGTGACAGATAACGTGGGTGATGCAGCTTTTTTCCAGCGCATGTAATCGTCGCAAAACAGCAACGTTTGTTCCGTGAGGAAAGGATTTCAGCCGAAATTAGTTAACGGAGGCTTATATTCCAATCTGGTAGTTTTCAATCACATGCACTGTGAGAGATATTCTTTATATGTTTAATATGGTAATTCAACCAAGATCAAGAGTGGAATATTATGTATCAACGTCATGAATTGGCCATATAATCGCGGAAATATGGCATCAGCGACGGATGCTGATGGAGGGTAATCTCGATGGGTGATGGATAATTTTTTTGTTTTTTATCGTCTAGCCAGAGGCCAGGCGTGTGCGTCAAAAATCAACCCACAAAAAAAATGTAGAGAAGAAAAAATTTCAAGTATAGATTATCCGACATTATCAACCTATGGGTGAATACTGCAGGATTTGCTAATGCAAGCCGATGAAAGCACAAAGACCCATATGTAGCTGGTGACAGTGACGTACAGTTGTTTAGAGCTTCCCTGACACAGCATCGTTCTTTTCACAAATGTCATACGAATGACATTCAAGATTCACTTGTGGCCTAGATATTTTGGAAGCATTCATGCACCATCGAATTCCAACAAGAAAATGCAGCCAACTGCGAGAGTCGACATTAGAGCTCGAGCACATTGATCATCAGCACCACGAATGTATCCTACTCAACGTTACCCTCCCTCTCCCTAACAAAGTTGCCACTATATCCTCCCCCACATGATTCCAATTCATTCCTGTATATTATGATGGAAGCATAGGCTACTTCATTCATATTTCTAATAAGTAAACATTTATTTTGAACTCAACGAAACAGATACGCCTGCTGATAAAAATGATATTGAACCTCAATAAAATATCCTTCAAAATATTGGAAACTATGAGGAATATCTGTCTCTCCTCATGATACATAACATAATTAAAAGACCAGTTTAAAATATAAAGGGTTCCCAAACCCAACACCTTGTCATGTGATAAAATACGTAAATTTATGGTAAATGTAGCCGTAGCATCGCAGACGAATCGTTATGTTTACTTCATAACGCCAAAGAATGCCACACGCAAGCTTACATGTATGCATACACGAAGTGCTGCACGGAAAATTTGCTTTGCATTCTGGGAACGTCAATTTCCATCGGCTCCGCCATTTTGACGTTTTCTGAGCATTTTACGTAATTTTCTCAAACCTAACATATCGATTTATGCTTTATATATCTGTGGAATATTCAAAGTTTGCTATCAATAGGCTCTGTAAGTCTCGTGCGTCGTAATTGGGTATGTAATCTAATATTTCCGGGTAAGTCCAGCCTAAGTCAATACGTGGGTTTTGTTCATAACCATGTCAATATAATCGCTTCAAATAACAGTCACGTTCTGTTTGTGTTGTCACCAGCTTCCGGACATTTTTAAATAAATTGAATCTGACAAAATATAAAATATAAAAACTAGGCTGAAAAAGCATATAAAAACTAGGCTGAATTGAGGTTTCTGTTAGATTTGGGGTTTGAATAATTGATACACAGCAAACTGTGTTGCACGTCCTATTTCAGATATATAACGATTTCAATTTCCTCCCCAGACGAGATAGACATCTGGATAATTGCATGTCCAGGGTTCACGCAGCGAAGGCCGTCCGCATCAGTTTGAAGTGGAAGCAGTTAAGTGCTAGTTATCACCACGTTCCTATAAAACCTGCTGCCCTCCACGTCCAAGCGGGAAATGGCTATTTTGTTTCGGTAATGACAATGGGAAAGACTTCCGATTTTGTTTGTATCTTACAAATAATCTGGATATTCGGTGGAACAATACAGAAAATTTGGTCTCGGGTGATTTGGTAGTTCTCATAGATGTTGCCTATCTATTGTTGGTCGTGTGTATATGAACCAAATAAAATTTACAGTAGACACCACCGTTATTCACCGCAATTATGATGCCGTTGTGCTCAAAGTGAATATTCGATTGAGCTGTCAAAGGCACACATTTTCTTCTTTTTTGTCCTCATCAAATCTGTGTGGCGCTGATGGTGATATGTTGATAAATACGTAACTGAATATCCACCAATGAGTACCAAGGAGCCAATGAGCCAAAAAAAAATCTGTACTATGATGTGAATTCCTGAATTATCGTATTTTATATCATGCCGCCTCTCGCCAGATGTCGCTCCGTACCTGCCGGAAGTCACGGCATCGAGGTGATGTTGTCCTGGAAAATAAACAAATACGGACATTAGTTGTTGCTACATTATCAGCAAACATCACATTGGAGACGCGAATGAACACAACTAGGCATTTAAGCGTTTGTTTTCATTTTTTTTCATGGACATTTATGTGAAGAAAATCTTCACAAAAGACCTCGTGAGAAAAAATACGGTGGCCCATTACAAACACTCGAGCTATAACGAAATCATTCGATTGACTTTAAAAAAATTGATTGTTGTACAACTGGCGGTATCAGTGTCAGGTGGAGGAAATACTTTACGAGATACAAGAATGCTGAAAGGGTTCAACATCACGGACCCAGGACAGCTACTTTCCCCATTGCTGCAATATGTAGGAGAAGACTTGTATGATGTCTTCGACGGCATACCAGATGCGGAGAAAAAAGCCACTCCAGTATTTGACGGCCAGCCAGGCCAGGATGAATTTCACCTTGGTGTTTCATGCAAAAACAGAACACTGAATACCAAAGATGTGACTTAGGAAAATGGAGCAGCTTCTGTCGGAAAATTTGGACAAGTTTGCAAGTAGCATGAGAATTCAAGCTGAATAAGAGTGTGATGGCAAAGATGCTGAGATAAAATCTCAGATAATAGTAGGCTGAACATATCAAAAGCTGCGGAGAGAATGTTGAGTGAACCAGCTTGGAGCTTGGCGAAAACATGGACGAAATTCTCGCTTGACACGTTGTCATAGCCGCAACGGCAAAATATAGTAAATACCACCAGTATCCAGCTGTAGGAAATGAGTGCAATAACTGTGGTTTTTCAGACCATTTTACAAAATCGGCCAAATGCCCATCCAGATGAATGGTGCGTGTAATCTGTGAAAAGAAATATCACTTTGCGAGAAAGATCAGGAAAACAGGCACAGAAGAAAGAAACGTAGACAGGAGACACAGAGGAGGGGCAGAAATCAACACAATGTACAGTAACCACTCTGATGAGGACAGTGACTATGCTTGGGTGGTTGAAAAGAGAATGAATGGAATACAAGAAGAATATTGAAAAACAAATATCAACTGATGAACAACGAGGAGTCATCGAGTAACCTACAGGACCAACAACATGGGTGACATCTGTGATCGTTGTACCAAAGACTCCTGAAAAAGTCAGAGTATGTGTAAACATGCATGCTGCCAATCACGGCATTAAGAGAGAGCATCATTCTACATCTATCTTGACCGAGTTAGTGAGCGAAATAAATGGAGCAAGGGTCTTCAGTAAACTGGACTTAAACCAGGGTTACACCCAGCTAGAGTTGGACGGGGGTTCCAGACGCATCACAACGTTCGCTACACATTCTGGACTACGAAGGAATACCAGACTGTTCTTTGGTATCAACGGTGCTACAGAAGATTTCCAGAATGAAAATCGGAAGGCATTCTTGAGCCTCAATGGCTTCGTCAATGTCCATGACGATATCTGTGGTCAGCGGTTTGTGTCAGACTACGCAACACTGACACATGACCTTAGAGAGCTGACGAAAAAGTACGTGCCCTGGTCGTGGACATCAAAACATGAGAATGCACTGTGCACTCTGAAAGGAGTACTCAATACGACACCTGCACTTGCGTATCTACCCCAGGAAACAGAAGTCTATGTTGATGTAAGTCCAGTTGGCATTCTGTCATATTGATGCAGAAAGATCAGAAGAGTGACAGACGGAACACATTTCACTATGCAAGCCGTACACTGACGGACACAGAGAAACGATATTCTCAACTGAAACGAGAATCAATGACGGTTGTTTGGGCCTGTGAGAATCCGCATATCTACCGGTACGGATCGCATTTCAATATTCTCACCAATCACAAGCCACTACTGACACTCCTTGGAAATGCAAAATCGCAGCCAGGTGCTAGAGTGCAAGAACAGGCACTACAGTTACAGCCATATACATACAAGCTCGGGTATCAACCAGGAAAAAAACAATCCTGCTGACGATTTGTCCCGACATCTAACGAATGAGAAACCACAGATTAACCATCGAGAGCAAAAGTATGAGGACACATCATCACATATCTGACAATGACGTCACTCCCGAAAGCGATGTCACTAGAAGAGGTCCAGGAAGAAACTAGAAAAGATGTGACTCTTCAAGTCGTAATGAAAACATTACCAATGGGAAACTGTCACACTTTCAGGAAGGATGTCAACATCAATCATACGGTGTTTGACAGATAAGGACTACTACAAGACAAGCTAGCTGTTTCTCCAGATTACGACGTGCTGCTCAGGGGAACACGCATTGTGATACCAACTCCTCTTCAACAAAGAGTGGTACATATGGCCCTTAGTGGATACTAGGGAGTGGTCACTACTCAGGGAAAGCTGTGGTTCATTGGCATGAACATTCCTGTGGAAAATCATGTCAAGAACTGTTTGACATGCCTGACACGCCAATTCGTATGTCATTCCTTTTCACCAGCACCTTGGGTAGAACTGAGCGTTGATTTTGGACAGGTGGAAAACGAAAAATATCCCTTTGTCGTACTAGACGAGAATAGCCGGTATCCGCAAATATTCTCTCAATTACTACAATGCATGCTTTAGGCAGGCGGCGTACAAAACCTGGCTGTTATTGAAATTACTTTCATGAATATTAGCAATGCTCAATCAATCCGAACCGTATCTCGACCAGGAAATAATTGCCAACAATTCACCATACATCAAGACCAAATAGACAATTTTGACAATGTCTTGTTGAACCAAGTCTGTGATATGGTATCACAATGAATTGTTAGTTGTTTGAATTGGGAACAACTCAGTCTCTAATTCTTCATTATTGAACCTCACGTATTACAATATAGCAAAATAATAATTGATAAAATCTATAATATAAAATAAATGAGTTTGATATATTTTACGACAAGAACTTTATGTGGAATCCAATGTGAGTATCGGATTTGTCCCCCTAGAATATTCATTATGGAAAATATGATAACATTATTATGACTGATTACTTGGGATAACTGAGAGATATTATTTAATAATATGTTTATATTATAAATGCACACACATATAACAATACAATATTAATTTACCATTGCAATGGTCAAAATGGTGGATCAATTGTCACGACTGCAATATTACCAGTGCAGTTGTAAAATCGACTGATTTTTTTCTGAAAAAAACCCAAATCCCTAATCTCTATTCATGACGATTACACACAAGGTTGAGTTCCGGGAAGATCCATGGGGTCCGCTAGACAGCACTTGAGATCTGCCGATAAACTGGACTGGACTGGTTATGTTTGTGGCATTCCTCGCTGAACAGAATAATCACCTCATTGTATTGTGGGATGATCTCCATTTGTTCTAAAACGTATGCTTTCTATCATTCCACATGTATTTTCCCCGAAGACGAAGAACGATGTACAGGAAATGTCAGTCGCCCATTTTATTTTATAAAAACAAACATGAAAAGCCGTATCAGATATGTAAGTTTTGACTTATAGTTTAAGAACATTTATGTACAAATTTTCGTATACAACTTTCAGTTGGAGTTTAGTTTCGTATGAACGAAGAATAAGTACATACACTATTCATGTATTGATAAGTAACATGAGTCAAGTCAAATTTATTAGACACTGTGATACGTACAATGGATTTCCACCAAGAGATGATTATAAATTTTACAAATGATATGTATCACTGTTAGGTTAACACGTAGCTAAAGGTCGTCTTCCTGTGGTGCCCAGCAGAGGAAAAAATGGAAGTTAACCTGAACGGATCAACAATATATAGAGACACATGTACTGAGTATGTATTCCTCCTAGAAGCAGCTGAATGTGGCCGGACGAGGCGGTGTGACTATCAGGTGCTGGCAACGTGTCATACTATCTAAAATATGTGATGAATACATGCGTCAAGTTATCAAGGACTTTGTGATGAATCGTAAATCTACACACGAAACTTCATGTAAACTACATAATCAACTAAACTACCCATTGTATAAACTACCCATCTTTCCACAGTGTGTTCAGATTTGAGTAATTGAGCGTAAAAAATAAAAAGCTTTCAACTCAAAAGTTGAACTCATTCTACTGAAAAAATTCCAGTAAAATCCTCGCTTTGAAAAGTAATATCATGTGAATATATTGGAGCACGGAAGAAAAGAAATTAGTTCTTTGCATAGACATACAACACCAGCACCACCATAGTCATTTAGGGACTACTTGTTATCAATGACCCAGAAATGCGCCTAAGGTTATGTGGTGTTTTTTTTCTTTGTTTCCCGGCTATGCTTTAACATTTTTTTTTGATAAATAACAGAGGGGAAAACGGCTAAATGGAAACCATTCACATTTTTTCAGACGATTGGTGTTTTTCGGGATAAAAAATCATCGGTTTTTGGAAAAACGACCAAAACTTTTGTGTTGTTCTCTCAAAATAATTGCCATTTTCACCCACCCGCCGACGGGAAACAAAGAATAAAAACAACATGGCCTAACTGAACATTACTCATGAGTTACATGATCGTACAATTCGGCAGAGCGGATTGATGAAAATGGCAGGATATCCGTCTTTAGCGGAGGATTTACATAAAGATGAAAAACAATTTATGTTCAGTCTACATCTGCGATAATTAGAACCGACGTTGAAATGTAACGGAACTGTTACAGTTCCTTCAACATACTACACACTTATTTGCCAATGTTTATGAAACGAATTCTGACTAATGTGCTATCTGGGTCGTTTTGTGATTTGATAATACTTTCATGCCTAAAAATTATAACGCAACCCATCTGTTTTGAATATGGTTAGAGAACGTCACAATACGGTATCAACAATATCTCCACCCGTACTTTTTTAAGGCCAGAAGTGGATTACATGTGGGCTACAGGCTTATTGGCAAAAAGATACTGAGAATAAAAGATACAGTGAAATCTCCCTAAGACGACCAACCAAAAAAAGCAGAAAAAAATATAACAGTTGGCTTGGGGGAGTGGTCGATTCCAGGAATATGACGACCTTGTATGGCTGAGTAGATGAAGTGATTCCCATCCTTGTTTTTAATAAATAAATTGATGTGCAATCAACGTGTAGTGTGCGTGAAATAACGTTGTATCCGTGCTTTTGTGTGAATGTTTGAGATAATAGTATCATCTCATATGCTCGGGTGTGAATAAACTAACCTATTACAATCTACACAAATACCGGTTAGTAAGGTTATTATTATACGAATACAACATGTAGGGTAAATTGGAGAAACACCTCAATCCATTTATTTCTATCTGATACAGTTTTCATACAGTTTGTATAAACATCTTTCATTTTTCCTGAACGCATGTGAGTGTGAGTAAATGTTATCATTTAAAACGGTTGGGACAACAGGCGAACCCGATGGATCAGCTTTCAGTGAATTATATGTAAGTACTTCGCCAACGGCGGCTATTTCTTGTGACCATACACTAAGGTGCCTGTGCTTGCGTTAATAAATCCTCAGCAGACAGAAGACAATATACTAGGGTGCCTGTACTTGTGTTAATACATCTTCAGCAGACCAAAGACAATATACTAAGGTGCCTGTACTTGTGTTAATACATCCTGAGCAGACAAAGGACAATATACTAAGGTGCCTGTACTTGTGTTAATACATCTTCAGCAGACCAAAGACAATATACTAAGGTGCCTGTACTTGTGTTAATACATTCTCAGCAGACAGAAGATAATATACTAAGGTACCCGAACTTGTGGTAATACATCCTCAACAAACAGAAGACCATATACTAATGTGCCTGCACTTCTGTTAATACATTCTCAGCAGAATGAAAGCAATATACTAAGGTGCCTGTACTTGTGTTAATACATCCTCAGCAGACAGAAGACCCTATACTAATGTGCCTGCACTTGTGTTAATACATCCTCAGAAGACAACATATTAAGGTGCCTGTAATTGTGTTAATACATCCTCAGCAGAAAGAAGGCAATATACTAAGGTGCCTGTACTTGTGTTAATACATCATCAGCAGAAAGAAGGCAATATACTAAGGTGCCTGTAATTGTGTTAATACATCCTCAGCAGAAAGAAGACAATATACTAAGATGCTTGTACTTGTGTTAATACATTCTCAGCAGACAGAAGACAATATACTAAGGTGCCTGTAATTGTGTTAATACATCCTCAGCAGACAGAAGACAATATACTAATGAGCATGTACTTGTGTTAAAGACCTAGTAGCATGCCGATGAAAGTGCTTTTCATTTAGTCTATTATGAATAGTTTTCCATAAATTCGAACGAATTTTACGTTTACAATCAGTGGGTTTAGAGATATTGAACCAAATAGGCACTCCCTCCGTAAATTGCCGAAGATTTTGATCCTGATTTTAGTGTGGGTCACGTGGTTTGTGACGTCAGTTGATGCAGGCCTGAAAGTACATGTAGTCAGCAAGATAAACTGCATGTCGCATATTCATTCCCTTCGTCTATGTTTGGCAATTCAAGTGAAGGGGTGAGATGGCAAAAATACGGCATTTCTTGTCTTGATATTTAGAATCAGCACTATTTATTCACCCAGAACGGAGGTTTGTTGAACTGCAAGATGTCCAGTATTTGCTGGTTTTTGCGTGTTTTTTGTTGAATAGCATGCATTTTGAGGTGATTTTCCCTGCTTCGAGCTGGCCAACAAATTACGTATTTCACATTTTTGGCCAGCCATCAAAGCACATTCTGCCTCAACTGACGTCACGATTACGGAAATTGCCGAAGCTATTTTCTTTCATCGGCTGGAGAATGCGATTGCAATACTGGGTCAAAATATTCCATTATATGTCGCTGGTATTAGTTACCAATTAACGCGAACACCTTTTTCATCACCAAATGTCCACAATGCCTTTATGTGAACAGGAATAAAATCATACAATGGTACCTTGCTACTACTACTTTAATACATTCTCAGCAGACAAAAGACAATATACTAAGGTGCCTGTAGATGTTAATACATCCTCAGCAGACAGAGGACAATATACTAAGGTGCCTGTAGATGTTAATACATCCTCAGCAGAGAGAAGACCATATACTAAGGTGCCTGTACTTGTGTAAATACATCCTCAGCAGAAAGAAGACAATATACTAAGGTGCCTGTAGATGTTAATACATCCTCAGCAGAGAGAAGACCATATACTAAGGTGCCTGTACTTGTGTTAATACATCCTCAGCAGAGAGAAGACCATATACTAAGGTGCCTGTACTTGTGTAAATACATCCTCAGCAGAAAGAAGACAATATACTAAGGTGCCTGTAGATGTTAATACATCCTCAGCAGAGAGAAGACCATATACTAAGGTGTCTGTATTTGTGTTAATACATTCTCAGCAGACAGAAGACAATATACTAAGGTGCCTCTACTTGTGTTTAGTGTGTTCCGAAATAGGGGAGACTGGGGTCAATTGTAACACGGATCAATTGTAACATATTATTTCTAAATAAAATTCAGGGTTTTTCAGGACGTCATAATCGATAAGCATGTGTAGTTTTATTATAGCTTATCCTGATGTAGACAATTGTCCACCAGGTCAGCACGCATTATGTCAATTTTAATTTTTGAGAATATCATCGTGACTAAATATTTTTTCTAGCAAAGAATATCATATTTGCTCATCACGTCTTGTAGTGTACATCAATGCAAAATTTCAAAAAGTGATGTCCCATCTGGGGTATTGTATGGCACACAAAAGGGAAACCAGTTCCCAGTATATTTTCTGTCATGAGGACTTATATGTAGAAACTTGAGTTGGGTCAATTGTAAAATGTACATGAAACGTCATATCTACAAATAACAAGGCCAGAGACATGTTCAGAAAACAAAATGTAAACACATTCCTACATATATATAGATCCTATATGCACACATCCCCCATACACAAACATAAACATATATGAATAGGACCACACAAATCTTGTGAAAAGACGATATATCACAGCATTGAATGAAATCTATAATAATAACACTAATAGGCCCTATTTTACAATTTATGATAGATCTCAATATTAAAGATGCACGGGGAGATATTTACTCCATTCCAACAACACACATATGCCCAGTAGTCTGGGAAAGAGTGGTAAGGAACGAACTATATTGAATTAGTTGGGTGAATCAGTTAACAGGAGGTAGTTTTCCATCCGTCTGGTGTGCCCACTCAGTTACATCTAACCTGATGTATATTACGTTCATGCGAAAGAGCTGAATTGCCTTTCATAAGGTATAGAGCACTGAGAATGGTGGTAATGGTAACAGATTCAAACGGTCTGAACCAGAAAATGAATTGAAACCATTGATGAGAAGCCAATTGGTGGTCAAAGTACACGTAAGTGCATATAAGTGCAAAATAAGTGCGTAAATCTATATTGTATGAATCTACGAATGTTTATGTTTTCTTGCTTCTGTCAGAAATGTATGGCAAATGTAACTTGTAATCCTCCCAATGTCACTCTAATGTTGGAACTTGTGTTCCTGTTGGGTAAAACGTACACTGACATTAACAATAACATGCACCATTATCAAGCAGTATCAAAGTAGCGCTATTTCTCTTTAAATACACCTTTACTTTGACTGTTACATTTGACCACCTTCTTGTTACATTTGACCCCTCCTGCCGGGTCAATTGTAACACGCTACACTTTTCGGTGAAACACCAGGCACAAACCAACTATTCACATTAGAGATAAAAATGTACATTTATTATCACGAGTTATTCACATTTATTTAATTCACCTTTGTTTGCTCTTGTTCTACGAAACATCACTCATCCTCTGAACCTAAATGTAAAATTTGTTACAATTGACCCCAGTCTCCCCTACGCATTATTATGGTGAACTCCGCAGAATCCTCGCTTTGCATTCATTTTCCTCAATTCTGCCTTCACCGACCTTTTTTTCGTAGCTTTTATAATACCTCGTGAGAAGAATCATATTATTGATGAGCCTCGAAGGGGGCCATCAAATCAAAAGATTGGTTGCAAAGAAAGAAGAACACCCACAGCACAGGCAAGCCGAAGTGTCCGAATGTTAAAAAAAAAAATAATAATGTCTTGAAACCCTCCACAAAATGTCAACCCATAGACATGGGTTCCAAGGGTGCTTTAATTCTCTAATGTAAATAACAATAACGAATAACAAATAATTGAAACACAACTGTAATTGATGGGTAATACTCTTGTCAAGACTACCGCATGTACAAGTGTCTGTTCGTGGTAAAATACTTTTGGACTGGATACCCCTGTGGCTCGTCATCTATTTTCCCATATACTTCTGTCGTTTCTACCCGCCCATATTACATCAGCATGAAGTTTCCATTCAGCCGTTCATTACACCGTACACAGATGTTAGAGAGCATCAAAATGGATACAATTGGTATCTATTCAAACAATCATCATGACACTGTACACCGTGATTTGTCCACCAATCGTATATTCAGTGATTAGTTGTCATAAATTTCAGATATTAGTATAACAACCCTTGGACATCTGCCATGTCTCTTTCATGTGTCACTTTGGATACTGTATCTGGACTCAGGTGGTGTGAAGTTGACAGCTATAAATCTGCCATAGAATGTCAAGGCGCTTCCAGTGGACGTCATACACTTACGTGGACGTATATCATAAGAAAGCCTGATATTTAATACCATTGAGTGATTAAATAGTGCATGATTATTTATATATCATATTTGCTCATCACGTCTTGTAGTGTACATCAATGCAAGATTTCAAAAAGTGATGTCCCATCTGGGGTATTGTATGGCACACAAAAGGGAAACCAGTTCCCAGTATATTTTCTGTCATGAGGACTTATATGTAGAAACTTGAGTTGGGTCAATTGTAAAATGTACACGAAACGTCATATCTACAAATAACAAGGCCAGTTATATAGTGCATATTGTTTCGTGAGGTATTTATTTGTAATAAATACCTCTCTGCGAGGTATTTATTTCCAATAAATACCTGTCCAAGGTACTGATTGAAAATACATACCAAGCGAGAGTGTGTCATGTTCAAAGGCCCAAGAGGTGAATTAGCGCTCCCATGCATGGACCCAGTCAATAACAACTAATACAATTGTACAAACTGTTATGTCAAAAACAACACATGTTCGTTTACTCGAGTCGCTCGTACTTGTACTTGGGGTTAAGGATGATATGCCCCCTAGACAGAAACTCGGGATCGGGGAAATCCCCTAGTCTTTACGATAAATCCCAAGGGATCTTTTAGGTGTCAGATACCATAGACAGTCTCTGACACCACCCGGCCTTTGTTTTTACCGCCAGTCGGGCTGCACTGGCGTGGGAGGTTTTCAGGCACAAGTGGCACTGAGCGGACTCGAACCCACGACCTGTAGATCATGGGCCGAGCGCTCTGCCCCCCCCCCCCCCCCCCTACTTGAGTCGCTGCGTCATTGTCGAAAGTTAATTCGTGTGACGTCACATACTGTGGGTCGAGGGAAAACCAAATAGATGCCATTTCACAATATGCTTGTGGTGTTAATCCTGAACCCACATTTATTCGTCGATAAGTAGTGCAAACAAGTAAACTGAAGAACAGGGCGATGAATATATTTTTCAATGCTCATTTTGTGACGGATCATAAACTGAAATGACCTGCGGTCAGTGATAAATCCGGAATCTACTCAATTTGTGATTGTGATGATGAGGTTACATGGCATTGCATGACATTGGCAAGTGTTGCTACAACATACGAAATTCTTCTCCTTATCACAGCTAGGAAAAGGAACATAAAAATGGTTTCGATACCAGGTAATACTGACGTCATATACTTTAGGCAACTATACTAGCTGAGTCATGTGGTGAATTGAATTGTGTTTCGAGTTAGAGATCCAACACTTTCCTGGCGCATGCACTTGATTGAGCAAGGCGCAATGCATTTGCAGTTTTGTTGTTTATATATTGAATTATGTTGTTTATGAAGTTAATGTGAATGTGTGAAAGGGAGGGTTGTGGGTTGTGTCAGAAGGAGGGAGGGGGGGGTGTTGCATGCACTTTGTCGGATAATGCCTACGGCTTCGTATTCCCCACGAATATAAGTCTCGGCCTTCGGCCTCGGTCTCTATTCATGAGAAGTACTCAGCCTAGGGCATTATCCTATACATATGACAAGTACAAAAATTCCTGGGATTTTTCTTCTATGCTGAACCCACACATCCAATTCCACTTAAGCAAATCACCCACAGACAATATATCACCCACCCCGTCAGAACATAATCCCCGTCATTTTCCTCTTTCCATTAGCCTGCTCAGTTAATGTCTAGTCGTTTAATGAAATTGACTTGGATTGTTAATGGTATTCGTTGTCAACTCCAAAAATTAATGATTGTGAAATCTACAAAGATGACTTAAAATTAGTTTTATTTTTGAAACTAAACCTCTCCAAACTATCAAATCTGTCTGACAATTTGTGTTATCGACGCCCTTTATTGCTATAAAATTAACGAAACTGTGAATCACGAGTTATGACAGAAATAATATTCTATTTATCATCACATGAAATTTTGTGTTCAGTGTGTTCTGTCATCACATTCTATGCAGTGCTCTATGTCCAAGTGCATCAAATCCAATAATAAGGACAGGCAATATTATAATGGGTTTCCGGTTACTCCGTGTATTTGAGCAGTACATTCTCGCCTTCACTAGCTGGCAAAGACGGAACAAAATTCGGAACTACAGTAAAACCAGCATGGAGATTACGACTGAGAGAAGTGGAAACATGTGGGATACTCGTTCTCGCTGCGTTTGGTCATTTTCACTGGTCTACCAATATGTCATCAGGAAATATCACTCGCATGAAATCATCCAATCTTTAGCTTTACTTGTCATGATGATATAACTGTACATTAGTTAGTTGAGTTTAGCGATACCGCTTGGTACGTTATGATAACGATTTCGTTGTAACGCCTTAAATGTTTACGGCTCGGTATTTTAGGGACTGGAGACAGGATGTTTTTTTAGCGTGGTTTTTGGATAAAACTGTTTGTTGTAAAACTCTGACTTTATTATTGAATTAGTAAAGTGGTGACGTCTTAACATGGTGTCAGAATCGTGACGAGACATTCACAAGGACCCATTGAATTCAACCGCTGCCATGCCTAAGTTCAACCCACCCGATCCTTTGAACTTTGGAGACGTGAAGGAGTGGACTATCTGGAAACAGAGATTTTCAAGGTACCGTACTGCCACGAAACTGAACAGCGACGATGGTGAAGTCCAAGTAGCATCTTTGATATACGCCATGGAGAAAGAAGCCGAACAGATTTTCAGCTCTTTCACGTTTGACAACGCTGGTGATGACAAACAATATGATATTGTGATGAAAAAATTCGCTGAACATTTCATGCCAAAACGTAACATTATTCATGAGAGGTCACGTTTTCATGAACGAAAACAAAAGCCAGATGAACCGGTGGAATCTTTCATCAGGAATCTGTACGATATGGCAGAGAAGTGTGACTTTGGAGCGAGCAAGGACGATATGATCAGAGACAGACTGGAGGTCGGTATCACGGACAAAGACCTATCACGTGATCTCCAGTTGATCAGCGACCTCACTCTGAACACAGCCAAACAGAGAATACTCCAAGCTGAGCTGGTGAAGGGCCAGGTGGTGTAGCAGACCGGTGCTGTCGCCTCTGCTGGAGTAGACGAGGTCAAAGGTTCTTCAGCTCAGGGACGCAGCTGGAACAGAGGTGGCAGACATCGCCAAGGAGGCAGGAACAGCAACTCAAGCAGTGGTGGAGCCAACAATTCGGGAGGCCACAGGCACAGACACGAGAAATGTGGAAACTGTGGCAAAATCGCTCATCGTGTGGCCACGAACTGCCCAGCCAAGGACTCAGTGTGCAGAAAATGCAACAAGACTGGACATTGGCAACGTTGCTGTCGGCAGATCAGGGAAGTAATGTCTGAGTTCTTCCTTGGTGCCATTCAAGTGAATCAGTGCAACAATAGTGCTTGGCGCACAACGCTGAATATCGCAGGGACAAACGTGAATTTCAAGATCGATACGGGGGCAGTCCAAGGATGTGTTCAACAGTCTCAGTACTCGCCCTGTACTGACGCAGCCCTCAGTGATTCTGAGCAGCCCTGGAGGAACTCTGAAGTGTGTTGGCATGTTAGAGACAACAGCCAGGTACAAGGGAACTATGTACAAATTCCCAATACACGTGATCGACGGATCAAACACCAACAATCTCCTAGGCAGAGACACAGCTAGCGAGATGGGGATAGTGCGACACGTAGCTGAAATCCCAAGTTCAGTGTGTGCAGAGACTGGACTTCTGCGCACGGATCCAGTGAAAATCAAACTCAAGGATGGCGCAGCTCCATACAGCGTGAACGTGGCTCGCAGGATACCATTCCCCATGATCACCAAATTCACAGACGAGCTACATCGGATGGAGAAACTTGGCATAATAGAAAAGGTTACTGAACCGACAGATTGGTGTGCACCGTTAGTTCCCGTTCTGAAGAAATCAGGCAAAGTACGGATTTGCGTGGACTTAAAAAAATTGAACCAGGCCGTGAAGCGTGAACGTTATCAGCTTCCCATGCTGGAAGACCTGATGTACAAGCTGACAGGTTCAACGTGTTTCTCAGTCCTAGACGCTTCAAGTGGATTCTGGCAAGTCCCGTTAGATGAGAACAGTGCAAGGCTCACCACGTTCATCACGCCGCTAGGCAGGTATTGCTTCCGTCGCCTATCATTCGGATCAGTTCCGCTCCTGAAATATTTCAACGAAAGATGACCGACCTACTTCATGGGCTACAAGGGGTACAGTGTTTCATGGACGATATCCTGATACACGGCAGTACTCAGGCTGAACATGACCAGCGACTTGAGGAAGTGCTCGCTGTCATCAAAGATGCCGGCCTACGACTCAACCGAGAGAAGTGCAGCATTCGCCAGACATCAATTCCGTATCTGGGGCACATCATCGACAAAGACGGGATCCATCCACACCCAGAAAAAGTCCGAGCAATATGTGACATGCCACCACCAACCAACGTGACAGAGCTCAAGCGCACACTTGGCATGGTCAACTATCTGGGCAGATACATGGACAAGTTGTCTACAGTGTGTCAACCATTGCATGAACTGCTGAAATCTGACATACATTGGACATGGGGACCCAAGCAAGAAACCGCCTTCAGAGAGGTGAAGCAGCTGGTTACATCAGCACCAGTATTGAAATACTACGACTGTACGAAGGAAACCGTAGTGAGTACTGATGCAAGTTCCTATGGTTTGGGTGGTGTGTTGTTACAGAACCACAACAGAGAACTCAAACCTGTGGCATACTGCTCGAGAACACTCACGGACGCGGAAAAAAGATTTGCCCAGATCGAGAAAGAGTGTCTGGCTGGGGTGTGGGCATGCAAAAAATTTGACAAGTATTTGTGTGGTCTCGAAAAGTTTCGTCTCAAAACCGACCACCGACCTCTGGTACCCCTAATCAACAGCAAACCACTTGACCAAGTACCCCTGAGGTGTCAGAAACTGCTTACTCGACTCATGAGGTACAACCCAGTAGCGGAACATGTTCCGGGCAAACAACTTGTTGTTGCAGACACCCTCTCTCGGCAGCCAGTAACCAGTGAAGTGGATGACTTCGAACTTCAGAGTGACATCAAAGCTGCCATTGATGCCGTCATAGCGTCTTATGCCTCACCTTCCAAGCAAGCTGAGCTCAAGCTAGCTACTTCAGAAGACCCTATCCTGAACCAGGTGATGCAGTATACACGGCAAGGCTGGCCTCGGTATGTGAGCGATGTCAAGGAAGAGCTCCGAGGATACTTTTCTGTTCGAGGCATGCTGTCTGAGACGGATGGCCTTGTTACATATGGAGAAAGAATCATCATTCCCCAAGCAATGAGAGAAGAGATTTTGATGCAATTACATGCAGGACATCTGGGAATATCGAAGTGCAGAGCTCGTGCCAAGATCAGCGTATGGTGGCCTGGAATCAACAATGACATACTCAGAGTTGTAATGTCTTGCGGGCACTGTGCTGCACAGAGACCAGCTCAGCGCCAAGAACCACTGATTCCCACAAGCTTACCAGACCATCCATGGCAAAGAGTGGCTGCTGATCTCTGCGAGTACAAGAAATCTACCTATCTGGTATTGATAGACTATTACAGCAGGTACATTGAGATTATCACCATGAACAGCACGACCGGAAATCAGCTGGTGCAGAAGATGAAATCTGTCTTCGCACGATTCGGCATCCCGCAAGTTCTGGTGTCTGACAATGGACCTCAGTTTGTGTGTCGAGAAATGAAACAATTCGCACAAGAATACGACTTTCAGCATATCACATCAAGTCCTCACTTTCCCCAGTCTAACGGTGAAGCGGAAAGCGGAAGAAGATGATCTTAAAGCAGCCAGATCCGCTGTTGGCGCTATTGAACTACCGTGCTACCCCGATCAGTGCTACTGGAGTAAGCCCAGCTGAGCTCTTGATGGGCAGACGACTGCGAACCACACTGCCATGGCAGTACTGGTGTCGAGCTTGAATCCAGCCTGGCCGGACTTGGAACAAGTACGGGAGAACGATGCCAAGGCCAAGGATCAGTACAAGCGTCACTATGACTGTCGACATGGAGCCCGTGATCTCCCAGAGCTACAACCAGGGAACAGAGTTGCGACTAAACTACCTTCAGAGCCAGCATGGGAAAAGACGGCTACTGTTCTGAAAACTGTGGCTCGACGATCGTACCTCTTATAGACAGACAACGGCGCCGAAATCCGGAGGAATAGGCAACACATTCAAACTCAAGCCCAAGCCGGCGGTGTTCCCAGAAACGCTGACGTTCTGCAACCACCCGCAGCACCTCCGGAACCTTCCGTGCCAGACCTTGGGAACCAGCAACCTCAGAGCGCAGGCGCTACTGATGGCAGCGTCTGTACGAGATCTGGCAGAGTCGTCAAGCCGGTTACCCGCTTGGACCTTTGAACATTTGACTTGAACATTTGACCTTGTTATATTTGTGTTTATCAATGTTGATATATTATGTTTCACCTTAAGTGGTCTTAAGAACTTTAAGAGGGAGATGTCATGATGATATAACTGTACATTAGTTAGTTGAGTTTAGAGTTTAGTTAGTTGATACCGCTTGGTACGTTATGATAACGATTTCGTTGTAACGCCTTAAATGTTTACGGCTCGGTATTTTAGGGACTGGAGACAGGATGTTTTTTTAGTGTGGTTTTTGGATAAAACTGTTTGTTGTAAAACTCTGACTTTATTATTGAATTAGTAAAGTGGTGACGTCTTAACATTACTGTAAACTGCTGGGGCATTTTCTCAGCTTCTACCATTTGGTGTTCTTTGTAATGATAATCCTGTCATATCAAACTGTGTTAAATTATGTCATTTGTAATGATAATCCTGTCATATCAAACTGTGTTAAATTATGTCATTCATTAAATACTACTGCTGTTATCAACAGAACAATACTAATATACAAACTTGATTTGGATGATACCCGTATTCCCCAGTTGAGTTTACATAATTTGAAGGAAATTATATCTGAATTGAGAAATGCGGTTCTATTGTTGATACAGTTCGTGAGCTATGTCTTATTAGAAACGGTGTCCTGTATCTTGTCTGATGATCCATTGGAAAATGTTCACAATTTTGACATGTGTGAACTGATCATAATGTCATTCACTCAAAATGTTGCAATGTTTGCTGTTTATAATTTGCACCATTGTGATTGAATGTACACAAGTACGAAATAAATGTGAAATTATACTTAGATTATGTCACAATACAATATAATATAATACAATACAATAAAATACAATACAATGAAGTAGCAATTTTTGAGCAAGGAAAATAATATCCATGGTCCTTTGTGGAAAGTACACCTAAAGTCACACGTTAGTAAAAAAAAACATGGAAAATGGCGATATTTTTTATGATATTGGCAATGATTCATGAAGGTGTATTCCACCGACAAGATAGTGACGACGTCCATGGAACTTTCTAACGGCAACTGAAAATCGAAAGGAACTTATCTTGGTGGCAGCTATATTTTCTGTATACCAGGAAGGGAAACATAAAGCTACCGTTTTTTTCGTCGAAACTCCTCGTTGATAACACGAATTCATCTCCGAACCGTACTATATGATATCATGATGAGCCTTAACTGTCTGATCAGTATGCTCCACAGAGCGGTTGGACGCTCGCCCAATCATACTAAACGAACATTAAGCCATGATCACAGAACGTATCTTCCTCACTATGTCCCTGCAGTGCCATCACACTAGGCTTGCTCTATATACAGACTTCCTTCAGATGTTGGAATGTTTTTGACAGTGCTCGTATGATCACTCTTGTGAGTAGAATCATGAACTTATTGTTTACATCAATATATCACATATTTATTTGAGTTGGATTTCTCAAATAGCCATCAGCTAACACCAAGCAGCAGTACGAGTGATGGTGTGACTGGGTCCACAGTGTGAATATTGGTGATGGATCCCATTGTTATCATGAATGAGTGAACATTGTTCCTTCTCATTAGCAATCAGTGTGTTTATGGCGATCAATTTACAAGTAGGTGGTGCATATACCAAGTATGATGTATTCCTTTTTCAATCTGTAAGTCCATCGTCAAACCAGATGTGGGCTTTGTTATAAGCATGTAAATGTAATCGCTTCAAATAACTGACATACACTCCAAACATCATCGAATGCTCATTTCTACCATGATGTCGTTTAGTTCACTGAGCTAGTCATAACTTGTTTCGTGGTGTTATATGTGGCAAACACAACAAACTTTGCCACACGTCTTATTGCAGATATAAAATGATATATCAATTACGAGATAAACATAATAATTCCAGGTTCAGCCTGTACTAGCTAAGTTTTATATCCACAACATTCTGAAGTGAAAAAAGTTAAGAGTTAGGTTATCATCACGCTTCGATAGAACCCAATGCTAAAATTGGCTGACTTTGAAATTGGTTCCTAGTTTAATTAGCTCCTTCTAGCCAGATTAATACATTGTTCTTTTGTTACTGCCAGCGTCGTCACCCTTAACTTGGGTGATATTGGTCACTCCACCCGGAAACAGCACACAGAAATGTGGTAGTAATTAACCAGAACGCGATTTTTCAGCAAATATGATGCAGCTGCTTATTAGAGAATATTTCCCTGCTATTTCATAATCATACCCTCGTTACAGTGGGATGGTGTATTCACTGCGTCCTCGATTGTGAAATTTTGCAGTATATTATGCAGCAAATTTTACGCCAAACATTTTACGGGTTCTCGCCCGTCACATCAAACACTGCACTTACGTACCGTTCTCACAGCGTCTGCCTCATGACTATCACTTTCATGGCGAGCGCATGGCGATCTGTTAATTGGGAAAAATTTAATGTTTTCAAGGACCACTTCTCAGTCGGCGTTCACATCACGTTAAAGTCTTGATCCAAATCTCCACAACTATTAGTATAATATTGAGCGAACAGATTATGGGAGTGGTCTGTTTTATTGCGAGAACGGCCCAAGTATCATACCCTGCGCCTTAATATTACTCGTCCACTATATGAATGCCATTTAATCCGTCTGTCACCTTCTTAATCTTTATTGAATATAGAGGAAGGCGCAGTGTATGATACTTGGGCCGCGAGAACGATTGAATAAATTGAGCGAATGTTTTGTTTCTTGCTATAAAAGGCTTCGAGTTATAAGAGCCTCTTATGAGCTGTAAGAGGCTCCTTATTCTATTGTACATATGATGTCCAAACGATGATGAATTTATTGTACGCGTCCGTCCAAGTCTCATCATCCTATTCACCTAGTCACCGGCCCATGGACCACTTTGGAAATAAGTAGTAATACTTTAATTGCTATCCATGGTGTCACGTCTCATCATAACATGTATCAGTCACCCATTGGTTCTGTATTATCTGTTGTGATACCGAAATAAATCAAATCAAAAAGCGTCTGGTGAATCCAATGCGTCAAAGTCTGAGCTCTGTAAACCAACTTCGATTTAGGCAGAAATACATAAAAAAAATCTCTCTTTATGTATTTCTGATTTAGGTAATTCGTGTATTTGAAATATTACAGCTTAGTTGATTCAAAATTTTAACTCCCGAATGAATCTTTATCCGGAGCCTAATCCTCAAAATCTGTATTCAGTGCAGTTCTGTGCAAACGGTGTTTGGCAAGGACGCAAATGAGAATCATTGTTGAGATTCATGTGCAATATTTCAATTCATTACCTTTTTTCTGTCGATTTTACGTCGTAACCGGCAATCGACAATTCATACAAATTTGTCGGATTTACATAGGTGTAACAATCAAATCCTGTTAAATCCAATGTGTAGTTTAGAGGATTTATGCTGTAGCCAGTGAAAGATTGAATGTGCTAAAATATTGATTATCAAGTTTTTAGATATCATTGGGAAAAAAATCATTCTAAGTTTATGCGTTTACGTCAAAGAAGAAACCCATTATATTTCGATTTAGGCATCGGATCATTTATTGTGGAATTCCGATAATAATACAGGAGGATGCCTGAGATACTGTTTATCAGTTTATTTATGATACTACTATTCAGGTATAACAATACAATTATGATTTCAGTAATGAAGTGAGCAACAATAATATAAAGAGTCGAAAATAGTGAACGAAATGATGAATTCGTCAATTTTTACCATTGCAGAGTGGACGCCTAATCTCTATTCACGGGAATGAACACAATATTTAGTTCCGCGTGTGATCTTTACAATCTGTTCCACAAATACTTGGGGTCTGCCAACAAACTGGACTGGAAATGTGTGTGGCATTCTTCAGTGAAGTAAATAATGACCCCATTATGTTGGGGTTTGCTTCGGATCCTAAATTATTTCCACAGGCTGTTAGGCAGTTGTATACTAAATCCATCAGGTGTACAATAGAAACAACTACATTTCACACACTGTCTGCCCCTGATGACGCCAGTGTCTCTTAGAATAAGCTATTTGGTCGTCTTCTGTTCAGAAATGTTGTTTTATATTTTGTTTTGGTATCATCATAATGTAGTTGTATTCGTGGGAATATTCGTGGTTGTATTCGTGGGTTTGATGCATACAAACATTGTTTTGTGAAAATAATTATTCTACCTGGAAGTGGTGGAAAATAACAACGGAAGCAATACCATTTGTGTTCATGTAAGCATCAATCATGTGTTCTCATTGTTCTTTCATTCTTATGAAGGAATGCAACGAAGTACTGGAAATATCTCTCACTTTTCATTATGAAAAACAATGACATGGCTTCAGTTTCGAATCAATTGTTGCTATATTTGCAGTGTGTAGTGTTCAACTTTGAGTTTTCAAGGTTTAGAGTTTAAAGAATGAAAAATGAATGACATATACTATTCACAAGTTATCAGTGAGTTTGTCAAAATATTCGTCTGTAAATATTAATTGATGTCAATTGTGTAGAGTTGATAACGTGTTCAATGGGAAACAGAAATCATATACAGTCACACAACTGAGATTTGGAATAATCAAATTGGAAGGCCATAAATCTGGGTATAATCTTGGGCATACCCTCTCAAGTGTGGGTGAATACTGTTAATGAGCATTAAGAAGTGCCTGCATGCATTATCTCTTCGTGGAAAATATAACAACCATCTTTCAACTGAGCCCCTCAACTGAGGGGCTTCTGCGAGGTTTGCGATGGCGCGGAACATCTCTACCGTATCACGGGTGCGCTGAGGACTGGCCGTGCGCTCTCCCCACACCTGGACGAGGTATGGGTAGATGGCCAGCTGCAAAGCGGCATTCGCCCGCTGGAGAGCCGCCTGGTTCCGGGCGGACGACTCGGGGTCATCGACGCCCTGGAGTAGGCGAGTCCGAGCGGCCTCGGCTTCGTCAAGACGACGCCCTAGCTGCTCATTCTCAGCCTCCAGGTGCTCCATCCTAGCGGCTACCTCTGGGGAGGTGGAGGATGCCCCGGACTGCTCGGCTAGAGCGGTGGTTCGACCCTGGTTGAACGCGCGCCGCTCAATGACGGCCAACAAAGTCCGGTAGCTCTCAAGGCTCCGCCGGGTGCTTTCCATGAGGCCTCGGTCGTATGCTAGATCGCATGCAACACGGGAGGCCTCGGCGCGGCACCGGCTGAACCGGTCCAGAGAGCTATCCATCTCCGCCACAAGGTACTCCGCAGCTTGAGTGAGTCGACCGTGCTGGGGGTGATCCCAGGGGTGCTCTTCTCTCGCGCGGACCAGCGCGGCCACGCCTGCGGACCCGAAGTCACGAATGGCTCGGGGCACTGGCAGGTTCACCAACGCTGGGTCACCAGGGATCCGGTCCAAACCATCATGACGATGACCGACCGCCTGGCCTACAGACTCGCGGAAAGTCTCGTAGGCGCCGGCGGTCATGGGACCAAACCTCCGGTGTACGTCCGCCGTGGCATCAAGGGGATCCAAGTCCAGGGAGGCGGTGCTTTGCCATCCCGCGGACGTCCCCTCAACTACCAACGAGGACGCGGACGCCGACCTCGAGAGAGGTGCCGCACGTCCGCTACTGCTCGCTACCGAGGGAGTCACACGTGGGGTCCTTGGCCGGACCACCGACGTGGTACTCGAGGAGGCGGAGGTGTCCGCCACCACCCGTCCCTCAGACGGACCCGCAGGTACCGTCACCTCGAGCAAGCCCGGGAAATCCTCCTGAGTCAGCGCGCCCGGGGACTGCAGGGGTGTCGCCCCGGCCGGAGTTGTTCCAGCGGACGAACCCTTCCCCTGAGTCCTTGTTGGGGCGCGCGGCTTAGGAGAAGCCACGCGTGTCTTGGCCGCGATCTGCGGCATCTCGGACACGACCATGGTGACCCGGTGCCGATCCTCCACTGCCTGGGTAGCCGGCGGTTGACGGACAGCCTCTGCTGCTGTCCGGGCGGCTTCCGCCGTCTGGTACTCCACCGCAGTCTGGCCCATCGAGGCCGTCAGGCTGTTGTAGCCTATGGACGGTCCTCCGGATTCCCAAGTGACCGGTCACCCGGAGGTCATGCAACTGGTGGAGTTCTTCTTTCCGCAGCTCTGCCGGAAGCACCAACTGCCATATTGGAGGCAGTGGGGTCGGTGGCTCATAGCGCCGGTACAAAAGGCCATCCCTCAAGGAGAGTCTTTCCCACTGGGATACTAGAGACAAAGTCTCCTCCCTGTAGGTTTTCCGCTCATCCTTAGAGGGTTTCTGGCCGGCCTCAAGGGCTGTGATTACCGGTGCCAGAGCACTGTCAGCTCTCTGCTTCGCAGCTATCTGCGCCAGAGAGTAGCCACCCAAGTAATTAGGCTCCTCATCCGTCGCGTCCGGCTGCGCCGCAGCGGCCATTACCACAGGGGGCAAGGACTGCTCATACTCAGACTCGCCAGAGGACGAGGGTACCCACGAGAAGTACACCGCTGGACTCGAGGAGGACTCGCTGGAACTGAGCCGCACCTCCGCTTCATATGCGGGACGCCCTCGCCGATAGCGGCGGGTCCGCGCGCGGAGATGAGCCCTAGACGCTCCGGCCGCCGTGTTGTTAGAGGGGGCGGCGGCCTGCGGTCTCCCCGGAACGTCCAATTCCGAGTCTGAGGACGAATCCGCGGCTTGCTGGAATGGAGCCATCCCTGCACAGCCAGGATTCTTGCACTTATGACAACGGGACAGGCCGTTTGCGTTGCCGTGCAACTTACCAGCGCGATGCTCTATTTGCATGTCATACTCCTGGAGTTTGACGAGCCACCGCGCCACCAAGTGATCGGCCTCACTATAGTTGAGGAGCCATCTCAGCGAACTGTGATCAGTCCGCAAGCAGAAATGGCGTCCCAACAAGTAATGCCGGAACCGCTTGGTCATCGTAACCACCGCGAGCAACTTGCGATGAGTGGTACAGTAGTTCATTTAAGAGCGGCTCAAGGCCACACTCGCATAAGCTACTACCTGCTCTTGCCCGTCCACGATCTGTGAGAAGACACCGCCGAGTGCAAAGTTACTCACGTCAGTGTCCAAGATGAACTCGCAGTCCGGACAAGGGTGCCGCAGCACCGGGGCCGCTACCAAGGCCTGCCGGAGTCCCGAGAAGGCGTCAGCCTGCTCGGCGGACCAAACAAAATCGGTGCCCTTTTCCGTGAGGATAGTAAGGGGACGCGCGATCGCCGCAAAGCCGCGAATAAACCTGCGGTGGTAGCTCGCGAAGCCCAAGAAGGACCTCACGTCCGCCACGTTGCATGGTGGAGGCCATTTCTGTACGGCCGCCACCTTTGCGGGGTCCGGTCTCACTCCAGTGCCCGTTACCATGAAGCCCAAGTACAGGATTTCCTGCGCGAACAGTTCACACTTACTTGGCTTCAATTTAAGCCCTGCTCCGCGGATGCGATGGAGCACCATTTGGAGGTTGGTGAGGGTTGGTCCTCGAACGACCGGCCATACACGACGACATCGTCGATGTAGACCATACATCACTTCCAGAGGAACCCTTTAAGAACCATCTCCATGATACGCTCGAACGTCGCTGGTGCGTTACAGAGCCCGAACGGCATTACTTTGAATTGGTAGAGCCGTTCTTGGTAACGAAGGCAGTCTTCGCCCGATCACTCTCCTCCATCTCCACCTGCCAATACTCGGAGGCCAGATCCAAAGCACAGAAATAGTGCGACCCGGCCAGGGCATCGAAGGTGTCCTCAAAAAAAAAAAAAAAAAAGGTTAACGCGACTGCGACAAATACACACTGCAAAATGTAAACATTGTGTGGAAATGGAAATGTGAAATACTGATATGAAACAATCTCGTATTGATTTGATATGAACTGTTGAAACTGGACTGACGAAAACACAAAGTTGTCCACTTGTTACAGATACCACATTATCGCCCACGCCTGCTGTACTTCGCATCGATACCATATTATCGCTCATCTCAACTGACATCATTCACCCTACCTGCCCACTCGACCGTGAATCTTTCATGTACAGATACCTGCGTGTGTGAACTGAACAATTGTATTAACTATAAATGTCAACAAAAACAAGGGAGGCCAAAAAGAACATGTATGCGGCAGAAGCTCAGTTAGAGAAAGCTTGGGAGTCGGACAGTGTTCTTGATGGCATTCAATTTATGTTGTGGCCTGCCATCAAATTCATTAAAAAAGATACTGCCTCTACCACGAAAAGACTTGAGGACCTTGAACTACGAACACGCGCTCTTGAAGAATGTAAGAAAAGGTGTGAAAATAGTTATTATATCTTATGGTTGAACCACCCACAGACTTTGTCTTTGTGTAAGCTCAGACTTGCATTTCTTTGTCATCAATATAATGTAACTGTGTACTAGTATATGTGTGTATGGTCTTGAATAAATTGAATTGAATTGAAAAAAAAAAAAGAAGGTGACCTCAATGTGCGGGAGAGGATATGAGTCCTTCCGCGTGGCATCGTTGAGTTTACGATAATCCACGCATAACCTCCACGAGCCGTCCTTCTTCTTCACCATAACCACAGGGCTGGCCCAAGGGCTGTCAATGGGTTCGATGATGTCCAAGTCGAGCATCTTTTGCACCTCCTGGTCTATGACCTCTTGGTGCACTATCACTGCCCGACGAAGACGCTGCTTGAGAGGATGCTCGTCCACGAGGTCGATGCGGTGTTTGGCGACGTCAGTCTTGCCAACCGCACCATCTGGACCCATGAACACATCCGCATACTGCCGCAGCAGTTTACGGAACGCTTGGCGCTGCTCTTCATCCAGCCAGTCCTTCGGAACCCGAGATTCCAAATGGTCCGGCAGGGTGAACGGGTCATCTCCGGCGGCTGCCGCCGCACACGCAGCGCGGCAGACAGGATCGTCGGGGAGGACACGACTCGATGACGCGGGAGTAGCAGTAGCTGCTATGCATCCGCGCCGCAGTACAATCGGAGCATCCGTAGGGTTCACCACAAGGATGGGCCTCGCGCGGGGGTTGGACATGACCAGGGCCCCACCCAGCACTAGTCCGGTTCCTTCGGCGAAACTGCTCACTGGTTGCACTATACACGGCCGACCATCAAGGGGCATGCGGGGACGACGCGGCCTCGCCTCAATGATCATCTCACTCATTGGCGGCACTACCACAGTGCGCGCCGCCCGCATTTGGAATGAATGCATCGTGCCCGAGCGGAAGAGAAAGTGTATGTCCTCTCCCATCCGGAATTCGCCAGCACTAAAGTTGGCGGTCACCCTGTGGACCCGTAGAAAATTCATCCCAATAATCCCGGCCGCTCCGATATCCGCAACGATTGCCTCTGTCAGATACACCTTGTCCCCAAGGGTAATAGGCAGATCGATGATACCGTGGATACGGATGCGGTTGTCACCCGCTCCGTAGAGCTTGTAGGGTCCGGGATCCCGCAACTCAAGGCTGCAGAGCGCGGGCTCCTTCCTGAAGGTTCCTGCGGCAACGAGGGTCACCTCCGAGCCAGAGTCCACGAGGAACCTGACCGGCTCCCGTCCGAAGGACAGGGGCAGGTACCAGCAGGGGTCCCTCACCAGCGCGCAGGTAGGGCGATACCGTTCGCACGCGCTGGGCTCATTGACAGAGTCCTCACCATCCGCCTCAGCCGCGGAGGAGCCAGACTGATCCCCAAGGACTACTTCCGGAGAAGTCATATCAACTTGAGGTTCGTCCTGCCCATCAGCGGGTGGGGCGGCATCTGATGCCACGGATCAACTGTCCCCGGACGTAGTGTTGGTCGCCACCACGTCCGGATCTAGTTTCCCTGCCGCGGGTCCGACCTTGCTCTCCCGGAGGACCAGACCGGAAGGAATTCCTCCGTTGCGGGCCAGAGAGGGCTCCCTGGTATCCGCGCGACCGCAGGCGTTCCAACAACTCCGGACACTTCAGCCAAAAGTGTCCCTGCTTTCCGCAGAAGTAACAGGGACGGTTCTGGGCTGGTCCGGAGGTGAACGCGCAACTAACCCGTGTACAGCTGCAAGGCCCGCGAGCTACCCATGCCTGCGGCGGAGTCTGCCGGAGCAAACATCGACGCCGCGGACATGGGAGCAGGAAAGCTCACGCTCGCCGCCGGGGTCATTCCTGCTGAAAACCCACCCTGGCTAGGTGCGGGCGGGGCTCCCATCGAACCTACTGGGTAGGCTCCAGATGGGGCGGCAGAGCTTTTCCTTCCAAGCTCCCCGCGAGGACATGCCCAGCTTCCTGCTGGGTCCATCCTTCGTACACGGCGTTCCGCCACACTTGGAGTAGGTAGTCTTCCAAGTCGGCGTTGTCCCTGTTAAACCGTTTCCGCCACGAGGAGTGGTCGGGCCCGTCATCACGTTTGTTACGCGCCCGACGTGAGGTTCCGGCTCCGGGGTCGTCCGTGTACAGCTGCAAGGCCCGCGAGCTACCCATGCCTGCGGCGGAGTCTGCCGGAGCAAACATTGACGCCGCGGACATGGGAGCAGGAAAGCTCACGCTCGCCGCCGGGGTCATTCCCGCTGAAAACCCACCCTGGCTAGGTGCGGGCGGGGCTCCCATCGAACCTACTGGGTAGGCTCCAGATGGGGCGGCAAAGCTAGCATAGCTTGGGGCCGAAGCCACCTGTTGCCACTGCCCGTCAGACACACTTTGGGCGCCAAAGTAAGTCGCCCACACGGCTTGCGCTCCAACCGTCGAATCGGTCGACGCGGTCGCCAACGTGGTGCCTCCTAGCCGCGGAGCAGGCGCGGGTCCCTTTGCGGGGGCCACTGGCGCCTGCAGGCTCGGTAGGACTTGGGGAGGGGCCATGGGCCCAGTCATCCCCGGACTAAACACGACCGACGGATCGACGCCCGGAGGCGGCTGATTCTGCTTGAACTGTACAAGCACCTCGGATATCAGCCACCTCTCCCTCTCCGTCAAAGGCCCCGAGTTGCCTTGTGACGGCGGAGAGGGTGAACGGTTCCGCCGGTCTGATCGTCCCTGGTGGGGCGACCGGGCGCGGTCGTAGCGCCATAAAGGAGCCAGCGCACTTAGAGTGTTAGTGAGCTGGTCCATTCCACCTGATGCAGACCGCCTGGAATCCCCGCCGGGAGCCCTCGCAGGCGTTCCAACAACTCCGGACACTTCAGCCAAAAGTGTCCCTGCTTTCCGCAGAAGTAACAGGGACGGTTCTGGGCTGGTCCGGAGGTGAACACGCAACTAACCCGTGTACAGCTGCAAGGCCCGCGAGCTACCCATGCCTGCGGCGGAGTCTGCCGGAGCAAACATCGACGCCGCGGACATGGGAGCAGGAAAGCTCACGCTCGCCGCCGGGGTCATTCCTGCTGAAAACCCACCCTGGCTAGGTGCGGGCGGGGCTCCCATCGAACCTACTGGGTAGGCTCCAGATGGGGCGGCAGAGCTTTTCCTTCCAAGCTCCCCGCGAGGACATGCCCAGCTTCCTGCTGGGTCCATCCTTCGTACACGGCGTTCCGCCACACTTGGAGTAGGTAGTCTTCCAAGTCGGCGTTGTCCCTGTTAAACCGTTTCCGCCACGAGGAGTGGTCGGGCCCGTCATCACGTTTGTTACGCGCCCGACGTGAGGTTCCGGCTCCGGGGTCGTCCGTGTACAGCTGCAAGGCCCGCGAGCTACCCATGCCTGCGGCGGAGTCTGCCGGAGCAAACATTGACGCCGCGGACATGGGAGCAGGAAAGCTCACGCTCGCCGCCGGGGTCATTCCCACTGAAAACCCACCCTGGCTAGGTGCGGGCGGGGCTCCCATCGAACCTACTGGGTAGGCTCCAGATGGGGCGGCAAAGCTAGCATAGCTTGGGGCCGAAGCCACCTGTTGCCACTGCCCGTCAGACACACTTTGGGCGCCAAAGTAAGTCGCCCACACGGCTTGCGCTCCAACCGTCGAATCGGTCGACGCGGTCGCCAACGTGGTGCCTCCTAGCCGCGGAGCAGGCGCGGGTCCCTTTGCGGGGGCCACTGGCGCCTGCAGGCTCGGTAGGACTTGGGGAGGGGCCATGGGCCCAGTCATCCCCAGACTAAACACGACCGACGGATCGACGCCCGGAGGCGGCTGATTCTGCTTGAACTGTACAAGCGCCTCGGATATCAGCCACCTCTCCCTCTCCGTCAAAGGCCCCGAGTTGCCTTGTGACGGCGGAGAGGGTGAACGGTTCCGCCGGTCTGATCGTCCCTGGTGGGGCGACCGGGCGCGGTCGTAGCGCCATAAAGGAGCCAGCGCACTTAGAGTGTTAGTGAGCTGGTCCATTCCACCTGATGCAGACCGCCTGGAATCCCCGCCGGGAGCCCTCGCAAGAGGTGGCATCCAGTATCGCTGGTCCGCTTGTCCGGAGGTGCTCGCGCCGGCGTCCACTCGATCCCGGACATCCGAAGATGTCCCCTGAAAGAGTGTCGCCTGCCACGACCCCCGCCCGGACTTAGGCGGGCGCGGTGTAAACCCGTTGCCAGCTCCACCTACCGCGCCTAACGGATCAGGGCTAGGCCCTGATGGCAACCTCGGTTGCGGCCCCACGGGGCGCGACTCTATGTCCGGAGACGGAGCCAGGGACGCCGGAGTCGACTCTGTAGACGGGGTTCTGTGCACGGAGTTCTCCGTGCGTACCTTACTACCGCCGGAGTCACCCGAAGATGTCTCACGGCGGTCGTCGCTCGACCGGGTGCGGTCCGCGACGTTACCACCCGTTTCCCTCCCCTTGGGTTCATTGTTTTTATCTCTTTCCTTCGTCATTTTCGGATTGTCTTTGAGGAGCGGGCGATCCCCAGGGACGAAGCAGGCTACAACACTGTGACGGTAGGCTGCGATGGAACGCTGTCGGACTGATCCTGGTCACGGCACCAATGTAAAGTTATTGACTATCGTCCGCTCTTCGGGATCCTCGAGGATAGTCCTCTCACCGTGAGTCCTTGCGGACGCGCATCCGCTATTCCGGATCCTTGCGGCGGCGCTGCTCACCGGAGGTCACTGCGGACACGGTAACCACTCTAGCATTTACGGTAACCAGGTAACAGCCCACCCGACACGCCCAGGCCTACGGACACTGTTCAGAAACTGGTTCATCACCACGGTGTTAGCTGGAGGGGCCTGGCGAGCCGCGGTCTGCCTCAGGGACGGAACCCCGTACAGTCCGACATGCTGGCCAGAGCCTATGTCACACCGTCCCGGGAAGGGAGAGAACTGGCGATCCACAGGGCTTGCGCCCCCGAGTCAGCAACTTGTCTCTCCCAGCCCGGGCCTCCCCATGGAAATCGTCCCCAGGGCTCTAAGAGCCCACTACTCCTGACCAGGGAACTCAAAGCTCATGGCGAGCTCCGAGTGCATCCTGTCACTCGACCTTGGACAATCTCCTCGACCGAGTCGCTTCCAGTGTATATATAATACACCAGAAACTAGAGGCTGCACGCGAAGCGTAATCAAACCATTGTTATAGTTTACTGGAGCGTAAATTACAATGCGTTGCCGTAGCAACGCCGCTCGAACGGAGCATGTCAAAACAAAGCCAAGACCGAAAAGGCCACATAAATGGCATGTATGTTTACAATCACCTGCCGCGTGCTTAGGGCAAAATCGCCACAGACATATTGAAAACTAAATTGAATGAGCTATTGCGACCATATTATCGCAACCAAAAGTAGGTGTATGGATCACACTACAAAAATTTAGGCGAATATGGGTCGTAGATTGAGGGGTAAACCCCCCAAACCCCCCTAACCTACACAACTATCCAAACGGCTTCAGCCAAAAGTATTAACTGCGCCATATTTGGGTCCTCCATGGCTCCATGGATTTGCGCCAACATGGCGCAGATGTTTATTGGTGTTTATTCTTTCAATGCTAAAACTGCAGTACATGTAGATCTAGGCTCATCGCGGTACAGACCCGCCGAACGGAAGATTCAAAATAATATGGTGTCCGATGGTGGCCATCTCGCAACACGGCGACACAAAACAGCGAGATTGCAACGTGAAACAGCGAGACAGCGACGCGATTTTTTGCCTTGTCTTCTAGTTGATTCGCGTCGCTACTTCGCAGCCGCGCGTCGCTACTTCGCAACCGCGCGATAACATTTGATCTGAAATTAGGGGAATGTTTGATCACATTATGAGAAATATTCATGTATTTTCTTTTTGCCCGTAATAGTATAGTATAGTATACTATACTATACGTTGTGGCCGATATCCATGTTCGCACATGTCATCCATGTTCATCTGCCGATCTACATGTGAACTGAATATTATCGAGGGATATTCAACTGACCAATCCTGTGCATTTCATGTACTTTGCTCTGGCACTGTGTCTCACACTAATTTCAAGTAGCACAGGACTAATTTTTTCCAGGTGAGGCAAATAAAATATTGCATATCTCATTTTTATATGTCAAATTTTTAGGGTTCCATATCTGTTCTCACTTTCTTCTTCCAGTCGGAAATCTCTTCAACCGCACTGATCAATCGTTCACCCGAATATGATTAACCACGATTAAGTTCATATGATTCGAGACGTCCACCTTACTTTTTTTTCAAAACTACTCTAGACTTGTTAGAGTGACTAACTAGACTTTTAGCCCAGACCTATTCACTGCCTGACTCGCACGTTATTATGAACATGCACGGTGCCATCCAGAAAACATAGCATGTAACGCGCTGAATACAATCACAATCTTTTCTTCTTTAAATCACGGTAAATCGTGCCATAGTAACAGTAACGGAAATTGGTTCCGTATATGATAAAACGAGTATATTTAACACTGCCACAAAGGGGTCGGAATCAATTTCCATTACAATAATATAGTAACCTTAGAGTATATTTATAATATATTAACTTACCGTACGCATTGCATTCTGGGAATGCCATTTCCCTTGACTTCGCCAGTACCAACAATCTAACAAATTCTACAAATTTTTAAAAATATAACACCACGCTAGAAGCATCGTATATCTTTGGTAGCTTTGATGTGTGCCACCCACTTGAACGATTTCATATAAGAAGTAATGCACAGCAATGGATTATATGTAATACCATAACTAGACTTGTATCGGATTCATAATTCATTTTCAAAGTTTGCCTGGCAATTGTATGCTAGTTCCATCAGGTGATGATGGATAAACTGTTTGGTCGGGCTTTGTTTCTATTGCAAAGTGTTGTATTTTACGTTTGTTATTAGCATCATGAAGTCCGGGTGTGTTGGTGGTGGTAGATTGATGCTTGCATCCACTACATAAATATCTACACATATCTGTCAGTGGCCAAGTAGTTTATGTCCCAACATTAGACACCCCTGTGGCTTCCCCTTCCCTTTGTGCCGTTATACCCGCCCACAAACCATAAGCTCACATTTTCCAATCAGCGGATTGCACATATTGTATCACAACCAAAATGACTGGGATCGTTGTGTAGAGGAACTATATCTCAAGGCAGCCATTTCACAGTGCGCAGTGCGCAATCAGTTTGAAGATTTGGTCACTGGAGGTGATGCTTTTCTGCAAATTTCACGGAAAACAGGCAAGTTAAATTTTAGGCTGTTGAGTTTGGTGATGTAAATACATACTAAATGCGGAGAACTACTCAATAGAATACTGTAGTTACGTTCAATATACTCAAAACTGAATATTAGCAGCGATTAAACAACATGACACCAGATATTTTTTTATGCAGAGCGAGCACAATGTAAACATTACCTATTTATCACCCATTTAACACCCAAACATATCAATTGCTCCGTTATACTTGACTGTGTCACGCATCAAATTTGACATTAGATAAGCGATTCAACACTTTATCGTAAGCACACAGTAGAACTATGGGGGGTTCTGTGATTTTGACAAAATCTATTTGTTTTCGTGATTTGCCGAGTCCCATATGAGATGCAGATGTGACCCACTAGGCTATGCATCATTGACCAACAAGGGGCTGAAGGAATGTACCACCATTTCGGTCCATGAAATTTGTTGTTCTTTGTAGAAAATCACCAATTTACTCATTTCATGTTATTTTTTCCTAATTCAAAGCTTCTGGAATGGAATAGGCTAGTACACGAATAAACGTGTCATTAAATATTAGTGTATTATAATGCAATAAACTTGCATGTGATGGTTATCGTGGTGCATAGTTTTGAGAAGTCTCATCTCTTGTTCCAGATAAATGTTCAGGAACGTACAAGTTCACAATGGAAAATCGAATATCATGTGGATATTGTGACTACAAGTCACATCATGTGTTATCTTGTTCATCATCAGAACTGTTTCCGAATAAATTTTGCTTCTTCAATGATTTTGTTTCATCAAGTACTGTTCTTTTGGCTGCTGGACCCTCCCCGGGAGTTATAGTCAATGCACTCACGTTAATGGACAGGTCCTCCTCTACAAACTATAGTTTGTTCTGTAATGTGTCCCCTGAAACTCCATACGTCTTTGATTGCACCTTGGTCCGTCCACTCTGTTCACACAAATGTGATACTCTCACTTTTACCTCGTGTTCTGGGTGATGATTAATGATTTGACTTGTAGTCACAATACTAATGAGTCATTAATGACCACAGGCTATTTGATCTTTCGTTGTGAACTTGTAAGTTCCTGAACTATTATCTGGAACAAAAGATGATACTTCTCTAAACTATGCATCACGATAACCATCACATGCAAGTTTATTGCATTAAAACACACTAATATTTAAAGACACGTTCATTCGTGTACTAAAAATGTTAAAAATAACATGAAATGAGTAAATTTGTGATTTTCTACAAAGAAAAACGAATTTCATGGACCGAAATGGTGGTACATTTCTTCAGCCCCTTGTGGGTCAATGATGCATCGCCTAGTGGGTCACATCTGCATCTCATATGGGACTCGGCAAATCACGAAAACAAATAGATTTTGTCAAAATCACAGAACCCCCAATAGTTCTACTGTGTGCTTACGATAAAGTGTTGAATCGATCACCTAATGTCAAATTTGATGCGTGACACAGTCAAGTATAACGGAGCAATTGATACGTTTGGGTGTCAAATGGGTGATAAATGGGTAATGTTTACAATGCGCTCGCTCTGCATCAAAAAATATCTGGTGTCATGTTGTTTAATCGCTGCTAATATTCAGTTTTGAGTACATTAAAAGTAACTACAGTATTCTATTGAGTAGTTCTCCGAATTTAGTATGTATTAACATCACCAAACTCATTAGCCTAAAATTTAACTTGCCTGTTCTCCGTGAAATTTGCAGAAACGCACCACCTCCAGTGACCAAATCTTCAAACTGATTGCGCACTGTGCATTTTGAGTTCCGATTTTGGCGTGAATGTAACCATGGTAACACAAAGACCAACTCAACGGTGTGATTGTACAACGTATTTCGTCACATTTGGTTTATTTGTTTATTGCGGATTTGTTTATTGCGGATTCATCCCAGATTATCACGGTCGTCTTTCCTACCATAATCCTGACCAGTTGCCTTGTGTGGTATTGAGGTCATTGTTGATTGATAGGAGCGTTATCCGAAATGAGTTGCACCTTAAAGGCCTCAGTGTAGAAGTCACTGATGTCTACATGGTCATCATCATAATCTGGTTGTGTTGGTGGCGATGGATTGGTATCCTTGGCTTTGTATTATACTCAATTATAGTTCATGTAACATTGAATGATAGTGACAAATTGTATGACTGCCCTGAATAATTGATAACAGAAATGGCGAACAAGTGTGAGATTTGTTATGTTAGCTCAGGTATGGGCCCCAGACGTGCCATCTTGGTATTCCTTGCCTGTGTGATGACCAGAACAACTTTGGTCTGTGACACATTCTGGAGTGATTATCTGTTGTGTGCACTCGGTATAAACTATTGTGATGCACTTTCAAGACATACTTACTTTCATAAGCATGCTTTCATGAGCATACATTCATATGGTCGCATAAGCATACTTTCATAAGCATACTTACTTTCAAGACCTTGTTTGCTTAGATTTAGTTGATATAGTGCTAAGCTTATATAATGAAAATGGAATGGATATATATAATATATATTTGATATACATAGTGAACACAATATATTTCACTATGTATCAAAGTTACTAATCTAGATTACAGTGGACTGAAAAGAAGCAAAGGACAAAATGAAGAAAAATTCACGAGGAAGACCAGTTATTGTAAAGAACTCGTTTTTTTTTTGGTTTTGTCTTTTTATCGTGATGGACTAAAATTCCCCCAGGAGGGTGGATCAGGAAAATGTGAAAAATCAGGAAATTACACATCATCAACGTTCACCCTCAATAATATATTTCAAGGTTTCAGTGGGAGGTAGGTATAACTAATGACTACCATATTATGCTATTTATGTCTTTTTACTGCCCACACTGCCATTCTTTTCATTACCATCGCCCCGATAGGGGGAGAGGGTATTGCATTTGGGTCTGTCCGTCTGTTTGTATGTCTGTTTGTCTGTCTCCCTGTCTCCCTACACAAAGATAGTCTGTCTGTACGCAGATAGTCCTTTTGCTACCCGGATTAATTATGCAATAAACGTGATGAATAATGTATTTTTTTCATGAACGACTATTTGTGAGCTTTGGCAATGCAGAATATAGTACTAAAAAACTGGTTCGCCCAATCAAACGTATGATTTTAAATAAATATTTTTCGATCAGTTTTGGTCCTTTTGTAACATTTGTAATTTTTTTTCTATTTTGTTTCTTGAAATCTAGGTTTGAGTTTTAGTATCTGTTTTGAACTAATTTTAAGATAATATGAGTCATTTCGCTTTGAAAAAAAATTCGATTTTCAGCAATTATGAGGTTCAGGTAGCATCTAATGTGCTTCGCTTGCCCCGCAAGCGCGTTTGTTTTGAGAATTGCAGTAAGATCGGATCGATTTGAGCAGCTGATGAAAAACATTGCTAATATGCTTTTCACTGCACACTCCACTTGATATGACGTTTTGTTTCAATAGGTGAATATGTCAACTTGAATATGTTGATGTTTTGTGGTGAAAATATGCAAATATACGATCCAACTCACTGGTCCTTTTGTCACATTCACGATGGTCCTTTTGTTACAATGCCACTCAATGCCAAATTCCACCTCTAGCGAACACGAATGGAACTATATCATTGCTTAGTTTGTAAGAGGACTAATCTATGAAATTTAATTTTTGCACTGAATTGTTTTTGGCCATTTGGTGGCCATTGTTGTGCTGAAAATAACCTTTTTCAAACTTTTTCAAACTTTGAAAAAAATATATTTTCTCACAAATGACATGATAACTATATTTAACTGTGTACAATCATGCATTTTATTGCATTTGTATTGTGCCTAGAATGGTTAACTTTGATTTGCTCAGACGGCTGGAAACGTAGGCCCGAAATGCCCAAAATGGTCTGCAATGCACACATTGGTCTCTCGGGACAACATTCATCACCACAGTGGTCAAGTTTCCATTATGAGCATTCAGAAAAACATATATAGTTGATCTTTCGATGTCCTTGAAATTGACCTCTGGTGACCTTGAGTGGTAAACCCCGAGGTCACGTATGACCTGAACTGTTTAAATTGGCTTCTGCAGACGTTACTCTTGTGGTTAAAAGTAGTGTATTATGGGATTGTAGGAAGCCATGTAGGCCTATGATTGATCTATTGGTTACCTTGATCTAGGCCTCAAGTCACATCATTTACATAATTTTGGCTTTGGGGTCTACTTCATATTTTAAGGAATATTCATTGGCATATTATGATATGATGAGTAAAACTGTGTATAGTTTTTTATTCTCAATTTCTCACAAATATAGAGAAAACACAGTGAAAATCACATTACATTCTTCATGTATATTGTTTGGTTCAATACAAAGAATTACTGGGAAATATCGGTAATTATTGAATAATGGTTAAATAATCGATGTTACATCGCTTGATGCATGCTTCCCAATAGTGTAATGGTTAAAAATAATTTTTATTTTCGAGAAAAAAAAGACAAGGGTGTTCTGCATCGTAACTACTGTTAATGTGGCTTTTAATAATTTTTTTTTTATGTTTGGACATGGTATGTTTGAACAATTCATACGCCAGGTGGAGTCACTGTATTGGGGTCCTAATGTTACATTTGTATCAACAGACGACAGAAAAATAGTTTAAGAAAAATGATTATTTTCAAAATATCTCGCAAACAGAAATTGTAACAAAAGGACACAAATCACAAAAGGACCACGTTTTTGTGCCAAAAGTACCAAAGTACCATAAGGACAGTTACAAACGGACCAAATATGGAACAAACGGACCACAGTGGTCCGAATGTTACAAAATCATCTCAATTATGTAACAAAAGGACCAAAAAATGTAACAAAGTCGGTGACTGACCTAGTTCTTTTGTCTAGGGGTCAGGTCATGTTATTGTCACCGACTTGAGTTCAGCTTTTTTGGACGAAATATCGACACATTGTAAAAATAATTCAATTTCTGCAATATAAGGCATACATAGAGTAACTGAGCGTGGTGATAAGATGTCCGAGATACTACTGCTCATTTATGTACTCCGCAAATAATAGTAGCCGTTGATATTCCCCAGAAATGAGGTTTCTTCCGCCGATATTTACCCCAATTTTGACACGGTGATCACATTCATCTTCATTTTTGAAAACTTCTGGACATTGTATTTCAAAAATCTCTACACAGGAGTTAAGATAACCATCTCAGGTTTCGTATATCCTTTGCATATTCACAACTACTTTGTATTTTTTCAGTTATTCCCAAAATGCTCGTCGTGACACTGATTTGAGTCAAGCGTCACCGACTTAAGTATACATTTTGACCCATTCACATACCCATTCCTTGAATGAATTCAACTGTACAATGAGTTCTTTTGGTTATAGCGGTGTCATATTCATGGTATCCTGGTCTGTACTTAGCAATATATTGCGCAGTATACATTCAAACAACATTTCGTAAGACCGGGTTATTGATATAATTGTTTATCGACAATATAACTGGGACCACATTATGAATTGCTATCGCTCATTTTCCAATCGAGAATACAAGCATAACTATGGAAAAAAAACAACATGAACGTTTGCATTATGATGTTGCAATGTAGACCGTTGATTGAACATCGGCCGTGGCTATTACACTTTTACACTTTTTTCATGGAGAGATAACAGTCCTTTTCTGGAAAGACAACATCTTAAGTCGGTGACACTTGACTCAAATCGGTGACAAGACAAGCATGTGGAGTAATTTAGGTATAACTGAAAATTACAATATAGTTGTGCATATGCATGAGATATATGAAACCGGAGATGATTAACTTAACTCTCGTGTTAAAAATATTCGAATACAATGTCCAGAAGTTTTTGAATTGACGATGAACGTGACCACCGTGTCAGAATTGGGGTAAACATTGACGAAAGAGACCTTATTTCTGAGGATTATCAACAGCTACTAATATTTGTGAAGTACATGGATGAGCAGTAGTATCTCGGACATCGTATCATCCCCTTCAGTTGTTATATATATGCGTTATATAGCAAAAATTGCATTTTTCTTACCATGTGTCGATCTTCTGCCTAAAAATTCTCACCCCAAGTCGGTGACAAAAACATGACCTGACCCCTGGACAAAAGAACTGGGTCAGTCATCGACTTAAGATATTTTGCAGGGTGTGTAACCCAAAGACAAACAACCTTATCAATCTGAAAGTTATAGGGCTGAAGCGCTATGGTAGTGGCTCGGTCTCCTTCAAATTTTGTCCAAATCGAATATAAACTATTGCCATGGCAACGGAAAAAGTGAAAATCACATAATTGGCTATAACTCCAGTCCCACTTGATATTATTTCTTCCAACTATCTTTGTATTTTTCTTTGGCCAATTCTGGATCGTATGGTCTACGGCCGATGGTCGTACGACTAAAATTCTCTATTATCTCCCGATGTCGAGAAGTTGAGGGTTCACGATTTAGGTTATTTCGGTTATCTGCGCTTATAACTCAATGACAAACGGTTCTATCGTTCTGAAATTCATAGGACTGAAGCGCGGTCTCCTTCAAATTTGGTCAAAATCGGATAAAATGGTTGTCATGGCAACGGAAAAAGTTAAAATCACATGATTAACTGGGTCAGAATTTTTAATGAAAACACGAGAGTTTCATTAACTCGGGTTCTACTTGATATCAATTCTTCCAACTATTTTTGTATTTTTCTTCGGCCAATTCTTGATCGTGTGGTGTACGACCGATGGTCATACGACGAAAACCCTCCATTATCGCCCGACGTCAAAAAAATAGGGTTCACGATTATACGACTTTTGAGTGTTCTGAGACTCAAGGATTTATATTTTGAAGCTAGTTTTCATTCGCTTTAACCCATTTTCATTCAGGAGATGTGGTTGGATGATAGGAACAATACTCTGAAATGTTACAGCTCAATATTGAACGACAAGGTCAAGGTCAGATAAAAGATAAAAATCGAAAAGTTGCAATAACTTATATTAGTGATCAATTTCCCTTATTAATTTTGTATTTTTCAGTGCTCAATTCCCATCATTTGCTGTATGACCGATGGTCGTATGATCGAAATCCCCCATTATCGCTCAAGGTAGAAAATGTAAGGGTCATCAGCCGAAATCACTGAATCGTAGTATTTCGAGATTTGGTAATTCCCAATACGACAATAGAATGTTGAATTACAGTATGCAGTATAGAGTTGTGATAGTTGGCGAAGTTTGGGTTGTCAGTATCAAGAATTCAGGTCGTGGTCGACAGGTCAAGAATATCTTCAAGATAGAAAAAATAACTACTTTGATTAATGATCATTTCTCCCATGAATTTGTGTATTTTTTTAATGGCCAATTTCTGACTAATTTATATATGACCAATGATATTACGACCAAAATGCCCGATTATTGTCCAGGTACAAAATGTAAGGGTCATGAACTATATATTTTTAGTAAAACTAAATCTGGAAGGGCGAGGGTCTGCAATCTGTGATTGTATCGTAATGTTTATGTAACACCCACCCTCTTTAAATGATACTTCTGCCATTTTAATCAATGTGCCAAGATTCCGAGCCCCAGTACTCTTTAAGTTAGTCAAGTAGTCTCATCACCAAATCATTAAATACGAGGAACTTCTCATGGTCCAGAGACTATGAACGGTCTCCTTCAAATTTGGTCAAAATCGGATAAAATGGTTGTCATGGCAACGGAAAAAGTTAAAATCACATGATTAACTGGGTCAGAATTTTTAATGAGAACACGAGAGTTTCATTAACTCGGGTTCTACTTGATATCAATTCTTCCAACTATTTTTGTATTTTTCTTCGGCCAATTCTTGATCGTATGGTGTACGACCGATGGTCATACGACGAAAACCCTCCATTATCGCCCGACGTCAAAAAAATAGGGTTCACGATTATACGACTTTTGAGTGTTCTGAGACTCAAGGATTTATATTTTGAAGCTAGTTTTCATTCGCTTTAACCCATTTTCATTCAGGAGATGTGGTTGGATGATAGGAACAATACTCTGAAATGTTACAGCTCAATATTGAACGACAAGGTCAAGGTCAGATAAAATATAAAAATCGAAAAGTTGCAATAACTTATATTAGTGATCAATTTCCCTTATTAATTTTGTATTTTTCAGTGCTCAATTCCCATCATTTGCTGTATGACCGATGGTCGTATGATCGAAATCCCCCATTATCGCTCAAGGTAGAAAATGTAAGGGTCATCAGCCGAAATCACTGAATCGTAGTATTTCGAGATTTGGTAATTCCCAATACGACAATAGAATGTTGAATTACAGTATGCAGTATAGAGTTGTGATAGTTGGCGAAGTTTGGGTTGTCAGTATCAAGAATTCAGGTCGTGGTCGACAGGTCAAGAATATCTTCAAGATAGAAAAAATAACTACTTTGATTAATGATCATTTCTCCCATGAATTTGTGTATTTTTTTAATGGCCAATTTCTGACTAATTTATATATGACCAATGATATTACGACCAAAATGCCCGATTATTGTCCAGGTACAAAATGTAAGGGTCATGAACTATATATTTTTAGTAAAACTAAATCTGGAAGGGCGAGGGTCTGCAATCTGTGATTGTATCGTAATGTTTATGTAACACCCACCCTCTTTAAATGATACTTCTGCCATTTTAATCAATGTGCCAAGATTCCGAGCCCCAGTACTCTTTAAGTTAGTCAAGTAGTCTCATCACCAAATCATTAAATACGAGGAACTTCTCATGGTCCAGAGACTATGAACATTCCTGGAAGTATATGTCGATAGTGGCATGGAAACCTATGGTGAGAAAAAAATGAAAGCCTCTCAGACGTATTGCTCAACGATGGAACGTTTCACTTACCTTACGAAGCAGTTTGTTCCCTTTTTCCAGTAAAGAAGACTTGCATGCGTTTCTTGGTGCTCATTCAGTTGTATTCACACTCATCAAGATTACATACAAATTGTTTTACCAAGACTTATGGCCTTCCAACTATTGATTCGACATCTCGGTGATGATATTTCTATTGAACAACGCAATAACATTTAACAAGAATTACCAGATCAGTATTTAAATTTCTACATACTTGAGTAAGCCATGCATCATATTGCATAATGGTGTTTATTGTTCTGCATATTCTGATTAATCTGGTTGGGACATGGCTATTATCCGTGTATAATATGCATAATGGTTTGTTGATAAAGTGGATCTAATTTAGCGCACCCCATTAAATGTATTTTAAGATTCATCACAAATGCGTCGTTAGTATCACACATTCCATTGGTATAGGTGACACTTTCCCTAATTCTGATGGCTTAATCCTGATTAAGTGTGATTAATCTATCCCGTAGTTGATATACAGTGATAACAAACATCAATACACATTTGCATATTTGGTTGTTTTCAACACATCCTGTTAGAACAAATGTAGACCATCTTCACAATACAAAGAGCAGATTATTCCCTTTGGTGAGCGATACCACACACATTCTCATCCGGTGTAATCACAAGAACCCAAGTGGTTTTCATGGAACAGACCATAAGGATCACCTTCGGAACTCAACCTTGTGTAATTCTCACAGACAAAGATTAGGGAATCATTTTTCTAATGTAATGTTCAAAGAAGTCGATTTTACAGCTGCAGCTGATATTGCATTTCTTACGCACATGAAAATTGACGCACTCTCATCACTTAGTTGAGCATTTGGTAAATTTCGACACTTCTATTTTATTATATTATTGATAATGTGAACTTAATATAGCGCATTAACTGGTAAAACCATTCTAAAACGCTGTATATGAAAAGTGATTGAAAACTAATATAATTGTAGAAAAAAGACGTACTTAAACAACTGAATGTGTATATGTGTAAATATGTATGAAAAACGTAGATCAAAAAATTAGCCCAAAGGCTAAGATAGGTTACCGAACAATTTTGGTTTGGATAATGGCAAGTAACAGACCGTGAGATTTACTAATCAAGGTCATCCATGTGAACTTCAATGTCACCATTACATGTACGTGTGCGGTATTTGATTTTCTATATGTTCATAATGCAAAGATATAACTGGGTGCAAGCGTATAGACCGCTCAGGCCAATTTACACATTACGAGTCAGACATTTGGCACCCAAGGTCATCTGAGGTCAAGTTCAAGGTCATCATAGTTGTATGTATATGTCTTACTATATGTTCAAAGTGCAAACATTAGCTATATCTGCAAGCATTTCAGCTATAGAGGCAGCTATAGAGGTCAAATTCAAGGTCACCACACAAGTCGCCATATATGACTTCCCATTCGAAAGTGCCAATTTCTAAGCTTTATCCTCAGGCGTTCTATGAGTACAGTTCTGGCAGCTCCAATTATGAGGGAAGAAAGGGCCGAAGTCCACCAATTTTTTCAAAGGGTTAAAAGTTTGCTTTTTTTGCCTAGAAATGGCCCAAAATGGATAGTAACGCCATTTGGACCGAAAAAATATTTTTTCGTCGACCCGTCAAAACTTCTAAATGGCCGCCACACGCAGACCGGCGATTCAGGGGCAACGAAACTTATACACATCACAGAGGTATGTAAGGGCATCTTTTGAAATGAAAATCTCAAAACTGTCTGAATAGTTTTTAAGAAAAGGACGGCCAAAGTCAGAATTTTTCTGACAAAAATGGCCGCCATTTTGAAAAAAAAAATGTGAAATTAAAAAATCACCCCCTTTTGAAATATTTTTTAAGTATTTTTGTGCAAAATTTCAGAAAGATCCGATTGTAAACTTTAAAGATAAAAATGTGGACGGACAACGCCGACGACGGACGACGGACGCATCGCCATGCCAATAGGTTATCGGACCATAGGTCCGGTAACCTAAAATTAAAAACACTAGAATTACTAGAAATTGAATTTGAAATACATGACTTGATTACAAACTTACTGTGACTAGATAACTAACTGGCATAGGATGAACCTATTAGAACTAGTAAGCTATCCTAAACAAGTGTGTTTAGCCTTAACATGATGTGGAAGACGATTCCACAGTATTGGATCAGCAATACTTAAAGAGATGTCATATCAGCTCATTTTCTGGCCATAACAAATTCCCTGAAGTACCCATTACTTTTTCCTTGACTGACATGTTCATATCGATGTAAATGCTACCAATTGTATGGAGTTTCTGTTTCTGTTTCCCAGTATCATTTTTAAAATGGCCATGCAATTGGCACATTCCGTTTCACATAAAACATTGATAATATCTCTGTTCTTGTCCGTTGTTGTATTTGGCTTATATTTTGGAAATATTTATTGGAATAGCTACCCAATTGTGACATATGTTCATATGATTTATATATGTGCTAGCGCTAGGATTATACTTCATCCATATATCTCCTTATTGGCGAATTCTGAAAAACACTCTTGTATATGTAGTTTCGCAAGGCACAGTTTTAAATCTGTGATGCAAAAAAATAATAATAATCCTATTGCTTGAAACTTGTATGTGTGTGGTATATTACTGTGGTGAATCCTAAAATATTCAATTTGAGTCTTCTGTTGTGCAAACATCAACAATATGTGGGCATTCATGATCTAGCGCAGATGTAAATAACCGCAAATGGTATGATGACTATGATCAACTTCGTTCCTCTCTCCCCTTTACCCGATGCTGAACTGACTTTGAAAAAAAAAATCGGAAACAGTCGCGACTATCCATGACTAAAATGGTAAGTTATCATTCGATGTAATAAAAACCTTATCGTGTACTTGGATACATATATCAATCAATTACCGAAAAAGTTTATATAAGTACGAATCAAAATAGGAACTGACTAACAATAAGACAAATGACCCACAATCGAACTTTAGTCGGAGTTTGTTTTCAAAGGTCTGATTCTTCGAAGCACTTGAGCTCGGACACATATAACAGAAAATATATGCCATTTCCCAGTGAAAAAATCCTTTTCGTGCTATTACTTTCCTTCCGTTTATCACTGAAAACTGCGAAAAAATCAACACCAGAGCATCACTGGAAATATCGATCAGTCGTGAACTGGTAATCATTATAAACTAGTGATTCAGTTATTTGATAATCATCACCGCATGAGATGCTCTTCTTTTAGTCTGGATCCGCCCCTTTAGCCTCAGGCAAACTAGGTAACACTGTCAGAAAACATCACTGAAAATGAGTTTTTACCAACCGCCAACATGTGTCAAAACGCATGCGTATAACGGTAAAAATATTGTGTCATTTGTGTAGACTGTCTGCAAGACGTGTTATAATGATATTGTTTCCTGTTTCATGTTACATTTCAATTTATTATGATTAAGATAGGAGGATATATAAAACAGATATCCCTGCAGGCCAGTCTTACCTGTGTTGGTGTCTCGTATCAGAAGGCAAAATTACATAATGAATACACGTCAATGTATGAGCCGCAAGTTTGTGTGAAACTATTGCGCATAGTCCTAGTTATTTAGATAGACTTGGAATCAGTACCATTCAAATAGACATGGAACAAGTACCATTTAAATAAACATGGAATCAGTACTATTTAGATAGAAATGGCACAAGTACCATTCAGATAGAAATGGAACAAGTACCATTTAGATAGACACGAAACAAGTACCATTCAGATAGACATGGAACAAGTACCATTTAGATAGACATGGAACAAGTACCATTTAGATAGACATGGAACAAGTACTATTTAGATAGACATGGAACAAGTACCATTCAGATATACATGGAACAAGTACCATTTAGATAGACATGGAACAAGTACCATTTAGATAGACATGGAACAAGTACTTTTTATATAGACATGGAACAAGTACTATTTAGATAGACATGGAACAAGTACCATTCAGATATATATGGAACAAGTACCATTTAGATAGACATGGAACAAGTACCATTTAGATAGACATGGAACAAGTACCATTTAGATAGACATGGAACAAGTACTATTTAGATAGACATGGAACAAGTACCATTTAGATAGACATGGAACAAGTACCTTTTAGATAGACATGGAACAAGTACCATTTAGATAGACATGGAACAAGTACTTTTTATATAGACATGGAACAAGTACTATTTAGATAGACATGGAACAAGTACCATTCAGATATACATGGAACAAGTACCATTTAGATAGACATGGAACAAGTACCATTTAGATAGACATGGAACAAGTACCATTTAGATAGACATGGAACAAGTACTTTTTATATAGACATGGAACAAGTACCATTTAGATAGACATGGAACAAGTACCATTTAGGTAGACATGGAACAAGTACCATTTAGATAGACATGGAACAAGTACCATTTAGATAGACATGCAACAAGTACCTTTTAGATAGACATGGAACAAGTACTTTTTAGATAGACATGGAACAAGTACCATTCAGATATACATGGAACAAGTAGCTTTTAGATAGACACGGAACAAGTACCATTTAGATAGACATGGAACAAGTACCATTCAGATAGACATGGAACAAGTACCATTTAGATAGACATGGAACAAGTACTATTTAGATAGACATGGAACAAGTACCATTCAGATATACATGGAACAAGTACCATTTAGATAGACATGGAACAAGTACTTTTTAGATAGACATGGAACAAGTACTTTTTATATAGACATGGAACAAGTACTATTTAGATAGACATGGAACAAGTACCATTCAGATATATATGGAACAAGTACCATTTAGATAGACATGGAACAAGTACCATTTAGATAGACATGGAACAAGTACCATTTAGATAGACATGGAACAAGTACTATTTAGATAGACATGGAACAAGTACCATTTAGATAGACATGGAACAAGTACCTTTTAGATAGACATGGAACAAGTACCATTTAGATAGACATGGAACAAGTACTTTTTATATAGACATGGAACAAGTACTATTTAGATAGACATGGAACAAGTACCATTCAGATATACATGGAACAAGTACCATTTAGATAGACATGGAACAAGTACCATTTAGATAGACATGGAACAAGTACCATTTAGATAGACATGGAACAAGTACTTTTTATATAGACATGGAACAAGTACCATTTAGATAGACATGGAACAAGTACCATTTAGATAGACATGGAACAAGTACCATTTAGATAGACATGGAACAAGTACCATTTAGATAGACATGGAACAAGTACCTTTTAGATAGACATGGAACAAGTACTTTTTAGATAGACATGGAACAAGTACCATTCAGATATACATGGAACAAGTAGCTTTTAGATAGACACGGAACAAGTACCATTTAGATAGACATGGAACAAGTACCATTCAGATAGACATGGAACAAGTACTATTTAGATAGACATGGAACAAGTAGCTTTTAGATAGACACGGAACAAGTACTATTTAGATAGACACGGAACAAGTACCATTTAGATAGACATGGAACAAGTACTTTTTAGATAGACATGGAACAAGTAGCTTTTAGATAGACATGGAACAAGTACCATTTAGATAGACACGGAACAAGTACCATTTAGATAGACATGGAACAAGTACCATTTAGATAGACATGGAACAAGTATCATATAGATAGACATGGAACAAGTAGCTTTTAGATAGACATGGAACAAGTAGCTTTTAGATAGACACGGAACAAGTACTATTTAGATAGACACGGAACAAATACCATTTAGATAGACATGGAACAAGTACCTTTTAGATAGACATGGAACAAGTACTTTTTATATAGACATGGAACAAGTACCATATAGATAGACATGGAACAAGTACCTTTTAGATTTACATGGAATCTGTACCATTTAGATAGACACGGAACAAGTACCATTTAGATAGACATGGAACAAGTACCTTTTAGATAGACATGGAACAAGTACTTTTTATATAGACATGGAACAAGTACCATTTAGATAGACATGGAACAAGTACCATATAGATTTACATGGAATCTGTACCATTTAGATAGACACGGAACAAGTACCATTTAGATAGACATGGAACAAGTACCATTTAGATAGACATGGAACAAGTACCATTTAGATAGACATGGAACAAGTACCATTCAGATAGACATGGAACAAGTACCTTTTAGATAGACATGGAACAAGTACCATTTAGATAGACACGGAACAAGTACCATTTAGATAGACATGGAACAAGTACCATTTAGATAGACATGGAACAAGTACCATTTAGATAGACATGGACTCCGTACCATTCAAATAGACATGGAACAAGTACCTTTTAGATAGACATGGAATCAGTACCGTATAGATAAACATTGAACAAGTACTATTTAGATAGACATGGAACAAGTACGTTCATTGAACAAGTACCATTTAGATAGACATGGAACAAGTAATATTTAGATAGGCGAAATCCGTACCATTCAAATAGGATGGAACAATTACCTTTTAGATAGAAAAGAACAAGTACCTTCTAGATAGACATGGATTGAGTATTAGTTAGATGGACTTGGGATCAGTACTATCCAAATGGACAAGAAAACGATACACTTCAAATAGATATTGAACAAATACTATTTAGATAAACATGGAATCATAATTAAGAACTCATTAACATATACAACATCATCATATCCTACGAATACGACCGCACAGTCGCGGTTAATGTGAACAACAGAAGGTTGAAAAAAGTCAACCAATTATCCACATATAACAGTATTGTGACCGAATCGGGTATTTGGCATTATGTTCATTTCTGATAGTTTTTCGAGGATTGTGTAAGAGTCGTTTTGTATCTTCTGGCGAAGTTTCACTGATATATCGCTTGACTATTCATATTCAAATGTGATTGCTTGGCCTCAGTCTCTGTGTTACAGAATCAAAATATAAAAACATGTATGTTCGCTGTGAACGACTTAACTTCCCCGAGTTGATTAGTATCCTGCTTGAGGAAGTATATTCGTAGTTTGTTTATAGCCCGTTTTCCATGTATTAATGCATGTGGAAGCAATGCACTCATGTGTATGATCTTTACAGTATTCAAGAGTCATTCTGTCTCATATAAGCATCTGGCAATATATCTCTCCATTACAAATGTGATATTAAATGATATTACCCCGTCCGTGCGCTACTGTCCGTAAACGATGCCATCAGCTTCTGTCAGCTGCAAAAAAATAAATGGAATTGCATGAGAATATTGTGGCATGACCTGGATGGTCAGTCGACGAACACCAATGGTGTTTTATGGTATTCTAAACAGTACTGGGAAACAGGCAGTGGGCAATCTATATCAGTGGCGGGATTTACATTGGTATGACATTGGTCAAATCTAGGATAAACCACTGCGCCGTCCCGGAGATATTTGTTCTGCCCAGAAAAGGAATAATGTGCAAATGTGGTGACCATCATTGTGATAGACAAATAATTTCGTGAGTGCTTCGCTTGATAGGAAATACTTGTGTGAATTTTATGTCAGTGTCTACGCGTGTATGGATAAAAAGATATGTATATATACAAACATTTAGAGAATGTGACTAGTGAATTCATATTTTCATTTTTGCACCATCAGCCCCCTCCCCCTCCCTCGCAGTCATAACTTCGATTCGAACAAAAATATTTACATGTATAATTATCTACGTTCATGAGTGATATATTACGGATCAATTACCAGAAGACAACTCATCCCAGTGTAAACAACCCGCAACCGGGAATCTCCTCGAAGGGGGGGGGGGTCATTACATATGGTGACATTAGCAACCCAGTCACCAACACTCCCGCCATTTTACCTCAGACACTAGTGTCTACAATAAATTCCTGCATCTACTAAGTTTGGAGCAAAATCTCTTGATTATACTCCAGTGCCAAGCTACGAAAGTACAAAGAGTTCTGTGATAATGGCTGGATGTTCTTGTAGTGTGATTGATTGGGCGTCGACTGATTCTGTTGGGAATACTGATCAGACATTGGAGGGCCATATCCAGTACACAATTTCACAGTCAAATAGATGTATGAGGCGTGAGATGACTGTCTGCAATGAACAGATTAATGACTGAAGACAATCTGTGATCCCCTGGTGCATATGTCAGGTTTACTGGTTAGTTTACCACTAATGATTCAGACCAAAATGTATAGGCGATTTTCATTGTAATACCCAGTCTTCCAATAGTCTTAATGACACCCAAAAATACCCCAAGAAAAAAATATAACATAATAACATAAATAATCTACATCATTTCACAATACGTAGGTAAGGTCATGTCACTAAATAGAATTGGTGATTATCATGATGTCATATATCATGGAGACCTATAAATTCAAAATGCTATTGTTTTTTTCCAAATATTTATAGATCCGGAGATCGATAACGATTCAAACTAGCCAACTAGATTTGGTTGGCTATAATTAATTTTCATATTAGCACAATTCTTTTGTCAGGGACATACATATGGTGTTTTCGTTCACAACTATTGAGCTAACCTAGCTAGCTGCAGAAACGAGGAATGTGTTCATCGAAGTGTCCACTAATCTAAGCGACAAGGATACGTTTCGCAAGAGGTAATCATGATCTGAGTGATGGGCACAGCAACATTATGAGAAATACACAACATGTCTTGTTTGCATAATATTGTTTTGTATTGCTGCGATCTCCCCAGAACACCTTATTTCACCTGTTCGTGGTCGTACATGCCTATGGTGGTTCATGTAATTCCTCAAACATTCCCCAGTTTGTGTGACATTTTGATTGCAGGTAATATTTTATAATGTATTTTATTATTGGTGTCATATCCAAGTTGCCTCAATGCACTGCTGATGATCCTCGGTACAATTCTCTACAGATCGGAAGAACTCTGTTTGTATTTCATCATACACCTGAATGGAATGTATTATTTCAGTATTATTATCAGAGTATATTGAAATTACCGCGATTCTAATGACCAAATGATTCCACGAGACGGCTAACTCCTGATGACATATATATAATTAGACCGGTGGAAGCCATCAACAACCATTACAACGAATGTCCGACACTTTCCGGGTTTGCTATGCTCTGTCCTCACATTCCCACCTAGCGTGCTACCTCCCGGATGTCACAGGGAGAACCTTGAGAAGCACGCTGCGGAGAGAATGAAATGCTGAAGCGCAATACATCACCAGGCGTCCAGTGAAATATTATCTGTTTGATTATTAGATTTCATGCTTTAGACAGAACTATTATTCACACTTTATTCATGACTGAATCAGAACGTTATGAAAACTGAAAAATGTCATTTACTCGGAGGACGATATGACAACGCAACCATAAAACGCTACTTCGTGATGTAATAAAGAGGAGATTGTCGGTTATGTGGTAGTTATCATCGGCTTTTCAAAATGATGAAACTATTACATCAACATCGGGTGTCATATCAGTCCTGTGCGCACACTAAAACATAGGACCACCAGATTCAGTCTTCAAATGGGAAAAACACAGAAGACGACCGAAATGGGTTACTCATTCACTGTGTGCACTTCGCGGAGACTCGCTTTTGAACTATGAAAATGATGTGTCCCAGGACTATCAGTGCTATTGATGGGAAAATCAAGGAATCGGCCAAACCAATTTGATAATATATTGTAGGACCGTGACTTAACTCGTCTTCTTTTTAGAATTAAATAGGTCACAGCAATTTCGTTGTGGATATATGTCTTCCACATAATCTTTATAACGTGTGCAGCCCTCAAATGCTCGTGCTGAATATATTTCCCTCATATTAATCACAGACTCGTTACAACACTATCAATATAAGGAAAATGTTCTGGTCTGGCTTAAATGCTGATGCTGAATATATTTCCCTCATATTAATCACAGACTCGTTACAACACTACCAATATAAGGAGAATGTTCTGGTCTGGTTCGCTTGTTGTTAAACTTTATGGTTGTTAATTCTCTAGTGTGGATGGAGCTTCTGTGCAAAAAATGAATATGCATGAATATAGGATATGTTTGGTTGGTCTATACATGTGGTTACCGTGTTGTAGCACATTTCCTCACTATTTTTTAGTATATTGTATGGAAATTTATGGTTTTATTCAGTCTCAAAGCCAGCAACAGTTCTTGCAGGCTATAACTTATTTACATTTGAATAGAATTTCGTTATAATAAATACATATAAAATAGTCAGAAAGTATAATAATAGATTGCTGAATAAAAACAAATGAGGCATTTCATTTATTTCGTTTTTTTATTATATGTGTTAAATGAATATTTTAATATTACCGAGGAAAGTACTATCCACGGCATCTTTCCACGTACTCTTTCCACGAACTCGCCCGTAAGGAATATTTGATAGCCCCGAGCCCATGTAGAGTCCGATAGATTTTGATCCAGTAGACTCAGCAGTCTGAGGCTATGCTGATAGCCAACAATCTACTCTGATCAAAATAAGATTTGGCGCTCAACATCGGGGATTTATTATGCCATATGTGGCTTTAAAATATATTGAGAATATGGAGCTTTACGTCCAGTGATGTTTTAGATGTTATGTCGTAAATGTCACAGTCTGCAGCAGAAATTTGGTGTCTTTAGGCAAATTTGAATGTACGATATATACCATCACTTTCCATTTGCTCTAAAATCATGACTGTTTCCACCACTGTTGATGTTCGGCACAATGTCTTGATTTACAGTTTATATTTCCATATAATATGAATGTCAATAAATTATTCTGATACATTGGTTTATTATCTGATACACTAAGAAAAGTGGTATTGAACAAATACACATATTGACCAAGGAAAATAAAGACATATCCATACTTTGAAACAAAAACAAATACTTTTATCCGATCAATGACATTTATAGAAATCAGACTATATATTAACAACAAGTATATTATATATGTTGCACTACAACTCGAAAGAAGTACGTTTAGAACTATATACATAATCGATTTGTATGTCACAATACTACAGACTTTGCTTTTATATGTTTGTATAAACCATTTTCCAATCACGAATTCGCCAAAAATATTCATCGACATTTGACTAGTCATATATTTTCATTTAACAAAATCAATCAATTATTCTTTTGTAATTCAATGTTTGAATGTAGATTACTCTCGAACAAGTATCACTCTATTGCTATTAGGGACAGAGTGTATGAAAGTATTTGAGTTGTCTACCTATTCCCAACAACAAAACAACACATTCATATTTACTCTTCTAGTATCTAGATTTATTGATGGTCGACATCGTAGGATGTGATATGCGATACAATCAAACCGTCATGTCTGAAGTCCTATCCACTCCACGGAAGATACCGGATTGTGTATATTTGGAATGGAAAAAACAACTACATTGTATGATTCTTAACAAGACTTTAGGTCGGATAATATATTTCTAGAACTAAATGATACAAATATATTTTGGATTGACAAAATGAAGACAAAATGGCGAAATTGCTGTCACATTATGTGTCGTGGGACCATCCTACAATACACAGCACATGAATGACTTGGGGCATTTCATCTGGCAGCACCATTCGCATCCATGGTAACAAACTAGAACGAAACACAACACCTCTTCTGAATACTACTATTCCAGGTTGGCCATTCATTGATAACCCTTCAAATCGACTATATGAGAAGTGATGAATTAATTGGACCATGGTCAGTTTTCCCTCCTCATAATCATTTAAACATAACCTTCATCTAAACTGCTGCGACAAAGTAATGTTTCACACCAGGCTAGGTTTTGATCAAATATGTCATGACTCAAATCGGTGACATGACAAGCATGTGACGTAATTTAGGAATAACTGATGAAACATGAGATGATTACCTTAACTCTTGTGCAAAGATTATTCAAATACAGTGTCCAGAAGTTTATGAAAATGACGATGAACGTCGTCACCGCGTCAAAATTAAGGTAAATATTGACGGAAGAAACCTTATTTCTGGGTAATATCAACTGCTACTAATATTTGTGAAGTAAATGGGTAGTAGTATCTCCGACATCGTATCATCACCCTCAGCTTTTATATATATGCGTTATATTTCAAAAATTGCATTTTTCTAACCGTGTGTCGATCTTGTGTCCACAAATTCCGACCTCAAGTCGGTGACAATAACATAACCTGACCCCTAGACAAAAGAACTAGGTCAATCACCGACTTAAGATATGTTGCAGGGTGTTGGACAAAGGACTCGGTTTTGTTCATTCTGAATACGTCCAAACTCCTCAACGTATTGGCCTAAGTTATTGATAGCATCGGACTATAGTTGCATTAGTGGCGAGAGGTTGATACTAGTATACGAGATGTCATACGTCTCCGTGTAAATGCATCACATGTATTCCCTCCGTTAATCTTTCTGTCAGCAACACGTGTGTAGTATCACTTCTGATGAACGTCATGTGTACTTGTGAGGGATGACACTAAATTTGATGTATTGTTGTTTGTGCAGAACGATGTGTGTCGCCATCCTTCAATATCAAATGTCAACATTTACAAATGCTGCTGTCTCCTCCAAGATGTCACTCTTTGTGGTATGAATATGACAGAATGAATAGGACGGTAGGCTCTAAACATTCGAAACGAAGTGAACGCATCATTCGACATGAGACGAATATAGCAAATTGCGAAGAAAGGCAATATTTGACAAAACTGTGGTTATCATAGCGTACATCGTTCAGCTAGAAAATTAGGCACACTTTAATGTGTAGGTTACTTCCTCACGTGTTTGATGTAAAATTCATGTTATCCAGGAAAACATTTTCCGTCTCATTGGCGTAGATCTACAGACATGCATATTTCACTTTCAATTTATTTCAGCATAATGACAAAAGTCTACAGTGAAACTTGTATGTCGCTGCAACATATTTACAAAGACATCACCTAAATTCCTAACTACATACACATAGTTGAACGGCACAAATGTACAATGTAATCCCTGTGAGAGCACGTAACCGAATATGTACATATTATATGTATACTTATTATAATTCTGAACAAGTAGACCTCTTTCCAATATTGTTGCATGTATATTGTTACGAGATTTACATCCATTGCCAAAATTGTTGGTTACTGGTTGTATAGTCTGTCTTAATTTTCCCCAAGCAAGCAACAGCCAAATTGATGAGACCAAAGGCTCATATCACATCCGACGAGACGATGGAGATAGTATGTAGGAACGCATGTGTTGATATAGAGAAACCTACAGGAACAAGGTGTTGTTATTCAAGATGGTCCAGCTATCGAGATTATGGTTTAACCAACACGCAGCATTGATGCAACCCCTGCGAGAACAATGCAAACATGTTTTAAGAGGTGAAGAAAACGATCCCTTCCTCAAAACAAATAGTTGTTCTCTCGGCTACGCTTACGAGGGAATGATCTCCATTCCACATCACTGGTCCTCGTCAACTGACTACTTACAGGGCGACGTTCCATTCTGTTACATAGTGAATTATTGAAAACACTGATTGCCTGGTTACAATATCCTGAGTGTCATTGATGAACGACATTTTTGTATGAATGGTGTATGTGATTGAATATTACGTGATTGCATGAATGTTGTTAATTATTCATCAGACTTCGTTTTGAGGTACTGCTCTAGAAAACATGACAGCGCAAGTTGTTCAGGTTCGTGAGGTATTTTATTCCGAGATGAATCCTATCATTATGCAGCGAATACTTTGTCCCAAGTTTTAACTGGAAACAAAGGTCGTCTATTTCTTGTTACTTCAAGGTATGGTCTTCTCGCGGGATTCATGAGCTATGAAATGGCACCAAGGAGGAATTCAGTTCGAGGCACCGTCCTCGACAGTATGAATGGTCGTATATGATCGCCAGATGAAGTGAGTGGGTTTTCGCTAGGTTACCCACATGTATTTTAACATCTTTAGTCCGTTAGACAGTTGTTACTGAGTCAGTTGAATAGTACGAACAATATTTCACAAATGTTTTGTCACTGAGCACACTAATATGATCCAACAATTATATTCTGGCCGTTGTCTAGCTGTGTAAACTGCAAAACACAGAGAAAACTCACCTTGTTATATTCCCTTCATTCTCTCTATCAACCCTGACAAACCAGCCAGGATCTACACAATGATGTGATAAGCATATATATTGAAAAGAAAATGGTTGTAAACTGGATTTCCCTCAGCCAGATAGGCAATCGCTCGGCCACAATCCATGCTGTAATATTCTATGAGAGAAAATGTCTAAAAACTGTACATGCATAAAATGACCATATTATATAAACAGAAGTTTATGGATTATTATATGCAATATATAAGATTTTCAAGAATTAACTTCCATACAACTAAATTAACACTCATTCCTGGTGTTAAACATCCACGGTAATGCTGCTACGCACAGTGATTCTCATGGAAAACGCCATGTTCCTACAGGACGGCTCCAGTGTCACGTGCGACCCAAGGCACCGAGTACTCTGCATGGTATGGAATACATAAAATAGAAGTATTGATAGGCAGTGCAATAGGAACGAGCCCAATCCAAGATTGTAGTCCAAAGCCACTCTACATCTATCCATTTCACAGACAGAGGTGAATATAATATATTTTAATCGGGCTACATTAACAAGGGCCCCTCGTGAGGGGTTCGTGCTGAACAAATTTCAAGAGATCACTCTGTTGAAATGTATGTATCGACCAACTACCGTTTCATATAAGATTTCAATTATGACAATAAAATCTTATTATAAGACACCTCGGGAATAAAACAAGTCCAACCTGACTCTTATGTCCAAAGTCACACTGGAGTCATCAGGGAAATGCAGTGTGTGAATATAGTTGTCATACTGTGCACCAGAAAGAATTAGCGCACAAGTCTTCCACAACTTATGAAAAACGATTTAGAGATCTACAGCAAACACGTGACATAAGTGTAAGAGAAATAGATGATTACTCAATCACAAACTCGAACTGGATTCATGGAGCAGCTGTTTCTCATAACGTCATGATAAGGATATTACTGTAAAACTAACAGCACAAGCTGTATCACACGCTTCGCCCTATTCATTACAAGCACTGAGAATTACCTACCACAGTGCGCAGCTTCGAACAGTTTTGTTTTTACATTTATACAAGTAGCTATATTACATGTGTCAGTGGTACAATACGAGTTATCAGGTAATATGACAGGTAGAATTGCCTACCAGTTTATCACAGCTAGGGATGCAACATGATTAGGTTCTCACATGTCGTCATTATAATAATTGGAATGTGACAAAAGCAAGCAAAACGTTTGTCGAGACGTGCACACGCACGAACAAAGATACATTTCAGGTTCAGCATCATGATAAGCCAAAAACCTTTCTAGAATACTCAAATGCTATACTGTTTGAACTTTGACGATTCTATTCTAGAAGTGGCATGAACAAAATATGGATATTCAGAAATTCCGTATCCTTGTTTGGGTATCTACATAATCACTCCCCTTTGCTTTCAATGCACAAATATAATACACTCACAATTAAAGTCTCGCTTGGGAAAAAAACATAACTTATTTATCCCACATAAGGACAATGCCCCATATCAATGTACAATGTATTGTAGTCAAATATAATACAGCTTATTTTGTTACAGACGACTCGGATGCCGCATACAAATATACTCTTGATATATACTAAACTACACAATATACGTATATTATATGTAAGTACACTACTAAAAATAATTCAATAGTTTATTAATTTAAATATATCGCATTTTCTATGAGTTCCTCGTTGCACACGCATTTCCAGTTGCTGGTTGGTTGGTAGGTACAAGATGAAAAACTCACGAAGACAGTGGGGACCTTCGACCCTGAACAGCCTGAGTAGTAGTACCAGCATCCTGACTGGTAACCAGTATATGATCGCGCATCCTTTTCTTAGTGATAAGTCATTTGCAGCGTTGTTTAGGGCGCTTTGATCTTTTCGAAACCAATAGCATGTATTCAGTCTTGGCGTCATTTGTCATCAATTTGTTTTAGCATTTAAGATCGTACATCATGATGACGTGTGTTCATTCCACTCAGACTGGTCTGAGAATCCACCACGTCCTTGTCGACAATAAAGCTGGGTATCGTCCGCATACCCGTGACAATACTAGTATTATTATATGTCTCATCAGTTCGTTCCAAGTTTATTCAATGTAATTAGACGAGTGCAATAAATATCCATATTGCATTGTTGTTTTTATCTTTCTGGCTAGAACTCGTTGCTTAGGGGTTTTATCCTGGGTGTGCAGGCATTGCTGTCAGACACACGACCGATGGCAGTCTCATGCAATGCCTGAGGCCGCAGGCCGAAGGCATTGCACAAGACTGGCCTGGATCCGCGCTTAGAAAATGTGTCAGAGGCACGTGCGACGCTTTGTACGCATTGAACCTGACTATGCCAGTGACAGTGTGGGCAACGCAAGTGCTTCTCTTTTTTTGCAGTATTAGCTGCGCCATATTTTTGATCCTCCATGGCTCCATGGATTTGTGAATACATAACCAACATCTAGCCACTTCGTGGCTAGCGATGTTAGTAAAAAAAAAATTACCTCTAAAATATTTTGATTTCAATTTACTTATTCTGCGTTTACCGATGCCTCCGTTTTCACCAAATAACGACTTTTATCTATGTATATTGTTTCGGGGTCGTGTATTGTGCGAATTTGCGATTGATGACAAACAGCATGGATGAGTTTCAATGGTTTTCTTCTGTCCAAGACAAAGACCTTGTAATAAATAACATGAGTAAAGGGTGATAACAAATGGAAACATAATGGAAACCAGGAACGAAATCGAACCCACAGACATTCATTTCGTTCATACGTGCAAGTGTTTAAGTGTTTAATTACAAATACAATTAGCACCACACCCCAGTTGTGAAAATGGAGGTCTCGAACAATGATTGATTTGCTGATTTGATCAATAAAATATCCATGAACCAAATTATCATAACTCATTGTGTGCTGCAACTGGGTGTCGTTTCCATGGTGACATGTTGTATCATGCTACTGAGTATTGTTTCCATGGTTATATGTTGTATCATGACTCACTATGTGCGGCTATTGGGTGTCGTTTCCATGATTACATGTTGTACCATGTCTATTGCTACTGAGGGTCGTTTCATCGGTTAGGCCCAAAAAACCGTATTATGGTTCTGGTTTTTGGGGTCCACGAAAAAGTGATGCGACGACGCGATTTTCTTCTTTTTTTTTCTTCTCTTTTTTTGTTGCTAAAATTGGCGGCCGATGACTGATCCAGTCAAATATGGTCCATTTGGCCAACCATTTTCGCCTAAAATTGATTAGCGATCCGGTTGAACTTGCCCTGTTTGGCCAGCCATACACCAAGTTTTGCAATGTCAAACACACTTTTTTTTGGTTTAAAAAAAAAAACATGAAAAAACGAGTGATGCGCGGGGTTAAAACTGACGCGCGCGCCTGACCAGAACCATAATACTTACATGTTGTATCATGATTACGTATGTTGTGTGTTCGACTTCTATACATTATTGCAAGAATGTGCATCGATTGCAAACAGTGAAGTATCAAAGAGTTTCGTACAACATCTGTATTGAAACGTACTTGTCACCCCCACTCCTCCTTCATTGACGAATATGTTCCACCTTTCATCATAGTAACGTAATCTTGTTTGCAGATGATACGACTGTTTTTCTCACTGGGAATAGTGAATCGAGTTTGTACAGTCAAATGAACATTGACCTCAATATCTTGGGCGATTGGTTTAGAGCGAACCAACTGTCGGTGAATGCTTCCAAAACTAATTACATATACGTATACTACGGCGGAACATCATGATTTATATGTTGGCGAAGATACTATAGGGAAGATGCCAGCCATGAAATTTCTAGGAATTTATAGGGACCAAAATTTTACCTGGGAAACTCATCTTGGGTACGTCAAAAAGAAGGTAGCTTCTGGTCTTTTTGCTATCAATATGTCAAAACGATGCTTTTTTGAGGCCCACAAAAAATCCTGTACTACAGCTTGATTTACCCATTCTTAACATACGGTGTCTTGCTCTGTGGAAATGCTTATCAGTGTTATTTAAACAAAGTTTTTGTCATACAAAAACGAGCGATACGAGCAATTACAGGTGCAAGATTTAATGATTCCACGTCTCCTCTGTTTAATCATTTAGGTTCGTTGAAACTAAGCGATATTTATAAATTGAATATGGGTATTCTTTGCATACGTTTTTCTCTGAATGATCTACCTGATGCATTGCTAAATATTTTCGAGGTGCATGATAGTACTCATGGACACAATACGCGTCACAGTACTGACCCCCAGCCGCCGCGGGTAAATTGGGAAATTATGAAAAGGAGCCTTCTATATTCATGTCCTTGCTATTGGCTAACACTTGATGAAAGTATCAGGACGTCCTTGTCAAAAGCCATCCTCAAAAGAAGACTTTCAAACCATCTCCTGAGCTCATATTAACCAGTGTGATCTACGAGTACCTGTTAACCGTATAATGTATCACTGTTTTATATGCCTATTATGTATTTTTGGTTTTTGAATTTTAAATGCTGTATACACTCTCTGAACCTCGGCTGTTTCACGATCTCACGTCAGTAGTTAAATTTAGTCTTGATGGGAGTCTTCTTAATCACTAATTCTGGAGCACATTACACTTTTACCTAGTTGCAATGAAATATCCAACTATCGATTTGTAATTACTATTAGTATTCTTACCAGAGCCTGGTCCTTCATCATCCTTTTTGACATTAGAGCGTTGGGGGCGAAGCCCAACCCTCTACATGTCTATGTGCTGACTTTTTTATGGAGGTTTCATGCTAACCTATCAACGCTCGTTTTGGCTTGTAAACGTTTAGACACCTACTTCAAATGAGGATTTTCTTCGTCCTTGACATAAAATCTCTCGAATTGATGGGAAACTTTGACTATTCCACAGATATATTAGGCATAAATCGATGTGTTAGGTTTGAGAAAATTACGTAAAATGTTCAAATTATCTAAAAACGTCCCAGAATGGCGGAGCCGGTGGAAATTGACGTTCCCAGAATGCAAAGCAAATTTTACCACAATCACGCGTATTTTGGAACACAATTTTCTGTTCAGCAATTCGTGCATGCATACATCTGCGTGTGGGCATCTTTGTTGGCGTTATGGAGTAACACAATGATTCGTCTGCAATGCCACGGTTTCATTTACCGTAATTTGACGTATTTCATCACATGACAATTAAGCTGGTGTTCCGTACTGGGTTGCGAAGCCTTTTTATTTTAAACTGGTCTTTTAATTTGCCCAGTAAAGGCCTGTGTTAGGCTATATCTGATGATATCAGATGCAGATATTCCTCATAGTTTCCAATGTTTTAGGGATATCTTAATGAGTCTCCCCAAATCATTTTAGCAGGCGTATCAGGTGTACAGTAGAAACAACTACATTTAACACACTGTCTGCCCCTGATGACGCCAGTGTGTCTTTGGATAAACTATTTGGTCTGGCTTTGTTTCTATTGCAAAATGTTGTATTTTATGTTTGTTATTGGCATCATCAAAATCTACTGTATTCGTGGTAATAGATTGATACATACATTCCATTGATCGATTTTAAAATGAATGTTTATTAGGAATATGAATGAAGTAGGCCATATTTTTCATCTCCCGCAGTTAGCTGCATTTTCTTGTTTGCCATGTCCTCTGTATGTAAATACAAAGTTATCCGTCATTTAGTTCATTGTTCCTGTCTGTGTAATATATTGTAACGGATCTGGGGGTCAACCGGAGTTGAAGGGAAATTCGGGACTACTTGCTACACGGTTAATACGGCTAGAAGTCTCTGAGGGTTGGTAGCGTGGTCTGGAATGGACCTCCAACCGTTTCCGACTGCAATCTGCAACTGCACCTGAAAGTTAGACTCCGGTTGCGTTTCCGTTTCCGGTGCTGCAACCGCTCCGTCAGGTACCGTCTCTGCAACTGCTCCGTCGTTTCCGTCTCTGCAACTGCCCCGTTAATTCCGTCTCTGCAACTGCTCCGTCGTTTCCTTCACCGCAACTGCTCCGTCAGGTACCGTCTCTGCAACTGCTCCGTTGATTCCGTCTCTTCAACTGCTCCGTTGATTTCGTCTCCGTCTTCTTCTCGGATGATCTGGGTTCTGGATCACCCTCAGACGTTATCAGCTTTATCTTAACCGACTGCTAACTTGTATATCTTTTCTCCGAATTTCTTTCTTTACCGGTTACTATTACTTTTATCATTCTTGCAATTTCTTCAGGAACACGGAAAAATACCCCAGATGAAGTTTTCAAGTTTATTTTCTAAGTATACAGTCGGAAGACATAAATTGTAATCATCTGCATGACCTAAGCCGGAGATCAAGGAGTACTCTGCTCTGGGAGAAGGGTCTGAACAGGTCGACGTCAGGACACCAACTCCAGTGATCCTCGCCGGAGCGAGGGCTTTTATAGACCTCAGACCCGGTGTCACGTGACCAACCGATTGTGACGTCACAGACCGACAAAACACTGATTTTTCCGGAATTTCCAAAAACATGCTAGAACCAATCTGTGGCTGCCACGTCACCTTTTAAACCAAAAATGAGGCTGATCACATGACCTTCGGAAATTACGTAGTTTTACGTTTTTGTACTCCGGGGTCTCCGGCTCAACCGTCTAAAAAATATTCCAAGTTCTAAGCCGGAACACCTATGAACTGTTCTAATACCACCATTATGAAACCGTATGAACTGTTAAACACATATACATTTTAATGAACTGTTATTCAACCGTAATATCACGAAATAATGTACGAAATACCTTGGGGAACACTCCAAATCCGTTACAATATATTATGTGCTATTATTTATCTGTATTATCTGTATACAATTGTCTGCCGTGGTTTCCATGAATGTGCAGCACCCATGTATTAGGCATCGTAATGTAATATGCAACTATTTGCTACATTGCACATTTGAAATAAACTCTATCTATCTAAATGTTGCGTTCGTAATTTTTAAACGCGATACATTCTTGGATAACTTGACACTTTGTATATTAAACTAATCAAATACTGCATTATACTGGGATTTATTTCGCACGGGTCCGTTCACGAAACACGAATTTACGAGTGTAAATGCGAAATAAATCCCAGTATCATGTATACGACGTTGGTATTTACCGCACGCTGATTGGTCGAAACTTTTGTCACGTGAGCTCCCATAAATTTTGCATTTCTGGAGGTGCCCCCACGGAATCTTATATTGGTCCGTTGAGCAGCCCAATATAACTTTTCACGGATCTGCTGCAATAGCACCTTAGTATGGATATTAGCATTGGCTGCTTTAGATGGGATATTCATAATCACATTTTATATTCAAAGCTTCGGAAATCGTATAATAAAGCAAATATGGGGGCTAAGTTTCGTACAATAGTATTTTTAATGGCACTATAGCAACGAATTCTCGCCAGTGCATTAACAACAACAATGCAATATGGATATTTATTGCACTCTGTCAAAATACATTGAATAAGAGACTCTGTCAAAATACATTGAATAAGGAACGAACTGATCAGACATAATAAAAATCAAATCGTACATAACAAATATGAATTCTCTATGCGCCCATGTTTCATTCTTTGAACGAGACAGTCAGAGATTGCAGACCTTCGCCCCTTCAGATTTAGTTACTAAAATCAAAGCTGATGACCCTTATTTGTCGACCTTGGGTGATAAAAGGGAATTTGGATCGTACGACCATCAATTATATAGAAAATGATATGGAATTGACTATAGAAAAATACAAAATTAATGAGGCAAATTAATAATGAGTATAAGCAGAGCTATTGCGACTTTTCGATTTTGACCTTTTCTGTGACCTTGACCTTGTATTGTATTGTTGTATTTTATTCGAGATGTGCATATCACATAATAGATAATTCAAAATAGTACAAGAATATAGGACACATCCCAGGTGTTTACAAAAGGGTAGCTTGTAACCCGAGGGCTGTAAACACCTGTAATGAAAACCAGTCACCTCACACCATATACACCACAAACATCATATCCTTTACAATAAATTGTTGTTCCTTCCAGTCCGTCTAATACACATAAACATCACATTGTTCTGTATTTACATACATACTTTACACTATTATCCACTATATACTATATACAAAATTTACTCTTTGATAATTTCGCTGGATATTCACACACACCTACACCCCCCCCCCCCCATGCTACCCACCTACACACACACCTACCCCCATACAACTCACACACAAACATCTACTGTACCCATACCGAGCCAATCACGCACAACCAAGCCCCTTTACAACTCACACACTCACACACACACACCCGCATCCCCACACACATTTTTCGAAATTAACTATAGTTTGGTCAAAATATACAGGGTACCCGCAGAAACCCATACCATTCACACACACACATACACACACATAACACACAAATAATTATATGAATCCAACAGTAGATAATTAGATATCAAAACATGGATATGGGTCACGTGTAAATTTTCTGTCAGAGACATGTGCATGTGGGCTTTTGCTATTATAAAGAGTAAATTATCAATCATGCAAGTATATCTGATTTTCAAATTTTAGGTTTATTGTTTGATATTCGAAAAATATATTTTCGTGGCGGTGATGTGTCAAACTGACCGTGCACATACATATATGTTTTCAAATTATTCAATATCTAGACAGGAGGTCCTGCTTGACTATTTTTTTAAATGAAGTTCGTGTCTGGGCGTTTTTGATGCTGACACTCAGCTCGAGCCAGGCACTAGGGCCAGTATACATGAAATAAATATATGTTTTCAAATTATTCAATATCTAGACAGGAGTTCCTGTTTGACTTTCTTTTTAAATGAAGTTCGTGTCTGGGCGTTTTTGATGGTGACACTCAGCTCGAGCCAGGCACTAGGGCCAGTATACATGAAACTACGACGCATCAAGTCAAAATTTACTTTTGGTAGACTGGGGTCGGTGCTATGCCTGGTGTCATAAGCGTGGACAGTACCATGGTATGTAAATATTCTAAGTAGGGAGTCCGAAAGATTTTTATGCGTGAAATTATACATTAGTAATAATATCTGCAGGTCACACATATCCTTCAATTTCATTATATTTAGTACTTTGAAGAACGGGGATGTAGAATCGTTATATTTAGCACCCGCCATGGCTCTGATTGCCTTTTTTTTTTTTTTTAACTATTTCTAGTTTGTGACTATATTTTTGATAGGCGTTACCCCAGAGTCGAACACCGTATAATAGGTGAGGGTGAACAAGACTATAATAGAGCACTCTCAGATTGTCTTTGGATAAAATATTTTTGCACATATTTATGGCATATACGCCTTTCGTGACATTTTTGTAGCAATGTGTGATGTGGTGTTCCCATGTGAAATTTTGGTCAAAAACAAACCTAGAAATGTTGTATGTTGAACTTTCATTCGTTTTTCCTTCTCTATATAGAGATTATAAGGGCTTTCAGATTCAAAATTTTTTTATCGAAAAGACAATATATTTTGTTTTCCCTGGATTTACTGATATTGTCGTTCGATACTGATATTGTCGCTCGATATTGTGCTGTAAAATTTCGCAATATTGTTTCTACTATCAAGACACGTCAGCTGAATGAAAACGGCTCAAAAAGATTGAAAATGGCTTCACAAAATGTCATGGTCTTGAATCTCAGAACACCTAAAGTCATAAAATCGTGACCCCCAATTTTTCGACATTGGGCGATAATGGAGATTTTTCGTCGTACTACCATCGGCCGTACATCATACGATCGGGAATTGGTCAGAGTTAAATACAAAAAATAGTTAGAAAAAATAATATCAAGTGGAACGGGAGTTATAGCCAATTATGTGATTTTCACTTTTTCCGTTGCCATGGCAACCTTTTTCATTCGATTTTGACAAAATATGTATGATCTCGAGCCACTGTAAAAGCGCTTCTACCCTATAAATTTCAAATTGATTGATCGGTTGTTTTGTCTTTGATTTATGAGCGCAGACATTAGCACTGAAAAGTCGCTGGCAAAAATAATAACCGAAATCGTGACCCCCAATTTTTCGACATCGGGCGATAATGGAGAGTTTCGTCATACGACCATTCGTCGTACACCATACGATCGGGAATTGGCCAAAGAAGAATACAAAAATAGTTGGAAAAATTAATATCAAGTAGAACCCGGAGTTATGGCCATTTATGTGATTTTCACGTTTTCCGTTGCCATGGCAACCGTTGCCATGGCCATGGCAAAATTCAAGGAGGACCGAGCCACTGCCATACCGCTTCATCCCTATAAGTATGAATTCTATAGAACCATATGTTGTCGAGTTATGTGCGCGGAAGGACAGACAAACAGACAGACAGACCCAAATACAATACCCTCTCCCCCTATCGGGGCGAAGGTAAAAACTGGACGCTCTGAAAACTATTCAATCTTACAAATACACTCAGTGGGACAAGAAACAAGCGGCAATAGTCGTCAGCATATGGTGTTCGTCTCACAGCTTAGGACGCTCTTCCAGGGCTAGTTGCAGATATTTGTTCACAGAGGTTTCCCACCAGTCTCGAAACTGCTGGGACAGGAATATATTTTACCAAGACTAACAGCTGCGTCTAATAAATTCGATGGACGTCACCTCGATCTGCAGGACTTGACATATTTGGAGGGAGTTCACTCGGAATACATATATCGCTTCCATGTTTATAAACCAATAAAAAGAAGATGCAATGATTGTCTTCATTTACTTGTTTTACGTATTTGATACGGGATTAAACAAACACTACATCATGTTTTAGCGAAATGAACAAGTTATTGATGTTCCTGGAACTGGGATGTATTTTTGTGTGTGTGTGGGTGTGTGAATGTGGGGGGGGGGGGGGGTGGCTATTTGGCTGCTTCCTGTTAGAACAAATGGATATCATCTTCACAATACAATGGGGTCATTATTTCTTTCAGTGAGGAATGCCACACATTTGATGCCCAGTGGATAGCAGACTTCTCAAGTGTTTTCCGAAAGTGTTTGCTGTTAGGTTTTTTTTATTGTTATCATCAAAATCTTGTTATGAGCGGTAATAGGTTGATACATACATCTCAAGTGTTTGTTTGTGGAACAGACCCCAAAGATCAAACACACGACTCAATTTTGTCTAAATTTTCACATTAAATATAGTTTAGAAATCAATACTATATCATAATATATATACTTATTCTGATATAATACTTATTTCGCACATCAAAACTGACACATTGCAAAATTCTGATACCCACTTTGGGCTCCAACTGGGGGTTCATGCCGCACTACCTTCCAATATAATGATGTAATCTGATAGGCTTCATCAGTTAATACATAGTTATTGTCAATACTATAGGAGTAGCATAAACTAGCCGTGTTACAACTAAATTAGGCACATAAATATTTATCGACTAAATGCTCCCCATCCCAAACATAGAAGTAACAATGATAATCATCGTATTAGCCTATTTATTCCTTCTCTATAGCCAAAATGTAAATCATGTTATCTGCACATTGGCTTCCCTGGATGTGATTGTTATGTGGATGTGATTCCTGCCAATTGTTGGATTTTATGTTGCTGTTTTCGCAGTTTCATTATTAAAAGCGTCAATTAATTGATGTTGCACATAAATATCAGACATTTTTCATGCGTACCTTCATGCCTGTGCGGGGAATGCTGTGTAACATTTTAATATTTGAAACTGAACACGACTTCTTCAAAGATAACTGACTAGGGTTTCATTACCATGATTACTGCCTATTCTCTATCAGTGTAACAATAAATATTTCTGGTTCTAACGTGGACATTAAACAGGGCGTTAACCTATGCAATGGGAATTTGGTCATAGGTACATTAGAGCACCAAATTAGAGTTAAATTAGTTTGTGGTACACCAATAATGAAGGTGAAACCTAACAGAGTACATGTATAGTGTCGTACGTACCTGAACGGATTAAATGTAAGTACCAATCTATTACCGCCATGACAACTAGATCTTGATGATACCAATAGCAAACGTAAATAATATTTTGCAATAGAAACACAACCCGACCAATTATCTTATCCAAAGACACACTGGCGTCATCATGGGCAGACAATGTGTGAAATGTAGTTTTTTCGATTGTACACCTGGTGGGATTAGCATACAACTGCCCAACAATCTATGAAATTATGATGTGGTGTGTTATTTGCATTTGACAACAATTTTCCATTTGTTCAAATAGAAAATTTTACAACATTACAAATGAACGACGTTTCTGTAGTAGTGAAGTGCTGAAAACATATGCGCATTCCTGCAACATACTTCCAGTTAGTTGTGATGGTGATGTTCTAATTATTACTCGGAGAGCAGTGGACGATCCAAACACTTGGCAGGATTTACAATGATACGGGATTCTAATCCAGGGGAAGCCATTTTATAATTCTAAAGATCTATTTTCTGCCGCGACGGACTATAAATGTTATGATACGGTATGTACTCCGAGTGATTTACTTGGAATGGGGACTAATCAGTCCGACTATGGATTGAATATATCCATGTAACAGTGCAAAACAATGTGATCAATCAGTCTTGTGTGATTGTCTGAATGAGCATCGGACAATTTAGTGTAATATAAATCCAAATTGTTGTCAATGTATTGTGATAATAACACATTGTATTGTTTATGAATTTATTTGGGGTCATGAAATAATATGATGAACAAAGTCAACCTAATTTTTCAATTTCCTAATTTCAATTTTTTTATTGACATATAAAGCCATGACAACGTTCACAGATGCTACTAACCCAACACATGAAATGAGAATGTTTCTCGGTTCACTTGACTCTATTGTTTTTTTTCTATCCTATAGTATATAACAATATTTACTGCTAATGAGATGTGTCAACGTATGTTGACATATGAGCCCCTAGCGGGTAATAATGACATTCTATGCTCGCATGATGCCCAGGACAACTCTAAGTCTGTGACATGACGTCCGTTATTGTCTGAAGGCTGTACGTGATGTGTGTATCCACGTAGGGGATGTTATGGAGGTGCACTTCGAAGGAATATTCTCGTTTTGATATAGCTGATAAGGTTATTACCCTAAGCGTCATAAAAAAAATCAGCACAAGGGCTGAGAAAGGTTACCGGACAATATATCTTTCAGATATTAGCCTTTTGTCCCGTGACCTTGAAAATAAGGTCATTGGTCAATTCAAGGTCACAAGAATATTCAGCATATATTATTTCTAGTATGTTCATAATTGATTCCTAAGCTGTATAGTCGATATTAAGCGAGTTATCAGCCTTTTTGTCGTGTGACCTTGAAAAAGACGTCAAAGGTCAAATTCAAGGTCACAACAATTTTCAGAATATATTATTCCTTATGTTCATTATTGATTGCTATTTAGCTGTAAAGTCGATAATAAGCGAGATATTGGCCATTTTGTCCCATGACCTTGAAAATTAGGTAAAAGGTCAAATTCAAGGTCACAACAGTATTTAGAATATATAATTTCCAAAATATTCACAATTGATTCCTAAGCTGCAAAGTCCATAATGAGCGAGATATTAGCCATTTTGTCCCGTGACTTTGAAAATTTGGTCAAAGGTCAAATTCAACATCGTGAGAATATTCAGCATGTATCATTTCCTATATGTCCACAATTGATTCCTAATCTCTAATCTCAAAAGGTGAAAGAACAGTGCCCATCTTCGTTTGTGTGCATATCTACCCCACGCCCACAGAAGCGTGGTGGTGGCATCGGAACTATCTACCGAGATTCTCTGGATATCAGGAGACAAACATATGAATTTTCTCCCGCCTCCTTTGAAGTACAACTTCTACTCATCTCCAAGCCAATCCCAGTCCATGTCGCCATCATCTATAGACCTCCAGCCTCATCTGTTGCATCATTTCTGACTGAGTTCGAGGAACCTGTTTTTTGAAATCACATCCAAACCTAGTCGGGTCTTGATCTGCGGTGATTTCAACATCTCTGTAAATTGCTATTCAAACGTATCCTGGAAGTTTGAGTTTTTGGACCTCCTTGAAACATTCGACCTTGCACAGAATACACGCGGCAGCACACACGACGGTGGAAATACACTTGACCTCGTACACTTGACCTCGAAATACACTTGACCTCGTCAGAGTGATTCGCTCCTGTGTTCCACCGCCACAACACTTCAGGACAGTTTTTCTGATCATCATACAGTGTTCTTTGAGATGTCCATCGGTACCACGGCGACCTCCCAAGCCCTTGAACGCGCACCAGGTGGTGACTTCAGGGAGCTTGACATAGAACTTAAAAATAAAGTCCCAGATATATATTGGAGGTTCCCTCTCACATGGTATAGTAGTCTAAGAGCTGTTGTTCGCTGGAAGGGTCAGTATAGTCATTCATTCTCTGTTACTCGTGGCACAAGGCAAGGCAGTATTTTATCGCCACAGCTGTTTAATATTTTTATAGATGAATTACTTGAAGAATTGCAGCATACAAACTTTGGTGTGTCTATAGGAGGTGATAACTATACATCTTTTGCCTATGCCGATGACATTACGGTATTCAGTGCTACAGTCCCCGATCTTCAGGTTTTAATTGATAGATGTGTAGATTATGCAAGAAAGTGGCGTTTTAACTTTGGCATCAAAAAAACTAAATGTATGGTAGTTGGAAATAATTTATTCAAGGAGGAACCACATTGGAACCTTGGATGTCATGTTATAGATAATGTTTCATCTGTGGATATTCTAGGTGTAACATTTAATAGTAATTGTAAATTTAACTCTCATGTTAGTAATCGCATTCAAAAATGTTACAGAGCCTTTCATTCCTTGCGAGACTGTGGATTTTCCTACCCAGGTCTAGACTGTGATGTGAAGTCATACATGTGGAAATCATTGTGCCTACCGGTATTAACATATGGATCTGAGTCTATTCATGTTGGTGTAAACGAAATTAAGAAAATGGAAACATGTCAGGGTAATATTATTAAACAAAGCCTAGGCCTAAGTAAGTCAGCCAGATCAACTAGCTTATTACACGCCTTGGGTATAAAGAAAATTACAGATGTCATATCACATAATGTGTTATCATTGTGGAATAGATTGTTTAGTGTAAAGTCACCAACTAGAACTCTCTGCTCATATTTTTATTCCTTATACCTACAAGGTGTTGTCATTCCTGGCACTTTACTGAGTAAAGTTGTTCTGTCTGGGCACTCGCCTTCAGAGTGTGCTCTCCGTAGAACCAAATATATCCCACATCATGATGTAAACATTGGATTAGTGGACTCACTACGTACTGTCCTTCTCAGTGAAAATTTTATGAAACCATACTCGGAATACCACCTTGCAAAACTCTTAACCAAGTCATATTGATGTGAATGTTGTACTAAAGTGCCTAATTTTTAGGGGTGTACCGTCTACTTAGACTGCCTGCATGTATACACTATCCTGATGAATGTGTGTTTTGTATGAATGGTTTTATTGTATTTTTATGTACTTCCCCAATCATGGGGGTTGAATGAAATAAATAAAAAAAAAAAAAAATAGATGCATTCCATAGTGATATCCACTGTACAGTCACAGATATTGAGGAGAGTCTATCTGTGGACGACATGTTTTGTCGCTATACTACTGCAGTTGTTAACTGTTTAGACAGGCATGCTCCGATTGTGACACGCAAACGCAAGCTATGTAAATCTCATACTTTGGATAACGAAAAAATTGCATGACCTCAGACGGTTCCGACGCAGGCATGAAAGACGTTGGAGAAAAACAAAAATCTTAGTTCATCGCCATCAGTACATAGAATCAAGACAAAAGGTCACTGAACACGTGAACCAATCGAAGACGCTTCACTATCGTGAAACGTTTGAAACCTCCAACAGGGTTTCAACTTTCAAGACCATAAACAGATTGCTCAAATCAGACGCAAGAACTTTGCCCCCAGGCACGGCAGACGAACCCCAGAAAGCATGTGACGATTTTTCTGTCTTCTTCTCAGAGAAGATTGAAAACATCATGACTAACATTGAATCAAGGAAAAGTAGTAGTTATCAGGGTACCTTGATCCCTCCTGAAACACCGAGATTTTCTTCGGCAACGGTTACCTTGACAGATTTTCACACAGTCTCTTTGGAAGAAGTTTAAAGTGTGATCCTGTCTGCCCCCCCCCCCCCCCAAAAAAAAAAACAGTTTCCTGGACACAATTCCTACCTGGCTACTCAGGAAGACTCTTGGTGCTCGTGTTCTCATTGCCCTCATAAATAAGAGCCTACAAACTGGAATCGTTGTTTCCTCAACTCGCGAAGCAGTTGTAGTCCTTCTACTTAAAAAGCTGACTCTTGATCCATCACGTCTCAAAAACTATCGACCAGTCTCCAATCTGTCATTCCTTGGAAAAGTTTTTGGAGCGACTAGTTCTGAAAAGACTCATTGCTCACATTGACCGTAATGACCTCACAGAAATCCATCAATCAGCCTACAAGCAGAGGCATTCCACCGAAACAGCGCTAATCGAAATCCAATCTGACATAGCTGGTCACCTTGATAACTCACGGGCTGTGCTGATGGTCCTACTGGACCTCAGTGCAGCCTTCGACACCTTAAACCATCGAATCCTCATCAACACACTCAGAAACAGTTTCGGTGTGGATGGATGTGCCTTATAATGTTGCGAATCTTACCTCAGCCAACGCACTCAACGAGTTCAAATTGGAAACCATGTGTCTGCTCCTCGGCTCCTTGCCTACGGCGTCCCGCAGGGATCAGTACTCGGACCAGTCCTGTTTTCCATATACACTGCACCACTCCAGCCCATCATCGAGCAACATGGTGTCACTTACCATAAGTATGCAGATGACCTTCAGCTCCTTGTCTTTTACGACCCAACTTCGTCTTCCTCTCGGGAGCAAGCTTGACTCACAATGAACACGTGCATCAGTGACATTAAGCAGTGGATGATCCACCACTTCCTACAACTCAATGCTGACAAGACCGAAATGATGAATTTTCAGTCCACCTACAATCTGGCAAAATTTGGAACTTTTCCTCTCACACTTGGTGACGTCACCTTACAACCAAACCCCACATTACGCAACCTCGGTGTCATATTTGATCAGCACTTGACCATGCACGATCAAGTCACTGCCACTGTTGAGGCGTGCAACTTTCATCTCCAAAACATCAGCTATGCCAGACGCTATCTCACAATAAGCCATCCAGTCACTCGTCATCACCCGACTTGACTACTGTTGTTCCCTACTGGCCATCCTCCCGAAATGTCAAATCCAGCGACTCCAGTCCGTTCAAAACCGAGCCGCCAGGATTATCACTCAGACGAGGCGCACCGACCATATCGCGCCCATTCTCGCCGGTTTACACTGGCTTCCAGTCCAGCTTCGCATACGATTCAGGAAAATGGTCGACGTCTACAAGTCTCTCCACAACCAAGCCCCAACATATCTGATTGATATGCTTGAGCCCTATAGACCAACACACTCACTCAGATCCGGAGATGACACTTCTATCCTTAAGCAAACAACAGCACACAAGTCCTTCGCTAGAACTGACTTCTGCCACACCGCCCCGGTATTGTGGAATTATTATCATTTTTGCGGGCGCTGCTGTCCGTTGGATGGAAAAGGGGCACATGTTATTTACACAACCATGAACGTCAAATATTGTTTTGGTCCACCGAACTCAGACCGCAGGCATACAATGGCCGGTGTTTTTGGTTAGAAGGGTCAAGGCCATGCACTTCGCCAAACAGAATGTAGTGCGTCGGAGGGAGTGCGCTATGACCAGAGTGATAATCAGAGCAATCGGAACAGTCAAACACTAAATGCAAAATTGAGTTGTCCGTCAAATGCTACACAGGTTTACTGTCCTTATCAAGTGTTTCAAGTTCTAGTCAGACTATGAAAATGATAATAATAGTAATAACGCTGGTTTGTCAGGCGGTGTGGCGGTTTGAAGGCCCTCCTTGGTCCATTGGACGCCAAGGGTCGGGCAGACAATGACTGTCAGGCGCCCAATGGACCAAGTCGGGCCTTCAAACCGCCACACCGCCTGGCAAACCATCGTTATTGTTATATTATCTTCCCCGAAACCTCAGAGATATGTTCACATATTCAAGAGACAATTGAAAGCCCATTTTTATAGCAGCATTTATTAACCCGCTATTTCATGTCACTGTTTTTCTCTTTTACAATACTTCTTCTAGACACCTATGTTTTTATTTCATGTGTATACATTGTGTATTATCCTTCTATCGTATGTAAAGCGATTCGATGCTCTGTGATGGGGCGCTAAACAAATAACGTTTAATTAAATAAATAAATAATATTAAGTGACATATTTGGAGAAATTTGTCCCATTATAAAGCATAGGAGAATTTAACATGGAAAAGTCCGAGTTTGGGCCCAAAATGGCCCACTTCGAGCGATTCAAGTCAAGCGAAACTTATACACATCACAGTGGTACATATGAGGAGTATTATACATCAATAAGAAAAAAATTACTGAACAAACTTTGAGAAAACGACCGTCAAAGTCCAAAATTGGCCGTTTTTCGTCAAATATGGCCTCCATTTGGAAAAAAAAAACGAAAATCCAAAACTAAAAATACCTCCTCCAAATATTTTTAGGCATTTAGGAATATAAATATAATATAAAATATTTTTAGGAATCTTTCTGCAAAATTTCAGAAAGATTCGATTGTAAACTTTAAAGATAAAAATGTGGACGGACGACGGACGCAACGCCACGGCAATAGGTTATCGGACCAAAGGTACGGTGACCTAAAAAGTAATATTATTTGATTGCCAGACTCGTAACTGCTCTAAATCTATGAACCAGTGACCTCAATCACTCAACACAATACATCCCCCGATCTACCAGATTAGTCATGACTAGAATATCGTCGGCAGCTGAATAGAAACCGACGACTAGAAATAGATGTTTATGCTCACCCAAGGTCACACCTGGGAATACAGATCTGTTATACTCGTATGGGCCGTGTCTTTTTATTGTGACGAAATAGTACGGTCAGGAATGCGGATCAGAAAATTGCAGGTGATTACGACATTACACAACATCGTTTCCATTCTGGCTCAAAAATCGTTAAAAGGCTTTGATACAAAGTAGAGATTATCGATTATTAATATATATACAGGATGGCCCAAAAACCCAACCGAAATATATTAGCACAGATAAAGAGTAATGTGTCATATAAAGACTGATTAATATCGATCATGGGCATCAAGAGAGAGGCCTATCCATATGTGCACTTCCGTTATGTCACACTATATGTTTCCATGGAAACGAAAGTTGAGAGGTAAGTCGTATTAGTTTCAAATAAGTTCTTATTTGTACAGTCTGAAATGTTGAGTCAGCAGACATGCCTCAATTCAGTCTTGAGCAGAGGGTTTTTCTTGTTGAAAAGTTTCACAAGAGTGTACTGTTTGGGAGGAACAACAGACCCAGCATCAAATAGACACTGGACAGGTTTTCAGAACATTTCCACAAAAATCCTCCAAACAAGAGTATGCTTCTGGACCTGGTGAAAAAGTTTGAGCAAAACGGATCTGTCTCGAACTTGAATAGAGCCATTTCAGGTCGACCGTGAACAGCAAGAATTAATGATAATCTTGGTATCATCTTTGAGAAAATTTTACGGGCTCCAAAGAAAAGCCAGAGACGGAAATCCCAAGAGCTTGGCTTCGCCAGAATCAGTTCACAGCGGATCCTCTCAGACTTACGAGCGTTTTCCTACAATATTCAGGTTCTGCAAACCCTTCAACCCCAGGATCCAAGACAGCGTGCCTCCTTCGCCACTCGTCTACTAGCACTCTCTTACCAGGACCCAAGCATACTGAGAAACATTTGGCGGAGTGATGAGTGCCATGTTTAGCTGTCCGACCACGTGAACAAGCAGAACATGCGCTTCCTTGGTTGGCAGACCCCTGATGATGTGTCCAGAAGCCACTCCACTCAGGGAAGGTCACAGTCTGGTGCGGGGTTTCGGGTCATGACATCATCGGCCCTTACTTCCTGGAAGATGACCATGGCAATGCAGTCACCGTCACAGCCGACGTCTATTACAAGCAAGTAATCGACAGGTTCATGGTTGACCCAGCCGTCTTTTGCGAGTTGAAAGTCATTCCACTTGAAGACCAGTGGTTCCAGCAGGACGGAGCGACCAGTCACATCGGTGGTGGAAACCTGCGTCACCTTGAGCATCTCTTTCCTGGTCGGCTCATATCTTGTTCGAGTGATTTTGCCTACCCCCAATGCTTGATCTCACCCCTCCTGACTTCCATTTGTGGGGACACCTGGAGAAGTTTTGCTTCCGAGACCGAGCGCCAAGAGCCATCCCAGATATGAAGAGAAACATCATCAGAGTCATCGATTCTGTACTCGATGACACTCTCAGTCTCCGCGCGTTGACGGAGAACGTCAGGCCTGTGTAGTGGCCAACGGTCAACGGTGGTACTTCGAACACAATCTGAGTTAAAGTTACTGTCTTCGAATGTATGCAATATTTTTTTCAAAACTAAATGTTTGTGCAACACGTCTAATGCAAGACAACAAAAGGTGTGCTGAGTGATTTTGACGATTACAATTGTCCGGTTTGTCTTTTCGTCCGTTTTAATACTCATTTTGTACCGGTTTTGTATATAAACAATCGAATTGTATCCATCAAACCCGAATGTAAGCAAATGCGTGTGGTTATGAGAAAATGATCAATGATATACCGTGATGTGCATGGAATTGTCAGTCCATCTAGCACTTTTATACTTTGTTTACGTCTGCGTGTGATGGATACAGGTCCTGTATTTACGCGTGAGCCGCCTTTTCAAATGAGCAAAATTTCCCAGAGGACTGGTTATAGTCATTACATTTGATGTGAGTATTTCTCATTCAGTTAATTTAGCATATTTAATATGAAATATAGTTTTAAAAAAATATTGACTGGTTTCGAAGGCTTTACCTTTAATGGCAGTTGTATACTAATTCCATCAGGTGTACAGTAGAAACAACTACATTTAACACACTGTCTGCCCCTGATGACGCCAGTGTTTCTTTGGATAAACAATTTGGTCGGGCTTTGTTTCTATTGCAAAATGTTGTATTTTACGTTTGTTATTGGCATCATAAAAAATTGACTGTATTGGTGGCAATGGATTGATACTTACATTGAATGATATTGCAAGTCGAATATCATATCAAAGATGCTGTGTATTCACTTCATTAATTTATTCAAATTTGAATAAAATTGACCACACCAGGTTGGTGTGACACATTGCAGGACTGGGTTTCATTTCGGTAGTTTATTTTAGATATGTATATACAATACTGTCAATAATATCTACCCAGTGTTCGATAACAGTACATCTGTGGAGGAAAATACAATACCTATTATTTTGGTACACATTCTAACATTATATTGAAAAAAAATCATTTAGAATGTGTCTGCGCGGTTCAGAAGATCGGTGAATTCACATGACTAGTTCTCACCAATTAGCTGCTACTCCACTTGGTATACGTCTTTGCTAACGTGATAGAAGAATACACTAACTCGTCGCAACGACAAATTAACTCGAGTGAGCGAATTATATAACCTACAAACGCCACAACCTTGGCACAATACATCATTTTTGCATTGGTCAGTGAATCTACGGAAGCGTATCAGGGCCACATGAGTCTTTTTAAATCTAATTTGTCGACATATTATCTCGATAAATCGAGTTAGTTCTCTAGATAAATAGAGATATTATCTCGATAAATCGAGTTAATTATCTTGACAAATCGAATTAATTATCTCCGACTCGATAAATCGAGATAGTAAGTCGATAAATCGACTTATGACTCAAACATTTAAAGTACGAGTAAAACGCATCGATCATAATATATGCGAACCATACCATTTCATTGGTTACCTTGGCAACAATGGGACAAAGAAAATATACTGATAAATATACTTCAATACTCATATTAAAACTATGAGGACTATATGATTAACAGTCATTTCATTAATCACTGAAATAATATCAAACTATCCAATTGAAGAAGCCGTTCCAGATAACGTTATGAATATACCCCATTCCATGTTTAAAGCTGCTACCTTCGAATGTATGCAATATTTTCTTCAAAACCAATTTTTTGTTAAACACATATGATGCAATATAACAAAAGGTGTGCTCAATGATTCTGACGATTACAGTCCTTCCGAGTTGTCCTTCCATCCGTTCCAGTGCCCATTTTGTACCGGTTTTGTAAATAAACAAACGAAGTGTATCCATCAAACCCGAATGTAAACAATTGCTCAAATCGTGCTTAAAAGTTCACATCGAGTACATTTCCAGTTCGTATGTGCATATATAGTGTAGTTGTGAGAAATAATCAGTGATATACCATGATGTGCATGGAATTGTCAGTCTATCTCGCACTTCTATGCTTTGTTTACATCTGCGTGTGATGGATTCCGGTCCTGTATTTACGCGAGAACCGCCCGTTCAAATGAGCAAAATGTCCCTGAGGACTGGTTATTTTCATTACATTCGATGTAAGTATGTTTCATTCACTTACTTTAGCATGTTTAATATGAAATATAGTTCTCAAAAAATATTTATTGGTTTCGAAGGCAGCTGCTTTAATAGATAATTAATCTTGAAAAACATAGCACCAAGGGTGCTGTAGCTTACCGGCAATCATGAGAATTGCACAGAGTATTGATTTTCCAACATTTAAATTGGTACACTGATCCTACTCTATTGTACACTGATCCTACTCTATTGTCAAACATAAAAACACATTTTCTGTATGGACTATAACAAAAGATCGAATTACATCTCGGGAGATTTTTTTCGTTAATGACATATATTCACAGACTGTCGATTCAAAGGCAAACAAAACGTTTACACATCACAAAGTTACATAGGGAGAATCTTATGCATTTTGAGGGAAATTGTCGGAATACATTTTGAGAAAATGGCCACCAAAGAAAAAATTCATCGTTTTTTCGACAAAAAAGGTCGTATCGACCTTCCAAGGTCATTGAAGGTCAAATTCAAGGTCACCACTCAAACCGCAATATATGATTTCCCATTTGAATGTGCCAAGTCCAAAAATTTTTTCAAAGGCAAGAAAACATTTTTGCTGGGAATGGCTCAAAACGAATAGTGACTCGATTTGGGATAAAAAAAAAATTTTCGTCTACCTGTCAAAAAATCAAAATGGCCGCCACACGCAGACCATCATTTCAAAAACAACAGAACTTATACACATCACAAAGGTACATAAGGAGAATCTTATACATGATTTTGAGGAAAACTGTCTGAATAGAATTTGAGAAAGTGCCACCAAATTCAAAATTCATCATTTTTTCTACAAAAAAGGTCGTTTTGACCTTTCAAGGCCTTTGAAGGTCAACTTCAAGGTCACCACTCAAACCGCAATATATGATTTCCCATTTGAATGTACCAATACTTAGGCTCTATCTTGAAGTGTTCTATGAGTTTACTCTGCACAGCTCCCATTATGAAGGAAAAATTGGGTGAAAGTCCAAAAAAATTTTCAATGGCCAAAAATGTTTTTTTTTTGCTGGAAATGGCTCAAAACGAATAGTGACTCGATTTGGCACAAAAAAAATTTTCACCGACCCGTCAAAAAATCAAAATGGCTGCCACACGTGAACCGGCGATTCAAGGGCAACGAAACTAATACACGTCATAGAGGTACATAAGAGGAATGTTTTGAAACAAAAATCTCAAAACTGATCTGACAGTTTTTGAGAAAATGGCCACCAGAGTCCAAAATTGGCAATATTTCGTCAAAAATGGCCGCCAAATCGTCAGAAACGATTCAATCAAAAAAATTTTACAAAGTTTTTAGATATTGGCCTAAGGTATGTTCTGTCAAATTTATGGGGAAATTCATCATGTCAAAAAAAAAGCTACAGATCCGGATGGACGGACGACGGACAAAAAAACATGACAATAGCTTATCGGCCCAAAGGGCCGGTAAGCTAAAAAGACAATCATACCAATTTCATTCATGAACATGTTGCATCTTTTGAAGAAGTAGGGATATAGTAACTTCAATGTAGTTTTTAATTCGGTAGTTTGGTCTGTATATTCAATATTTAACATTATAATGGTTGATCATATAAGCCTACTCAATGTATGTATGTATTTATGTATGTAGAATATTTATATAGCGCCTCTTCAAACAGTTTGCTCGAAGCGCTTTACACAATAACAAAAACAATTATATCCTAATAAAACAGAAGTTATTATCACAAGTATACACACATGAATTATTGGTCATTATCAATTTGTCCAAACAGAAAAGTTTTAAGTTGTTTTTTGAAAGAAGAGAATGTGGCAGTACTTCGCAAACTATAAGGCAGCCTATTCCAGCAAACTGGACCACAATGAGCGGAGGCTCGGTCTCCATGGGTTTTCAGCCGTGTTCTGGGTACTGTGCACAGATGACAGTCCTCAGAACGGAGACCAGGACGCGGTTTATACAAGTTTACCACCTCACTGAGGTACCCTGGACCAGAGCGGAGGGTTTTGAACATCAGCATGCACAGTTTGTATATTGTGCGGTAATGCACAGGCAACCAGTGCAACTTGTGCAATGCCGCCCGCACAGAATCGCGTCTTTGGAGGCGAAGGACGATCCTAGCACATAAATTTTGGAGACGTTGTATCCCATCCAGATGGACTGACGGGGTATTATACAACAAGCTGTTGCAGTTGTCTATCCGAATGGTTATCAGCTGATAGACTAGTGTTTGTGTTGTTGAAGGATCGAGATATTTACGAATTTTACCTATTTTCCGGATAGCAGGCACTGAGGTCTTACAGGTTGCAGAAACGTGGTCAGACATCTTCAACTCTGCATCCAAAACAACACCCAAGTTCCTAACAGAGCAAGTCGGAGTTATGGTTGTATCAGTCATGTTCAGTATTAAACTGGATGGTAATTTACGTAAGTTAGCCCCTGATCCAAAGATAATAAATTCAGTTTTTGTAGGATTTAACTGTAGTCGGTTATCATTCATCCAGTTATGGATATCAACAAGGCAAGACTCAAGACGTTGGAGAGCCTGAGTTATTCATGAGATTGGACATGAGACATATATTTGTGTATCATCAGCATATAGGTGCATATTAACAGCATGTGTTCTGATTACATTCCCCAAAGGAGTAGTATAGAGTGTATACAGGAGCGGTCCAAGGACCGACCCCTGTGGAACACCACATGCTAAGACTTTTTCCTCGGATTTTGCACCCGATATCTCAATGTACTGGCGGCGATTTGAGAGATACGAGCTCAGCCACTCAAGTGCTTTGTCTTGGATACCGAAATAGGAATGAAGTCGATCAAGGAGAATTGCATGGTCGACAGTGTCAAATGCTGCTGACAGATCTAATATGACGAGCAGAACCACATTCCCTTGATCGACTGCTATATGGATGTCATTTTGGACATGAAGCAATGCTGTTTCGGTGGAAGCACCAGATCTGTACGCAGACTGGAAATCTTCCAATAAGTCATTACCTGACATGCAAATGTGACAGCAAAACAACCGGTTCAGTTGGGCTTGGAACAAGATCAATTGATGGTTCGACACCTGGAGCAAACCCATTCCGAATCTTATTTATCTTTTCCACAAAATACTTGGAAAACAACTCACACTCATGTTCCAAGAGACGACCGTTTATTGGCATGACTACCTGTCAAGTTTCGGACAGTTGCTTGGAGTTTTGCAACTGACTTGCATCCTGCTACCTGGTTCCGAATGTACTGTGTTTTACGAGTAGTCAATAGCTGATTCACATGGTTACGTTGTGACTTGAGCATCTCTTTGTGCACAGCAAGTCCGGTGGTGTGCCAGAGCCTCTCGAGTTTCCGTCGATGCCGGATGGCATCATGGATTTCCTCAGAATACCATGGGCAGCGGGGTTTTGAATGTGTGACACTGTGGACACAGGAGCATGTGCTTCCAGCAATGGAGATAATCCTTCATCGTACTCTCTCGCCAGGTACTCAACGTCAGTGCATGTCTCAGATTTCTGTGCGAGTGAACTCGAAGCGAGGTCTCCAACAAAATCATCCTGACTGAAGTGTTTGTAGGAGCGACAAGTGTAAGTTAGTCTTGGTGCAGGGGGTTAGTGTTCAATATGAATAACATGACTCTAAACATATTTCCATTTTACTTGAACTTTAAACATGTTGAATGCCCAAGACATAAGTCAATTTATCGAGATAACTAACTAGATTTATCGAGATATTAAGTCGATTTATCAGATGACTAACTCGACTTATCGAGAAAATTAACTCGATTTATCGACATACTAAGTCGATTTATCGAGATAACTGACTCGATTTATCGAGATAGTAACTCGATTTATCGAGATAATATCTCGATTTATAAAATTAATTCGATTTAATAAGGCGATTTATCGAGATAATATCTCGAATTATCGAGATAATAAGTTGACAAATTGAGTTGAAAAAAAAAACTCATGTGGCCCTAATACGAGTCCGTAGTGAATTGGTTATTATGCGGCAGTTTGTTCTTGGCTGGTTGCACAGGCACTGTCCGGAATCCGTTTCGACAAAGGATATTGGGAAACGATATTTTTCGGTTGGGAAACGATATGTTCGATTGGGAAACGCCAAGCTGCAAGGGGGTATGTGTTGTTTTCCTCAATAAAGTATAAAAAATAGGTGTAATCGTTAATCAGAAGAGAGACAAACATGCGCTGATGTTGTATAAAGCCTCCAGTGTCGACCAAACCTGCTATGCTTGATGTAATATCATTTTTGTGACATGAAATGCGATGAAAATCACACCGTTTTGAACAAATGAATACTGATATTTAAATATGTGTCTGAAGCACACAAAAAGTAAAACGAGTCAAGAGAAAGGTATATTACATGATCCCCAACGAAAATAAACATTTTACATCGTCTCAATAATACATGTTCGCTTATTTTCTGAACTGTTGATGTTTCGGTGGGTAAACGATACGTATAGAGAAGGCGCCGGTTGGTAATCCATACTGTTTCGATTGGGAAACGGAAAGTTTTGTACATATGAAATACGAGATCAACTGTTATACACAAGCAATACTGTGTGGTCTTTAGTGAAAGGTCACCTCGAGTGAATTATTAATTATATGACTGTATGCACAACATTTTGGGTGTGAAATAAGGTGAATCATGTGCCCGGCTCGACATATCAGAAAAAGTTTCGAGATTTTTGCTTCAAAACATGCAAATTTGGGTCCTTGACAATGTGTATTAAGATGGAGTGCCTTGACGATCGATAGGCCCATTATTTAGCCTCAAAAGGCCCAAAATTCAGTTTTTAGCTGTGTTCTCAAAAACTGTCCGATCAGTTTTGAGATTTTTGTTTAAAAAGATTCCTCTTATGTACCTTTTTGAAGTGTATAAGTTTTGTTGCCCTTGAATCGCCGGTCAGCATGTGGCGGCCATTTTGAATTTTCGACAGGTTGGTGAAAAAAAACAACTTTTTCGTCCCAAATCAAGTCACTATGGTATCCAACCAAAAAAAATTCCCCCTTTGAAAACTTTTTTGGATTTCACGCAATTTTTCCTTCACAATGGGAGATATATGGAGTAAACTCCTAGAACACTTAAAGATGGAGCTTACATATTGGCACATTCAAATAGGAAATCATATATTGTGGTTTCGGTGGTGATCTTAAAATTGACCTTCAATGATCTCGAAAGGTCAAAGCGCCCTTTTTTGTCAGAAAATTTGTCAATTTTGGTCTTTGGCGGCCATTTTTTCAAAAACTGTTCAAACGGTTTCAGATTATCGTTTGAAAAGATCAGCCTTATGTACCTTTGCGACATGTCTGAGTTTCTTTGCCCTTGAATCGCTCAAAGTGGGCCATTTTGGCCCAAACTTGGCCCAAATGGGACTTTCCCATGTTAAATTCTCTTGTGCTTTATAATGGAACATTTTATTGCTAATATCTCACTTAATATTGAGATTAGAGATTAGGAATCAATTGTGGATATAAAGGAAATAATATAAATGAATATTCTCATAACCTTGAATTTCACATTCGACCTAATTTTCAAGGTCACAGGACAAAATGGCTAATATCTCGCTCCTTATCGACTTTATAGCTTGGGAATCAATTGTCGACATATACGAAATGTTATACGTCAAATTTCTAGATGACCTTGAATTTGGCCTTGATCTCATTTTCAAGGTCAGAGCACAAAATGGCCAATATATCGCTTATTATCGACTTTACAGCTGAGGAATCAATTGTGGAGTTTTCGTGACCTTTGATCTTATCTCAAGGTCAGACAACAAAGTGGCTAATATCTCGCTTATTATCAACTTTACAGCTTAGGAATCAATTGTGGACATATAGGAAATGACATATGCCGAATATTCTCATAAGCTTGAAGTTGACCTTCGACTTTATTTTCAAGGTCAGAGCACGAAATGGCTAATATCTCGCTCATTATCGACTTTCCAACTTAAGAATCAATTGTAAGCATATAGAAAATAATGTCCCCTTTGGGCAGACATTGTTGAAAAATTACCATTGCAGACTTTGAGGCCTTAACATTGTACAGTTCTCCGGTAATATTTCTAAGCTAATTTTTCCCTGTTTCCTCGTCCACAGCGGGTCTCAGTGTTGATAAGCTTTTTTTCTTGGTGTTTGTCAAATGAGTGCTTCACAATGTGGTTAGAGTCCTCAAACTTGGAATGACAGTTATAACACCTGGCGTTGAAGCCACGAGACGCCATCTGTTGGAAGAAATAATAAGTATGAATGAATAATAGCCAAAAACGAGCCTTAACGGGCCATAAATTTCCAATAAAATATCGTTTACTAATCGAAACATCTATCTCAGAACTGTTGTCCAATCGGAACAGTATCGTTTACCCACCGAAACATCAATGGTTCAGAAAATCAGCAAACATTTATTAATGAGACGATGTAAAATGTTTCTTTTCGGTGGGGATCATGTAATACACCTTTCTCTTGACTCGTGTTACTTTTTGTGTCCATCAGACACATATTTAATCATCAGTGTTCATTTGTTGATTTTCGGTGTGATTTTCATCGCATTTCATGTCACAAAAATGATATTACATCAAGTATAGCAGGTTTGGTCGACACTGGAGGCCATATACAGCATCAGCGCATGTTTGTCTCTCTTCTGATTAACGATTACACCTATTTTTATACTTTATTGAGGAAAACAACACATACACCCTTGCAGCTTGGCGTTTCCCAATCGAACATATCGTTTCCCAACCGAAAAATATCGTTTCCCAATATCCTCTGCCGAAACGGATTCCGGACAGTGACATGACCAGAATTCATATTGCTTAGGGAATATTTTCCGGAATATTCTTAGGAATTTTCTCAAATGAAATCAAGTACAATATTCATTATTGAATACATTACACGCCGCTTCGCCACAGCATACGCCTCACAGTAAAAGCGTTGCTTGCTTATATTGCATTTCAATTATTACAATGACGCGCTCAGGAGAATGTAAAAAGTCCCATCCCTATGGTGTCCGAAAGTAGCCATGTCGTATAGTCGTCATGTCGGGGGGACACTACCGAGCGACCATACGACACAACGACACGACGGCGAGACAACACGACACGACGGTACGACAGAACGACACGACGGTACGATGGAACGACACGCCAGCACGACGGAACGATACGAAAAGACGACGCTACGACACGAAGAGACGATATAACGACACAATACAACAACACAACGATGCAACAAAATGACGAAAAATGCCAATATTTCGTTTAGTTTCGTCGCGATGGCGGTCCACTGCAAGCTTCTGTGCATGCGCACAGTCTCAGTGAACACGTGTTCACCAAGACAGAACGACACGACTACAGGACAGTACGAAGCAACAGAACGACAGGACGGTATGACATGACACCTTCATGACATATATGTGTACATCGCTTCGTGGGATAGGATGGGATAGGTCTGTCAATCGGAATCATGTGTTAAAGTTTAAAATTTGTCATTTTTATCCCAATAAATCCTCGGATTATGATCTACGCTTGTAAACGCTCAGAATCATCTAAGCCCCTTCAGCTTCTGGGGACCGCCTAGGGCCCCAGGCCTATTCTGTGAAACTTTGTAACATTTGTTTGCCACGTAGGCGATTCCAACCGCATGCTGCGTCCCTCTTCAAGGTATCATATAGAGTCATGACATCAGTTGAGTCACGAGAGGGGCATGTAGGCATATACTGGAATTTACAAATTATTGTATTGTATACAGCATTTTCGTCTGTGGGACCGGAGGAAACTGAAATCCAGAATGCAGGATTGCGGCATTATTTGTACATCTGGCATTACATGATTCAAGTGAATATGAAATAATAATAACGTCTTTCATCCCACTCTGCATTGCGCAAAAGCTTTTCACAAATAAAGGTTCTCGGTCACATTTCTCAATGTATTTTAATGTGTTATCTATCTAAATAGGGCGAAAGTCCATGCGAAGGGCCTAAGCTTCTGGGCCCTTGAGCGGCCCCCAGACCCCCTGCCGTCAAATTGTTCCCCTCTTTCCAGAAATCCTGTACACGCCCCTGATCACAACATCTAACTATTGTAAGACCAAGAAAAACCAGATACATGTATGCAAATTACATATGAGAAATTTGTAATGATTACAAAATATCTTTGTTGATCACATTGCCTTTATGCTATAAGCCCTACATGTAACATGACATAACACAAAACATGTAAACAGATGCGACTAACGGAAAGCACTGCTCGATAGCGGCCAGGATATTTTTTACGTGTCATATTCAGGGATGACTGGGATACTCAAAAGTGCATGATTACGTATGGGCTACTGGAGATTCGGTATAAACCACATTTGAAGAGTCTTGGTGGAGGAACAGCACTCGGGGTTGCGACTCTATCCCAAGTGGAGGTATACCACACAGGCATGTAACGAACGTCAGGAGGTCGGTAAAGCGTCCTTTTTCTAAATATGGGGATGACATTAAATGTATACTTTTGATAATGAAGTAGTAACATGGGGCATTTTATTGTGAAATTACGAAACGGAGACATATTTCTCACCATAGATAAACACTATTTTCTCATAAGCTATACATCCCTTACATTAGAGCATCAGATGTCAAATAAGTTGCTAGCCCACTAGAGATGGATCAGCAACTGTTCCCAATGTTAATGTTGTCAGGCTCGTGTTGCAACGAATGACGCGAAGTCGTGACTTGGGTTTTAGGGATTTATTGGGTCCAAGACAAAGACCCTGTAATAATATAATAATAAATAACATGAGTAATATAATAACAAATGAAAACAAAGCGAACAGTTTATGATGAGCCATATATGTGAAATATATGGAAACTAATGAAATACTTAAACCAGAATGATTTAATAAACTACACGAAATCGAACGAAGTATAAAACTACCAGTACAGATCTACTGTATCACAGACATTCATTCCATTCATACGTGCAAGTGATCAAGTGTTATTTTACACATACAAAGCACCTTACCCCAGTTGTGAAAATGGAGGTCTGGACCGTTATGATTGATGAATGGATGGGAAGTGACTGGTTGCTGTTTAAATACCTGGAAGGAAGAAATACGAGTTTGGATAAAATGCCTGGCGGCGCGAATAAACAAAGTCCAAACAGATAAATCTCAGAAATCGGGAAATCCAACATTAGGAAAACATTGGCGAATCTGTAACATAAATAGAAATACTAGGTCAATACTCACTGTTTATAATGTAGTTGAATATCCTAAGATGTAAGTTAGTGATTCCGAATATGATTTAGATGTTGCCTGTTTGAAAACTTGTGTAGATGTGATTTAAACTTTGTTGGCTGGTTGCCAAGGCAGGCGTAAACAAACGAGAAATCGCGGGAACTATGTATTTATTTCCACGGTAGAATGAGCTATAAATAATAAACTCCGTTAGGCGGAACTGTCAAAATGTAACCCTGTCACATACTTCCCCCCAATGAAGAATGGCGTCCCGACATTTACACATAAAATATGAACTATATACAAAACTAAGTCGGACGGAAAAAATCTGGAGGCCGGCGATTCCGCTGCGGGCGCTGTTGTGGCACTTCCTCGTCTGAACTTAGCTCTTCGACAATAATGTCGAACCCTAAGTCTGATGGGAGAACTTGATCAGGATCAAAGTCCTCAACCATAACGCAATCCGGGGATGAATTTTCCGACGGATCGACAAAATACCCCAAGACAAGATCTTCTGTGTCTTCTTTCTTCTTTTCTTCTTTTTCCTCTTCCTCCCCCTCTGAAAGGGCATCATGCCTCCCGTGTGATGACTGGACAGGGCGCAACAGGCTACGATGTAACGTCCTAGTTGGCCCTCTTCCATCCACACGTTTCACGTCATAGACGGGAATGTCGACGTTGGGTTGATGGACGACGATATAGATGTCGTTCTCCCACTTGTCCGCGAGTTTACTTCGACCTTGAAATGCCACCTTTTTGACAAGGACAAGATCATCGATCTGTAAGACCGAAGCGTTCCCTTCCTTCTTCTCGATCTTGTCCGCAGTTTCAGCCATATTCTTGTGAGCGAGTTCATGGCAGAATTCCAGTCGGTCTCGGACTCCAGAGATGTAGGTTGAGAGGTCCTCCTGATTGTTGTTGGACCAGACCTGGAATTCTTCATCCACAGGGAGACGTGGAGAGCGGCCGAACATCAGCTCATATGGCGTGAAACCAGTGGCATCGTGAGGCGTACAGTTGTAGGCCATCACCAAGGTGTTGAGGTAGTCCTTCCAGCGACCCTTCTTCTCTTCCTCCAAGGTCCCGAGTAACTTCAGGAGAGTCTGATTCATCCGCTCACAGGCACCATTCCCACGAGGATGATACGGAGTAGTCCTGGACTTCGAGATGCCTGTGAGGGAACACAGTTCCTTGATGACCGAAGACTCAAAGTTACTACCTTGGTCTGAGTGGATCCTGCTGGGATAGCCATACAAGTTGATGAAAGTTTCAAGCAAAGCTTTCTCTGTTGTCTTGGCAGTCTCATTTTTTGTAGGCACTACCCGAGCGAACTTCCGTGAAGTGGTCCACGATCACCAGAAGGTGCTCGTATCCACCAGAAGGCTCCACCAGGAGGTAATCAACACACACCAACTCGAGAGGCTGAAAACTGAGGATCGGAATGATCGACGTCCGTTGCGGAGTTCCTTTCCTGCAAATACAACGATGGCACTTGGAAACGTACTGCTCTACAGCTGTGTACATTCCAGGCCAGAAAAAACGAGACCTCAAGAGTTGTTGTGTTTTGTCACGTCCTGGATGACCGATGTCATCATGGAGCCTGGTTAAAATACGTGGACGAAGATCCTTTGGGACGACTAACTGATGGAGTGTGTTGACGTCCGTGTTGACTTCCCGGAATAGAATTCCTTGGTGAAGTTTGAGCTTGTCCCAGTCCTTGATGAGTCGAGTCCATTCTGATGACTTTCCTACGAGTTCCTTCTTGGTAGGCTTGTGTTTGGCAATCAGACAACTGACCACCCACTTGATGTCAGCGTCCCGAGACTGTTCCTTGAACATGTCGACAGGTGTAACAACTTCTGAGGAAGTACGAAGTGGATCCACGCTTGAAGCCGAGGAGGCCAAGCTGTAGACGAATGGGTCCACTGAAACACTGTTACACACAGCCTGGGTGACTTTACTGGACACACACGGAAGACGGGACAGAGCATCAGCATCTGTGTTTGTCTTCCCGGTCTTGTACTCCAGCGAAAAGTCATAGGTTGCCAACTTAGCCAACCATCGATGCCCTGTTGCATCGAGACGAGCTGATGTCAAAACGTAGGTTAACGGATTGTTGTCGGTCAGGACCTTGAACTTCTGCCCGTAAAGGTAATCCGAGAACTTGTCGGTCAAAGCCCACTTGAGTGCGAGAAACTCCAGTTTATGTGCTGGGTAGTTCTCCTCCGAAGGCTTGAGTCCTCTGCTGGCGTAGGAGATAACCCTGGGCTGACCTTCCTGTATCTGATACAGGACAGCACCCAATCCCTGACCGCTTGCATCGATATGCAACTCGAATGGACTATGATAGTCCGCAAAGCCAAGGATAGGCGCTGTGGTCAACCTGGTCTTCAAATCCTCAAACGACTTCTGTTGGTCTGGACCCCAGACATGGCGTGACCTTCTTTTTCTTCTTGGACTTGTTGAGATGTCCCTTGAGAAGCTTGTGGAGAGGGGCCGCGATGGAACTGAACTTGGGGACGAAGCGGCGGTAGAATCCCGCGAAGCCCAAAAACTTCTGAAGTTCCTTGATGTTAGTAGGCGGCTCCCAATCCTGGATGACCTTGATTTTACCCGGATCTGTGTGAATACCATCCTTGGAGACAACATGTCCCAAGTAAGTGACTTCTGATTTCAGAAAGTGGCAATTTGATGGCTTCAACTTCAGACCGAAGTCCTTAAGCTTTTGGAAAACAGCTTCGAGTCGTTGGAGATGTTCCTCGATGGTCGAACTGAAGATTATGATGTCGTCTAAATAGACAAGACATTCCTGAGGCTGCATGTCTCCAAGACATCGTTCCATTAGACGTTGAAAGGTTGCTGGACTGTTGGTTAATCCAAAGGGCATAGAGTTAAACTCATAGAAACCCAATGGTCCCAGCATGAAGGCCGTCTTCTGTCTATCCTCTTCTGCCATCTCTACTTGCCAGTATCCACTCTTGAGGTCTAAACACGAGAAGTATTTAGAACCATGGAGATAATCCATGGTCTCCTCGATGCGGGGCAAGGCATAGGCATCCCGAACAGTCCTCTTGTTGAGTTCCCGGTAATCCACACAAAAGCGAAGGCTGTTGTCCTTCTTCCTCACCAGCACTACAGGAAATGCCCAAGGACTCTGAGAAGGCCTGATGTGGTTGCCCTCTAACATCTCTCGGAGATGCTCCTTGAGTTCCAGAAAGACACTGGGAGGAATACGCCGATGTGGGATCTTGATTGGTGTGTTGTCTGTTAACTTGATCTTGTGTCGAACGACGTCCGTGTGACCGTGATCCAGGTCGTGTGTCGAGAACACATCCGTCCACTTGACTAGGAGATCCTTCAGCATCTGTGCATGACAGCGATCCTCAGGCCACTCAAACTTCTGAAGGAAGGATGGATCCGAAGACTTGAGGAAGGTGTCGTCATTCTCCACGGTCACTTGGTGCAGGTCGCACAGGACGGAACGTGACGGAATGGTCACGGGACGTGTTGACAGGTTCTGGAGCTCAACACACATGCGGTAGGTGGATACCCGTGCATTGTGGAACTCCAGCATAGAAGGTGTAACAAGTAACCCGCCAGGGAGCGAATGATCTGGATCCGCTTCTACCATGGCATGAGTCACAGTTGCACAAGGTATGTGGGTGGAGCGCATCAATCCCTTGACGACGACCCGAGAACGAGGAGGGATGACTTCCGCCTTGGTTGTCTTGATGATGCCGATGACTCCATCTGGTGAGTTGTTCTTCCTCATTGATGATAGCACCATCATCCAAGCCGGCGACAGATCAGAGCTGGAAGCCTGATCCTGAATGTCGCTGAGGTAGGGCTCGATGAAATTAGTGCCAATCACCATTGGGACATGGTCACTATAACACCCGATTCATATTCCTGGTACGATAAGATGGGTACCAGGTCAAAACCTGGTCCCCATGATAATGGGTACCAGATCGTCTTATGCGTATACTGTAATATATCTGGTGCCCATACAGTCGTACCAGGTGGGCATCATCAGTGCTGCTCTCTGGTGATTGGTCTACTTGTGATTATTCTGGGATGTAATAAATTTCGGAAAATAATATTATATTCACTTCGATTCACACACCCATAAATGAGCCCATTAGTCATGATTAAAAGTCAATAAATGCTAGTTTCTGCGTCTACGTGTATGGTCAAGCATCAATATTATCTGTGCCGTTCAAAAATACGTGTAATGCGATGGTCGAGTGTAACCAGGCATGTGTTTCAATCAGGGTTGCGTAACACACATTTCATCGTAATGACAGGTTATTACTCAATATTTTGTTGATAATGATACACCTGAATGTTCTAAAACGCAATTTTATCGAGTTACTTTATTATAACACATTTTACTATTTCAGAAAATTCCAGACCTAACCGTCCAAACTGGTTGATAACTATCGGTGGCCTGGGTACCTACATGTATATGTTTTAAAAAATCGATGTTATAAACTCTTATCACTCGACGTATGCCCTGCCATCGATGCATTAACAATTGAGGGGTCGTTAATTTATCAAAATATAGACTGCTAGTATATTTCCCACGTAACTAGATAATTGACAACGCTTATCACAGCTCATTTTCCCAAGACATTCTCTCTAGAAGATATACATGACGATATCAACAGGTAGCGCACGCACATTATAATCAGTGTAGCCGTGCTATTGATGATTAGATCTATGGCAGTCCAGAAGGTTTTACGATACCCACAGATGTTTTATATGATACCGCTGCCAAGATATTCGTTTGTCTACACCCCGTTCACAAAAGAGTCATATCATTTCCGCGGACAAACTAGCAACTTTGATGTGGTGATTTATCTGTTAATATGTAAAAATACTCCCGGAATATAAATTAGGGATACCCACTGAATATATTAAGTGAGGGAACATATAATTATAATATCTTATAACGATTTCTGACGAGAAGTCCGTATAGCTACTCTAGTACTACTAAAGTAGCTATGTATAAGATAATTCGAAGAAGCGGATCTTATTTTAATAAAAATGCACTTTATATTATCTCAAACCATCGAGGCTCAGGTCACGTGACATAGTGAAATATCCCAAAGTTCTGAGGATTTGTGACTGCGGTTCCTCTTTGCGTTCTAATTGCCTTGTTCTCATCTAATTGCCTTGTTCTCATTGAACAGACGCTAGGTAAGTTCTATATTTCCGTGTACTTTAAAATGTTCAGCTAGAAAAAACAAAGAACATAACGTACGAACAAAATCGATCTATTTCAGAAAAATGTGGTGTTGTTTATATCAGAATCATAGGTAGATCGATACCGTTTCATCACAAACATATGATTAGTCCCGTAGTGGACACCTAGACATGCAATACTTTGTTTAATTTCATGACATTTTATACAAAAAATGCAAGATTTTTATTTAATATTCATATTTTCTACCAGTACTGAGAGCCCATTATGATGATCACACTCATTCTCCAAATTCTTGGAAGCATAATTGAAACGATTGTTTTTTTTTTTAAAAAAAATATATATATATATAATAAGTATAGATTATTGTATTATGTCTCGAACTTCCGCTTACTAGTGCGAGCCGCTAGGCGAGCACAATTAGTAAGCGAAAGACATAGAACAATAACTCGTTTATTTACAATTGGTCACCCAGACAGAACAGTATTAGATTTATTGTACTCTGGACACTATTGTGTTCGGTATCTGTGTGTAAATAGTTGGTTTAATAATTGTGCTTGTTTTTCAGTGATGAGAGTCCGTTATGATAATTCAAAATTCCGAATCCTTGTCAGTGTGTCCGAATTTTGGTCTAATTTTGACAGTATATCCGACCTATTGACCTAATATTGTTAGGTTCAGTTTGTCCTGCTCTTGGCTCGTATATTGTCAGTATATCCTACTTGTGGATTGTTAATCGGTACTTCCTACTTTTGGCCTAATATTATTAGTGTGTCTTGCCTCTGGCCTAAATTTTTATTGCCTAATATTGTGCGTGTGTACGGAGCCGTATTGCTGCCAAGGGAGAAATTTATTTAACTCTCGAGATAATAACTCGAAATTTCGAGATAATAACTAAAAATTTTGAGATAATAACTCAAAATTTCAAGATAGTAACTAAAATTTTCTAGATAATAACTCAAGATGAACTAAAAGTTACGAAATAAATCATATAGTAGTATCTCAAAATTTTGGGTTAATACCCCGAAATTTCGAGAGTTGCATCTCGAAATTGTGTGTCCTACCTTGAGCTGATATTGCCAGTGTGACCTACTAATCATAGACATAGAATATACACTCCTCTATTCTATGTTTATGCTACTAATATTGTCAGTGTCCTATCGTATTATTGCCTACTTTTGGCATATTAATGTCGATGCATCCTACTTTCGGTCTTATGTTGTCAGTGTGGCCTGTGATTGCAGTAAATGTTGTTCATATGGTTTACAATTGCCCAACTATTGTTGAAGTGGTCTACATTTGGCCTAATAACAGAGGAAAAGAACAACACACATTAGGAGATAACACGACTGCTAATTCATAGAAGAGAGTGCCGGTAATAAAACACTGTATCGGTAATAAAACACTGTATCGGCTACAGAAAGACGACGTTGTCGTCATAAAAATAATAAAGTCTGCGTGGGATAAATCCAGTATTTGCCTGACCCCATGGAAAATATGTTGCACGTGCTGGAGTATCTGGCCTACTAGTTGCAAGGGGAAGGGGAGGATAGCGCACCTGGTAATTAAATGAAGCCGGTCGCACGGGGCGCGCCTGCCTAGAGATGTTGCTGGAGCGAGAGCCCCTGGGTATCTCCGTCCGCTAGTGCATAGCGGTCCCTTCATTGGCCCATATAGTGGCCCCGCCCATAGCTTGGAATACGAGCAGTTTATAATAATGGTAGTGTTTAGTTTTGGCCTATTGAGTTTTGACTATCGAAGTCTTCTAGAAAATCTAGTAAGCCTTTCTTCAGATTATTGATTTCCAAGGTATTGAATTTAAATAACTGCCCTCAAGTGGAAATCCAGCAAAACTGAGATAAACAGCCGTTGATGATTAGTATGAAATTATGGGTAATTATAAATAATAATTTTTGAATTTTTTACCTATATTTTTTTTTACCTACAGTCACCTTTTATTTTTCGCCTATACGAGGCATCGGTCCCATGTTCCAATGTAAAACAATGGCTGAATTTAAAGCATTCCACAAGCAGAAACATTTTTATAGATATCCTGTGCACGTTTATGTGCTTCTCTCTTTCAACAATGAATTCTCGTGTGTGTTTCAATGGTTTGCGCGATGTAAACGTAATAATGTATACTCATATATATGCTTGGTTGTATCTTGTCACATAGGCTACATGTGTGTACATCTATAACTGCCTTATATGCGATGTAAAATAAACAATATTAATTAATTCATTCATTCAAAATGTTTCAGGCCGCTGTGTATTCCGGTAAGATATACGGCTACATGTGCTGACGAAATAGTCTTCTTACTGGAAGCCATCGAATCCGACCACACACTCACACGTAACAAATTGCGTCAGAGACACGACAGCGAACACGTGACTGGGGCTTGTACGCAAGCCGCACACCGGGAGGAACAGTACATAGTGTGCGACAAAGTTATTACATCGATGCCCATATCACTATGTGGACATTGGAAGCTTTTATCTGTGGACAGTGGAAGCTTTGATCTGTCTGGCAGAATGATTTCTAATCATATGATCGCGCTTCACTGCTGAGTAAATTACTTATAAAAAAAGTTGTTTGATTATGTCTTGAGTTTGCCTTGTTATCATATTTATGAACATTTACTGTCCAATGATAATTTTTATTGTATGAACTAAGTTGTCAATTGATGGATATAAGTTGAGAAATAGAACCACCCCTGTATTCATGTATTTTTCATAAATCAGTCTGTGTATGAATAGAACATACATATGATGTATTACATATACATAATCTGATTAAGTGATTAGTATCAGCATAACAAAGCCATGGGTCACCAGTTTTTTTTATCTGTCCCGGCTAGTTATCTGTGCTTGTATCATCGATATTCACACGATAGTTGTTATCAAGAGATGTATGCACCCACCTGCTATTCATCCCATATTTACCCACCCGCTGATGTAGTAATGTAGCAGTTATGTAAGGCTCGCTGACTTGAGCATGTTCATCTGTGTATATAATTATTGTATATAATTAAAGATTATTGTTAATGCATGGTATGGCATGAACTATATTGCAATCCTGGATATCTCCGTCCGCTAGTATATAGCTTTTATTGATTATCATTCAACGATGGTATTTTTTCACTTGATGGCAAATGCATGATGGACGTGAATAAATGCTTTCACAATGGAAATTCTTGTATGTTATGAATTTTAATTTACAGGAGTATCAGGCCTGGATTCCGCCCCGAAATATTGCATTCATGCAACTGAACCCTGGCTGGAGATTGTGCTACAAAACATATCTAGCATTGTTACCCAGTGCATAAAAATGCTGGCACGCATTACCAATAGCGAATATTAATCATGCGTAAATAATAGATGAATACATATTAGTGAACACATATAAATTTATGTAATATCAAGAAGCCATCGAAGAAATAAAGTGAATGTAAGTATCAATCTATCACCACCAATAGTCAGATGTTTTACCACCAATGCGTGCTCAATCCTGATATCTCGAACAGAATCGAGCTCAAACCCTGAAAAGCTTGATCACGATCTGTCGTTTGTAAATCCAAAAAATGACTATGTCCTTACATACTGTAGTGTACAAAACTTGTTCCATACCATTATGTTTATATTGTATTGGAAGTAAGGAGTCTGAGTGATCATCTTGCTTATATGTGCTTTCACTGGGAAACGTCGGATAAAATACATAACATAGCTGAATTCAGCTATTGATGGACATGACAGGATATACAAAGAGAATCGAAATATCTTTGATATCATTTTCAAGTGAATTCCAAAGTTTACTTGCCTGATACCAAAAATGCATTCTGCTGATACATAATCGTCTCTTTGCTGCCTGTTCTAAATTTCTGTTGTTGCAGAATACCTGGGTCCTAACTTATACATTTATATACTTCCAGTAAAATACATCTCAATCTTCTTACGTATACATGAGTTGGATAAACCTATAATTTATGTCTTAGATTACTATAGTCAGAATCATGATCACTGTACACAAATATTGAAGCCTGCCTTTGCAGTTTCATTCTTTGTCATACTACCCCTATACTACAGAAGTGTCACACAGTAGAGCAATAGTCAAAGTTAAAGATAAGATGCTATTTCTTTCCTGCTTTTCTTTCTTTTCCCACGATATTCAAAATTCAGATTTACATCAAAATATACAGCCAAATGCATGAATGTTGGAAGAGGGGCGAATCTCAACAAAATTTTCATATCCGCATTATCTTCTCCAGGGCAGACAATGTGCGAAATTTAGTTACACTGTACACCAACAGAATCAGCATAAAGTAGTCAACAACCGAAGAAGAACATTTTGAAACGAAAAATGTCACCATCATTAAATTGTAGATATATACTGGACAAATAATGGCGAGAATCACCTTCATAATAATATTCTACTGGGAATATACGTGTGTTTATTTTGCGATAATGTGACTGTGTTATGTTTATCCATATCCATATATTATCCATATATTTTTCATATAATAAATATGTAGGATTTAATATTTGATCATTCGTAATAACATAAAATACTTTATTCACTATGGGAAAGCTGTTTTATGTACACATGTATTGTAGAAAGGTCAGTTCTGTGCATCCAGAGCTGAACATGCAAGAGTTTTCCCATGATTGATGGTTGGTAAGTCATGCAAATTTCGAATTAGACATTTAGAAATTTTTCAGGTGGAGTAGGTGTGTGACAAACACCAAGTCAGAACCAAATCTCACAACCCAATAGGATACTGAGTTCATGATTTGAGTTTATGCTAAATTTATCGTCCACCAGCAGTACCAGCGGCTCAATAGTAATAAAATATATCTAGCTATTATCACCAAAACAACAACACGGTGATGATGGTAAAATATAACAGATCATTTTAGTACAATGCATTTGCATACATGCCATATTTTATTGACAATAATATAGAATGGTATTGATGGAAAGGAAATAAAAAATACAAGCATCATCTTGTGAAAACATTGATATCTTAACACAATGTGGTAAGCACGTGTGTGCTGAGTTTGCCTGTACGTATGTGTGTTGCAATCATACATGTAAATCCACGCGAATAGATCAAGGTTCCGTTTCGAACGTGTTTCTTAAGTTTATAGAAGAATCGTCGCCGTTAAATCGCCAAAGTCATGACTTAAATATCGCATACATCACAATACAACTATTATACTTTGAACAATACATTTACGATGATGTATTGTTGCCTGATTTAGTTGTCAGACTATAAACTAATAATTCAAAGGATAGAAGAACAAATATGCGAATGATGTATGTGGTGTACAATCGCTAGCAGACAACGGAAGCACATGGTGATATATGATCTAATTCTTTATTGTGATATATGTAGATATATGTCAGCAAATTGACTTTCTGTAGCGATTGGCGTCATATGTTCAGCCTTTTGTATTCTACTTTCGGAATTGGACCCATACCTGTATGTATATTTACCCATTTATATATTTTTCTGATCATTGAACGGACATGATCTCGCTGCCGCTGTGTCCTTATCACTTTCTTCGAAACATTTCAATTGTCATGAAACAAATGAAATGACTATTGAGCAAACTTATATTTCTTTTTTGAACACTTATATTTCTTATTTGACTATTCTAATGATTCAATGTCGATAAATACAGTTGCTCGATTGGGAACTTCAAATATTTATGGCAAACTGTGACCTGACCGAGCGAGTTGCCAATGGTTTTATAAACAGCCTTCATGTGCCCAAGCAACCAGAGAGGGTAAGGCGCTAGTGTTTGGTGAGCGAGTAATTAGGGGTCACTGGTACATCAAAAGACAGGCCTAAATGCATGTATAAAACTATGTGAATATACACTCAATGTACATGCATCTACATGAATTTTCAACAAGTGGTATGTGTCGGACCTACAGCGCTGGACAAATCGACTGCTATAGCGGGTAAGGACTTGTGAACTTGTTCCGGAACAAAACCTGTCTTCAATGAATAAACATGAAATACACACAAATTCTTCCTAACATAATTGTTCCCAACGGTTAATGTCAGTTACAAATTGATCCCTCGTATAGACAGGGTGCAACATATCCCCAAAGTCCCAAAAGTCAGATTGTTAAATTTAATAATGACATAAGTTCTAAGAAAAAAAAACCAATAAAAGCTGCACAGCGTGAAAACAAATTAGATAAGCTCTTCCTGATATGACCCTGGGGAGTCTTTTCTCGGAGAGAGCCAGCCTACGGGAGGTAGATCCAGACCCGACACGGGGGAATATCCAGGTGTTATGTTTAGGCCCTGTGGCATTTTTTGTTTGATGAAACCCAAAACCAGACAGTTTTATGATCCGCGTGTTGGAAGGAGAGGCGAGATAACATCGGTGAAATAGAAAGAAATAGCAACAACGGGAATGAGGTGGAGGGAAATATTGAACGGCGGTAAATTGCTATTGTTGGCATGTTGTATTGTCTCGTAAGGACAAGGTTCAATATGGTTTTGGGTTTTTTAGTGTACATTGCAACCACTTTGGTTAGTTTGGTCGTAATTACCCACAAACATTATTATTCTCATTATTGCAGTTACATACCATGAGTACACAAAAGTTTTATATTTTTAATTGAATGCTTGGTAGGGAAGGATTTTATCACAGGTATATCTTTCATTGTGAGATTCCACCTGTTGTTGGCCTGCCTCTATCAGGTGGTACATGGTCAATAACGATCGCCCGGCACACCCTCTAAACACAGAAAGAAAACGATAGTTATACCAATGTTTTTACGACTGGAGCCGCTAATCTCCGGCGGATAACTTGTTATTTGTAGCATCTCTTTCAAGTGCGATAAGAGTGCTTGTGTAGATTTGCGTTTATAGGGGAAACAGAGGTATCGCATTATTCTGCAAGGACTGCAATGCACATGTATCATAATGTTCCGACGTACACTGTAGACATTATATAGAAATAATCGAAATGCTACTGTACTCATAATAATTATCAAAATACATGATCGCGTGTAGTTCCTTGCACGTAGTATAACATATTGCATATTGACCTGTGAGCTATAAATGTGGCATCGTAAGAACTGATCTATCTACATGTATATATTAGGGGTGTATATTACGGGTATATCCACGGCTAGCCAAAGCCCATCCTGGCACTTAAGTCCAGAAATTAATTTTAATATTTATTTCTCACTTTTAAAATTCAATACGGGTTTATATTTGATATATATACTTGATATTTAACTACGGGTCTTACACATAACATTCCAGGTTATTTTTATATATTTATTATCAGTTTCAAAAGTGAGTAAATAAATCATTCATAACGAAACGCTACTCGTTTCGGTTTTCCCCACTCTATTCAAGTCCTGACAGTATAATTCGTGCTAAAACAATATATTCTTAAATTTTATTTAATTCGGTAATTCAATCATATCACTACGGTAGTTCTCTTAGGACATTGCTCTTTTATTTTTATTTTTAAAAAGTTTGAAATATTTGTAGGGCGTATTAAATATTAAATATTAAATACGCGTATAGAATATTAAATACACTTAGTAAATGATTAAATATGCATATAAAATATTAAATATGCGTTATAAATGAATAAATTCGCATATAAAATATTAAATGCGTGTATAGAATATTAAATACATGTAATATATGATTAATAATAATAAATGATTAAACACCCGTCTAAAATATTAAATATGCGTATTAAATGATTAAATACCCGTATAAAATATTAAATACGCGTATTCAATAATTAAATACCCGTATAAAGTATTAAATACTCCCATTAAATGATTAAATACACAAATAAATTGATTAAATACGTGCCACAAATATTTCAAACTTTTTTTTTAAAAATTAAAAAGCAATGTCCTATACGAGCCACCGTATATCACCACGTCTGGAACAAAATGAAGAGGAAATCAGGGTTGTCATTTCTTTTTTCGTCAAAAAAAAGAACCATCAGCAGATTTGTGCAATATAATTCGCAAAAACAATTATAGTTCAGTACACAAATCTCATTATTTCGACGATATAATTCGCGCAAAATTATATGATTCTCGAAGAAGATTGTTTTAATAATTTAATTAACTAATTCATTTGTTCTAGAGATTTTATTTGCGAGGAAAATAATATTATTGGCCTCTTACGAAGGTGAACAAAGTACGATATTTTATTCCTCAAAACTGAGGAATATTCATTGTAAATATTGAATCCTTCTATGGACGTGTTTATTATTTTAGGTGCATATTCAATGCATTATTAAAATAAGATTGATCATGCATGAAAAATAATTCGATGCAAAAAAAATATTGAATATAATAAATCATCAATATGCATATCAGTATGCATACAAAAATTTAATAATGAAAAAAAGGATTAGGAAATGTATAAATTATGAAATATTCTTATGAAATTACTAAACATGTGTATTGAATAAGTGTTTTTTTCTTTCTTTTCCTAATCAAGCAAAGTGTCATACAAGCCACCGTAGCTATATCCGTATTGCTATTTCATTACAATTATTGTATACGTATATAAATAATTTCGGATGCATATACTCAGTTATGTCGCGAAATTGATATTTGATACATGTACTTACCATTAACTCTGTATAAAAAGCATCATATGTATACAAAATTTAAATACATGTACAAATTCCAAATACATGTATTAAATGATTGAGAGGCGTATGAAATAATAGTATGTGTATAAAATAATCAATATGCACAAAAATTTATTATCGAGGCATAAGAACAATACAAATGCATATATATTAATTGATCATTGAATATGCGCATAAATCACCAATAGTGTCATATTTCACCCTTTTGGAATAATAGGAAAATTATGAGACGGGTTGGAGAACTTTTTCCACTGAAAACACCTTGTCAGATAGAAAGCATTCGTACATATATGCGTTGTTAACTTGGTGTATACAATTTTATAGGAGTATTATGTTCGAGTGCTATGTATTTCAGCACGTTTTCGGATCGAATTGCCATTTCCAATATCTGATCAATGTTACAAGATTCTTATTTTCACCAATCTCGATCTCCCACGCATTACGAGGAAAATAAAAATTTCACAGTAAAACACAAACAAGCAATATTCCTTGGCATAGTTTCCACAGGCCACCGTATAATTGTGGACTGCCGGAATCCTCGGTGCGAGACAAGGAGAGGCATCCCCCAATCTATTTATAACTATAACCTCCCTACCTGATTTGGCTTGAGCTAATTCTATCATCTACAATCACCAGAGAGCAGCACTGATGATGTCCACCTGGTACGACTGTATGGGCACCAGATATATTACAGTATACGCATAAGACGATCTGGTACCCATTATCATGGGGACCAGGTTTTGACCTGGTACCCATCTTATCGTACCAGATGTATGAATCGGGTGACTATAAGGATCACCAGGTAGCACCAGCGCTACAACTGGGAAGGTGACATTCCGGGTCGAAGGGTTGATGCATACGTTGAGCTCCACGACACCATCATATGGAAGAATGGCTCCTCCAGCTGCGGTGATGGTCAGGAAATCCGTGAGAGGTGACACACTGAGATCCGGAAGCCGACTCCGAACGAAGTCCCTCGAGAGTGTGGTGATTTGGCTTCCGGTGTCCAAGAGTGCATCACAGGACACTGGAGTGATGTTGGCGCTTCCAACAAAAGGCACAGGACTGTCACGCCGGTCAGACACCTGTCCTGGGGTGCTGACCGCTACTCGTTTCCCGAGTCCTTCCGACCGTCACGTTCACGCTTCTGTTGAAGTGCGGGACAGTCACGGACGATGTGTCCAGACTTGTGACAGTAGAAACACTCCCGTGTTTCTCTGCGAGACTGGTTCTTCCATGCTGGTGTACTGCGTGGAGTCTGTACCCGATCTTCCACGTTGCGAAGACGACTAGACAACTCCTTCATCTGAGAGATGAGCTGATCCAACTTGTCCGAGGATTCGGTTTGTTGCACCTTCACCTGAGCCTGACCAGAAGTCTTCTGTCTTCATGCTCCACAGACCGAGCTGCTAACAGAAGCTTCAAGAAACTCTGTCCAGCATCGAACCGATGGCGAAGGGCGTTCTTCAGGTCCTTGTTGGTCATCCCACTCCAGAACATTGAGCACATTCTAGCGTCAATGTCGTCTAGGAGCAGTCCTTTCTGGTTTGCTTGATTGACGATGGACTCCAGCCGGCATCCCCAAGCTACGGCGTCCTCGCCTGTCCGCTGTTTCGCCGAGTAAAATTCCTCGAGCATGTCCTGGGAGGATAGAGCATTCCCAAACATGACATCAAACTTTTCCAACACCTGAGTGACAGACGCACCTGGTCCCAGGCTGAGCAACACTTCTGCCGCTGTGCCCTTCAGGGGCCTGCGAATACCATGCAGGATGTGAGGTGCTGGGTGACCTTCGGCGACGAGAGACATGACCTCGTTCCTCCACTGTGTGTACGAGGCTTGATCCGGCTTGACATCCCCCGAAAAGAACACAACACGAGGAAACTGCCCAGATGGAAGGTAAGTTCCAGCTATGTTCAGAGGCTGAACAACCGGCAAGTTCCCAAGTGTGGGTACAGAGATTGTAGGAGGCGACTGAGTCACACTAGCAGGAGCTGTGGACGAAAAAGACAAAGACGCAGTCGGGGCTGAAGGTACAGTCGGAGTTGGGTCCGAAATGACATGTTGCATGTCACCGCCCTCAGCTCCCTGCGTTACAGTCAGTTGACTGTGCAAAGTATCCCTCGAAGATGTGACTCCAAGTCTGTCTCTGGCTAGGCCGGTGATGGCATCCATCATCATGGCGATCTGTGTGTCGGATAAACGGCTAATCGATTTGATTAGTCGTGACGGTTCATCCTCGTCTTGACCTGGTGAAAGAAGTGCCAACTTGAGCTGACTGAGTGATGGCTCAGCAACCTTGATGGCTGTAGTACGAAATGGCTTCCCATCAAACTTCAAGACCTCAGGCATGACCTTGGTAGACTTGAAGATGACAAGACAACCATCACCAGTGCAATCTGGAATGACAACGTTATCAACATCACCAGCCCTAGAAAAATACTGCGCAATATCTGCAGCAGACAAAGGTGGTTCGATGTTCGAGACCCAAACAGAACGATCTTCCTCATCACCCATGGTGATCAAAAAGAGAGGAAGCACAAAGTTGAATGAGAAATTCAAAATGGCAAAGCCAAATACCAAAGGTTCACAAAAAGGCTGAACCTAAAAATCAATATCACAGTTTTGTGATCACAATCACGCAGTTTTGTGATCACAATCACGCACGCGCAAAAAAAAATATATTAGTAATGTGACACAATATGATACCAAGTATGTATGTAAGAATGTACGTTCCACAAATATATCAAGTAACTCACCTGACTATGTGAAAATGTCTAAGTATGAACACAAATGATTGACCCTGAGGTCACCTCAAAAATATTTAGACTGTATACATGTGGAAACACAAAATGTACAAACAATTCAAGAATAAACTTGAATTTACAACTCAATGTGACAAAAAATATCAACCAGTGAAATTTAGTTGAAGTCACATCTCCAAACACACCTGAAATACAATAATCAGAATTAATCTGAAAATATGACAAGTATGTGAACAAAATATATAATAGAGAATATAATAACTCTCTACACCCAGTGAACAAGATAATGAATATGAATGAATGAAAATGGCTATGTGGTAATTATGTGGTAATAATAGACCTTGGTTGTAAAACACACAAGTGTTGTGGTCACTCAGTACACAATCAAACAATCATAATGTATCAATGTATGTACCTATATACTACACCACAACTAACCAAGTACCAAAGTACTGTCAAGGTCAAACCACAGATGAAGATATTCAAACCAATTTCAAGATATGACACCCTAAGTCAACATGAGACTCAAAAATTACATTCTTTTTTTTTTTTTAACAGATGTGCATCAAGCACATAATAATTTTTTTTCTTTAACCAATGTGCAACATGCACATAATGATAATGATACTAATACATTTTTTTTTTTAACTGGGTGCTACAAGCACAATAATTGATGGTTACGGGTACATGTAAATATACCAAAATAACACATACATGAACTGAACACAATGAACAGTGAACAGTGTTTGAATACAATATTCAAACTTAAACTGTCAAATGTAGTGAAGTAAATATACTATGTAATTTACCAAAATTATACTAAGCTGACAGGTGCATCAAGCACTGACAGACAGAAAAATAGAAATTACCACAGTATACTACACATGTAGGTATACGTGTATATAATACTATTAAGATACCAGATGTGACAAGTACACACTGTGTCAAAATATAGCAAATTGACACGTAATATTTAGTGTCAAAACTACAGTCCAAATGTGCACAAATACAGATATACACAAGTGGTATATAAATGCCTAAATTGTCATCTGCTGGTTCATGAACAAGTCACTCTCACCGATCGCGGAGTCCCGACGAGAAATTACGAACAAATGCTGCAGCCGAGAACCAGCGAGCGAAGATGACGGAGCGGAGACATCCTACGAGGTCACACGAAGATGTAGTGCTCATGACACAGGCGACGAGTCAACGCAGAAAACGAGTCATCGTGGCGCGACTTACTCAGGTGACGTACTTCAAGCTGACGTACCCATGTGTAGCGAGTCGTCCCAGTGCGCGCAGCGTGGCAACAGCAGACCTCGATCCTGATTTATCCTGGAGGCTCCAATGGTGTCGGGGTCGTGTTGCAACGAATGACGCGAAGTCGTGACTTGGGTTTTAGGGATTTATTGGGTCCAAGACAAAGACCCTGTAATAATATAATAATAAATAACATGAGTAATATAATAACAAATGAAAACAAAGCGAACAGTTTATGATGAGCCATATATGTGAAATATATGGAAACTAATGAAATACTTAAACCAGAATGATTTAATAAACTACACGGAACGAAATCGAACGAAGTATAAAACTACCAGTACAGATCTACTGTATCACAGACATTCATTCCATTCATACGTGCAAGTGATCAAGTGTTATTTTACACATACAAAGCACCTTACCCCAGTTGTGAAAATGGAGGTCTGGACCGTTATGATTGATGAATGGATGGGAAGTGACTGGTTGCTGTTTAAATACCTGGAAGGAAGAAATACGAGTTTGGATAAAATGCCTGGCGGCGCAAATAAACAAAGTCCAAACAGATAAATCTCAGAAATCGGGAAATCCAACATTAGGAAAACATTGGCGAATCTGTAACATAAATAGAAATACTAGGTCAATACTCACTGTTTATAATGTAGTTGAATATCCTAAGATGTAAATTAGTGATTCCGAATATGATTTAGATGTTGCCTGTTTGAAAACTTGTGTAGATGTGATTTAAACTTTGTTGGCTGGTTGCCAAGGCAGGCGTAAACAAACGAGAAATCGCGGGAACTATGTATTTATTTCCACGGTAGAATGAGCTATAAATAGTAAACTCCGTTAGGCGGAACTGTCAAAATGTAACCCTGTCACATTAACAAGTTTACCCTCGAGGTCCTGTAAGAAGTCTCGCCAGTGAGTATGGCTCCGCTTCTCGGCACAGCCTCAGACCATGCGTCACGTGGAATGTGTAAGTAGTTTTCGACCGTTTCCGCGTCGAGTACTGGGGCATTCGACGCGACAAACAATGGCCTTAGAGTGTCGGGGTTTCTTCTGACAGCATCCGGGACTCCAAGACTGTGGATGCCTTGTGTGAATCTATATTTGAAAATACGTTAAATTAGACATGATTATTTGAATTTTTCATTTGTGCAACATGATGTATGTGACGGTATTATAGACAAGAGAATGCCTTCTTTAGAGATGTCCTCATAGGTATGCAGAAACGCACGATGCCAATTCTACCGCTAATCTCCCAAACACCCGGAAGGGCTTGGCGGAAAAGGCGCGTCGCGCAAGTACTTCGCGCCGCGCGTTGCGCCGCGCGTCGCGCCGCGCGTCGCGCCAACTACGTATCATTTGAATAGGCCTACGTGAATAGTATTATTCGCCGAGTACTAGATTCTAGATTTAGGCCTTGCCTGATTTTATGTCCACTATAGCCTATGTTGCATTTAATTGAAAATGCAGCACAGATGTGGACCTGGCTGAATCAATGAGTTCATACACTTGAACACTTCATCAATCTCTATCTATGATAATATGCGAAATCGGCTCCGAGCTTCCGAAATTTGTGTTGACGGCTTTTGTACAAAAGTAACTGGTAACCATTCATCCCATCTCCTCGTGCAGCCGGTGGCAGCAGCTGGTCAACGCGTACACGGCACTTCGTACATACGGATGACATCGCGAGGCTTCAAATATTCGGCGAAGGCGAAGCGAAAGTAGGCCTAGAAATGAAATCAAGTTTCCTTATCCCGCTATCTGGCCAGGGATGTGAAGGGGATTCGAAAGTATGAAATTAAAATTTTCATGTGTACCCTGTCATAAACGAGGGGCTTAACTCCCCCTCCCCCCCCCCCCCCCCTTCAACCCACCCACATTGTGGTACAGCTGTGCTTAATTACCCTCGCCCCGTAGGGGGGCGAGGGTATTGCAATCGGGTCTGTCCGTTTGTATGTCTGTTTGTTTGTTTGTTTGTTTGTTTGTTTGTTTGTCTCCCTGTCTCCCTGTCTGTCTGTCTGTATGTCCGCGCGCATATCTCAAAGGAGAATGGTCTGATCAACATTAAACTAATAGGGATGAAGCGGTATCTCAGTGGCTCGGTCCTCCTCGAATCTGGTCAAAATCGGACAAAAACTGTTGTCATGGCAACGGAAAATGTAAAAATCAATAATTGACCATAACTTCAGTTCTAATCAAGATATTTTTTTCTAACTAATTTTGTATTTTTCTATTGCCAATTCCTGATCATCTGATATATGGCCCGTGGTCGTATAACCAAAACTCTCCATTATCGCCCGATGTCGAAAAATTGGGGGTCACGGTTTCGAATATTTTTGGCCAGCGACGTTTCAGTGCAAATGTCCGCGCTCATAACTCAAAGGCAAACAGTCCGATCGATTTAAAACTTATAGGGCAAGAGTGCTATGGTGGTGGCTCAGTCCCTTTAGAATTTTACCAAAATCGGATGGAAACGGTTGCCATGGCAACGGAAAAAAGAAAATCACATCATTGGCTCTAACTCCGGTTCTACTTGATATTAATTTTTCCAACTATTTTTGTATTTTTCTTTGGCCAATTCCCGATCGTTTGGTGTACAACCGATGGTCGTACGACGAAAACTCTCTATTATCGCCCGATGTCGAAAAATTGGGGGTCACGATTTCGGTTATTTTTGGCCAGCGACGTTTCAGTGCAAATGTCCGCGCTCATAACTCAAGGGCAAATGGTCCGATCGATTTGAAACTTATAGGGCAAGAGTGTTATGGTGGTGGCTCAGTCCCTTCAAAATTTTACCAAAATCGGATTGAAACGGTTGCCATGGCAACGGAAAAAAGAAATTCACATCATTGGCTTTAACTCCGGTTTTACTTGATATTAATTTTTCCATCTATTTTTGTATTTTTCTTTGGCCAATTCCCGATCGTTTGGTGTACGACCGATGGTCGTACGACGAAAACTCTCTATTATCGCCCGATGTCGAAAAATTGGGGGTCACGATTTCGGTTATTTTTAGCCAGCGACGTTTCAGTGCAAATGTCTGCGCTCATAACTCAAAGGCAAACGGTCCGATCGATTTGAAATTTATAGGGCTGGAGTGCTATGGTAGTGGCTCAGAAAACGGAAAAAAGAAAATCAGATAATTGGCTATAACTCCGGTTCTAATCAATATTAAATCCTCAACCTATTTTTGAATTTTTCTTTGGCCAATTCCCAATCGTATGGCGTACAACCGATGGTCTATTGGTCTTAAGACCAAAACTCTCAATTATCGCCTAATTTTAGTGACTAAATCTGAAGGGCGAGGGTCTGCAATCTCTGATTGTCTCGTTCAATCACTGTGTTTAGCCGCCAGAGAGAAAAAAGTGTGATAATAATTTTAATTGATATAGATCTATCACCATTACCAAGTAATGCATTTCACAATGTGTGAATTACGTAGGGCCACACTGAATATACATAAAATACGCACATATATATATATATATATATATATATATATATATTCATTGAGAAATATTTTTTGTATTCAACAGAATTTGAACAGAAATTAGTTTTGAGACAAATAAAATGATTGAAAATTTGAAGGACTTAATCCCGTTCAGAAGATGTCTTGATTAGTTTGCCACATATGGTTCTATAGAATTCAAACTTATAGGGATGAAGCGGTATGGCAGTGGCTCGGTCCTCCTTGAATTTTGTCCGAATCGGATAAAAACGGTTGCCATGGCAACGGAAAACGTGAAAATCACATAAATGGCCATAACTCCGGGTTCTACTTGATATTAATTTTTCCAACTATTTTTGTATTCTTCTTTGGCCAATTCCCGATCGTATGGTGTACGACGAATGGTCGTATGACGAAACTCTCTATTATCGCCCGATGTCGAAAAATTGGGGGTCACGATTTCGGTTATTTTTGGCCAGCGACGTTTCAGTGCAAATGTCTGCGCTCATAACTCAAAGGCAAACGGTCCGATCGAAAAATCACATAATTGGCTATAACTCCGGTTCTAATCAATATTAAATCCTCAACCTATTTTTGAATTTTTCTTTGGCCAATTCCCAATCGTATGGCGTACAACCGATGGTCTATTGGTCTTAAGACCAAAACTCTCAATTATCACCTAATTTTAGTGACTAAATCTGAAGGGCGAGGGTCTGCAATCTCTGATTGTCTCGTTCAATCACTGTGTTTAGCCGCCAGAGAGAAAAAAGTGTGATAATAATTTTAATTGATATAGATCTATCACCATTACCAAGTAATGCATTTCACAATGTGTGAATTACGTAGGGCCACACTGAATATACATAAAATACGCACATATATATATATATATATATATATATATATATATTCATTGAGAAATATTTTTTGTATTCAACAGAATTTGAACAGAAATTAGTTCAGAAGATGTTCAGAAGATGTCTTGATTAGTTTGCCACATTCTCAGTATTGGTATGCAACTAAATAAATATCTATATATTGCTGCGTTACAACTTTCAGAAGGAGTTTCCTCTTCTTCTCTTTCTCTTTCTTGGCATTTCTAAAGATTGTGTTGATGTGATTAGTATTTTCTTGTGAAAAATAAATAAATTCAATTTATAATTTCGGTGTTCGACGGAGTTAAAAACTAAATGTACTCCTAACAGATAAATTATATAATAGTCGTCGTCCTTCAATGGAATGCCCTGGTAGATATGGGAGTGGGGGAGGGGGGGGGGGGGGCTTGACTTTGACTTTCTTCTCTCGCACAAAATATACGCAGAGCCTGATACATGTTTGTTTTGAATTTCTAAATTGGTTTAATAAGTTGTTGAGCAGATGTGCACTTACTCCATCTGGTGTACAGTAGAAACAAATATAATTACACACTGACTGCTCCTGATGACACCAGTGTGGCTTCAGATGTGAATGTTTGGTCGGGCTTTGTTTCTATTCTGAAGGTGTTTGATGTAAGGTTTTTATTGGTATCATCCAAATCTGGCTATAAGCGGTAATAGGTTGATAGATACATTACACTTGACATCTACTCGACCCACTCAGGGGGCTAATGTAAGTATCAATCTATCACGAACAACCCAACCAGATTTTGATGATGACAATAAAAAACTTTATTAAAAACTCTTAGTTAATTCATACAAACGACAAGATTCTGATTTTTTAGCTTTTATTATCAACGGAAAGGTATGTATGTTTTTGATATGAATAATTATGGAGGTCACCATGCTGAGCATAGTATTGCTCAGATCATTACAACTTGTCCTCCTCTGTTGCTAATGCTCATGTAGACCTACAAGTATATCGCAGAGGTACGGAGCCTCTGAAAGGACATGGAAGAAATATTTTTAGCTCATTGTTATTGCGTTCCCTCGCAATATTATTGCGTTCCCTCGCAATAATATTGCGTTCCCTCGCAATATTATCGCGTTCCCTCGCATTCCGGATCGCGTTCCCTCGCGATCTTATTGCGTTCCCTCGCAATCCGGATCGCGTTCCCTCGCGATATTATCGCGTTCCCTCGCGATCTTATTGCGTTCCCTCGCATTCCGGATCGCGTTCCCTCGCGATCTTGTAGAATAACCTTCTCAGAAGTCATTGGCGTCAGCACAATGCGAGGGAACGCGATCCAGAATGCGAGGGAACGCGATAATATCGCGAGGGAACGCGATCCGGAATGCGAGGGAACGCAATAAGATCGCGAGGGAACGCGATCCGGAATGCGAGGGAACGCAATAAGATCGCGAGGGAACGCGATCCGGATTGCGAGGGAACGCGATAATATTGCGAGGGAACGCAATAATATTGCGAGGGAACGCAATAACCATATGTCAAAAAATATTTCTTCCATGTCCTTTCAGCGGCTCCGTACTACGGCACACAAAACCAATATACACAATACCAGGGACAACTTTCACGCCAATAACATATTTTACTGTTGTCATTGCGTGTGCGTGCAATGTTGCAATGTATTGCTTGATCGTTTCTCCAGCGATATTGCAATAAATAAAAAAAAAAAAAAATAAATGAATTTTTAAATACATTTACTCAACTTGACCTGATTATCAATCTGCATGATTTCCAAATCGTTATTCATTATAAACCTACATAGGCCCTAAGTATGATCTCAGAACTCATTTTTAACACACGAAAAAGGACATCGCACTGATCATGGTTGCTAAGGGCGTAACTCACAGCCTAAAACTGTAATAAAAGGCCTCATAACTTTGGAACTAATTATGATAATTGCACGCCGTAAAAACCACAATGATCAATTATCTTCATTTATTTATCTCGTACAAAGCTTTATAAAACCAGTTCTGCTTTAGGCTGTGAGTTACGCTCTTAGCAACCATGGTTGCTAGAGGCAGTATCAAAGGAATGGTTGCTATGCTGGTGTACCACTCTATAATCATGGTATAAATTTATATAGCTACATCTTCCGATAATATACATTTGTGATACCATGCAAATCAACGTCAGAATGACACTCTTAATCACTAATTAAAATCAGTATCCCGGTGTGACGTCATGAATACTAATTATAATAGCTAATGAGGCAAAATATCACAGTGAAAATATGGCCTATATTGCCCACAAAAAGTTTCATATTTCGATAACTAATGAAGATAAATCGATTTTGTAAAAAAAAGAATCTGTTTATTTCAATGTGTTCTTCAATATGAAATATAAAATTCGAACATCTATTTTGACTTTACTTAGGCTTTATCGTGAACAATTATTGAAGTAGGGGAAGAGGGGGCAAAGCGGGCCATGGGGCAAAGCGGGCCACCCCCTATAATTACGTCATTGTCATGGATAGGGTTGCTTAGTGACGTTAGTCATATGCGCCGATGAAAGTTTAACAAAAAAGTACACAGTTTTGGTGAAAGCGGCCAATCGTCTACTGTTTTTCATGAATCAACAAAATGGCATGGTTTCGGTACAAGAAACAGGGTAATTACCAACGATAGGTAGAAGTTTATTTCAACAGCAGTGTAAAGATGTATAATATAATTTTATAGCAGATTTTGTGAAGATAATAACTGTGGATTCTGTTTTTCGTTCTAGAACACCAATAAAGACATATGGTGATGGAATTAGATCTATATTGTGTTGGACAAAGTGGGCCCCGGCAAAGTGGGCCACGGCCCACTTTGCCCCCTCTATATTCCACCAGATTGTATGGTCTGGGTGTGGCCTGGCGATTGTGTTGTAAATAAATATTTAAATGAATACAATTATTGTACACATTCCTACAGACACATCGCACACACATACATACAGTTATGCTATACAATTGCGCATGTGATACATGTTGTAGGCCTAATAATTATGGTTTTTGCATAAACGTTACAAACGTGCAAGGACTAGGGTCCATGGCGTTTAGTCTGTAGAGAATCCATGCAGTGTTATGATGTAAGTCTCTCGTCAAATCGTCAAAGAAGGAAAATAACAAAGTAAAAGATGTCTCACAGTATGGATGCATCATATAACGTGCCTTACACTGAAATCCGAAAGAGGACTGGACTTAATATGGACAGTACAGTAAACTGGCAAATGAGCTCACGAGGCATGTACTTCATACACAGTTGGAGCTGTCACATGCCACAACTGTGACCTGTAACAATAACCAGTTACCTTTGAACCCCATGTTAATGCGTAGGTCTCATCGCAATATGACTGTAGTTATAGTTGATACGAATTCATTCTCTCATAGTCCACGGGAGGGTGAAATGCCGGGAGGGACATGCTAATTGCCTTTTGCTAATTGCTCATTTTTAGAAACCTAAAAGAGCGAGTTTCCGATAAATGCTAAATGTTCATTGTTTATTGCTAAATGAATATAAACCATCACCAGAATATTTTTTTCAAGGAAATTGGCACACTTCTGTTCATAATATGTTCATAATGATGACACCACAAGTTTATGAGGAAACGTTTGTCTGTGTTTTCTTGTGTGTTTGTGCAAAAACTTCTGCAGAATAAGCAACACTCAATTACCAACAAGCAATCAGTATTTAAATGACATAAATCCATTGTCTTATGGGTTTCTGACAAAAAAAAAACAATCAGCAAAAACAATTAGCTTACAAGTGCTCCCAGCTAGGTCTATACATTTCAATAATGTAGACCAGCAAATTTCGTTACTCTAATCAGATCGATATCTAGACAGTTACCCATTCAAATTGGTCTCAAATAAACTATTGGTTGGACTCTTTGGGTTTTCCTTTTCATTTCATTTCACTAATTAACCGACTCACTCCAACTTATGAGGCATATTTCAACGTAGGTCATGAACTTTGACTGCTATTTTATGAGATTATTTATTCGTGGCACGGAAATGGGTCCCTCGGCCCACCTTGTAGACCCATATGGCCCACTTTGCCTCACCCTGGGGGCAAAGTGGGCCATGCTGAACATTTTTTGGCATCGCTTGCAATTTTTAATGGAGTGTTTCTTTGTCACTGTTTTGGTCGTTTTTCAAAAGCCCAATTTCCTCATATGATCACAACGCTGGAAAGATTGCTAAAAACATAGGCGTAGGATTAGGCGTCAAAGTAAGTTAGGTGGCCCGCTTTGCCCCCTCTTCCCCTATTACTAAACGCTCTGCCCATAATGCAATCCTTTTGTAATACAGTACAGTATTCCCATACAGTATTCGTCGGTTGAATTACCACTATAGTTTTCACTCATTTCGCTTCGTCTTGCTTTCGTATGTACCCCCAAGAGATTCCGAAGGATATACCAGAACTCTGTGTATACTAGTTTTAGTTTTGGTTTCATTTCGTACCTTCGCTTCGTCTTCGCCTGCACCAGTGCACTTCGCCCATTAGACAAAGCTAATCGCCAGATAGGCTAAGGTCACAGAAGAATCATTTTCGGTTCTTCTCTCCACACTGTATATTTTATGATTTTGCCAAAGTTCTATGTGCACTCGTGTACACGTCTTTGTCGGTGTAGACAGCCGTTTTATTGTGAACTTCGTGCTCGGACTCTAGCCAAAGTTGCCAAACTTAATGTCTGCCATGTGGTGAACTTGTACCTAAAATCTGCTAGTTGGCGCGATGCGCGGCGCGACGCGCGGCGCGACGCGCTTTTTCGGCCAAGCCACCAGGGAGTGAGTTAGGGTTTGGACCAGTGACTGTTTGTGTGGTAGGTTCGAAGCCAATATCACACATCCTGCTGGGTGATCAAATCCATCGACTGCTCCGTGACAGACACGTAGGATTCTTGGTCCTCAGCATCTGGAATCTGTATATCAACTGCTATAATATACTTACAATTTGTTCAAGAGAACAACGGAGTAAACTCAAATACAAGTGCAGAGAGAAATGCATAAAGAAAAACTATACAGTGTCGTTCACCTACTATACCAAACGAACTTTAACCTTCAGGTCAAGATCCACGATGTCCTCAATCGATGATGTAACGTAGGTGATACCATAGGCGAGTGCATCATAATGAGTTCGACTGAAGAATCTCGGCGCTGTACCTCCGTGCACCACGGAGTATGCTAGGAAACTACCAGCGAACTGATACAAGCCTTTGTCCAGACCTAAATGTACAGAAACGAATACGTGTCTTTGTATCATTTGTATGTATTACACGAAACACCATTTTGTATATCAGTGATTAAGGGAAATTATTTAACACTTGCCTTTATAGCATGGAACAATCATCTTGGCATAATCCGAACCATCGAAGATTAGCATGTGCTGCATCCCAATGGTGTGAAGTTTACATTTACCCCAATGGAGGCCAGTCTAAGGAATTCACGGCTGGGGCCACCTGTATCAATGGCATCCTCACCCGAAAAAATTTACCGAGAGTTCATGACACGGGTCGAACGATTTTTTGTTGGAGCCGCGGATCCCAATATCTAGGACGTCCTCTCTATCGACGTTAATGATGTTCCTCTTCGGCTGTGTGTCTACTTGACAACGTAATTCGTTCAGAATTGTTCCCAAACCAACGTTTCTGAAAACGAGCAGAAATTTGTATGGGCACTGTAACTTGAAAATTACGAAATCAATTGTAACGACGGTATGTGTATGCAATTATATATATTTGTGGATATTTCGGCCTAGATGTGGGTGGCTCTATTGCTTCGTCATTGACATCTCCACGACTGCACCCCAGTCGGAACCGAGCTCTGCCCTGCAATAATACAAAAAGTGACTTTGCGACCTTGCGACTTATTCCGTCGTTTCTACCTAGGGTGATCTTAGACGGAATGAACCAGTACAATGGTTCTTTATGACATCCACCTCCAAATCCAGTTCTACTGGACCGCTGATATTGCATCATGACCTAAAAATGATGTTACTAAATTTGGGTTAAGTACGATCTAAGACTACCTAAAATGGTGTATATGTATGCGACCACAAATGCATAATGTCGATAACAAGGGGAAGCACATTTTCTACTAGTACCTACCTGAGATTCCATGAGAATCCCATAAACTGCAGTATTTCACGGATACCGATATCAGACATGACACTGGTTTTTTAAGAATCTGTAACAGTAGAATACGACAAACTTGAGGTCCATTTATACGGATAATCCTTGTTTGTTGGAGTCTAATAATGCATATTGTAATGAAACATTGTGAAACCATAATACATTATTATACATGGAAATGATGGAGATCATGGCGCGGAGAAGGCTATTTTTATAATTAATGTAGAATATTTATGACTGTTAGCGGCCCGAAACCCTCCCTCACACTTTATCCTATTCGACATACACGGCACAGATTCATCACATGACTTCATACTCACGAGAACCGAAACACACCGTCCAAGACATGTAAACAACTCCACAAATGACGTCACGCAGAACACACCACCAATCACAACATTTCCAGACACCTAACCACGCCCAAACAGACGTTACATCACATTCAGCAAATCACATGAACTCCTGTTCCACGACACGGGAAAAACAGACACCCATGAAAAAGTCCCCGCGCTTTTCGGAGTCGAGTAGAGAGATTTTGGAAGATATAGACGTGCTTCTAAAATATTGAAGATATTGTGTATTAATTGATAAGGGATTATCTGTGATATAACATTCCACTGGTCAGACTATTAATCAGACTATTTCGGGAAGTGTGAAAGAGGCTGTGATCGTGCCATCGGACTTATCATCCAAATAAACTTGGATTAATCAAATTCGGACTGGTTTGTGATATTTCAAGCACAACGCTACGAACACTATACCCTAGTAAAAGGGCTGATCGGACCCTGAAGAATCCCGATTTTGTAACATTGGTGCCGTGACCAGGATATCGAAAGCCAGTCTCGGCTTAGAAACTGTTAACGTCAATGCCGGATACACGAGCGAAAACCTATAGCCAGCCGAATTCCCGTGAGGAGTCACGGACGGAGCAACCGCCAAACCGGTCCCGCTAAGCCAGCGACCGTCGTGACCCCGATCAGTAGCGATGAGTGACACGTTAACCCTGTCACACGTACAACCGCCTGACGAACTGTATCAGATATCGAAATACGGTGATCGTACTGGTTCATCATTGTCGGAAGAAGGTTACGGACCAAACCTCTTCGCTGATGAAGAATATATGAACGAACTGTTCTTACATGAAGATCATTCATCGCCCCGTCACACGATGGGCGAGATCTTGGATGCCCATGCCAAGTCATACCGCACTACAACTGCCGGACCGTCTCGCTCGCTAGCTGACGACCGAACTCTGTACCTACAAGACAGAGACCGGATACTGACACGTTGTCACAACCGTTGAGCGTACAGCCAGTGAATATTAACACTTCCATGGTGACGCAACCGCCCAGCCGATCGCGAATCTGTCGGTGGTTGGATGATTCGGACAGTGCTGACGAGTTCGGACTTAGCCGTGATCAACCAGCGTCACGACCCTTGACGGCCACCTTGACGCGTCATGAGCGTAACCCGTCAGTCCAGTCGAGATTGCCGACCAACCCAATCGTGACCGGAGTCCTGCCCGAGGGGTTCCACCCGAACCGGAGACGTCCCGCTACAGAGAGTACTCCAGCGCCTGCTGCCGACCGGACCCATTTGCGATCGACCTTCACCGCGATCGACTCCAGCGCACCAGTGGACAACCCGTCATGGCGATCACACGACATCGGAGTTCCGATCTCGAACACGAGCGCTCGCACACGCGACGAGCGTCAGTCACCGCCGATGACCATCGTGGGACCCAAGCTCCCTGTCGAGCACGCGGATCAAGCGATATCAGTTGCTCCTGATGGATATCACCATGTTGCTCCTCGCGGATATCATAATATTGTTCCTGATGGATATCACCATGTTGCTCTTGGCGGATATCGTAATGTTGTTCCTGACGGATATCACAATGTTGTTCCCGATGGATACAAACTGCCGTACCCCGGAGTGGTACCTCGTCGCGGTGGTCCTGTGCCATACCCCGGAATAGCAGCTCAATATCCTAGGATAGCAGATCAATACCCCGGAATAGCAGTACGCCCGAGTGTGTGTTTTGACAGCCCCAGATCTTACGGTCTGTCGCCGCCGTACCTTCCTCACTCGGAAGGTGTACCGCAGGTGGCTCAATCGTACGGGCTCGCCTCGCAGGCCGCGCCTGTGTCAAGTTGTGTCGGATACTCACCAGCGGTTCACAACGCGACCTCGGAACCGCCAGTCACTGTCACGACTGCCGTTTCCCCAGCGGAAGCTGCTACGACTGTGCCTGATGAATCGCCAGCGAACATCGGTACTCCGATCTCAGTGACATCGAACATCGGTACTCCGATCACTACGACACCCTATAATGGTACTTCGCACTCTATGACATCGAACATCGGTACTCCGATCTCAGCGACATCCAACCTCGGTGCTCCGATCACTACAACATCCAATAACGGTACTTCGAACTCTACGTCATCGAACATCGGTACTCCGATCTCACCGACAGTGGAATCTACTACCGGACCACCACCACTAGCAACCGGTAAGACCGCCCAGTGGCGCGCCACCTTCAAGGAAGGCAACCTGGTACAGTTTCTGCGCAGCTACGAGCAGTTTACGTCCGCCTTCACGTATACGGACTTGAACAAGACCACGACTTTCCGCAGTACGCTGCGAGGCCGTGCTGAGGCACTCGCTCTACATATTCCCGTCGACACCCCGTGGGAAGAATTCCAACGTCGCCTGCTGGAGGGATGGTAGCCCACACCCCTCCGTCAAGCAAAGCGCGACGACTTTCCGTTTATGAAACGCGAACGGAAAGAGGCCGCAGAACATTACCTTGAGCGGTTACAAGCGCTTGCGGAACAGGTGTTCGACGATGTGACTCCGGAATCTCAGCAAAGAACTGTGATTTCGCAATTCATTAACGGCCAGCCGGACTATATTGCGGATAGGCTATGTGTGCTGACGTTTGGTTCATATAGTGAAGCACTCACGGCTGTTCTAAAAGCGGAAAGCTGACAGCAAAGAACGAAACGAGAACGACAACACGGTGCTCGTCGGACTGAAACTGTTGGTTATGCAGAGGATAATGATACGGACTCAGAAATGGCGTGTGCTATCGGACAGATTGACACTGGGGAAAAGCTAACCCCCGAACAGATAGCCGCGTACTACGATCCTGCCGACAGCGATACGACCGGACTTGAAGGTTGTGCCGAACATTCAGTGCTGGCCTGTTCTCGCGAATGGGTAGCGGACGCATTCCAGTCGCTATCAGCGACGAAGCCGGACAGTATGGTGAGGACGCATTGTACTCTGTGTTTCGAGCTACGGCTCAGGCCCAAGGGGACCGTCCTACATTAGCGGGTTGAACTGAAATCTGTTTCTTCTGTAAGAAACCCGGACATCGGTGGATACGGTGTTTCCGACTGAAGGATATTTTGGTACGGAATGGTATGAAGCCGTTCGCACCCAGACCGGGTGTCACAGGGAACACTGATCGGACTGATAAGGCTACGCCTAACGCCAAATCTACCAACGTACCGCCACCCCAGGCCAGTCAAGTACCCGAGAGCAAACCGTCAAACTAGAGGAGGAAGGAACTGCGGAGCAAGGACCATGAGCAAAGCTCCCAGCTCCAAAACGGTAATCGTACCGGCGGCCATAACCATCTTGCCGGTCAAAGCGGCGCTACCGCCACCGGCGGCTAAGCCTCACGAAGGGGGGTGCGCTAAATTCGCCTCATCGTTTTCCGTCCAAGATTCGCTCCACGAAGGGGTGTCGCCACGTACCGCCAACGGAACTGAAACAGACAGTATGTCCGAGATTGAATGGATATCGGACGACAGAGGTTTTTATGCCTTTCCGTGTGGACCCGAAACTAAACCAGCGACGCTGACACTCCCGCTGAAGGTTCAGACAGACGACTCGGATGAACTGATCGTTAATAATAACAGCCGGGCCACCCATGAGTGTTGGAAATTGCCGGTACGCATCGGTAAACGAATTTTCAAGGCAGTAATGGACTCAGGGGCACAAATCTCGTTGCTTCGTCGAGATCTGCTTCATTGTGTGCCTCTCGAACAACGCACTATGCGTCCTACAACCGCAACTATCCGTGATGTCAACGGGGACTCCAGCCCTATAGACGTACTCTTGGACCTTGTGATTCAAGTCGGAATGTTGGTGACAATTTGTGTAGCCGCAATTCATGACGAAATGATTTTGGGCATGAATTTCTTCCGGCAAACTAACGCCATTGTTAATTATGGTGAAGGAACAGTACAAGTTAACAAGCAGATACTGTTCGCGCACAAAGACTTCGAAGCGAATGTCGTACGTATGGCTGTACGTCGTGCAGTCACTGTGCCACCACGCAGTGAAGCGGTGGTCGAACTGGTCCCGACCTCGAAGGTCAGAGTGCGGCAACACCCGCGCCTCATTCAGCCAATGGTGAACTTTCCCGAGGATACGGACTTAGTAATGGTGAGAACACTAACCACATTGAACAGGAAATGCGTAAAAGTGACAGTAGTGAACCCCGCGGATACGGGCATAACTCGCTCGGACCCTGTTGCTATTGCGAGTCCTGTGGATAGCATTGTGGGTGCATTGCTGAAGCCCGGAGAAGAACCGGACATTCCCTGAACGAACATTAATCACTATGGAGATCTGCCGTCGTATCTACGTGAAATGGTAGATCGAGCTGGGTTAGCTCCCGAACAGCAGCGCCAGTGTGCTAATCTAGTGTACAGATATAAGGACACCTTCATGTGCCCAGACGGACAGTTGGGACGAACCCAAGTCGTATAGCATCGGATTGATACTGGAGCGAATGCACCGATTCGCCAACGACAGTGACGTGTCCCTCAGACTCAACAGCACATCATTGACGAAGAGGTCGACAAAATGTTACGTCTCGGATGTATTGAGAAAAAAAGAACGGACAGGTTCGATTCTGTGTTGATTACATACTGCTTAATGACGTAACAAGGAAAGATTCGTACCCACTTCCGAACATACATGACACGCATGATGCGCTCGCTAGAGCTACGTACTATTCAGCTCTGGATCTTGCCTCTGGATACTGGCAAGTCGAGGTAGACCCAGCGGACCGACCAAAGACCGCCTTTGCCACTCGGAAAGGCTTGTACCAATTCAAGTTTATGCCGTTCGGACTGAGTAACGTGCCGGCAACCTTTGAGCGTCTCATGGAGACAATTCTCCGCGGATATCTATGGACTAGATGTATGTGCTATCTGGACGATGTGATAGCATACGGACGCACTTTTGATCAGGCGCTTACCAACCTGGAAGCGGTCCTGGATCGGATACGAACTGCTGGGTTACGTCTGCAACCCAAAAAATGTGAACTATTCCAAAGAGAAATCCTGTACCTGGGATTTATTGTGAGCGGACAAGGTATCAGGGTTGACCCGAACAAGGTCAAGGCTATTAGAGAATGGCCGGTGCCATGTGAAACCAGGGACGTTAGGGCCTTTCTTGGGTTCGCGAACTATCACCGGAGGGTCATTAAGGACTACGCCGAAATCGCCGAACCTCTTGTCGCACTCACCAGAGGTGAATGTCTCTTCACCTGGGGATCACCTCAACGGAAAGCCTTCAGGAGACTACAAGACGCACTGATCAAGGCCCCCAAGCTCGCTCATCCCTCCCGCGATGAGGACGATTACTTTATCCTTGATACGGACGCTAGCGGTTACGCTATCAGAGGTGCGCTTTCGCAACGTGTGAACGGAAAGGAGATACCGATTGGTTTTGCAAGTAAGACTCTGTCGCGAACACAGCGGAATTACTGCACTACGTACCGTGAACTGTTGGCTGTAGTCGAAATGATTCAGCACTACAGACATTACCTGTGGGGACGGAAATTCCTACTTCGGACGGACCATAGCTCATTGCGATGGTTAATGAACTATAACGATGCGGACGGAATGCTAGCCCAATGATTAGCCAAGTTACAGCAATATGACTTCCGCATTGAACACCGCCCCGGGAAGCTCCATGGAAATGCTGATGGCCTTCACGGTGTCATAGTTGTAAACATTCGGACTGTCCCGGACGCCTCATTGTGCCTATTACGGACCCGGAAACGAGCTCAGGCGAACTTCCGGTTCGGCGAATCACAGTTGTTCCGGCCGAGCCTGAGAGGTGAGCCTCCTGAACCTCCTGAACAGCGATACGATGACATCACCGGTCTCCTCTCAAATGCTCTCCATACGCCAAGCGGCTCGTGTGCGTACATTGGATACTAAAATCAGAGGCCAACAGTGGTTGTCGGACTATTCTACTGCTGACATTGTCGCCGCACAGCAGGCCGACCCTAGTGTCGGGCTAGTACATCAGTGGATAACAGCCGGAACGAAACCGACCTCGAAAGAAGTCGCCCGTCACGGAGAGGAGGTTAAGACCCTGTTCTCGCGATGGAATCTACTGGCTCTACAAGATGGAGACTTGGTACGGAATACCAAGCCGGATCCAGCCGGACGAACTATCGTGCAAACAGTGCTGCCCGCCGTTCTACGGACGGTGGTTTTACATCAGTTGCACGACCTCAAGGTCGTAGGTCACCTTGGCATACAACGAACAGTCGATAGAGTCCGTCGCCGATTTTATTGGCCAGGTTTATCGTTGGACGTCGCACGCTGGTGTGCTCACTGTCCGCAGTGTGCGTCACGTAAGGGGAAGCCAATGCCAAAACAGTCGCCATTGACTCAATTGCCGACCGGAGCCCCCTTTGACAGAATTGCATTGGATATTCTAGATTCCCATAAAAATACCGGACATGGAAATAGGTATATCCTTGTGATTTCGGACTCTTTCTCCAAGTACACGGACGCATTTCCGCTCCGACGCCACATGGCTAGGAATGTAGCTGACGTGTTGGTAAATAGATGGATTGTGTACCATGGAGTGCCGAAAGCCATTCACAGTGACCAAGGGACTGAATTTGAATCCTCACTGTTTCAGAATGTCGTACGCTTGTTAGGTGCCAAGAAAATACAGACTTCACCCTACCGACCACAAAGTGATGGTCAGGTTGAACTGTTTAATCAGACTTTACTGAATGTGCTAAGCGCATTTGTCAGTGATCGTGGAAATGATTGGGACCTTCATCTACCATATGTGTTGATGGCATATCACACCTCAGTTCACTCATCTACCGGGTGTACTCCACACCTGATGGTGTACGGACATGAATGTAATTTACCAGTGGTATTTCCAACACGTGACCCGGAGCCGCTATCTCCATGCGGACCAGAGTATGTCGAATACTTACGAACTACTATCAGAACTGCACACGGGTTCGCACAAGACCATCTGCAGGAAGCCGCGACCCGTCAAAAATTGGGATATGACGCTCACGCAAAATATCGGCTCCAATTTCAACCCGGAGAGTTGCTAAGATATTATTATCTACCTCTCACGCAAAGTAACAAATTTGCACGACCATGGACTGGACCTTGGAAAGTTCTGGAACGTGTTACTGATGTGGACTATCGGATAGCCCTCGTATCGAACTTACGTAACACAGTTGTCGTCCATCTTGACGTCATCAAGTCGTATGAAGGTGATCTGCATCATCCGCATTACCACGATAACGTGGTGTCGTCACCCAAGTCGCCAAGTGATTATAAAAACAAGTCATCTAGTGATTCACTGGAGCATATCCGAGCTCTGTATCATCCCTGGGATGTCACAGTACAAGAGAAGTCTACAGAGACAGATCGGACTACGGATGCAGATGTCACACCATCACAGTTTAAACGCCAAGCCGCGTCGCCACCCTCGTCGAGCGCGAGACGACGTAGGAGGAAAAGAAAATCGCGCAAATGGAACTCGAGTGCCCCACAGCACGCGCCAAAGAAACGCGGATCACGTCCCGTGATCAGTTCGAACTCGTCCACGAGTGAGGCTACGCCCCAGCCTGATCCATACAACCGCCCCAGACGGACTATTCGCCGACCAGCCCGGTTTTCAATTCAATTCAATTCAATTCAATTTATTTCAACATCAACACATAGTACAAATACACATTACATTCACAGCAATATAGATATTGAAAGGGGAATGCAGGGAAGCCTAGGCTTATACATTTGCTATTCCCCAACTAAAAAATATAAAAGTTTAATGAAGCCTCCCCATCCCACCCCCCCTTCCCCCCCCCCCCAAAAAAAAAAAAAAAAAAAAAAAAACTGGTGAAAAAAAAAAAAAAAAAAATATATATATATATATATATATATATATATATATGTACTGATTCCGGTAGAACATGATAATTAGACTACAAAAATAGCGACAAAAGGTACTTTGTAAATACTATTACGCATTACAGAAATGTTTTCAATCGTAACTTGACAAGTAAGATTTCTTTAGTTGGCTTTTGAACAGTTTAACAGATTTTATTGTATGCATATTCACATCCAAATTGTTCCACATTTTTACTCCTTTGATACTCAAAGCCAATGGAGCGAGCTCTGGTTCTGCAATAGTTTACATTTAAATTTCTGTTAGAACTTGACCTTGTGTTATAGTTATGGACCTGATGAGTTTCAGTGAAAAGTTCCTGGATATTATGAGGCAATAAATTGTTATTAGCTTGATAAACCACAATCAATGTTTTCATATTAACAATATCTTTGAACTTGAGGCATTTATATTTTACAAAAAGTGGATCAGTATGAGCTCTATATTGTACTTTGTCAACAATGCGCATAGCCCTTTTCTGCAGAACTGATAACTTTTTGAGCTTGGATTCGAAAGTGTCTCCCCATATTTCACATGCATAATTCAAGTAAGGCAGAATCAAAGAACAGTACAAAGTGTATAGACTATCACTGGACAATATATGTTTAACCTTGTGTAATACAGATATGTTTTTTGAGATATTACGACAAACATTATTTATTTGATAACTCCAAGAAAGCTTATCATCTACTTGTACCCCTAAAAATTTAGTGCAATGAACTCTGTTGACTTTTATACCATCAATGCCTATGTCACAATCAGTATTTCTCTGACTTTTGTCAAATATCATGTAGTTTGTTTTATTCACATTCAGAGACAATTTATTAACTTTGAACCATACACTAAGATTCTTTAGTTCAGTGATTAGTACATTGGTGACTTCAGAATAACTTTTCCCTGCATAAAACACATTAGTATCATCTGCAAATAATATCAATTTTAATTTTTTTGAAATGTTACACATGTCATTGATATACAACAGAAATAATATTGGTCCAAGTATATACCCTTGAGGAACTCCACAGAGTAGTTTTTTTGTTTTAGATTTGATCTTGTTGTAGGTTACATATTGTGATCTATTTTGTAGGTAATTTTCAATCCATTTCGAGGCTATACCTCTAACACCATAGTGATATAGTTTCTTCATCAAAATGTCATGATCAATTGTATCGAAAGCCTTTTTTAAATCTATGAATACACCAGTAGTAATTAAGTTAGAATCCAAGTTTAACGATATTTCTTCGAGTAATTCCATCAAGGCAAGACTGGTGGAATGGTTTTCTCGGAACCCATATTGGCTATCGTACATTATTTTATTTGTTTTTACAAAGGATACAAGCCTGTGATAAAATAATTTTTCTATAATTTTTGAGAACTGAGAAAGTAGCGAAACAGGTCTATAGTTTGAGAAGGTATCTTTACTGCCATTTTTAAACAAAGGAATTATCTTGGCAATTTTAATTTTATCTGGGAAAATTCCTGTCTCAAATGATATATTACAAATATGGCAAAGCGGTTCCACAATATCCCTGATTGAATGCTTGACAATATACATGCTTACCTCATCAAACCCACAAGATTTCTTGGTGCGGAATTTTGATACAGTTTTCATGATTTCATCTTGTGTAATAGGGTTCAAATAAATTGATCTTGAGACACTGTTACCGAGAAAGTCTGAAAAGCTTGCAGTTGGAAATTTTTCAATTTTTTTTGCAAGTGTCGGGCCAATATTTGTAAAAAAAAAGTCAATAAACCCATCAGCAATAATTTTCTTATCAGAAGTGATTCCATTTTCAATAACAAATTTATTCGGAATTTCCTGTGCCTCGCGATACCTTTGTGTGATTTCATTTAGTATTTTCCATGTTTTTTTCATAGCATTTTTGCACTCAGCTAATTTAGTAGAATAGTACGACTTTTCTGCATATCGTAAAATAGTTGTTAATTTGTTTTTATACCTTTTATACTTTGTTTCTGCTCGTTGAGTTTTGTACCTAATAAAAGATTTATATAATTGATTTTTCTTCCTACATGCATTAATTAAACCTTTTGTTAACCAAGGTTTATAATTATCTCTAGCTTTGACTTTAACCACAGGGCATGCAGTGTTGAAACATTGTGTGAAAGTATTAATGAACATATCATAGGCTAAATTGGCATCATTGATTTTACAAATATCAGACCAATCAACATTTCTTAAATCATTGTAAATGGTCTTCAGACATCTTTCTGACATGCTTGACTGTAAGACGTGAGGTTTTTTCAACATCATTAGTTTTGTACTCTACTAAGCTGAAGACAGGCAAATGGTCAGAAATGTCATTGATAAAAATACCATTGTTTATCTTCACACTGGTTTCATTAGTAAAAATGTTGTCAATCAGTGAACAACTTGAACCAGCAATGCGAGTTGGCATGTTAATTAAAGGATAATAACCAAAAGTGAATAATTGATTGACAAATTCTTGTGTACATTCATGATTTTCATACTTCAAAAAATCCACATTAAAATCCCCACAAATATACATAGTCTTATATTGTGCTGCTTCCAGTACATTTTGAAGTTCATCATTAAAACTGTTTAAATTGGAATTTGGTGGGCGATACACACATCCAACATGTATATTTTTTTGTCTAGGGAATTCAATTTCTACAAACAGATTTTCCATGACATCAGTAGAAACTTTACTTGTACATCTATGTGAAAATATATCTTTTACATACAGTGCCACACCACCACCGATTTTGTTTGATCTGGAGCAAGTAAACAGGGTGTATCCTTCCAGAGAATAGTCAGATAGATCATGTTTTTGTTCATCCAACCATGTTTCTGATATGGCAATCACGTCAAATTTTGTTTCAATACTTTTCAGAAAATCAACAACATCAATAAAATGCTTGACCAGACTCCTACAGTTCAAATGAATAATTGTTAAGCCATATGCTTTCTTGGATGTTTTTACATATGAATTCATCTCCTCACTGAGAAAATATTTACATTCATTATTCATTTTGCCACAAACAAAATTTTCATCAAAGTGAAAATCTACATCAAAATTGTATTTGTTAGTCTCTAGATAAACCCCTGCATCAAAATGTAATTTATTACATATTAAGAAAACTCTAAATTGTTCCTCTGTCAAACCAGACATCAATAGAGCAAATTCATCATCACTTACACTACTGAAAGGTAAACTATCATCAAACTTATTTACATAGTCATTGAGGGAGGTGCTTGCCGACGTTCGACGGACTTTCTCATGCTTGCGACGCGTCATCGTGCGATCGAAGAGGATGGATTTCCTGGCACATCACTGGATCTGAGAGAGACTGGATCCACACTGGTGGAGATAGCTGGCTTGTCTTTACAAACACTTTACCCAGTCTGGTCCATACTCCAGAGATGGAACCTTGCTTCCATAGTTTCCGAGCACACGCAAATATTTTGCCGTCTGTTGCTGTGAGTTGATCATTGATGTAAACTGGCTCGACGAAGCGCTTACTCCCTTCTGTAGGTCTCGGAAGAGATTTCTTTGCCTGCATCATTGTGTGAAAGTATTAATGAACATATGATAGGCTAAATTGGCATCATTGATTTTACAAATATCAGACCAATCAACATTTCTTAAATCATTGTAAATGGTCTTCAGACATCTTTCTGACATGCTTGACTGTAAGACGTGAGGTTTTTTCAACATCATTAGTTTTGTACTCTACTAAGCTGAAGACAGGCAAATGGTCAGAAATGTCATTGATAAAAATACCATTGTTTATCTTCACACTGGTTTCATTAGTAAAAATGTTGTCAATCAGTGAACAACTTGAACCAGCAATGCGAGTTGGCATGTTAATTAAAGGATAATAACCAAAAGTGAATAATTGATTGACAAATTCTTGTGTACATTCATGATTTTCATACTTCAAAAAATCCACATTAAAATCCCCACAAAGATACATAGTCTTATATTGTGCTGCTTCCAGTACATTTTGAAGTTCATCATTAAAACTGTTTAAATTGGAATTTGGTGGGCGATACACACATCCAACATGTATATTTTTTTGTCTAGGGAATTCAATTTCTACAAACAGATTTTCCATGACATCAGTAGAAACTTTACTTGTACATCTATGTGAAAATATATCTTTTACATACAGTGCCACACCACCACCGATTTTGTTTGATCTGGAGCAAGTAAACAGGGTGTATCCTTCCAGAGAATAGTCAGATAGATCATGTTTTTGTTCATCCAACCATGTTTCTGATATGGCAATCACGTCAAATTTTGTTTCAATACTTTTCAGAAAATCAACAACATCAATAAAATGCTTGACCAGACTCCTACAGTTCAAATGAATAATTGTTAAGCCATATGCTTTCTTGGATGTTTTTACATATGAATTCATCTCCTCACTGAGAAAATATTTACATTCATTATTCATTTTGCCACAAACAAAATTTTCATCAAAGTGAAAATCTACATCAAAATTGTATTTGTTAGTCTCTAGATAAACCCCTGCATCAAAATGTAATTTATTACATATTAAGAAAACTCTAAATTGTTCCTCTGTCAAACCAGACATCAATAGAGCAAATTCATCATCACTTACACTACTGAAAGGTAAACTATCATCAAACTTATTTACATAGTCATTGAGGGAGGTGCTTGCCGACGTTCGACGGACGTTCTCATGCTTGCGACGCGTCATCGTGCGATCGAAGAGGATGGATTTCCTGGCACATCACTGGATCTGAGAGAGACTGGATCCACACTGGTGGAGATAGCTGGCTTGTCTTTACAAACACTTTACCCAGTCTGGTCCATACTCCAGAGATGGAACCTTGCTTCCATAGTTTCCGAGCACACGCAAATATTTTGCCGTCTGTTGCTGTGAGTTGATCATTGATGTAAACTGGCTCGACGAAGCGCTTACTCCCTTCTGTAGGTCTCGGAAGAGATTTCTTTGCCTGCATCACATCTTGTTTTACAGACGTATAGGCGAATCGCACCACTAAGGGAGGGATTTTGTCCTTCGGGCCCTTCTTCAACTCGTGGGCAGCACATATGTCATCATCAGCTATGTTGACTCCCATTTTGGTGTTGATGAACTCGACAACTTGGGATCTGATGCACTTGAAGGTGTCAGCTTCCTGAGTTGGGGACGCAGTGGCAATGGGATCAGCTGCGTCTGACTCACTCACAATGGACTGATCCGCTACTACAGAAGCAAACGTGCGTGGAGGCTTGGATACACTCAACCCCTTTATGATGACATTGTTTTTGAGGGTATACCTTTTCATTTCATTTGTGGCTAATTCAAGTTCTTTCACTCTGTGCTGTAATTCAGTAATTTTTTCATCTTTTTTTACGATTATTGATTCAAGATTACTCACTTTGGAGATTAAGTTGTGCATTTGTCCATTCTTATCCTCATTGGACTTTTGTAGTTTTTCCACTGCATTTGTTAGTTGATCAATAGAATTTTTCAGTCCATCTAGGAATATTGATATCATTTTGTCACTGGGTGATGATTCTGAATCACTCGCCATTTTAATATACATCCAGTACGTGAAATTTATAAAGAACAAAGTCAAATCGTAAATAAACACCGTGATTTTCGGAGAAGTTGGCACTGTGGGTGATGAATATCCATCAACTGGTTTGTTTACATTGTACCGGAAGTTATCCGATGTCTCGTGGAACTTTGGCCTCGGACTCGCAGAGCGTGGGAACCGCAGGAACACGTGCGTGCGTGGGCGTAGAGCTCACTTCGGCGCAAAATGACGTCATTTTGGCGGGAGATCGCTCTGTCCTCTTCTGTTATCGCCCACAGTTGCTCACTTCCCACACGAAGCAGGAAAAATCCACAGCACAAAAACCAAAAAATACGTCGTATATCCAGTCTATGGTTCATTAGCTACGTTCTTCATCATGTTTCAGCCAGTAACAAAATCCACAAATAACGAAAGACACTGAATTATTCCTGAACACGAAGCGGCGAAATGCTTGAGCTCGTGGCGCCCCCTCACTTCCTTCCTTACTTCAGCCAGGGTTCATATAACCCTGGCTGAATTCACTGATTGATAAAATTGATGATGAAATTATGAATGTTGAATGGACTGTGATTTCATGTCTTTTCGATAATTTCTATAATAATATAATAATAACATGTACTCATATATTCATCATATTTCTTATGTATTCGATGTCAGTGAGGCACTTTTTTCATATATTTTATAGACATGATGTCGTGGAATGAGCATGGTTATGATATTGGCCGTATAATGTGGTATACTGCATTCGTATATATATCACCATATTATTCATATGTGTTGTCTCGCGCACTGTGGCGCACTACCTAAAAATTTCATAAACATGTAATTCCACCCATGTGTCAGCCGAACAGCCCTGCCGAGAGTAAGATCACTTTGTCGCTGACGAGGTGAAAGGAGAGCCGTTATCGGAGCAAGCGGCGGGATCGGGCCTCTACTCCCCCTACGTAACATACAGGGGAACGCGATACAGTGGATTTTGTCTCTGAACCCACCTTTCCACACCAAAGCGCGATCTGTCAAACACTTTCATTGTATAACCACTATCAACGCGCCTCAGTAGGGCCGACCCAGATCACCACCCTCACCCCTCACAGCAATAACCGCGTTCCTCGACCCTAGGAACTGATGATAATGAACGGACTGATGAGACTCCTGTGAGCCTAGTATTCATACTTCTACATTTAATGAACTGAATCGTCTGCTAACGCAATTCGATTAACTGTTTACTGTGTGTTAAATCACGAAGATAAGGAACGGAATTAATGTGAAGAGTTCACATGGACTGCATGTAACACAAGTAAACCCATAAGCCGTGATCGGCACCGTCACAAAACTTTTCCGCATAAAAAATAGTGATTGGAAGCACACGAAAAGTGCTGTAACTCTGAATGTACGCCAGATCAACTCGTGATATGATTGGATAGTGAAATCCAGGAGCCATAGTCGGACTTATGGAAATCAGAACGGTGTGTATGTCAATCCACCGCCTTGACTGTTGGCGCGAAAGGCCAGCCTTTGATGTACAGTGTTTCCTAGGCGACGGGTCCGCCACCCCCAAACACAGGCAGAGACAATTGCATGAAACGAAAAGATGTATTGATAATAGAGCGCACCCCCCACCCGGGGATTCTAAGAAGTGATGCTGTCAGCATCTTTGTGTGTACGGTGCGGACTTAGTGGAAAGTTTTTGGGAAGCGGGTCACTTGCCTGCTGACCACCGAGCGGATAACACCTATCTGTGGATATTAGAGCGGACTTTACTTGACTGTTGTGAAGAATATTCAAAGCAGATATTTGAACAAAGTTGTGCATTTGTGCTATAGACAGACTGTGTACGAACTGTGGAATTAGTTCCTGTCGGAATAAGAAGTTTGTTGCAAACCTTTGATCGGAATACAGAGTAATAATCTGTGGTAGCGGACGGAGTATTCGGTTGTTGCTGACGGATATTACCCGAACTAAGCAGGACGAGTGAGTGTTGTCGGACTTGTGCCTGGAGGCTGCTGTGGCACATGTCAGTGTCACCGCGGCCGGGCATGTCGTCCAAGGATGAGAAAGAAGGCGGACTTTCACCGGCTCGTGCAGAGAACCCTATCGTTGTCGACGATGAGTCGGACACGGCCGTACCATCACCAGCTCCCGTCGTTATCAACGGCGAGTGCATAGCCGTCGAAATTGTTGAGCAGGGGGACGTCCGCGAGCATCCGATCGAAATCATGGACGCGGACACTCAACAGTCGGAAAGCGTCTCGGAACAGCCCCGAGGAGCGGAAGCTCCAGAAGTCGAACCCCCGTTCACCCTGCAGCAGCGTGTTATCCGGAACCTACAGCTGAGAGGGAGACGGCATACGCCAAGTCCGCCACCAGATCAGTTAGCGAATTTAAGCGACCCGCGACTGGATCAGCTCCAGGAGGGGAGCCGAATCATGGAGCGCGCCTTGGCCGCGCAGCGACAATCGCCAGTCACGGTCGCCGCCTCTTCTGCCACCTTTGCCGCTATCGCCGCTCCACCGGCGATCCTATTGACGCCCACTACGACGGCGCCGGTAGTCGAACCAGCCTCACGACCTGTCGTGTCCCCAGCGCAGCCCTCAGGGCCGCCACCTGCGGCGGGACCGTCAGCGCCAGCTCCGAACCCGGATCGGGGGACCCCAGATTACCCCGTTCCAACGTCAAGTTAATGAGCTGATGGCGCTTGTCCCAGCACCCATGACGCTGATCGGAACCCGCACCATCCGTTGGGACGAAGTCCCGATGAGCCAGCGCACACGACTCGCCGGATATGGACCGGAACACGACTACGACGTTCCGTCGACTCTGTCCGAAGGTCAAATCATGACCTTACGTGAGATCCGCCTGGACAATGGGTGATATGACTGCACTTTCTGCACGGGAACAGAAGAGCCCGCCGGATCTCTGTTGTGGCCGACCGTGAGTCGGCGCGGACCGTTTCGCACGCCCCAGGAATTGGACGCCCATGTCCTGGCGTATCATTTCCCGTTCATCCAGTTCTACATCTGCCCGGGGAACGACGGATTCGTGACCCTCACCCAGGCCGACATGGTGCGCCACCTGCCCACCCAGACGGACGAACATATCTTGCGGTTCCCGCTGTTCAAACGCGGACGACTAACGGCAACCCCACAGATTGTGAGGAGATTCACTGCGAGGTGCCACGTGGATATGCAGCCTAATCCACACTACAGGCCGACTCGCGTACCCGCTCACCTAGTCATCTTCCGCCGGACCCCGACATCGGTGTTAACCTTTGGAATTTGGTTAATGGCCCCGGAATTGATGGAACAATACCGAACTTAGCGCCGCATGTTATGTTGGTGCTTCAACGGATCGATGCTCCGAACACCGACACCAGGGAGGGAGAAGTCCGCCTTGCCAACATGGTTGGCGAGATTCAAAGCATTAACCCGCAGGTGAGGTACCGCCGACTCGGAGCCTTCCTATTCCCGCGGCCGATCACGTACCAGACTTCGGCCATGAAGGCGCCTGAGGCACATTGACCAGCGTCCGCACAACCACGCACGAACGGGCTGCCAGCGCGGACCCGACCTTCGGAACCAGACCGGACTGAGCCTATGGTGGAGCGACCCACAGCTCCCAATGTGACGGACTACCGGGTCCGGGAGGGCCTAGTGCCACCCCCGGAGGAGTACCCGCCTCTTCCAAGCCGACCGTCTGTGTCTCCGGACCGCGACACGCCACCCCCGGTGAAGCAGCATGCCTCGGACTCGGCCGCCGCTGCCTCCGGACCAGCGACTCCCACTTCCCCATGAAGCGTCACCGACGACGGACAATCGCCGGCGAAGTCCATGGCGGATACTGAGTTCCGCTTCCCCACGCCGCTACGAGCGGAGCGACCGACACCATCCCGGCGACTACCGCTGACACACGTCACCGTACCTGTGTCCCCAGCGGACTCCCCTCGACGACCTTCCGCCACGGCCCGAGAGCCGTCGCGGTCGTTGGCCCATTCGGACATCCAGCCGCCGTACCTTACAGAGGAGCGTGATACGCCAATCACCCCACTAATGCCAGTCACCAAGGACGGCGACGAAGATCGGCCCTGGTTACTCTTAGAGACCCCGGAGGACCTCGTACCACTACCGAAAGACCTAGACGAACTATTACCGTTGCACGGTTCGGGCGAATTTGCCGCGGACTATCAATTCCTGCGGATCCACAGCCAATGATTGGCCGAGCGTACTCTGCCCGGGATGCAGGCCCTTCCAGGGGAGAATCCCGCCTACAATTTCCCTATCTGGGATGAAGACGCGGACCGACTACCGGACGGCGTGCACGTACATGAGGCCTACTGAGACGACCAGTCGGGCCCTATGGTCCACAATGTGGACCCTCTGTTGCCAGCAGCTCGTATGGACCAGCATTATGGACCGTGGAACAGCACGCGCGAGCTACTCGGCGAGAGTATTTGAGCGACATGGACGTACATGTCCGCCAAGCGGAGTATAACGGACTTGCAGTCAGATTCGCCATGGGCGTACTACATGAGCGCTACTATCCGACTTCCCCTGAGGCCGTAACGGAGGAACGCCGCCAGCTACAGGAACAGCTGCAGCGGTCGGACACTGCTCGCGCAGAACTACAGCGCGAGGTGAACCAGCTCGGTACCCAGCTCGCCCAGACCCCCGCACCACAGCCGGAAGCCACTGGGGAGGCCGCCAGTCTTCCCAGCGAACTTGTCTCGACTATCATCCGAGTTCTTCCGCACTTGCCCCATGAGGAGGCGCTTGAACTTATGGCGCACACTTCTCCTGCAGCCCCAACTCGGACTCAGAGGAGGCGCGATCAGCCTCAATAGGTAGTGATCGTCGGACGGACTAAGTAATAAGTGGACTCTAAAGGGGGTCATCCCCTAGAGTCATGTGTCGGACTGTCGGATTGCAAGCATTGAGTCGGATTACAAGCATTGTGTCGGAATAGCTGATGGACTCAAAGAGGGTAATCCTCTCGAGTCATGGCTCGTACTTGTCAGATAAATACATCTAATTGGAGTATTCATTGTGTGATGCATGTCGTATATGTATGTGGTGTGTTTTCATATTCATATAATAATATGTCGTAACCATGGTAACTTGTGTGTTATGTCGGACCTTGGCCTGATTCATTCAGGTACAAACTCTAAGTACATTCCGTTCCACTCTGGGACGTCGAGGACAGTTGCTTTTATTCTGTGATTTTACATGTCGTTATTCATATATATGTTTGATTTATGTCGTTGATTCCTCATCTGTCGTTGTGATGCATGTATTTGTCCTATGTGTTCATATCATCCCAGTGACTGCTGACGGACTGACTGATGACTTTATTTTGACAGTTAGAACTTTTATTGTACTTAGTGTTTTCTCATTGTTTCGCGCGGTGTGTGTGTTTCCCTCTAGGACTTTCTAGCTTATTATGTTTAGGTTTTTGGACTGTGAGGTTTCGGGTAGGGTAAATTCCCAGGGGGTAATTTGACGAAGGGGTGTTATGTAGAATATTTATGACTGTTAGCGGCCCGAAACCCTCCCTCACATTTTATCCCACTCGACATACACGACACAGATTCATCACATGACTTCATACTCACGAGAACCGACACACACCGTCCAAGACATGTAAACAACTCCACAAATGACGTCACACAGAACACATCACCAATCACAACATTTCCAGACACCTAACCACGCCCACACAGACGTTACATCACATTCAGCAAATCACATGAACTCCTGTTCCACGACGCGGGAAAAACCAGACACCCATGAAAAAGTCCCCACGATATTCGGAGTCGAGTAGAGAGATTTTGGAAGATATAAACGTGCTTCTAAAATATTGAAGATATTGTGTAATAATTGATAAGGGATTATCTGTGACATAACATTCCACTGGTCGGACTATTAATCGGACTATTTCGGGAAGTGTGAAAGAGGCCGTTATCGTGCCATCGGACTTATCATCCAAATAAACTTGGATTAATCGAATTCGGACTGGTTTGTGATATTTCAAGCACAACGCTACGAACACTATAAGCTAGTAAAAGGGCTGATCGGACCCTGAAGAATCCCGATTTTGTAACATTACCTACTGAGGAATGATATTGATGTAGTGGTCGATTATCCTAAAGACTCGTGTGTGAACTGTTCGTGAAGTATATTTTTATAAAATTATAAGTATATAAAGTTTATAGTATAAGTATATATAAAGTATAAGTATGTAAAAGAAGAGCCTTAGCATGAGAAAATCCTGAAATATGTGAAGGTTTATCTACCTGTTGAGCGTTACGTTCTTCCATGTATGCCAATATGGCGCACCCCGAATCTGCGCATGCGCATGAGCGAACCGCAAGAACGCCTTCACGACAAAACGAAGCGACGTATAAATATCTTTAACCGTTTTGTCGTGTCGTGCTGTCGTATAGGCGTGTCGTATAGGCGTGTCGTACTGCCGTGCCCCGTGTCGTGCTGTCGTATTGCCGTGTCGCACTTTTGTGTCGTCGTGTCAGGCCGTCGCAATGTTGTGTGGTTCTGTCGTGCCCCGTGTCGTGCTGTCGTATTGCCGTGTCGCACTTTCGTGCCGTCGTGTCAGGCCGTCGCAATGTTGTGTGGTACTGTCGTGCCCCGTGTCGTGCTGTCGTATTGCCGTGTCGCACTTTCGTGCCGTCGTGTCGTGCCGTCGCAATGTTGTGTGGTACTGTCGTGCCCCGTGTCGTGCTGTCGTATTGCCGTGTCGCACTTTTGCCGTCGCAATGTCGTGTCGTGCTGTCGTGCCGTCTTGTCGTGTCGTACTGTAGCCCCGACATGACAACAGAACGACATGGCCACCCTAGGACACCATACATCCCAGTAGTTGTGATAAACTTGCAGCCAATTCATTAATGTTGCGTTTGCTGAGTCGGTGTCTTGTGTCAGAGGTATTATTGCGTGATATATCTCGACTGTACATTTTGTTCACATATGTTTCCGGCGTTTTCCAGTGAGGGTATGAATTATTATCATATAACTTGATGGACTCCACCTTCAGTTCAAACGGCAATACTCTACCGAATTTCAGGATTAGGAATTTACCCCAAGTTAGTAGTAAGTATTAATTAGGTGTAAGTAATATTACCAACAACACAACCAGCTTTCACTGATGACATTTATAAACCTTAAATACAAATTTTGTTTAAAGGAAAGCCCGACCAAATATTCACAGCCAAAACTTATATTTGTATCGAATAATGTTTCTGATTAAATTTAACTGGTTCTGGTAAAATATCAGCAGAAATTATGATCTACGGAATCAAAGCAAAATTTTGGTTCAGAACCAGTATTGATGAATTCACCCCAAAATAGTATTATGCCACGGCAACGGAAAGTGTGCAAATCACAATTGACTATAACTCCGGATCTAATCAGGATTAATTTTCTCAACTATTAACAAGATACATAAAAAACCATTTGGTTGGGATGTGCCATTAGTGAGTAATTTAACAATGTCTATTCAATGTATGAATGTTTTTTTCCTTGGGGTTGGGGCTGTTGATTCCCCATGTTAAACGTACCGTACATGTTACCTGAGCTTAGCGATAAGATATCACAAATGCCTCCACCAATGTGTCCAACAAAAAGTGTAGGCTACGTTCCATAAGGGATCGACAGAGTCGGTGTTTTGGTACATTTTGTTGAAGATTACTTAATATGATGTTCGACCATAACCCAGTGTGATAGTTGTCACATGACATTCTCCCAAACGCTGTGCGAATATATCACTAACATTGCACTTTCACATCTCACCGATAATGGCATAACGTAACGCCACCGTAATCACGCGGAAGTCACGTGTTTTTATTGTGAGGTAATTACGCCTGGGCAGTATCGACGATAATCATGGCCTCGGTACTTGATAATTCAATTTGCAGGCAATATATGTCATTAAAACGTACACCAACAGCTCGAGGCTGTGGGCGAAAGAATTATCGCGGATAGGAGAAATGGGTGAGTGGTGCAGGATAAAAATAATTAGGTAACAAACGTGAACCATGGAAAACAGCTCCGATGAATTATGTAGTAGGATTTTTGTATTTTGCTATGTCCAATTCATGGTCATATATAGGGTTTTTGGCTAATGGTCGTTCGCGCAGTCACGCAGTCACTTGACAGACCCGAGTCAAAAAAAACTTTGAACTGTTATTGTTTCCAGATACCGACATGGACCGTTTGAGTTGCATCACCGACATTGACAGTGGATATGCCAGTGAAGTCTCCAAGAAAATGCGTGGTCCCGAACAACTAATCAGTCTTTCCAGAGTTCAGCTTGAGTCTGTTGGCTTCCATCCAAGTCTGTATGTAGTAGGTATCAATCTATTACCAAACACTACTCGACTCTTTCTCAAGCTTCACTGTCTCAGGACACTGTGGCCCGAGCACAGATCCCTAAGGCACGACGCATGTCAGTAGAGCTGGTACAGAAACTGAGTCAGGTATTTGTACTTGTTGTATACGGTTCGCAAAATATGACTGGAGCCACTATAGTGCTGTGCCACCAACACCGAGGAGAGTTTGCATCCTGTCCAGCAGAATCTTGTGGTCAACGGTATCATAAGCAGCACTGAGGTCTAAGAGCACCAGTATGGATACACCTCGGTTGTCCGACGAAAGGGTCTGGTCATTCTGAACTGTAGTGAGGGCTGCTTCCGTACTGTGGAATGGTCTGTAGTCAGACTCGGTCGGATCATACATCTGGTGTGAATCCATGTACGGACGCAACCTTGATGCAACAAGTTTCTCCAGAGTCTTCGACAGGAAGGAGAGGTTGCTGACATACCGGTAGTTCATCAGTTGTTCCGGATCACAGGATGGCTTCTCCAATAGTGGTATAATTCTGGCGGCCTTTGTGATATCAGGTACATTTCCAAATAAGAGAGATCTGTTGACAACAGCCAGCATCAGTTGGAGTAGAGGGTCCATCCACGTTGTCATGGGGTCTAGGGCACAACCCTTGTTCGGCGACTTGGTTACCAGATATCGTCTGTCACTGGAAGCAACTCCATCATGGTTGCTGTAGGTTTGCGTCTTGGTGCAGCAGAGGGTGTGGGATCGTCATGAAAATCAGCAAATTTTGCCGATTTTGTACTGGAAGAACTGTGCTAAGTCGTTGGCTAGTTTGATTGGCGATATAGGTGCCGGAAGCTTGATGTTCTTCCTGCGCTGCATGATGTCGTGTCTCTGCCATATTCAGCAATCTTGTTGTTGTAGTACTGGCTGTGGTGCAATCAAACATCTGGTTGTACGAGCTCATGGCATCTTTGAACATTTGAACGTTTGCGCTTTGGCACGATGAAGCCCGTCAGTAAACCAGGGTTGACTAGGACGTTTTGTGATGTCCTTCTTCACAACTAGAGCATGGATATCCACAATATCTGAGAGATAATTTCATGGTCGAAGGCGGGCGGAAGGTCGAGTAGAACAAGTACGGCGGACTTCTTTCTGTCCAGTGTCTGAAGAAGATCACTCTGGATCCATAGAAGCGCATTTTCTGTGTTGTGTCCATAGCGATAAGCAGATAACATGTAAACTGGTCACTGGTGTCAATTCATTCACAAATAATATATGGCTAGTGACAAAACTGTTGGTCTATGTATCAAATATATAATGCATAGGTGTTCTGCACAGTTGATATCAGATATGGCGAACAGGTGTATGTGATGAATGAGTGGCTATGTTCTACTTGTAATAATAATAATAATAATAATAATCATATTTATTCAACGACAGTCCATGATTATAGGCAATTCTGCCTGTATTCCCCATCCCCCGTCGGGTGACGTTTTAGAATTTGGAAAGCACATTCGAATGGAGAAACCGTTGCATTGCCAGGATGAAAACTCCACCTACTTTGTGCCGGTGACAGGGATCGAACCCGCGTCACCTACCGCCTCTGACCTTCGTTGCTTCAAGAGTCATCGGTCCGATCCACTCGGCAACAGAGGCGGTTACTTCTCTTTTGTCACAGCAAGATATCCATGACAATATTTACTGCTAACGAGATGTGTCAACACTAGCTCACGTATGGACCCCAGAAGTGCAATAATGGTCTGCTTGCCTGTGTGATGGCCAGGACAACTCTGGGTCTGTGACACATTCTGGATAGATTGTCTGTGGGCTGCATTTGGTGTGTGCTTTCAGCATAAAATATTATGGAGCTGCACTTCCAACACCTATTTTCTCTTAGACACAGTTGACGTAATGTCGAGGTCATATTCGCCAGGCTCGTTACTGTTTTGCAATTTTTGAACCAGTATTATCCTGAGGGACTCAACACAAAATATTCTACGATGACGAAAGTAATCATTTCTAAGTTACTGTTGTTGATGGATTGAATAGAAACTGATGGACAGGAATAGACGTTTGCTATATTGTTTATGCTCACACACGGTCACAACTGAGGGAACACAAACCAATTAATAATTGACTGTTTTATGACATTTTGTTGTGATTATGCATCATCATTTTCCGTTGAGAATATTTTAGGCTTTGATCAAATATAGCGATTATAGCAATGACAGCAAATATAGCGATGACTAATATATACAGAAATTCTCCGATGAAATCCGGTACAGGCTTCATTACTGAATACAAATATTATTTATAATACATTATACAAATGTATTTCTCGTTCATATTGCATTTCAATAATTATACTGACGACATGTGAGAATGTAAAACATCCCATTCCGGTAGTTGTGATAAACTGCGAGGTAATTGATTAATGTTGTGTTTAATGAGTGGGAGTCTTGTATCAGAGGTATCATTGCGTAATATGTCACGACTGCGGTTGGTGAAATATCCTATTTCGGTAGTTGTGATAAACTCGAGGTAATTGATTAATGTTGTATTTCATGAGTGGGTTTCTTGTATCAGAGGTATCATTTCGTAATATGTCACGACTGTGGTTGGTAAAATATCCCATTCCAGTAGTTGTGATAAACTGCGAGTTAAATAATTAATGTTGTGTTTCATGAGTGGTTGTCTTGCATCAGAGATATCATTGCGTAATATGTCGTGGGTTTCTTGTATCACAGGTATCATTGCGTAATATGTCATGGCTTTGGTTGGTAAAATATCCCATTTCAGTAGTTGTGATGAACTTCGAGGTAATTGATTAATGTTGTGCTTCATGAGTGGGTTTCTTGTATCACAGGTATCATTGCGTAATATGTCGTGGGTTTCTTGTATCACAGGTATCATTGCGTAATATGTCATGGCTTTGGTTGGTAAAATATCCCATTTCAGTAGTTGTGATGAACTTCGAGGTAATTGATTAATGTTGTGTTTCATGAGTGGGTTTCATGTATCAGATGTATCATTGCGTAATATGTCATGACTGTGGTTAGTAAGTATACTCCCGATTTTGTTTAAATGTCAGTATGAATATCATCGTTTAACTTTCGTTGTTGGGCACGTTTTGTTATCAAAAAACATTCATTTGTGATAAGTTCAAAAGTTGAAATTATCATTCATTATTCACATTATTTCGTTCACAGTATTGTAATCATTCATATACTTTTTTTAATTATATGAATGATTGACAATATGATGACAATATTATAGTAAACCTAAAAATACATTTTAGAATATAAATAAAACCTGAACAAATATTATATCCAAAGACACACTGGCGACTTCATTTGTGACCAAATCTGTCACACTCATATGCTATTCCAGAGCTAGTTGCAGATATATGGACTTTGTTCACCGAAGTTCCCTGCTAGCCTCTAAACTACTGCGAGAAAAATATATGTTCCCAAAACTAATAACTGATTTAAGAAATTATACAAACTTTATCACGATCTTTGGATAAGTACACCAGATATGAGACAAGTATGCAGCGAGACCTTTTTTGCATGTTATTTTTGTAATCCATGACGAGTGCCACACGCGGGGCAGAAAATGTTCACCCTTTCCGAAATATTTAAGTTTACTTTCTCATGACAATACATGAGGTTCATTAAGTTCCATTCAATCTTTCAATTTTTCTTGACACTTGTCTTCGACATTGGACAAGGTTCTTGGATTATTTGAACTTGGGTATTGGTTCCATGGTTCACACTTGGGGTCAAACGGCACTATTCTCTCGAATTTCCATTCGATACTTCCATTCGAATTTTGAAAAAGTCTACCCTATGTTTTAAAAAAAGTCGTGTGCATTTTGATATCAAATTTTTACACCAATCAAAATCAAGCAAATGCACAACATTTTGTTTGTACCTAGAAATTCTATAATAGAGTTAAAATTAAAACTGAACTAGGCGTCAAGGTCTAAAGATGTCGAGGCCTTAGGCGTCAAAGGCCTAAAGATGCCTTGGGGCATTCGTGTGAAGCTCTATTCCTGCCTACCCATCTACCAATATACCACTTAGACATCTTTGTCTAGGACGACGATTCTGAGAACAACGTCCGTCCTGCTGTACGACACACCATTTCTGCACTGGTGCCGACTGAGCAGAAAACATTTAGGCCAAGGACAAAGTGCATCCTCAACACCCATAAGACATGTCCATCTAGGGCAACGAGTCCAAAAATAACGTCCGTTTCGCTCTACGACGCGCCGTTCTCGAAATATCGAAGAAAATGAAAAATCCTGACTGCAAAAAAAAAGTTTATCCCTAATACCTCTTAGACATGTCTGTTCTGGACCGAAAACACGAAGCACCGTATCCGAGATATCGACGAAAATGAAAAATGTCAACCGAGCAACAAAACCTCAGGTCAAGGTCAAAGTTCATCCCTAATACCCCTATGACATGTTTGTCTAGGTCCACGAGTACGAATAAAACGCCCGAAGTTACATCAGGGTATCTCGTAGCGTCGCTGAACTGTGTGCGAAAACGTTTGTGAACAGATTAGAAAAATTCGATTATAGCTACGTGTATCAATTTTACACACTATTCAAAATTGTCAATACTGATATAATATTACTTCTGTACCTATAATGAAACTTACCAACCGGTCGAATCAAGGGTGGCCAGGCGGCATGTTCTGTCTTCCTCCACTGTTCAAATGTTAACGTTTCCGACAGGAGAATCAGCGAGACATAACAGAACAAACACATTATAGGCGTTTGTTCCTATGGCCGTGTATTGATATCGAAAGTTGCTCTCGACAATAATGTTTGGTTGGAGTTGTTTGATGTCAGGTTTTGATTGTCGAAATCTTCCGAGCGGTGATGAGGATACAAATAACTTTCAAAGTATTCTATTTCATGCTCCGTGATTATTTTATTACAGTAAAATAAATTTGCAAATAAATTCATAGGAATTCCTTAGCGATCAGTTCTTACCCGTTCCAGACCTATATGACATTTCCTCCAAATGTCCGCGTGTCATGATTGTCTATCATGGGTGGAGAAACACCCAATTCTGTTTGAAAGGCCATGTCTCCACAGATACAACATCCATTTCTTTTTTCAATATATATGTTTATCACATCATTGTGTAGACCGTGGGTTGGTTTGTCGTTGTTGATAGATTCTCCAAGAAGGGAAATAATAGATACGTTTTCTTAGTCTTTCACAAAGTCTCAGTGTTTTCATTGTGTTGAGAGAACCATTTTTCTTGTTTTATTCGTCAATCTTCCTGATCGATATCCATCAATACGTTATAAACATTTCCAACAGAATTGTGATGAAATATGAACTTGTGTGATTAAAACAAAAAGTCAGTAGTGTGTATGCATGCGAACTTTTACATCCCATATATCCTAGTAGAACTCGTACTTGAACATTTGACAAAGGTAGGTTGTGTCCTGGTTCTTCTGTATTCATCGAGGTTTAGAGGAAATCACTGGGAAAATATGTTGTTGTTTTTTTTCAACAATCGTATTGCCATCCATTTGAACACACATTTTATGCGAGTTTCGTTTATAAACAAATTGTACCCATCAACCCGGATGTAAACAAATGCCCAAATTGCCCTCGGAAAATCTACATCAAATATGTTTTTTTCAATCTGATATGAGTGCATAATTGGAATTTACCTTGGTTTGCATGGAATTGTCTGTCCACCTTGCAATTTTAGGTTTGTTTACATCTACAGTTCATGTATTTACGTTGAAAATCCCACGTGAAACGCCTGTTCAGATGGGCAAAATTTCCCAGAGGACTGGTTGTAATATTATTATAATAATATGGAATAGTATTCCATTATTATAATAATATTGGTAATATTCTTGTCATACTATTTGATGTTAGGCTAGGTCAGTTTATAGCACATGTTTAATATGAAATATTGCTTTAACAAATATTGCCTCGACAAATATTGCCGAAGAAGTAGAATTATATTGGGGCAGTATATTCTATGTTAGCCCAATTTTTTTTATTCAGTAGCAAACCTCCAAAACAGCAACTGTCTGCTAAACTATAAATCAAACACATCAAATACAAGATAACAAATCTTATGCACAATGATTTTGACTATTATCACCCATCCGTTCGAACACACAATTTCTGAGAGTTTATTATATAAACAAACGGAGTGCATCTATTAAATTTAGAAGTAAATAAATGTTCAAACTGTTTTTTTTTTAAATAAATCTACTATTTGTTTACAGTTGTTTCTGCTTTTTATATGGTATTTTTTCTGCTTTTATATGGTATCTGCTGAGATTTACCTTGGTGTGTGACGAATTGTCCGTCCATCTGGCACTTTTGTTCTTTGCCTGGGATGGATACAGACCTGTATTTACCTTCAAACTTCCTGCATGGAAGCCTGTTCAAAGGAGTAAAATTACCCAATGGACTGGTTGTAATCATGATGTTTGATGTGTGTACGTTCAACTCAATTAATTTCATATGTTGGTTATAATATATATAACATAATATATATTTTTAAAATGTATTGTCTGTTTTTGTAGTCAGTCTCTCTGAAACTACACTAGGAATATAAAGAATATTGACTGAGCATTTGTATCCAAACCGACACTGGCGTTATCAGGAACAATCGTTGTGTAAAATTGACAAATATCACTGTTGAATTATATTGGCCGGATTTGGTGGGACAATCTGTGGAGAATTATTTTCATACTGAAAAATTACATAACTATTTTATCTAGCGAAAATTCACTCGCTTGATATGTCGATCTTACAACCACACAAACTTCCGAGGTGGCGGAGTCAAATAAATGCATTGGTAAGACTTTGACTTCAAAACCAATTTTATACAAGACAAAACATATGCACCAGTATTATCGTACCAGGTGAATTGTGTTTGTTTTTTCAGAACCCCTATGTATATGATTTCTTCATTTCAATCATGTTCTGAAGCAACAAAGAACAAACCTTTATTGAATATGAACACGTATTTCTTTAAGCGGCAAGCGGCAAATAAAAAACATTATACCAGAATATGTCACTTTCCTGTAGTTGTAAGTGTAAGAGTTTTACCGGTGTGTGAATGTTACACTCACATAAAAGTTACTACAGAACCCTCACAACCAGCACGGAATGTTCCGTTTATTGACAAATCTCAACGCCTTTTTTCAAGAAACCATGTATTTTTCTTAAATAAGCGAATATTTTTTTGTGAAATAAAAATATCATCTATCGAATTATAGATAACGCATTTTCTTTGTTTCGTTTTGTGTTATGAAATCTTGTTGCTAGTGCTACCTTATCACTTAGTCAGTGCTTCTCACAATAAACAATGATATGGTCTTGGTACTTTGGCGCATAACAGGTTGGTAGAACAACTCCGCTGCGTGTGAGTTCTCGTACGTATCTGATAAAAACGTCGTTTAGACTTGCTATTATGTTATTCTTTAGATAAATGTATCTGTATTTAAAATATTTATATATATGTATTTTGAGATTTAACATTCAAGTTCATCTGAGGTTAAGTTCTAGGCCACCAATAGAGCCAGCATACATTACTTTCCATACGTTCATGATACATTTGTAAACCCTATACAAGAATAATGTCTGCACGGGTCAATTTATACTTTTCAGGTACGAAGTGACCTTGAGTTTTACCACTAATGTTCACCACTCATCTGAGGCCAAGTTCAAGATCACAGAAAGATCCACCACCTATGATTTTCTATGTGTTCATAAAACAAACCTAAGCTCTATTTACAAGATTTTCACCCACACAGGACAATTTGTGCATATCGGCCCATTTTACGTTGGCCTGAAACATGTAAAATAGCATGCATGTACAGAATAAGAAAAACGTTATCACTTTAATTTTGAAAAAAAAATATTTGTAAAAATATGAATTATCAGTGTAATACTGTCCACTAATACTGTCATGTACTAACTCATACAGTATGTCCACATCTCACGTGATGGGACATGTATGCAGTTATTGATATCTACTGGGCTTCCAAGGCTCGATGCAATGTATCTGATGACACGGAAGCATGTATATTTCATACTTAGAAATAAACAAGTTATCTGAAAATGTTCAACAATTTATTAGTTTCAATCGTTCACAAATAAAATCTAAAACGGAGTCAATGCACGTTTTGGATACCCTATCTAACATTTACGCGACGCACGAATACCAAACCTACGTTAACATTCCAATGTGTACACACAAATCACAATTGTTTCCAAATATATACACGTCAATGTTTGTCGTCGTTGAATACCAAGTGCATAACAAAAATATCTATTATCCTCACCGGAGTTCCCTGCTCAAGTGAGTATTGTCACGCAATTCAAGTAAATGTTTAGTAATTTGCAGCTAAGATTTGCAACAGTATTTTATTTATCTGAATATAATAATAAATGTGTGATTATCGTGGAAAAATGACCAGCAGTAAGACAAACAAAATGGATGGATGCAAACCATGCAAATACATGCATCTATGATCCAAGCATCCTTGCTGTCAGAGAGCGAGTTCTGACAAAATGGCGGAGATGGGGCATTGACCGAGTTGTTTGCTGACTAGGCAATGAAGATATCTTTGGCAATGTGGAGAATCTGCAAAATCGGTACATGTAAGAGCACGGCTTCAGAATGTTGTAAATCAGTCAATAGAACAATAAAAGGATAATAAACATATGTCATGAGTCAACACAGCCACTTCCATGACTACTCAACATGCAGTACAACTGAAGCAGTCTGTGTGGTACATGATACGATCTTATCAATAAAATCACGACTAGTCAAATCCTTAAATTCGACTGGTGTACAAGTCAGATTACGGTTACATTTCCGATACGCTTGTTACAGTCGTGGCAACCCGTGTTGTGGTGAACCTCACCGTAGACTTCTTACACGACTCCATAGGGTTCCCGGCGGGAGTGTTATAGCCAAAGTTGTCTCTGCCGCTACAGCACAGAACTCGCTTGAACTTACGCCGGAACTTCTGGCTGAATATACTGTACAGTATGGGGTTAGCTGCCGAGTTCACGTAACCCAGAGTCATGACGAGTACGATGAAGGACCAGTTGGTCTTGAAGGCTGTCGCAGACACCATGTCGTAGAAAAGCGGGACTTGTACAGGGGCGTAGCTCAGAAAGTAGACGACCACACTGGAGATCAGCATCTTGACGACGCCCTTTCTGGCCTTGATAGCGTCCGGCTCCTTCTCCTTGTGACCCCCGCCCTCGTGTGCCACGGTCTGCTTGCGGTGCAGGCTCTCCGTGCCCACAAACAGCTTCTTACACACGATCGCGTACATAGCGATCTGGATCAACACGGGCCCCAGGAAGTACAGGCTGAACTCGATCAGTTTGTACGTGGTCTGTGGTACTTTGGACGCCCCCGGGAAGTGCAGCACACAGAAGCCGGTCTGGACGTGAGGGTTCGGGGACATGATTTGATTGAAGAGCGCTGTGGGCAGACCACTGAGCAGCGACATCGGCCAGATAAAACTGATTGCGACCCAGATCCTCTTTCTGCTACAGAAGATGTGAGCCTTGATGGGGTGAACAATGGCGATATACCTGTAGCAAACAAACAAATATAGTTAGCTGCGTTGACGATTCCGATCGAGTGTACATACGTGTACAAAAGGCATTTTGTAGGAATGACATGTTCGTGTACAGCTAGTCGACCATTCACTGGTTCAATAGGCAAACAAGGGCACAATTTATCGTAGACGCCCTGCAAACACACGCTCCAGCCAACCGTCGATGCTCTTTAGAGTACATGGTCGTAACATTGGCGCGTTAACATGAATCAAGGCTCTCAACAGATGAGATAATAAGGGTTATTATCCGACTATAGTTTTTACTGCACACTGATTGGTCGAAACGTTGTCACGTGAGCTCCCACAAATTTCCGTATTTCCGCAAGTAACCCGTGGAACTTTCTGTTGTTCCCTCGAGCAGCCCAACATAACTTTCCACCTGTCCGCTGCGATAGCGCCATAGCATGGATGTTAGCACTGCCTGCTTTAGATGAGATATTCATAGTGAAAAATTTGTCTTTAAAGCTTCAGAAATATGGGGACTAGGTGTCGTCAAATATCACTTTCAATGGCACTTGAACGAGTGTTTGCTGAGGGCGAGTTTAGAATTTTCCGAAGTGCCATTAAAAGCGATATTGCATTCAATCAAGCCCCATGGTTATATAAGTTTATATATCTTTTAGGCTCTCGTTTATTTTGCCCGTCAGTTTGTCTACGCGAATTTGTCATGTCGTTCATTCACGATCACTCCCTTGTCTGAATGAATTGTGAACAAAAATGACATGTTTCGACTTACAACGTGTCACGCGAACAGTTTTCAAGATTGGAAGAATACAACCATACATATCAAGAAATATGTGCCGCCCGCCCGCCCGCTCGAAGGTGTTTTCAATACTCTCGCCTTTGTACGGGTGATCCGGTGAGCACCATAGATAGTCCCGGTAATAGACACTGTCGTAATTTAACACTGTCAGAAAAACACACGTTTCAGTCCATCACAATATTTTGCTTGCCCGGTGGCGACACGAAATGAACGCCTACCCCACGGGCCTAAGTCTGACTACAGAGGGCGCTGCACAAGTCGGCCATGGCAAATACTCGATAGATTTCTACATGGATGTGTTTAGATATTATGGACTTTCAGCGATTATATATTGCGGATCACAACACAGTAAACATTTCTTTCCACTAATGCCCATGTGAATCTCATGATAGGCGTATTTGAGTATGATGACTTCTCATAGGGTTTTTTTATTTTATTTTATTATTCTCCTATTTCAGTTCTGAATTACAGCACTGTATTCTTTTAGTTTGGCCAAATCAGATACAGAATTCGTTCCAGTAGTTCCGTGTTGCTGGTGTAATAGAATAATATTCAAACTGCCCGGGGACAATTGTGTCCCAAATAAATGAACCAACTAGAAGAATTAGTTAATTGAATTGTGTGGACCACCACGCGAGGTCCTGACATGTAAGCTCGCGACAGATATTTGAGAGAATCGTCAGATCAGCTTCGCTGGGTTCATGAATCATGACAATCGCACGAGAGAAATACATCCATATAAGCATATTGAGTGGATACACAACAAACATTCATGACGAGAACGAAGGATGTGGAGGCGGGTTGAATTACATTATGAACCGGTGTGTGTGTGAGAGGGAGTATCCTATGTATAGGATAGGGCCCCAGGCTGAGGATCTATTGCAGATAGGAACCCGACGGCGAAGCCGGAGGGTCCTATCTGCAATAGATCCGAAGCCGTGGGCCCTATCTGACATAGTTCAGGATTCCCCTAATGATACATTTCACAAACAGAGTTTGAAATATTTTTTTCACCCATCAAATACGTTTTTAATAAAATATATATTTGTATATTCATGATATACAATTTCTCCTATAACCAAAAGCCACGCATATATTAGTTGCTTTTGTTCACATGGTTCACGACAGCAAGTGACACTCCACCCCCCGCCCTCTTGGCCCCATACAAATCCCCCCCCCCCTCCGCCGATGCATGTCTGGGTTGCCAGGTCGAAGTACGCTGCATCTCTCATGTTCTCGCTTCAGTTGTTGTTATTTTGCTACACACAAAAACCGGGAACGAATGCACATGTATTGCATTGCATGCAATCGCTGAGTTCTCCAGCGTACCAGTGTCAACAATATTACTCCAAGCACTAAATGTCAACCCAGTCTATATGCGAGTCATACAACTAAACGTGGTCACACTTGAATGAACTCAGTGGCTAACATGTGAACGGGTATAAACGAACCAATATCAATATGTCATGTATCACAGTAGCGACACCATTTACATTATTTGGTATCCTGGCTATGAGAGACGAATTCATAGTGAGTACCAGTACCGTAACACTTTTGTTCAAAGCCCTGGCTGTGTACTGTCCCTGTACATGAAAGATTTGACGTTTTTTTGCATACATTCCTCACTGACTGGAGGACATATAATTGTGTTCCATTCTCGGATCGTAGATAAGGCAAGCCATTCTAATGGGACAATCTTGTTGTCAATACGAACCTCCAGTTCAAAATGAATCGCCACTACATTTCATTCTCGTGTGCTGCCACCTGTCGCCAAATGTTGGTGTTATTCAATATGAACACCATCAACATTGCATGACCTGGTATCTACATAGTCCGGCACAGCGTGCAGTCTATGACGTCATCCGGATTAAATTTCGGCAATGATGAAACGACTCAAGTGAACGAACATGTGTAGTTTTTGGCATACACTGTTTGTACACTCGTAGTCTTTCCTATTTTTATATTCCTTTCAGGTTCCTATTTAAAATAGGGACTTGGCCATGACAAAAGAATCATGAACTATGATCTACCAGTAACTACGGCTGTACTGTGTGCTTTGTACGGCGTACATTGAACTCAAATTCAAATACAGTTCATTTAACCCTGTTACCCACAAAAGAGTCACGAAATCCTTGTCATCCCGTGTCGAAAAATGAAAGCTTTTCCGCGAGTGAGATAAAAACAAGGAAATGGCGAGGAATACTGGAGAATCTAAATTGAATTCCCATGCATAAACCTGCTCGCGTGAGGGATTTTCCCACAAAATGTAGAAATATGGCTGGCAATCAGAGAAGTTCATTATCTCCCGGATGTCTGGTTATACTTCACAACTGACAGTTCTTTTCACATGTCTGTTGACAGATTTTGGTCCGATACTGGGAGATCGAACTTTCCCGGAATTTTCCATTGCGATAAAGGTTTATTAACTACAGAACAAGAGCACGGTAACGATCGGATGTGGATTTACAGGGTCATTATTGCACGATTGCGCCATTGCACACTTGTATCAGACAGCGCCAGGGAAGCGTGCAATAATAATAAATTGTTAGCGGTATGTGTCCGCCACATGAGCCACATCGTCTCAGCTTAATTGGATAACAAACACAAACATGAGGACCGTGACACCGTCTAGGACAAGCTTCTAATGCAATTAGGAACTAAAGTTGGCCCGACTGTCGGAAATGAGTCGTCAATGGACAATCGCTACGGAAGCCTGTTGAGAGAAGTAAATCAAACAGGAAATTGGGACTGCCACCTGCAGCCTGTGTTGGTAGATGGTCAGGTCGACCGCTTGCTCCTCCACTTCAATGAACCCAATTACGATCTTCAACAATCGGCCAGCTTTCTTGAGCAGTGAGTCTGTCGAGTGCCGAATGTAAGACCTTGGCTTGGTGTAATCCTGGCGAGCGACGAGAGCGATGTGAACTGTTTTATGACGAGTGACGCAGGTCGCGTGGGTTTGGCAAGAGCACACCGTTTGAAATCAGGCCCAAGTGATTGTTGGGGTTTTGTGACCTCGTCGCTCGCCGTGATTAGTCTGCTGCCTTCGCTGTTGATCGGATTGAGGTTTCCGTCTCGAACTATCTCATCAAACCAACCCCTCAAAATCAACAACAAAAGTTTGACTGCGATGTACAAGAACATACGATCTTCGTGTACGTGTGTGATTATATGTGTTGTAATGATGTATACTCGGTGATGTTCACTGTTCAGTGAAGTCATCTCCGTGATATTGGCCACTAAGTCATTGTCAACTTACGACTCACCCCACATTGTGTAAGAAATGTTCACGAAGCGATGAACAAGACCCGGTCTCAATAGTAAGTATAAACACTCGTCCTGTTGGGGAACACGGCCGAGAACTTCCACGCCAGCTCCATGGTCGTGTCAATTCCCAGGCGACAGTAGAACTAGTGAAAATGTGACTCACTGAGAGTCTGCCGCTGTAACTGTCCTGTCAATACGACAAGCACCATTACCTTTAACTACGACAAGGATATGTCAAGTTTTGCAGTCATTAATATCTGGGAAAAATGAACCGGACACTGAAACACAAGCCAGCTGTCATTCCGGGAGTGATCGTCAGTTAACAGTACAATTCATTAGGCACGGGGGGGGGGGGGGCTATCGGTGCGACTCCACGTGATTGTCGTCAATCCACAAATGGAGCAAATGAACAGACAAATATCGTTGGAAATTGAAAAAAAAAAAGATGTCAGTGAGTCTGTCGAGTGCCGAATGTAAGACCTTGGCTTGGTGTAATCCTGGCGAGCGACGAGAGCGATGTGAACTGTTTTATGACGAGTGACGCAGGTCGCGTGGGTTTGGCAAGAGCACACCGTTTGAAATCAGGCCCAAGTGATTGTTGGGGTTTTGTGACCTCGTCGCTCGCCCTGATTAGTCTGCTGCCTTCGCTGTTGATCGGATTGAGGTTTCCGTCTCGAACTATCTCATCAAACCAACCCCTCAAAATCAACAACAAAAGTTTGACTCAGATGTACAAGAACATACGATCTTCGTGTACGTGTGTGATTATATGTGTTGTAATGATGTATACTCGGTGATGTTCACTGTTCAGTGAAGTCATCTCCGTGATATTGGCCACTAAGTCATTGTCAACTTACGACTCACCCCACATTGTGTAAGAAATGTTCACGAAGCGATGAACAAGACCCGGTCTCAATAGTAAGTATAAACACTCGTCCTGTTGGGGAACACGGCCGAGAACTTCCACGCCAGCTCCATGGTCGTGTCAATTCCCAGGCGACAGTAGAACTAGTGAAAATGTGACTCACTGAGAGTCTGCCGCTGTAACTGTCCTGTCAATACGACAAGCACCATTACCTTTAACTACGACAAGGATATGTCAAGTTTTGCAGTCATTAATATCTGGGAAAAATGAACCGGACACTGAAACACAAGCCAGCTGTCATTCCGGGAGTGATCGTCAGTTAACAGTACAATTCATTAGGCACGGGGGGGGGGAGGGGGCTATCGGTGCGACTCCACGTGATTGTCGTCAATCCACAAATGGAGCAAATGAACAGACAAATATCGTTGGAAATTGAAAAAAAAAGAAGATGTCAGTGAGTCTGTCGAGTGCCGAATGTAAGACCTTGGCTTGGTGTAATCCTGGCGAGCGACGAGAGCGATGTGAACTGTTTTATGACGAGTGACGCAGGTCGCGTGGGTTTGGCAAGAGCACACCGTTTGAAATCAGGCCCAAGTGATTGTTGGGGTTTTGTGACCTCGTCGCTCGCCGTGATTAGTCTGCTGCCTTCGCTGTTGATCGGATTGAGGTTTCCGTCTCGAACTATCTCATCAAACCAACCCCTCAAAATCAACAACAAAAGTTTGACTGCGATGTACAAGAACATACGATCTTCGTGTACGTGTGTGATTATATGTGTTGTAATGATGTATACTCGGTGATGTTCACTGTTCAGTGAAGTCATCTCCGTGATATTGGCCACTAAGTCATTGTCAACTTACGACTCACCCCACATTGTGTAAGAAATGTTCACGAAGCGATGAACAAGACCCGGTCTCAATAGTAAGTATAAACACTCGTCCTGTTGGGGAACACGGCCGAGAACTTCCACGCCAGCTCCATGGTCGTGTCAATTCCCAGGCGACAGTAGAACTAGTGAAAATGTGACTCACTGAGAGTCTGCCGCTGTAACTGTCCTGTCAATACGACAAGCACCATTACCTTAACTACGACAAGGATATGTCAAGTTTTGCAGTCATTAATATCTGGGAAAAATGAACCGGACACTGAAACACAAGCCAGCTGTCATTCCGGGAGTGATCGTCAGTTAACAGTACAATTCATTAGGCACGGGGGGGGGGAGGGGGCTATCGGTGCGACTCCACGTGATTGTCGTCAATCCACAAATGGAGCAAATGAACAGACAAATATCGTTGGAAATTGAAAAAAAAAAGATGTCAGTGAGTCTGTCGAGTGCCGAATGTAAGACCTTGGCTTGGTGTAATCCTGGCGAGCGACGAGAGCGATGTGAACTGTTTTATGACGAGTGACGCAGGTCGCGTGGGTGTGGCAAGAGCACACCGTATATTAATATTATATTGAATATTATCCGCATTAAGTGAATTATATTTTCCATCACCGTTTTTTTTTTTTCCTTCTACATGATGTTCCGTGTCTCACGCTACAGACGAATAATATATTGATATCTGGTTGAAAACTCTTGCATTGAGTTATGCTTGAAAACACCAGGGAATAATCGTCACATTATTGATACAAACCAAGCTGTTTCCATGCACTTCGCTTACGAATTGAAGACAGTAAACCGAGCGACACACGATAATCTTTTGATGAGATTACCAATAATGGCTGGAATCGACTTTGTTTTTGTTGTTTAAACAATTAGTCACAATTATTCCTGTGGAATGTGTTTTTACTCTGTCGATTCCGAGCTTTGATTACCCAGGTGTGCCCTTCTCTGCTCTCCTGTCAAGAATGGAAAAAACTGCACTGGCGCAATGTGAATGAACCAGCACCTAATCCACAAAAACAAACATAAAACGAACAATACCGTACAGCCCGCGGCGAACGGGGGCAATAAAGACTATGATGGGTCTGTTTTTCATTGCCTAATAGGCTGCTTCTGGGTGTGCTTTTGCCTCCAAGAATGGAGCGAGAGGGTTTGAAAGCGATCGTCCGCAGTTCAGATAAAGAGAGTTTACTTGATCGGGACTTAGCCAGAGTGTGTGTACACATTTTTATCGTAATGCGAGAGAGACTAATAGCATCGCAGCACTACGAGGCTTGGCTTAGAAAGGGATGTAGTGTCTTGGGGGAAAATCGCTACCGTACGACATAGCTGCTCAAAGACGACAAATTCCCCCCACCCTCCTCCAAAAAAGAGTACAATTTATGACTTCACAACTTGTCGTGTTTTGTATCATGCATTTAATTCAGTACGTGGGTGTAAATTCCTGAGCTAACAGTATTGTGCATGACTGGGAAATATCTTATTCATTTAGATGGAACTCCCAGATATCAAAGTGTTGATGTGTAATGCCGCACTAAAGAGTGGTCACAAAAAAGACGCATGATTTGAAACGCAAAACATATTTCCATATTGCTGATCCTCTGGATCCGTGTACTACTTTAATAAGCTACACATGATGTATATCGGAGGCATAACAGGATAATAAGATTTGCATGATGCGATATCCTCTTTGATGTGTGTTTTAAAGTCTTGCATCTGCAGTATTCCACAATTCGATGATCCTGACAACACATTTTGTCAGAATATTTTTTCCATAATTATCGGTTTAACATAATTATAATAATAACAATTCTCAGATAACCAATTCTCAAACAGGGCCGAGGATATGTTATAGAAGAAATATAAGTATGATATTTGATTTTAAGAGTGTAACATTCTGTCTCGACCAGAACAGTTCTCAGTTTGTGAGTAAAAAAAACATATTTATACTTTTTATTTCCCGCTGTATTAACCACTACATGTGTACATATGAATTGTAAATATATGTTCCCTCAAGGTAAATAATACTTTAATTCTGATCCATGTGTAAAGGTATCACACAACCTATATCATTAACCAATGCTTTTGACATGCGTTTTTGTTCTCATGTATATAGGTCAACAGCCGCTGGTTTTGTATGATACCTTTCTCACGGCCTGTACCTTTATCTCTGTTACTTGCTGAATGTTCTGAAAATATTGTAAGAAAAATAAACATACATACATACATTTTTTTAAGGAACTATGAGTTATGCTCAACATGAGCACGTTCGATATCAATAAGCACGGGAAGTTATTATACTATCAGTGCCGAAAAACTTCCTTTGTGTTATCGTATACTTTCAGCCGCCGTTCTTTAGTTGACACTGCATTTTCTTTTGGATAGATCGTTTGGTGACCTTGAAATTGACCTAAGACGAAATTGAACGGTGAATCCCGAAGTCTTTTCTCACTCGGATGCTTGAACTGCTTCAGTTAGGCCTTCAGTTAGGTTATTGGTCGCCGCTTCAGCAGCGGCCTTAATCAAACACAACCGGGACATTGGGTCCTATTCTAGCTTCTTGACCTCTGGGTCAGATTACTTATTAACATGGGGTTCATCTGCCGTTCTCTTGTGTCAGTTTGATGGAAAATGCTGGTACACAAACCCAACTGCAATACATTTCAAAGGTAAATTAGGCTGTTTGTTTGTGCTTGGTGTCGCCATGTTGTTCCAGAAAGACTAGAATCGAGTACAAATCTGTTCAATAGAGTCAAGACATCTAAATACCAAAACTTTATACAAAATACTATAAAAAAATATTGATATATTCTAGCTACTACGAACACGAAGGCACCACACATATCAAGCGGTAAGATCTTAGAAAGCATCAAAGACATCCCCGGCACTTGATGTGGGCGGATCCTCGGCACTTGATGTGGGCGGATCCTCATCATCAACAGGATTGAGTTCCCGCCGGGAGATGTCGGGAACATTTCAGGCGCATGTAAACGCCAATCATACAGACCGGTAGTACAAGTAATCTTGTAACAATCCCCCACAGCGTGGATATAAAAGTTATTGCGCATACATGTTGAGGGACACCTTCTGTCTGCATTAGGCGAATATTGTCGTGTATCGAGCTCATTTGCCAATACAATGTCATGTGACAGGCCAAGTGAGTTATTTGCTATTTCTGATAATGTCAAAGCCTTTGCTGATAATCACGACTTCTCATTTGAGAGTATCCAAATACTAAATGCATCGCTTTCTCTCCCTATGATACTGTTGTTAATTCGGATAGTGATTTACTGGATACCTTGAAAACTGTTCAAGTGTCCAAAGCCAGTGGGCCTGGTCGAGTTTAAGTCATAAGTGTTTGTAAATATCAGGTTGCGTTGCCTCTAATGGAATTTTCGATTTACAAATTTCAATTTACTCTTATCACATCCCTACATCCTGGGAAACATCTGAAATAATCCGTGTTCCTAATGTATGCCGATGACACGACTATAGTTGGCGAACTTGTCGGAAATGATGATCATAATTTGTTCTGTGGTGTATCATCGACTCAGAGTTAACTCTGTCTGCTCATTTTCACCAATTGTATGTTATGATTTTTTATTTTTCATTTTACAAAAAAAATATTGTCCTCGGCTCATGAGAAAATTGGGTAGGGAGGCACTTTATATATACATATTTTTTTTGGCGAGACGACATTTCATACGTATGGAATAAAAACACTTGCACAAATAAATCAAGCCTTTAGTATTGAAATCATGTGTAAACACATGACTTCAATGATTTCGTTTCTAAAAGCTTGTTTTATTCAAGTACACTCGAGCCCGAAATAATCAAGCCTTTATAATTGAAATCATGTGTAAGACATGATTTTAATGATTTCATTTCTCAAGGCTTGATCTATTTGAGCTTAAAAGCCCTTGGGCACCTTGGCACCACTGGTGTGCCGTCATCCTATAGCAGTCAGTCACAAAAAGTGTCAGTTGATAATATGTCGCTTGAATGAGGAGTAATTGTGGAAAACCGTTCTATCGGTTAATACATCTATTAAAGTATACATGAGAGTAATTTAGAGAGTATAGTAATTTAAATCAATACATGATCACTATTTTATACATATTTTTACATACAAATAACCATATGGAGTGACCTTTTTTGAAAACTGGTAGCGTCTTTGTCTCATTTGGCGGCGAGTGAATACAAGGAGGGAAGTTAAATATATGCCTAAGTTGCATGCTGTGATTTGGTGTGAATTGGTCCTCAAACTAGGGGCAAGAAGACATTTTATTTGAGAATAGCAAATAAAAAAATTAGCCCAAGGGCTAAGAAAGGTTACCGGACAATACACATTCCTAAGCTGTAAAGTCGATAACAAGTGAGATATTAGCCATTCTGTGATCGGTGATGTGACCTAGAAAATGAGGTCAAAGTTCAAGTTCATGAAAAGATTCAGTATATATCATTTCTCTATATTCGCAATTGATTCCTAAGCTGTAAAGATGATAATAAGCGACATATTAGCCATTTTGTTCTCTGACCTTGAAAATTGGATCAAAGGTCAAATTCTAGATCACCAAAATATTCAGCATACATCATTTCCTATATGTTCACTATGGACCCCTAAGCTGTGAATTTGATAATAAGAGAGATATAAACCATTTTGTATTCTGACCTTGAAAATAAAATGACTGGCCTTGAAATTTAGGTCAAAGGTCAAATTCAAGGTCATGAGAATACTCAGAATATATCATTTCCTATATGTTCACAATTGATTCCTAAGCTGTAAAGTTGATAATAAGCAAGATATTAGCCATTTTGTCCTGTTGACCTTGAAAATGAGGTCAAAAGTCAAATTCAAGGTCACTAGAATATTCAGCATATATCATTTCCTATATGTTCACAATTGATTCATAAGGCATAAAGTCACTAATAAGCAAGATATTGGCCATTTTGTCCTGTGACTTTGAAAATGAGGTCAAAGGTCAAATTCAAGGTCACAAAAATATTCAGCATATATCATTTCCTATATGTTCACAATTGATTCCTAAGCTGTAAAGTCGATAATAAGCGAGATATTAGCAATTTTGTCCTGTGACCTTGGAAATGAGGTCAAGGTCAAATTCGAGGTCACGAGAAAATTCAGCATATATCATTTCCTATATGTTCACAATGTATTCCTAAGCTGTAAAGTCGATAATAAGCGAGATATTAGCCATTTTGTCATGTGACCTTGAAAATGAGGTCAAAGGTCAAATTCAAGGTCATGAGAATATTCAGCATATATCATTTCCTATATGTTCACAATTGAATCCTAAGCTGTAAAGTCGATAATAAGCGAGATATTAGCCATTTTGTCCTGTGACCTTGAAAATGAGGTCAAAGGTCAAATTCAAGGTCACGACAATATTCAGCATATATCATTTCCTATATGTCCACAATTGATTCCTAGTCTCTAATCTCAATATTAAGTGAGATATTAGGCTTAATGTGTTCCATTATAAAGCATAGGAGAATTTAACATGGGAAAGTCCCATTTGGGCCGAGTTTGGGCCCAAAATGGCCCATTTCGAGCGATTCAAGGGCAACGAAATTTATACATGTCACAGAGGTACATATGAGGAGTGTTATGCATGAATAAGAAAAAAAGTTACTGAACAGATTTTGAGAAAACGACAGCCAAAGTGCAAAATTGGCCATTTTTCGACGAAAACGGCCGCCATTTTGAAATAATAGCGAAAATCAAAAAACTAAAAAATACCTCCCTCTCGAAATATTTTTAGGCCTTTTTGTGCAAAATTTCAGAAAGATTCGATCGTAAACTTTAAAGATAAAAATGTAGACGGACGACGACGACGGACGACGGACGCAACGCCACGGCAATAGGTTATCGGACCAAAGGTCCGGTAACCTAAAAAACCGGGAGGCTGCTTTTGAACACAGGCGGGCGGGGACGAGAAACAGAAAATTACTTTTATTAGGCCGAAGTTATAGACTAGGCTTCTCAATAGCAGTAACCCGAGTATTCATAGGCCTACATGCTTCGATCAATACGTGTTAAGAAATGGAGAATTCATATAAGTTTTCTTATTGCGAAATTTATTGTCAAATCGATACCATGGGCATATTTAAGTCCGTTATATGATGTGAAATTCTTTTTCTTCTTTGAATTTGTGAGTTATCCTTAACAGCCTGTACTATTCTTGAATCTATCTGTAAACACTCTGATTTAATCTTGACCCTTTCTGTAACATCCTGCATTATTCGTTACCCTTTCTGCAACACCCTATATGATTTACATGTATGACGCATTTTATAATATCGGGTGTTACAATGTATAAACATTTATGCAGCTTTTTTTCGACAGTGACTTTATGTTGGAGTGTCAGTTATGAACACACATATTGTTTTGGCACATTTATCAGTTAATTTGATTTCATGAGTATAAGTGGATTGCGGATACCGTTTATCAATACATGGACGGATATAGTCTTGAAATGAATATGATTGATTATTATTCCAAATGTTATCAATCATACAAGCGTTCATATAATGGATGCTTATTGGCAACACATGTCAAACATTGACAGAAAAATAGTCTATAAATGTCATTAATATGACTGAAATATTCGGTTATTCCAGGGTTGAACGTGTTGCAACATTCAAGGCATACCACGAATACGACTTGGTCTTTTCTAGCGTCCACATCGCCCGGGGATATCCAATACCCTTATCATATTTCTTGCACACATTTTTGTTTCTATACGTGTTTCATGGTCATTCTGTCATTACAGAATACCACATCACCCCGTATAAAGTAGGACAGCTGAAGGGAGCGCATTCTTCCCCCGGGAAATCACACAGAAAATATAGGTCACCGCCCTGCTTCGGGAACTACACTTAAATCACTGATTGTCAGACCGTAAATGATGATGAAACAGAACATAATGTGGATCATCAAACTAGAAGTCATCAACCAGGCAGCCTACTGAGGTTTGAGGACAAGTTTGTAAATACCTTTCCAGGCAAGTCTAATAATCATCTAGGAATACTGAAGTGGCGTGGACGTGTTCAACCGACACTACGTCAGGGAGTGACAGGAAACCTTAGCTTTATCACATTGCCTGTGTATTTACATATTTGTAGCTGGAAAATGCTGGTACACAAACCCAACTGCAATACATTTCAAAGGTAAATTAGGCTGTTTGTTTGTGCTTGGTGTCGCCATGTTGTTCCGGAAAGACTAGAATCGAGTACAAATCTGTTCAATAGAGTCAAGACATCTAAATACCAAAACTTTATACAAAATACTATAAAAAATATTGATATATTCTAGCTACTACGAACACGAAGGCACCACACATATCAAGCGGTAAGATCTTAGAAAGCATCAAAGACATCCCCGGCACTTGATGTGGGCGGATCCTCGGCACTTGATGTGGGCGGATCCTCATCATCAACAGGATTGAGTTCCCGCCGGGAGATGTCGGGAACATTTCAGGCGCATGTAAACGCCAATCATACAGACCGGTAGTACAAGTAATCTTGTAACAATCCCCCACAGCGTGGATATAAAAGTTATTGCGCATACATGTTGAGGGACACCTTCTGTCTGCATTAGGCGAATATTGTCGTGTATCGAGCTCATTTGCCAATACAATGTCATGTGACAGGCCAAGTGAGTTATTTGCTATTTCTGATAATGTCAAAGCCTTTGCTGATAATCACGACTTCTCATTTGAGAGTATCCAAATACTAAATGCATCGCTTTCTCTCCCTATGATACTGTTGTTAATTCGGATAGTGATTTACTGGATACCTTGAAAACTGTTCAAGTGTCCAAAGCCAGTGGGCCTGGTCGAGTTTAAGTCATAAGTGTTTGTAAATATCAGGTTGCGTTGCCTCTAATGGAATTTTCGATTTACAAATTTCAATTTACTCTTATCACATCCCTACATCCTGGGAAACATCTGAAATAATCCGTGTTCCTAATGTATGCCGATGACACGACTATAGTTGGCGAACTTGTCGGAAATGATGATCATAATTTGTTCTGTGGTGTATCATCGACTCAGAGTTAACTCTGTCTGCTCATTTTCACCAATTGTATGTTATGATTTTTTATTTTTCATTTTACAAAAAAAATATTGTCCTCGGCTCATGAGAAAATTGGGTAGGGAGGCACTTTATATATACATATTTTTTTTGGCGAGACGACATTTCATACGTATGGAATAAAAACAATTGCACAAATAAATCAAGCCTTTGGTATTGAAATCATGTGTAAACACATGACTTCAATGATTTCGTTTCTAAAAGCTTGTTTTATTCAAGTACACTTGAGCCCGAAATAATCAAGCCTTTATAATTGAAATCATGTGTAAGACATGATTTTAATGATTTCATTTCTCAAGGCTTGATCTATTTGAGCTTAAAAGCCCTTGGGCACCTTGGCACCACTGGTGTGCCGTCATCCTATAGCAGTCAGTCACAAAAAGTGTCAGCTGATAATATGTCGCTTGAATGAGGAGTAATTGTGGAAAACCGTTCTATCGGTTAATACATCTATTAAAGTATACATGAGAGTAATTTAGAGAGTATAGTAATTTAAATCAATACATGATCACTATTTTATACATATTTTTACATACAAATAACCATATGGAGTGACCTTTTTTGAAAACTGGTAGCGTCTTTGTCTCATTTGGCGGTGAGTGAATACAAGGAGGGAAGTTAAATATATGCCTAAGTTGCATGCTGTGATTTGGTGTGAATTGGTCCTCAAACTAGGGGCAAGAAGACATTTTATTTGAGAATAGCAAATAAAAAAATTAGCCCAAGGGCTAAGAAAGGTTACCGGACAATACACATTCCTAAGCTGTAAAGTCGATAACAAGTGAGATATTAGCCATTCTGTGATCGGTGATGTGACCTAGAAAATGAGGTCAAAGTTCAAGTTCATGAAAAGATTCAGTATATATCATTTCTCTATATTCGCAATTGATTCCTAAGCTGTAAAGATGATAATAAGCGACATATTAGCCATTTTGTTCTCTGACCTTGAAAATTGGATCAAAGGTCAAATTCTAGATCACCAAAATATTCAGCATACATCATTTCCTATATGTTCACTATGGACCCCTAAGCTGTGAATTTGATAATAAGAGAGATATAAACCATTTTGTATTCTGACCTTGAAAATAAAATGACTGGCCTTGAAATTTAGGTCAAAGGTCAAATTCAAGGTCATGAGAATACTCAGAATATATCATTTCCTATATGTTCACAATTGATTCCTAAGCTGTAAAGTTGATAATAAGCAAGATATTAGCCATTTTGTCCTGTTGACCTTGAAATTGAGGTCAAAAGTCAAATTCAAGGTCACTAGAATATTCAGCATATATCATTTCCTATATGTTCACAATTGATTCATAAGGCATAAAGTCACTAATAAGCAAGATATTGGCCATTTCGTCCTGTGACTTTGAAAATGAGGTCAAAGGTCAAATTCAAGGTCACAAAAATATTCAGCATATATCATTTCCTATATGTTCACAATTGATTCCTAAGCTGTAAAGTCGATAATAAGCGAGATATTAGCAATTTTGTCCTGTGACCTTGGAAATGAGGTCAAGGTCAAATTCGAGGTCACGAGAAAATTCAGCATATATCATTTCCTATATGTTCACAATGTATTCCTAAGCTGTAAAGTCGATAATAAGCGAGATATTAGCCATTTTGTCATGTGACCTTGAAAATGAGGTCAAAGGTCAAATTCAAGGTCATGAGAATATTCAGCATATATCATTTCCTATATGTTCACAATTGAATCCTAAGCTGTAAAGTCGATAATAAGCGAGATATTAGCCATTTTGTCCTGTGACCTTGAAAATGAGGTCAAAGGTCAAATTCAAGGTCACGACAATATTCAGCATATATCATTTCCTATATGTCCACAATTGATTCCTAGTCTCTAATCTCAATATTAAGTGAGATATTAGGCTTAATGTGTTCCATTATAAAGCATAGGAGAATTTAACATGGGAAAGTCCCATTTGGGCCGAGTTTGGGCCCAAAATGGCCCATTTCGAGCGATTCAAGGGCAACGAAATTTATACATGTCACAGAGATACATATGAGGAGTGTTATGCATGAATAAGAAAAAAAGTTACTGAACAGATTTTGAGAAAACGACAGCCAAAGTCCAAAATTGGCCATTTTTCGACGAAAACGGCCGCCATTTTGAAATAATAGCGAAAATCAAAAAACTAAAAAATACCTCCCTCTCGAAATATTTTTAGGCCTTTTTGTGCAAAATTTCAGAAAGATTCGATCGTAAACTTTAAAGATAAAAATGTAGACGGACGACGACGACGGACGACGGACGCAACGCCACGGCAATAGGTTATCGGACCAAAGGTCCGGTAACCTAAAAAACCGGGAGGCTGCTTTTGAACACAGGCGGGCGGGGACGAGAAACAGAAAATTACTTTTATTAGGCCGAAGTTGTAGACTAGGCTTCTCAATAGCAGTAACCCGAGTATTCATAGGCCTACATGCTTCGATCAATACGTGTTAAGAAATGGAGAATTCATATAAGTTTTCTTATTGCGAAATTTATTGTCAAATCGATACCATGGGCATATTTAAGTCCGTTATATGATGTGAAATTCTTTTTCTTCTTTGAATTTGTGAGTTATCCTTAACAGCCTGTACTATTCTTGAATCTATCTGTAAACACTCTGATTTAATCTTGACCCTTTCTGTAACATCCTGCATTATTCGTTACCCTTTCTGCAACACCCTATATGATTTACATGTATGACGCATTTTATAATATCGGGTGTTACAATGTATAAACATTTATGCAGCTTTTTTTCGACAGTGACTTTATGTTGGAGTGTCAGTTATGAACACACATATTGTTTTGGCACATTTATCAGTTAATTTGATTTCATGAGTATAAGTGGATTGCGGATACCGTTTATCAATACATGGACGGATATAGTCTTGAAATGAATATGATTGATTATTATTCCAAATGTTATCAATCATACAAGCGTTCATATAATGGATGCTTATTGGCAACACATGTCAAACATTGACAGAAAAATAGTCTATAAATGTCATTAATATGACTGAAATATTCGGTTATTCCAGGGTTGAACGTGTTGCAACATTCAAGGCATACCACGAATACGACTTGGTCTTTTCTAGCGTCCACATCGCCCGGGGATATCCAATACCCTTATCATATTTCTTGCACACATTTTTGTTTCTATACGTGTTTCATGGTCATTCTGTCATTACAGAATACCACATCACCCCGTATAAAGTAGGACAGCTGAAGGGAGCGCATTCTTCCCCCGGGAAATCACACAGAAAATATAGGTCACCGCCCTGCTTCGGGAACTACACTTAAATCACTGATTGTCAGACCGTAAATGATGATGAAACAGAACATAATGTGGATCATCAAACTAGAAGTCATCAACCAGGCAGCCTACTGAGGTTTGAGGACAAGTTTGTAAATACCTTTCCAGGCAAGTCTAATAATCATCTAGGAATACTGAAGTGGCGTGGACGTGTTCAACCGACACTACGTCAGGGAGTGACAGGAAACCTTAGCTTTATCACATTGCCTGTGTATTTACATATTTGTAGCTGCCTAATTTATCAGGGACTCCTGTGTCACAGGCGGTCATCTCCACAGACAGCACTGCTGACACAGTACGCCAGGAGACAGATTAGTCTAATTGGCGTTCTGATTAAGTAGCGCCAAGTTTTGCCATTTCATTCTGCACCTGAATGTTTCATGTTGTAATGGCCATGTAAGGCAAGCGGACCAGCTGGAAGACTAACTACTGGGAAACCAGAACGACAGTCCGTATCCGGGTGTCGACGGCCAGAAACCCGCTATCCTATTTGCCATGTGATATTTGAGCAAATACTAGACTCAATACAAGGGACAATAGAAGAGAGAGGAAAATATGAGAAGTAAAAATGTTGTATAAATGTCATCTACTTGATCGACAATAGCCACGGCCATTTTTTGCACGATTGCCTTTCCATTTTCCGCGAGTAAACACTCCCCCCTGTCGTCAGTATGACCACACTTCCTGTGTATTACACCGAATCGTGTCGTGCGGACCTCGTCCGGAAGTGCGCGATCGTTCCAGTTTTTCAACAAGATTATTTACGATCACCACCAAACGCCGAACCGCGCACGATAAACGGCACATTCTCATGTCGCTCGATATATTATTCATATGTGTAGGCTTAGGGTTGATAAAATTCGATCGTTTCCCGTGAAACACTCTGGCCGGGGAGGGTGAGCGGAAGAGGTGAAGTTGGAAAAGCGTGATCAGCGGTAACACGAAACGCGCGTCAATTTTTCGAGACGTGGGCACTTCGGGAATTCATCGCATTTGTCTCGATATTGGAAAGTATACGAACAAATAGCTTCCCAAGTGATTATTTATCGCACTATTATCGGAGAAGCACGTGTGTGTTCCGGTAAACATATCAGATCAGTATTGGTGTACTCGGATGTCTACAGTGTAGTTTTGTGATTGAAGTGTGTGGTGCAGTAGCCCAAGGCTCTATCCCACACCTGACCTGTTTATAAGACTTTTTCTTCAGTTTTCACATGTTTAAAACCATAAATACAAAATCTGGTTTGTGTAGGCTACTCAGTGGATTGATGCTGGTGAACTTGAAGCAGCACTAGTGTATTCGACCAGTGGAATAACATCAAGGAGATCGTTCTCCAGAGCAAATCTACAAACTTCATTTTCCGAAATCCATGTGAATTCTCAGTACAGGTGCTTAGAGACACAATTATTAGAACCTACCATAGTCAGTCTGGAACTATGCAGTTAATATTATGCAATTAGCACTCATTTTGTTATAATTATTATTCGGTAAATTATTACAATTCTATTTATTATTACTATTGAATATTGGAGATTTTCCGATATAGGTAATGTAGCGTAATATATCTGAATCTATTTTTTTTTAAAATCAAAAATTGATACAAATATACTGAGGGAAGACAGTTACCTCTCGACGCAGACAGCGACTAGTGTCATGATGGAGGTGTATAGCGACACGACCAGGACGTATCTCTGGAACTTACAGAGCGCCAGACCCAGCAACCAGCCCTTGTTCAGCATGAACTGAATGATTTCAGGAATCCCGAACAGCATAATCAGAAAGTCCGCTAGTGCCAGGTTCATGATGAACAGGTTCGTCACCGACCGCCTCATCTTCTTGTCTGAGAGGATGATAAAAATGACGAGAGCATTGCCCACTAGTCCTATTATCCCGATAAAACAGAAGAGAACGGAGAGGCACACCACAGCCACCTCGGACGCAGGAGGACTTTGTACGCTGGAATTGGGCAAAAGTTCCAAATAAGTCCTGTTTTTCGTGTCCATTTCTCGGTAGGGGGAGTACGTTTGCGTCATGTTCACGAGTAACTCCATCTTGCCGAGTTTCAAAGGGTACCACGCCCTGTGTCGCGAAACTGCGACGTCTAGTGTCCAAATACCTCCTCTTTCCACTAGAGCTATCCAAGCTTCTTGTGACTTCAGATTACTTTTGTGCTGTGAAGTACGAGCTCCTTCTATAGTCCGGGAACTGGCTCCTTAAGCCTGAGATCGGCCCCGGCCAGCTTTAAAGGGATAAGACAAGGCTCGCTGGCTTCTTCCCACGGATCCCTCCCCGCTGGTTCACTTCGCTTTCTGCCAGAACACGCGGCGCCAGCCGCCCAACTTCGAGCTAGGGGATTCAGGGAGACATCCACGCAGGACCCAGTCTAGCTACTTATTTGATCGCGCCGCGTTTGCACGGTAACTAAAGAGAGGGTCCACCCCTCGTCAAACCTGTCACAGAAACAAACTGCCAGTCGCATTGGTTTGCACGCGTGCGGGAAATCACTGGTGGGCTGCCACTTGTTGACACGGCCAAACACTCGGTTTGTGACGCGGCTACCGTCGTGACCTCCCTGGAGTCCTCCACCCAGCCTCCCTCTCCACCCTCACTCCGCTCTCCCTGATCCCCGGAGCCCCACACCAGACGCTCTCCTCACGGCAGGCCCGCGGTAATCAGCATGTCACGGGACATTGTTGTCGGGACGCGGGACTGGTTTCGGCCACTTGACGACTTGGACGCTGCATTGATCGGTGTCCTATTGGTACCCGCGTCTGTTTATATTCCTTCCTTAATTACAGGCCTGAGCATTCATTGAAGTGTAGGGCTAAGTGGCACACATCAGTTGGTATGTTTATCAAAGGACAGGTCTGTACATTTTGATCCGGGCCGAGTGGTGTCCAGGTTATTGACCAGTACGAGGAAGCGTAGTATTTGTTCATCGTGGGGTATGTTTGAATCCCCAGCGTCGGAGGCTGAAAGCCCGGATTGAGCACGCGGGTTTTCTTGCAGCAAACCACCCATTAATCGCATCTTAAAACAAACAATGCATAAAACGTGGTGTTTTGAAGAGGAAATGTGCATCACGTTTAAACTTGTTACCCTTCTCAGTAGTCTATATAGATTCTTATACTGTTATGACGGCATAATACCAAGCGAGGCACTCTAATGATCGATAACAACTTTCGATGTGTAATTGTTTCAACCGTCCTAATCTTCGTGGGAATCGCAACTAAATTCAGGTATTTTGAAGGTGGCACACTGGAACAATCTGACATAATCAAATTAAAATAATCTAAAACGAGACAATCAGAGCTTGCAGACCCTCGCCCTTCAGATTTAGTCACTAAAATTAAAGCTGATAATCTTTGAATTTTCAACGTGGGCGATAATCGGGGATCTTGGTCATACGAAAATTGGTCATATATCAAATGGTCAGGAATTGGCTATAGAAAAATACAAAAATCATGGGAGGATTATTTATTAATAAAAGTAGAATTCCAGCGATTTCTCTATTTTACCATATTCTCGGCCACGGCCTGAATCCATAACACCGACCTTCCAAAATTTGCAGGCTCACTCAGATTTATACTGCGCAAAATATTCTAATGAATATCTTCAGTGGTTTCTGAATTATTACTAATTGAAATTATTTACTAATTGAATTTTTACGAATCGGTAATTCCAGCGATTTCTCTATTTTACCATATTCTCGGCCACGGCCTGAATCCATAACACCGACCTTCCAAAATTTGCAGGCTCACTCAGATTTATACTGCGCAAAATATTCTAATGAATATCTTCAGTGGTTTCTGAATTATTACTAATTGAAATTATTTACTAATTGAATTTTTACGAATCGGTAATTTCAGCTGATGGCGCTTACATTCTCGACCTTGGGCGATAATCAATGATAATGGGGGAATTTTGAACATACGACCATTGGTTATATAGCAAATGATGGAGAATTGACCACAGAAAAATAGAAAATTATTAGGAAAAATTGATCATGAATATAAACGGAGCTATTGCAATTTTTCGATTCTGACCTCTTCTGTGACCTTGACCTTGTCGTTCATTATTGAGCTGTCAGATTTCACCATAATGTTTCTATTATCAAGGCACATGTCATGAACGAAAACGGTTTAAACAGATTGACAACTGGCTTCACAATATGGTCTCGAATCTCCGAACACTCACAAGTAATAAAATCGTGACCCCCCTTATTTTCGACCTTGGGCGATAATTGAGAATTTTGGTCTTAAGACCATCGGTTGTACGCTATGCGATCGGGAATTGGCCAAAGAAAAATATAAAAATAGGTCGAAAATTTAATATTGATTAGAATCGGAGTTATAGCCAATTATGTGGTTTTTTTTTTTTCCGTTGCCATGGTAACCGGTGTCATCCGTTTTTGACAAAATTCGAAAGGGACCGAGTCTCTACCATATAAATTTCAGATCGATTGGACTGTTTGCCTTCGAGTTATGAGCGCAGACAGTTGCACTGAAACGTCGCTGGCAAAAGAATAGCCGAAATCGTGACCCCCATTTTTTCGAGATCGGGCGATAATGGAGAGTTTTCCTCGTACGACCATCGGTCGTACCCCATATGATCGAGAATTGGCCAGAGAAAAATACAAAAATAGTTAGACAAATTAGTATTAAGTAGAACCGCAGTTAGAGCCAATTATAAGATTTTCCCTTTTTCCATTGTCATGGCAACACCACCCCCCCCCCCCCCCCCAAAAAAAAAAACAAAACAGTTGCTGCTTATGTCCATTTTGTGTGGATTTCGCATCTTATCGCCATACAACGTTTCGAAATATTCCATTTAGTGGTTTTGGAGGACGAAACTATGATAAGTAAATGAAGTTTAAGTAAAAGAGAAAATACGCCTTGCATTATTCACTCCCTCTTGAAAGGATCTCCCTCGGACACCGGTTCTTGATGTATCAGACCCGGGGTTTGTTCATCTGGAACATCAACACAAATACGTGAGAAAAATGACATGTCTGCCGGATACAATCGCTTTAGTGGTTCTACATATATGATGTAACCCAACGGGGAACGGTCGAAACCGTTGATTAATTACGGTCACCCGTGCTATCCAACGTGGGTTTGTACTGTAAGAATTAATGATGGGATTATTAATTCATTGACTATGTAAGAATGGTTCATCACTGGATCCAATCGATCTATGATCCCTCCACATCCGGCAGATCGCGCATTAGCTTCAAAAGGAAGAGGGGGAGCGAGGGTATTAGATTCGGGTCTGTCTGTTTGTGTGTCCGCGCGCATAACTCGGAAATGAATGGTCCGATCGGTATGAAATCGGTATGAAACTTATGTTATAACTTAAACAATTAATGTACATCAATAATCGAGATCTCCGATCGCGATTGCCCAGTAGACACTGTTGATTGCGCTACGGTAACCAACAAAACATTGTTCATAGACTGACTGCTCTTGGTCATTGTACCAGATCCTTTCTAACGAATCCCAGAACTTCACGATACACAACTTTGGGAACCCCAAAACACCCCCACGATGCTGCACAGCTGTCATGGTTGTCTGACACGGGAGTTTGAATTTGTATAACGGAATCGAATTTGTTCAATCGGAATACTTCATTGAGAATGGATTTCCAACATCCGGCGGAATGATTCCATCATTTCTCGATAATATATATAACCCCTGACCATGCGCTCGTCTGTGTCAGGAAAACTACATTCCAGCCACTACCAATAATTATCCTTGTTGGATCACGAAAGATAACCACTTAATAAAATGAGTAGATTCCCCGAAATAATATCTTCCGCTAACCATCCATTCTACAGAGCACGGAAGCAAATAACCCTTTGAACACAACCACAGAAATACAGAATATCTACATATTTGAATTTCCCTACTCTACTAGATTCCATAGTCCTCACTTTTGAAGCTAATGTTAGTTATTTTGTTCTGGCCTAACAATTATCGACAATTATCGACAATCAATCCCACTACTATGAAGAGTCACCACCGTTTCACATATATTCATTATTTATGCAGGTAAATAATAAGTCCTGTTTCTCAATAATTCATCGATAATTTGCGTGCTTACAGCAAGTTTACATCTCGTTTCTGCTGGATTTACATCCCGTTTCTGCTGGTCAACAGGGTGTTGGGAAGCACAGAACAATCCACTGGAAGAACCTTCTCTTTCCATCAAGATCCGGCCTCTAGATCACACAGCGTATCTGCTCATTCACCATTCAATCTCGATATCTGAAAACAGCAGGGCATGAGTCTGCCCGGCTAACCACTCAATGCCATTACTTTATCCACAGAAAACACTTCTCTTGTAGGTTTTGTCACTCCAATGATGAATTATTGGTTGTTCCTGCGACTGTTCTCAATCCCATTTATTAGAGGAATAGCTGGATAGAAAGACGGTATGGCTTGGGACTACCTAGATAGTGAAGGTAATTCTCAAGCTATTATACGATAGGTCATATCGAAGTGATAATAAAGTATCAAATTCAAAGCCATGTGAACATCGCAGACATCCAGCCAGCTGAGTGCGAGGTGTTCCGAAAGAGTAAACATATCCTACCGCGCATGCGACACCCGCTGTAATATTCACACTCGCATATAAATACGTAAATATACGTATAAAACTATAATGATAGGATGATAACTTCCAGCATATGTGTGACAGACTTGGCGTAACCTTCAAACAGATCATAGTGACGACCAAAAACTTCTTGAATGTCGCCCTCTGTCTAGACATCATGAATGTTTGAGCAGTTTGGAGGTCAGAACATGTGCTCTGACTATGAATATAACAATAATTTGTTTTTGAAGGGCGTAGTGTTTATTTACGGCCCAGCTCAGATTATTTTCAGCCCGACATGGTTCATTTGCAGCCCGAGCGTGCGAGGGCTGCAAACCCATGACCTTGTCAACTACAGATGTTGCGCAGCTACAAATATTGCCGAACCTAAAATTGTCCAAACATTTTCAGGGCGAACTTCAAGGTGAAAATTGCGTGAAACTTTGTTTATTGATGATGGCAAACTGACACTTTTCTGCTGCTTTGGCGATTCTGTAGTGAAGATTTCACAAGATTATCTGGCTTCATTTCTTGTTGTTTATCCTGTTTTCAGCTGATTTATACTAATATTCACATTCTAACCACAACATGTATGATTTATATTAAATCGAAAAAAACATCGTTGTTGGATTGCTCACGCACGTACGCTACTATCACACATATAACATGATTTAGATCTTCATGGAGAAGATATACAAGGGGGGGGGGGGCCACGAGAACCATCAAGTGAAGAAATAAGGAATGGTTTATGCTATTTGCATAATGCGAGAGCTGGTCAACTGTGTTTGCCCTGAAGTCGTTATTCTTGGCGATCAGATCATAAAACTCTTGACCAGGAATCATAGATACTTGTTGTATGAGCTATGTGTGAGCTCATATCAGCTTTACCATGTTTGCATAATCCACGGCACATGTTACTGTTTTTATGGCATATGGGTCGTGTTTAGTTTCGTCTATTGAGAGGACTTAGACACTGATGTTTTCTTGGAAAAAGTGCTGACAAACTATGGTTCAGCACTCACATTAACCTCTGAATGTAGGAAGATGTCGGTTGTCTGTAATTTCGATTTTGTACTCTGTAACAATAGATGTATAACATATTCCAGCAATGGTTATGTGAATGGATGGTGATAAGGAACAGGTCCAGTGAATCAAACTTCCTTTGTCCTCGCTTAGGTTTCTGGTATAAACTTTCTATTGAACATCTTTATTGAATTGTGTTCCTAATATCTTGAAGTAGGCAATCTCCGTTTGCGATCATGCTGCAGGTAACTCTACATTGGTATTCAAATTGACACCTGGTAAAACGTGTAAAGAGTTGCAAGAAAATATGATCATCATACATTCTGAATTGTTAGTCAGACCAACATGTGCTGGCATTATGTGTTATTGATTTGCTAGTTACAATAACACATAATGCCAGCTTAACTTAATCGTTACGCCAGCGACTAGTGAATATTGGTATCCTATGAGCGTCGCAGTTAGGTGTGAGAATGTGTATGACCACAATATACGCTTCTGTAATGAAATCATGGCTGCAAACCCATGACCTTGTCAACTACAGATGTTGCGCAGCTACAAATATTGCCGAACCTAAAATTGTCCAAACATTTTCAGGGCGAACTTCAAGGTGAAAATTGCGTGAAACTTTGTTTATTGATGATGGCAAACTGACACTTTTCTGCTGCTTTGGCGATTCTGTAGTGAAGATTTCACAAGATTATCTGGCTTCATTTCTTGTTGTTTATCCTGTTTTCAGCTGATTTATACTAATATTCACATTCTAACCACAACATCAAATTGACACCTGGTAAAACGTGTAAAGAGTTGCAAGAAAATATGATCATCATACATTCTGAATTGTTAGTCAGACCAACATGTGCTGGCATTATGTGTTATTGATTTGCTAGTTACAATAACACATAATGCCAGCTTAACTTAATCGTTACGCCAGCGACTAGTGAATATTGGTATCCTATGAGCGTCGCAGTTAGGTGTGAGAATGTGTATGACCACAATATACGCTTCTGTAATGAAATCATGGATGCTCGGGGGGGGGGGGGACCAGGACCACACGGCGCGTCAAGGCGAGGACCCTCTTCAATGTGTCACATAACTGTAAAGCTGGGGAGCCGTCTTACACACATGTACAACATCGGCGGAAATTCTCAGAAAAATATTACCTTGTGACAAAATCAACAACTGCCAATAGACATTGAGACTTATATAATACAAAAAAAAACCTTTGTTCTTATTAGGTAGTCATGTAAAATAACATCAGTGAATTACCGGAGAGTTTTTGATCACCTGATTATTTCAACGAGGTCCTGGTCTTTAAGCAGTCAATATGTTGTCAGTCGAACACCCGACTCATGCTAAATCTAATTTACAAAACTCTTCATGGTACAAACCCAAAGTTGGTTTCAGAACAATTAAGCTTGAATCAAAATTAGCACTTTGAAAACACCAGGTCAAGTGCTACTGAAGTACCTCAAACTGGTCCTTTTGGTGCCACATCAGCCAATCTTAAAACAAATGTTACATCACATCGTTTAGTCAAACTGTAAACCAGGAATCCAACATTCATTTCTGTGGTTGCCCTTTTTGAAATATTGAGTTTAAATGTAATCGTTTACAATTGATCCTATACAAATGTTGATGTATTCTACCAATATTTTTTTCCATAGTTTCTGAAGTTGCTTTTTTCTATTGTTGATCATACTGTACTATGAGGGCCATGTGATACCTCTATAACCACATTGGAAATGAGTGTTCCTACTCCGAAATATCCTGCGTTTAAACTCTTTCATATACATGTATTTCTGTAAGATGTTTTTTTTTTATACATAATTTACTAAATAATATCAAATCTGGCAGACGGACGATCATAGTGAAAACGGACGGTCGACGGCGGTAAGTTTGGACTTTTACTTTCCACAATTCACCTCGGAATCAAACAGAAATGTTCGGATTACTATATCAGAATTTGATATAGTTGGTATTCTACCCCAATTAAAATGGAAACCTCGTCATGGAATATCACTGGGTATGAATACAATTTGTGTGTTTGCTTGATTTCTGAATGGCCCAATCCTGTGAAAGGTTTAGCTAATGTGTGGATAGAACACACGGGAATTATCTTCATATTCAAAATTGCATTTTTAGTTTCATTCTTCTTGGATGAAAAATGTCCAAAAACTTTGAATTTGCTCCAATTCCTTATATACTATACTTTGGCTCAAATTTCAAGTGACTGGTCGAAGATATATACAGATTTTATCAAAATTATATTTTTGGTGTTAAACAAGTCAAATGGACAAAGTAATCTTATGTGACGTCATGTCAGTAAACCCACGTTATGTCAGTAAACCCACGTTATGTCAGTAAACTCACGTTATGTCAGTAAACCCACGTTATGTCAGTAAACCCACGTTATGTCAGTAAACCCACGTTATGTCAGTAAACCCAGTCGTTGCCGTATCTTACTCATATGAGCAAGTGAACATGCTGGTTGCATATATATGAAAGAAAATAATGTATTCATCAAAGTGGAATGTAAACATGTTTCTGATGGCGAAGCACAAATTATATATATTTCCAAGGATTTGAGTCAGACGCCTTGTCGTCACACGGAATTGACATACATTTAGTCGTTACTGTCGGAAAACAGTATCACTTCAAGTTAAACTTTCTGTGTTTAGTTCTATTGTATGTATCTACTATTAACGATAATGCCTATAACATAAGAAACTTTTGAAATAGAAACAAAGCCCAACCAAAAAAAATGTGCAAAGACACACTTGCGTCAGACATACATTTCCCAAGTGGAAGTGGTGCTCAAAGGCACAACAAATTATTGTCTACCCACAGGGGAGACTTCTTAAAGGCTCTCTGAGATTCCCATGGGGGAAATACTTTTCCACTATGGTTTCGAAGAGAAAATACTTCGAACGTGTGTTCTACAGAGCTCGACGTAAATAACTCAGTTAATTAATATAATCTTACAAATATTTTCGTCGAAGGGGGCAATTTGAGGGATTGAGGGATTAACATAATTACGGTTTGCATTCAGTCAACCGGATATCACTTTTGTTCCTACTGTCGAACCATCGCTCACTTCTCACGCTTTTACTTTATGCCAGTGCCTAACTTTCCTTGTTTTGGAGCAGTGAAACTAGCCCATTTGTTACGTTCCATTTTCTGACTGCATCTTTACTTCTAACAATCATAAGCATTTATTTTTCACTTTCCTTATAAGGAGCCAAATTTCGGTCGAAAAGTGCGGAAGATTGAGAACCGTGGTGTTGATCGTTGGCAATGTGTAAAAGTCGGAATGGGTCCCGAGTTCAACACCACCTCCTTCAACATTGATATTTCCGTGCTTATAACTATTCTGACGGTACTCAAATTTAATAGACACTTCTCATATGGCATATATTGTCGCCCCTTTGTACACTATTGACCAAAAACAAATATACGAATATATTGAATTTTGGGCCAAATAGAAAACGGTGCTGAATTTTATGAACACCTTGATATTTTTATTCACTGATATGATATTCATCAGTGTTCATACAAACTATACGGTACCAATTGCTTTCACATCGGTATTCGTCCTGCGTGGACATCGTATATGCGCACGAAATTAAATTGAATACAGTGCTAGAAGTGAACGCGCTATTAACTTCTTTCAGCCGGGGAGATCTGGTGCTTTGCACTAGGTATGATTCTTGTTGAAAACCATTTAGATATTCAAACATAGCGGGCGAAAAATACGTGTGTGTTTGATGGCACATTGACTGATTAATGACATAATGAATTATTAGTTTGCCTTCCTATACTTCTAGTGTTTGCTAGTTCTTCTCGTGCTTCCTTCTATAATAAAGTTCACCAACCAGCTAGGTAGTTATCATCAAGGTGTTTTGTACAAACCAGAGCTGAGCAATGAGCAAAGCCCATTATAACATTCTTGGCACAGAAACTCGGAAACTAATCCAGAGACACCAGCCTAAAAGGATACACCAGCGAAAAAGCTACTTTATGTTATGACATAGCTTATGATATATTTTTTCATAATCATCTTGACAAACATTGACAGAACGTAAACGTTGACAGAACGTCATCTTCATCATTTTTGTGATTGTCCTCCCCGTGCACGACACCGGTTTGAGAGAGTTGGAATATTGGAGTCAAACATGCAGGAATCAGCGACTGCTATTTGGCCAGCGCGTCGCGCTGGTCTTCTAAGTTTGGGTAAAAGCAGCCCCACGAGGGTAGGCATGGGCGGCCCCGGTCCTGCTATCATTTGTTTTCAATATATTATAGTAATCTCAACAAAAGGATCTCAGCGCTTTCAAAAATAATATTTCTGATTGTTCCATTGAGGTTTACATTTTAATCTTAATGTGAATAAACGCGAATACTCTGAGAGCTTTGCGATATTTTTGGATGGTTTACCGTAATACATACGCATACAGTAGCGCAACAAAATATTGAGCTAAATTTCTGATGTTGGCTGAACAATTACGAAAGATAGCCAACCTTTATAGTTTTCAACATAAAAGTGATAAAATGTGATGAAAAATATGGTTTTACACCAAAATAGACGCCATGAACTATCGATTTGATCCAAAATAATGGGCAACATTAAAACCATTGATCTATAGATGTGTTCTTCTGTGTTTAATCAATGGATAATAATGAGCAAGTTAATCCATTAAATCAAGGTTATTAATCACACACACTTTCCCATCCCAACAAATTTCCGCTGGCTACAAACATAATTCTCTCCACTGTAGGTTACTTGTTCTTTATCATGCTGGAATACATGGTTACTTGACAGAATACACCAAAGTTGATCGTCAAAATAATATTGGTCACCTGCAGACTCCGGTCACCCGTGGACTCCAATGTGCGTTCGTACTGTAAGAATTGATAGTCGGATTATTAATTCATTTGTCTGTTTTTTGACAAACAAAAACAAAAAACAAACTGTTTTTTGACAAACAGACAAATTTGTCTGTTTGTCGGTATACATTTATACTTTTATAACCACCAGGTTGGTGTCTCTGTTGGTGGACAAACTGTCCCCGAGGTCACCGTTAGCTTGGTACAACTTACAAAATATGAAAAGTCGCTATAACGAATCCATAATGGCTGAGATAACGCCCATCAAAAGGTCTCCTGTTGCTTCCAGGGACGTGGATGTAGCAGTTGGTAATATTGTCCCACGGATCTCTCTATTTGACATATCTAGACATCGTATGTTCAATCCCCTGACAAAACCTTGTGGTATAATAACTCTGATGACTTTATTCTTGTTCGTGATTGTCAAGTTGTACTTGATGATATCCTAGATTTCAATTCATCTGTTGAAAATTGTATTGTAGATAAGTGCAGAACAAAGAACTGCAAAACATGTAGTATTTTAATTACCGGCACAAGTTTCACTAGTAACCTCACCAATAAAACATACCATACTCGCAGCTATGAAAATCTTACATGTAAGTCCACTAACCTTATCTATGGCATTGAATGTACATTATGTGGACTGATTTACATAAGGGAAACTGGAGGTCGACTCAACACACGTATAAATGGTCATCGTTCTCAAATTAACAACAGTGGTAACCAACTGATTTACCAACATTTCAATCAGCCTGACCATTCATTACTTTCAATGAAAGTACGTTTAATTGAGAAAATTTATCATAGTTCAAATGATCCCAAACGATCAATGCCTCTAAGAAGAGAACGAGAGGAATTTTGGAACAAGGAACTAGGTACTGCTGCACCATACGGGTGCAATGATAACATCAGTAGTGTTGGAAATTTGAGTACTCCACCTTGTAGTAATATAAACATCATAAATATCTTGAATACGTCAATTCGTAGGAAATGTAGCCATGGACACCGACATTATAATCGTCCTGCTATACATAATGTATCATTTTAAGGCCTATTGTCTCACATTCAAACACCACTTGGTATACATCATATAAGGACCAAGTTATTTGGTATTCCACTCAAGGTACTCCACCAACTATATCGGGAGTGTATGGACAGACCTACATCAAGAAATATTTGTCCTGAATACCAATTGAATTCTATCATATTAGATATAGCACATCTCTGTTCCATTGGGGTAGTTTCGGATTTCTAAATTGTTTTCATAGGTTGTTGGGCAGTTGTATACTAATTCCATCAGGTGTACAGTAGAAACAACTACAGTTAATATATCCATTGGGGTAGTTTCGGATTTCTAAATTGTTTTCATAGGTTGTTGGGCAGTTGTATACTAATTCCATCAGGTGTACAGTAGAAACAACTACAGTTAACACACTGTCTGCCCCTGATGACACCAGTGTGTCTTTGGATAAACTATTCGGTCGGGCTTTGTTTCTATTGCAAAATATTGTATTTTTCGTTTGTTATTGGCATCATTAAAATCTCACTGTATTGGTGGCAATAGATTGATACTTACATTCATACCACTGAGTCGGTGTCACTGCTGGCGGACGTTAAATCTGTCCTCGAGGATACCATCAACTCAGTAGCCTTCGGGCTTGTGATTAGGTACTTATGTACTTGTCATATATCTGTTCCATTGGGGAAGTTTCGGATTTCTAAATTGTTTTCATAGGTTGTTGGGCAGTTGTATACTAATTCCATCAGGTGTAAGTAGAAACAACTACAGTTAACACACTGTCTGCCCCTGATGACACCAGTGTGTCTTTGGATAAACTATTCGGTCGGGCTTTGTTTCTATTGCAAAATATTGTATTTTTCGTTTGTTATTGGCATCATTAAAATCTCACTGTATTGGTGGCATTAGATTGATACTTACAGGTCATTTAACCTTGTGTGTATACGTGAAAAGTCTCAGGAACCAAGATCTTTTCTGAAAATTAAATTCGAAAACAAGGGTATAGATGCTATCAACGTCAGCAATATACTCCACAATAAAAAAGTTAAATCGAATATACCCGCTTATTTCAAAGAACGTGGTAGTCCTTTGATTTCCTACACTTACACCAGACCAATTGCATCCAGGATATTCAACCACAAGTCTGCACTAAAACATTTCAATGTGCAAAATTTGAAGGCCAACCCACCATCATGTTCATGTACTTTATCACCCCACTTGTATAGTCCCGTTGGGCACATAGTCACAGGTGACTTATACATTGTCGAAAATGATATTTTGAGACAACTATTACAAAAAAGGTCCCAAATACCGTGAAGCCCAACCATTCAACTGGAAATTCAATTTCAAATTGATCATGGATGCTGTTGAAGACTATGCAAGGAAGTGGGCTAGACGTGAGGAGGTTGAGACCGAAACCCTGTCAGAATGGGTTAAGGCTGTACGGACATGTGTCCGAAATAGAATACAAAAAATACAACAATGAACAACAACCCAAAATCAGTACTGGGAGATCCTGATGTTCATAAATGTTTGCAAAATTTACATGAGAAATTTGTCATGATACCAGCAGACAATAAATCTAACAACATTGTAGTTGTTTGCAAGAAATATTATTATCAATGCCTCAATGCTGAATTAGGTATTTTTGGCAATACAGCAATCTAACATATACACCTGTACTATTTTCTAAAAAGGAAGTGCTGGACAACCATAAATCTGTCCTGGTGTCCAATAATATCAACATCAGTCAGAAGGAAATGGAACTTCCTAGTTTATATTGGATACCTAAATTACACAAATGTCCATACAAACAGCGTTATATTGCAGGTTCTGCTGTGTGTTCCACTAAACCCCTTTCATCACTCCCAACTAAACTGTTATCTGCAGTGAAGGAAGGGCTCCAGAAATACTTTGACATGGTTTATGCCAGAAATGGTATAAACCAAATGTGGATATTGAAGAACTCCAAAGAGTTAATACATAATCTTAAACCTAATTCATTTTCCACTGTCAACAGCATTCGAACATATGGCTTTTCCACACTGTACACTACTATCCCTCATACTAAGCTGAAAGCGAGGTTGAAGGATATTATTCAACAATCTTTTTTGAATGGCAAAAGACGCTATAAATATCTTGTGGTTAATCGCAATTCAGTTTATTTTGTTAAAGAACACACTGACTGTGCTACTAAATATGATGAACATGACATCGTTAGTATGCTTGAATTTCTCATTGACAACATATTTGTTGAATATGGTGGTGTTATTTTCCAACAAACGGTTGGTATCCCTATGGGTACCAATTGTGCACCACTATTAGCGGACTTGTTTCTATACTCATATGAAGCTGAGTTCATCCAAAATCTTATGAAACGAGGAGATAAACGATTGGCCAGTTCGTTCAATTTTACCTACAGGTATATTGATGATTTCATATCCTTGAATAACCCTAGATTTGGTGAATACCTACATCAGATATATCCAGACGATCTGGAAATCAAAGAAACAACTGATTCTCCAGTGTCAGCTTCTTATCTTGACATTTATCTTGAAACTGACCATAAAGGCAAATTGTGTACAAGGTTATATGACAAACGTGACGATTTTGATTTTGTCAACTTTCCTGTCTTGAGCAGTAATATCCCAGCATCACCAGCCTATGGCGTCTACGTGTCCCAGTTAATCCGTTATGCTAGAGCATGTTCATCATACCAGGAATTCATAGTTAGAGCACAGGTTCTGACTACCAAATTGCTCAAACAAGGATACCAAATGCCTAGGCTGAGGTCGACATTCAAGAAGTTTTATGGTCGTCACTATGATCTGGTTGAAGGTTACGCCTGTCACACATATGGTGGAAGATACCATCCCATCCTTATAGTTTTGTGCATATATTTCCGTCTCAATATGCCAGTGTGGATATCACAGCGGGTGTCGCATGCGGGGCAGGAGATGCTCACTCTTCCGGAGCACCTGATTTCACACTCAGCTGGCTGGGTGTCTGTGATTTTCACATGGCTTTGACTTTGACACTTTAGTATCTCTCGGATTTGACTACTCACACTGATCTTGTAAAATTCGTCCATGGATTCGGTCTTGGAATATGAATTTGTCTGTTTGTCGGTATGCATTTCTACTTTCATTGACTATGTAATAATAATTCATCACTGAACACATTCAATCGTTTTGATGGTTATCTAAAATCCCTTCCGGTGGACTGTGCATGCTGACCTATGGTATTACTTCCGCAATTAATGTACATCATTAATGGATGTGTATACCACCGCTTACAATGTCCCAAATACATTGCTTTTAGATTACCAACCTGAAGTAACCTTTGCAACACAACAACTACATACGATGTGGCAAAGCTGCTCTAGTGTTAGACAGGTGATATGAGGTGTTCAACACCCAACGCTCTTGAGAATTGCCGAATCAGAACATTTCGCGGTATAATTCTATTTCTCCCCTCCATATTATACATAGTAATATATACAATTACCTTAGTAGGAAATGTGATCAAAACTGCCTTTTTGCCGCCTACCCGGAATAATCCATGTTGAATTACCCAGGAGAAACAGTCTTCATAATAGGTAAGGATTCCATTGAATTCTGGGGACGCGCATAGCGTAGAGTTCCCAACGAGTACACATAAACAAACCCACACCCAAACCACCCTAAACGCAAACAACCATACACACAAGAAATCCTACACACAAACCAACTCTCACACGAGCCAACATACACACAAACCAACACACACACAAACCAATCTACTGACAAAAACCAACATACATACAAACCAAAATACACACAAACCAACCTACACAAAACCCAACATACACACGAACCAACCTACCCCAAAACCAATATATCACAAACCAAAATAAAAAAAAACCAACAAACACACAAATAAATATACACACAAATCAACATACACACAAACCAATACACACACAAACCAACCTCAAGCAAGCAAACATACGCACAAAAATCCCTACACACAAACCAACCCACACACGAGTCAAAAACAAACAAACATACACACACCAACATACACATAAACCAACATACACACAAACCAACCTTCACACAACTCAACCTACACACATTCCAATGGCTGTCAAATCCATAATCCAGGTCGGATCTGGATCAAATTCTGACACTTAATGGATGATAAGGATCCGCCATACTTCAACGTGAGTCATGCTTGAAGACCGAAGTAAAACAAAAAGTATGTGTTAAATGGAGTTTTCAATATTAAAGTACTAGGAACATGAAAATATGATGTGAACTCAAATGATAGACCTGGTTTTGCTGAGTAAAATGCAGTTTACTGCATGTCAATATCTCTATTCGTTAAAAGGTTATGGCCATTTGAATGTCACATTTTGGCAGGTTATGACATAGGCTGGATTAAACACTTCAGGATTTTATGAGCAGCTAATTAGTATGCAAATGAGGTATTCGTGACGTAGAAGGGGGAATATTTTTAATTAGGCAAGTTTAGTCTTAATATAATTGATCTGGTCAGAATTATTGCAAACCTAATCTTCAAACATTGATACGCATGGTCAATAATCAGTGCTGTTCAAAGTGTTACTGTTGCCATGGTTACTATTCACCTGCTGGAGTCCCTAGCAACCATTGGTTGCTATGGGCCCTAACTGCCAGAAATAGGGGTTTTGACAGAATTTGGTTATTGTATATTGATTATGCATGTGGAGTCAATCCATTTTCACCTTTGGTTTTGTTTGCTTATCGATATGACTGTGGATTTGGGCCATAGCAACTCTGGTTGCTAGGGGCCTTACATCAATACTGGTGACCTTGGCAACTATCCGGATATGAAATTCATTGATTATCAATTATGTAGAGCATGTGGAATGAGCTTTGTTGAATAATTGCAATTTCTTAAGACTTCAATAAGCCAATAAAACCATCTAATTAAAAAATGTTCCCCCTGTGACGTCATGCATACAAATTTGCATATTAATGAGCTATATGATTTTTCAAATGGTCTTTGGGCAATTTGAACTTTGAAACACTGTAACTTTTGAAGGAATCGAGATATTCACATGCTGCAAAGGCCGTTCTGATCAGTTCACATGGTGCTTTAATCTGAGCTCACATCATATTTTCATGTTCCTAGTACTTTAAATTCGAATGGCTGTAAAATCCGCGATCAAACTCGAAGTTGTCACTGTACATGTCTAACTAAATTTCAAAGTAATTCAATGAAAAATAAGCGAGTTACGAATTTTGGAATATTTGACCCATGTATAAGATAGGGATATTTGTAGTTTTCTAGAAATATTTTGTGACGTCATCGATGAACCGATTTCCCCCCAAAAAATATCTATCCATCAAAAAAGTTTCCAGATGTCAACTCGAAAACTGTGGACTCTACAGGGCGAACAGCCAAACAAACGAGACGACATAGTCGATGCAACTGCCGGAATTATCGAGGTCAATAATGGATCTCAAGGTCATAGGCTACGAAACAAACCTGAAGGTTTGTTAGATTTCGACATTTGCATAACATAATAAAAGGGCTCGAAACCAGACTGTAACCATGCTACATATTCATTGAATCAACGAATGTACACTGTAAGTTGAAGTAATAAATATTTGATTCAATGTGACTATGTTGCCTTGGAAATGTCGAGGATGCCATATGTAAGTATCAATCTATTACCACCAATACAGCCAGATTTTGATGATTCCAATAACAAACGTAAAATCAACACTTTGCAATAAAACAAAGCCCGACCAAAAACCTTACAAAAACACACTGGCGTCATCAGGGGCAGACAGTGTGGTAAATGTAGTTGTTTCTACTGTACACCTGGTGGAATTAGTATACAACTGCCCAACAACCTATGAAAATAATTTATAAATCCGAAACAAGCCCCATGGAATAGATATATGACAAGTACATAAGTACCTAATCACAAGCCAAAAGGCTACTGAGTTGATGGTATCCTCGGGGACAGACTTAACGTCCACCAGCAGTGACACCGGCTCAGTGGTATGAATGTAAGTATCAATCTATTACCACCAATACAGCCAGATTTTGATGAATCCAATAACAAACGTAAAACACAACATTTTGCAATAGAAACAAAGCCCGACCAAATACTTTATCAAAAGACACACTGGCATCATCAGGGGCAGACAGTGTGTGAAATGTAGTTGTTTCTACTGTACACCTGATGGAATTAGTATACAACTGCCCAACAACCTATGAAAATAATTAGAAATCCGAAATAAACCCCATGGAACAGATATATGACAAGTACATAAGTACCTAATCACAAGCCAAAAGGCTACTGAGTTGATGGTATCCTCGGGGACAGACTTAACGTCCACCAGCAGTGACACCGGCTCAGTGGTATGAATGTAAGTATCAATCTATTACCACCAATACAGCCAGATTTTGATGAATCCAATAACAAACGTAAAACACAACATTTTGCAATAGAAACAAAGCCCGACCAAATACTTTATCAAAAGACACACTGGCATCATCAGGGGCAGACAGTGTGTGAAATGTAGTTGTTTCTACTGTACACCTGATGGAATTAGTATACAACTGCCCAACAACCTATGAAAATAATTAGAAATCCGAAATAAACCCCATGGAACAGATATATCACAAGTACATAAGTACCTAATCACAAGCCATAAGGCTACTGAGTTGATGGTATCCTCGGGGACAGACTTAACGTCCACCAGCAGTGACACCGGCTCAGTGGTATGAATGTAAATATCAATCTATTACCACCAATACAGCCAAATTTTGATGAATCCAATAACAAACGTAAAACACAACATTTTGCAATAGAAACAAAGCCCGAAATGTAGTTGTTTCTACTGTACACCTGATGGTGATAGGTAATCAGAACTTGCTGAAAATTGGCAGGCATTATGTGAGAATATCCATCCATGATATGCAAGTATGGAATATGTGTTATACATTGAAACTCAAGATATGTGATACAAAATAACCCTAAATAATAGGAAATAACAAGGCTAAATGTCAATTACGTCCTGACCAATCGCCCCTTCGTTGTTTTAGTTGGGAATCTGCTCGAACAATTATACACACATAAGATTCAAGCATGAATGTAAGTATCAACCTATTACCACAGATACATCTAGATTTTATTGGTGACAATAACAAAAGTAAAATACAGTATTTCAGAATAGAAACAAAGCCCTCCAATAGATAACCCAAAGACACGCTGGCGTCATCAATGACAAACAGTGGGTGAAATATAGTTGCTTCTACTGTACACCTGATGGAATTAGTATAAAACTGCCCAACCTATGAAAATAAATTAGAAATCTGCGATGAATAACATACCTTTGTGCATATGATACCCTAAAGTCCTAAATACCAATTAAATAATCCCGTTTGACGTCATAATGACGTCAGAGCACGTCCGATTCCGAAAATAACATCAATATCTGGACACAACTCATCACGAAGACTTTTCAAACAAGCTACTATTCAATATATTTAGCAAAAAGAAAGGGCAAGGTATTTTTTAAAGTCAACTTTGACCTTTATGCGCTTGCAAAGGTCATAGGTCATATGCCTTAGGTTTATACAAGAGTTGCTAGGCTTTATGAGTGTTTAACTCTGGTTTTACTCGCGTGTCTCCATCCTTCTTAGTTCTGGGATATAGTGACCTACTCGTTATTCACTCACTATTCACTCTGTCATCAACATGCATATGTTGAAAGTTGCAATTTCACTTAAAATGGGATCAATTTTGTTTGCCATAGAAACGTCAATTAAGTCAAAAAGAATAGTTCGATTGGGCTGAAATTTGACACTGACCATAAGGGACCATGTCGACTCCTAGCATCAGTTCGGAAATCGGGCGAGGTGATCTCAAAGCTTGAATATTCAATCTCAGGCGAACTTCTCAAGGTCAGGTCACGAAGATAGAACTCGATTATATCTACAATATGTACTTGATTTGAAGTTTCTACGACGATCAGAATCTGAGTTATGGCCTCTCATGTGTTGTCACCAAAATGGAATGTTTCTGCCCGGTATCCAAGAGAATATGCACACCGAATTTGGAGGAAATCAGGTAACAAGCGTGGACACTAGAGTGCGAACAAACAAACACATCCACAAACAGATGAACATACTTCCGGCAGGTAACAAACACCTAAACAGACAAACCAACTGACCAATATACTTGCCGAAATCGAAGATTCAGGCAAGTAACAAACCTGTAAAGCATGAACGCACTTTCTCCCACCACGAAAATATAAGGAAAATAGTCGCTACGCATTATGATTCCTCGACTCGATTAGATTTACTTTTATTTTTCACTATATTACTTTGATTATTGTGAAGAAAATATTACTAATCTTTTTTGGCTCTCGTTATCATGAATAGTAACCACATATTTCACATATATTCATTTGTTGTTCATGCAATTATTGCAAACTTGTTCCTCAATAATCCAACAAAAGTTTGCATGTTTACAGCAAGTTGTATGTACATCTCGCTTCTTCTGATAAACAAGGTGTTGAGAAGCACAGAACAATCCACTGAAAGAACTTTTCCTATCCATCAAGATCTGGTCTCTGCTACATTACACAACGTATCTGCTTATTCACTATTCAATCTCGATAATTGAAAACAGCAGGATATGAATCTGCCCGGCTAACCACTCAATGGCATGACTTTATCCACAGAAAGTACTTCTCTTGTAGGTTTTGTCACTTCAATGATGACTTATTGGTTGTTCCTGCGAATGTTCCCAATCCCATTCATGGGAGGAATAGCTGGATAAAAATACGCTATGGCTTGGCACCATAACGCGGCATTGACGGTAATTCTCAAGGTACTCTACAGGAGGTCTACTTATTTGACACGATATATGTGTACGAGTCAGTGGTCGATTTCTGACAATTCGATGCATTATCTCCGAGAACTCTCTTGCAGGATCTTTGCCGAGATATTCACACTTTGGTGTCTCAAAACAAAGAATCCACTATTTATCATATACATGTATCATTATCACTATTTATCATTCATGACGTGAGTGGATTCTATAGGAGTTTTCGAGTTTTCATTTCTTTTGAGGTAAGAGTGATTGGGTATATACTCTGTATATATGTGCGCCTGTGTCGTACGTTATGCATGCTGAAACTATTTCATAGCCTCTCGATTCTGATTGGTTCAGAAATGATTACGGAAATATTTGGCAGCATTCCCTGTGAAACGGTCCCTTTCAAACACTGTATTTTCACCAAAAAGCACAGTCAGGCATCTCGGGGACTCTCTTTCATCATATGCCAGTGCCTACTACTATGGGAGTAGGTCAGTGACAAAACACCTGGTAACACAATCAGGCATCTCGGGGACTTTCTTTCATCATATGCCAGTGCCTACTACTATGGAGGCGAGTAGGTCAGTGACAAAACACCTGGTAACACAATCAGGCATCTCGGGGACTCTCTTTCATCATATGCCAGTGCCTACTACTATGGAGGTGAGTGAGTCAGTGACAAAACACCTGGTAACACAATCAGGCATCTCGGGGACTCCTTTTCATCATATGCCAGTGCCTACTACTGTGGAGGTGAGTGGGTCAGTGACAAAACGCCTGGTAACACAATCAGGCATCTCGGGGACTCCTTTTTCATCATATGCCAGTGCCTACCACTATGGAGGTGAGTGGGTCAGTGACAAAACACCTGGTAACACAATCAGGCGTCCCGGGGACACTCTTTCATCATATGCCAGTGCCTACCACTATGGAGGTGAGTGGGTCAGTGACAAATTCTCCAACCACGAGATAAAACCGAACTGCACCTTCACAGGCTATCAAACAGCTCTGTGGAATATACTGTCCAGGTTTTTTCAAGCCTCGAGAATGTGATATTTTGCGTTTTGAATCCACATAGATAGGGAGACTGGGAGACCGATAGATAGATGATACTGACTTAACCTTGTATGGAGAGTTGCCATACCACCATCCGACCAACTTTGGTCTATGAGCGCCTGGCATATTTTTGGTTCCCGTGTATGTATGTAGTGTATGGACGGGAATTTATGGTGTACTGCATCGATGGGTATTTGTAGCGTGGTCATGACAAACCCGGGTACGCCTAGTGAACTAGGTTTCTGCCCCTTCACCACCGCCGATAGACCCAGTGCATCCGCTGAGTGAATTTTGATCCCAGAGAGCGAACATTGAATTCCCCCTCAGCAGCGGGGGAACGACTTAGTGTGTTGCGCCAGGGCCACTTCTACCTGTGTGCATACGGTGTTAGATCGAGCTCAAATGGATAGACGTGGAATCAATACCCAGTATTAAGTATTCCGAGCAAACAAAACAGGGTCCATTATCCAATCTCATAATTCGGGGACAGAAAGTCATATCAGGCATACGAAGTGAGAGAAAACAAAAATGACAGGGAAACTCATGAACCCCCAAAAATGGCCATTAGGAGGTGAAATCAGGTGTTCCGGAAAGAGTGAGCATTTCCTGCCCTACTAGTGGCACCCGTCATGAATTCCCCAAAATTAACATGAAAATAGATCTAGTTGCATGGCAGACATGGATTTGCTGTATTTATCAACCAAATCATGATGACGTCCATAGAATTTCTTAAACGCCGCTATAAGTCTTGGTAAAACATATCCTTGTCGAAGCAGTTTAAAGACTAGCTGGGCACTTCGATAGACAAAGTCCTCATATTTGCAACTAGCTCTGGAATAGCGTATAAGTTGAGAAACAAACACACCAGATGCCGGTGACATAGGAATGTTGCTGCTTAGAAAAGGGGAATTGACTATGGAAAAATTGAAATCATCACGTTTGTCATATAATCTAGTTGACAGGTTAGAATCATTATCAATCTCCAACCTCAGGTCTAGATAGTTGGAAAAATTAGCGGAGTCTGTAGTATCCTTAATTTCAAGTTCCTTAGGATATATGACATCCAAATAATCACCAAACTTGGGATTATTTAGCCACAATACATCATCTATGTATCGGAAAGTGAAATTGAAATTACATGTTAGTTTCTTAGAACCTCCTCGTTGTAAATGTTGGATAAAATCTGATTCATATGAGTATAAAAACAGGTCTGCCAATAATGGTGCACAGTTTGTACCCATGGGAATACCAAGTTTGTTGAAATATTCGACCACCAAATTCCACAAAAATATTATCAATCAGAAAATTAACCATATTTACCACATCTATTTCAGTATATTTGTATGGGGCATCAGAGTTGCCTTTAACAAAATAAGCGGTATTATATTTAACTACAATATAGTGGTACCGACGTTGTCCCTTTTTAGAGAAAAATGAATCATTGATTAGTTTTTTAAGCTGAGACTTCAGTTCAGAATGAGGTATAGTTGTGTACAAAGTGGAGAAATCAAATGCTATTCCAGATAGACGTTACTTTTGAAAGTGTGAGAGCATGTAGATACTCCAATAAAGATTTGGAATTTTTTAATATCCACATTTGGTTTATACCACTTCTATAGATGGTTTCAGAGTACTTTTGGAGACCCTGTATAATTTTAGACAATATAACAGTTAATATTTTAGAAAGGGCTTTGGTAGAACATGATGCTGAACCTGAAATATATCTTTGTCTGTGTGGATTTTTGTGCAATTTCGGGATCCAATATAAGTTTGGTAGATCAGAATCTTTACATGAGGTAAAGCTTTGCCCATTTTCTGGCATGCTCCTCAACTGCATCCATGACTAACCTAAAATTGTATCTCCATGAAAACGACGTGGGCTCTCTATATTTGGGACCTTTGGACAAAATGTCTTTCAATGATTCATTCTCCACTATATTGAGGTCGCCTGAAATAACATGCCCAACAGGATCGTGTATATGAGTAGGATATAGATGGAGCGGCCGTGTCAGTGAAGTATGATGGTACCTGGGACTGAACAGACTTATGATGTAATATATTACTCATGTTAATTGCATCAATACCTTTATTGGCAAGTATTATCTTCAGAAAATACCGTTTGGGTGGTATATATTCGGAATTCTGTGTTGGCTTATAAAGCCGATGATAAACAATATCCATGATAATGGAATACAGACGAAATTCATATCTGCTTCATATCCGAAATTCCTATCCGAAATTCATATCATTCATATTCATATCCGAAATTCATATCTGTAAAGTCATATCTGCTCATTTCCCTGGAGCATTATCCTAGAGAGTTCTGTAGTGACTATATCGTTTCATGGGCAGATGCTTCATTGGAGCACAGACCCAAAATTTATTGAACCCCTCTATGAAAATGCGAGTGACAAATGGCTAGAATTCCTCACCAACGCTTTCAAGTATGTAGTGTGTTAGGTATGGTAGCGTGTTGTGACAGCACTAGAAGCTTAATAAAAATAGGGACTCCAATTTGAAGAACACGATTAAATTCTATTTTATTCACAAAACATGATGTTGAAACATGAAAAATGTACAAAACTTCACAAAAATGGCAAAAAAATCCAGATAAACTCATATAAGAAATACACGTACAAATACACTTACCGAGAATGTAAGAAATACACGTACAAATACACTTACTGAGACATAGTTTTCCCCTTTGTCAGGTGTAAAGGGCCCGTACGGATAAAAGTTTGTAAAACAAACAAACAATATAAGTTTGCCTCGCGCCGACCGCATGGGTAGTTGTCGAGTTCGCCGCACAAAAATTTGCGTAATCTAGCGAAAACAAGGTGAGGTAACATAAAACATTGGAACTTAACTAACAGGACACTCTCTTTAAAAATAAACATGTTGATATACCTCACATAAGAATATCCCAGTGACAAAAATCTGGCACCGGGCAGGGCCTGAAATGTAAACATTGACAATAAATGTCTCTATAAAAGAAACACGTGCGGACACTCTTGCCTCGCGCTACGAGTATCATACTTTCCAACAGAAGCCCCTCATTTAATGAGACTTCTCTGAGTCGTACACCATGGGCCCGTGCAGATTGTCAGGGGGTAATCTCTGAGTCTTACACCACGGGTCCCTGTGGATCGTCAGGGGTAATTTCTGATTCGTACACCACGGGCCCATGCAGATTATCAGGGGGTAAACTCTGAGTCGTACACCACGAGCCCGTGCAGATTGTCAGGGATAATCTCTGAGCTTAGTACACCACGGGCCCGTGCAGATTACCAGGGGGTAATCTCTGAGTTAGTACACCACGGGTGTAAGGTCACTGGCTGGAGGTGTAACGTCACTGGCTGGAGGTGTAAGGTCACTGGCTGGAGGTGTAAGGTCATTAGCTGGAGATGTAAGGGGACTGGCTGGATGTGTAAGGGGACTGGCTGGAAGTGTAAGGTCACTGACTGGAGGTGTAAGGTCATTGGCTAGATGTGTAAGGTCACTGGCTGGAGGTGTAAGGTCATCGGCTCGAGGTGTAAGGTCATCGGTTGGAGGTGTAAGGTCACTGGCTGGAGGTGTAAGGGGACTGGGTGGATGTACACGGTCACTGGCTGGAGGTGTAAGGTCATTGGCTGGAGTTGTAAGGTGACTGGCTGGAGCTGTAAGGTCATTGGCTGGAGGTGTAAGGTCACTGGCTGGAGGTTTCAGGTCAATGGCTGAAATTGTAAGGTGACTGGCTGGAGGTGTAAGATCACTGGCTGGAGGTGTAAGGTGACTGGCTGGAGGTGTAAGGTCACTGGCTGGAGGTTTAAGGTCAATGGCTGGAATTGTAAGGTGACTGGCTGGAGGTGTAAGATCACTGGCTGGAGGTGTAAGGTGACTGGCTGGAGTTGTAAGGTCACTGGCTGTAGGTGTAAGGTCACTGGCTAGTGTTGTAAGGTGAGTGGCTGGAGGTGTAACGTGACTGGCTGGAGGTGTAAGGTGACTGGCGGGAGGTGTAAGGTGACTGGTTGGAGGTTAAGATGACTGGCTGGAGTTGTAAGGTGAATGGCTGGAGGTGTAAGGTGACTGGATGGAGGCGTAATGTGACTGGCTGGAGGTGTAAGTTGACTGGCTGGAGGTGAAAGGTCACTGGTTGGAGGTTAAGATGACTGGCTGGAGTTGTAAGGTGACTGGATGGAGGTGTAAGGTGACTGGATGGAGGTGTAAGGTGACTGGCTGGAGGTGTAAGGTGATTGGCTGTAGGTGTAAGGTCACTGGCTGGAGGTGTAAGGTCACTGGCTGGAGGTGTAAGGTGACTGGTTGGAGGTTAAGATGACTGGCTGGAGTTGTAAGGTGAATGGCTGGAGGTGTAAGGTGACTGGATGGAGGTGTAAGGTGACTGGCTGGAGGTGTAAGTTGACTGGCTGGAGGTGTAAGGTCACTGGTTGGAGGTTAAGATGACTGGCTGGAGTTGTAAGGTGACTGGATGGAGGTGTAAGGTGACTGGATGGAGGTGTAAGGTGACTGGCTGGAGGTGTAAGGTGATTGGCTGTAGGTGTAAGGTCACTGGCTGGAGGTGTAAGGTCACTGGCTGGAGGTGTAAGGTCACTGGCTGGAGGTGTAAGGTGACTGGCTGTAGGTGTAAGGTGACTGGCTGGAGGTGTAAGGTGAATGCTGGAGGTGTAAGGTGACTGGCTGGAGTTGTAATGTGAATGGCTGGAGTTTTAAGGTGAATGGCTGGAGCTCTAAGGTCACTAGCTGGAGGTGTAAGGTCACTGGCTGGAGTTGTAAGGTGAATGACTGGAGGTGTGCGGTGAATGGTCGGAGGTGTGAGGTGACTAGCTGGAGTTGTAAGGTGACTGGCTGGAGGTGTAAGGTCACTGGCTGGAGGTTCAAGGTCACTGGCTGGAATTGTAAGATGACTGGCTGGAGGTGTAAGGTCAGTGGCTGGAGGTGTAAGGTCACTGGCGGGAGTTGTGAAGTGAGTGGCTGGAGGTGTAAAGTCACTGGCTGGAGTTGTAAGGTGAGTGGCTGGAGGTGTAAGGTCACTGGCTGGAGTTGAACGGTGAGTGGCTGGAGGTGTAACGTCACTGGCTGGAGGTGTAAAGTCACTGGCTGGAGTTGTAAGGTGAGTGGCTGGAGGTGTAAGGTCACTGGCTGGAGTTGAACGGTGAGTGGCTGGAGGTGTAACGTCACTGGCTGGAGGTGTAAAGTCACTGGCTAGAGTTGTAAGGTGAGTGGCTAGAAGTGTAAGGTCACTGTTTGGAGTTATAAGGTGAGTGACTGGAGTTGTAAGGTCACTGGCTGGAGGTGTAATGTCACTGGCTGGAGTTGTAAGGTGAGTGGCTGGAGGTGTAAGGTCACTGGCTGACCTGATGCTAGCATGTTTTGATGCTAGCATGTTCATTGATGTATGCTAATGATGCTAGCATGTATGATAGTTTATGCCTAATGCTAAGTTATGCCAAATGCTTATGCTAGCATACTTGGCATGGCAGTTCTCGCATGCCAAATACTAAATGCCAAATGCTAGCAATCTGTGAAGTTTAGCTAAACTACCACTGTATCAGGGGGTAATCTCTGAGTCCTACACCTTGGGCCCGTGCAGATTATCAGGGGGTAATCTCTGAGTCGTACACCTCGGGCCCGTGCAGATTGTCAGGGGGTAATCTCTGAGTCGTACACCTCGGGCCCGTGCAGATTGTCAGGGGTAATCTCTGAGTCGTACACCTTGGGCCCATTAAGATTATCAGGGGGTAATCTCTGAGTCCTACACCTTGGGCCCGTGCAGATTATCAGGGGGTAATCTCTGAGTCGTACACTACGGGCCCGTGCAGATTGTCAGGGGGTAATCTCTGAGTTAGTACACCACGGACCCGTGCAGATCGTCAGAGAGTTCTCAGTGTTCACGTTCAATGTCACAAAATGATCCATCGTTTTTTATTATCATACTCTAATTTTTCTAGCCTGTGTACACGGGTTTTTGTTTGTAAATTAGCGATACTGAACATTATCATGATGTTTTGCACGCTTCACCGGTAGTTTTCTATCAAGTTTCCTGCTTCTAGCTTGAAAAGTTGGCGATCTATTCTTATATATTAATATTAGCCAATAATGGAAAGGCTGGGTCCGAATGAAATTTTGTGCCTTTGCCTTTTTTTTAACTCGCACAATCACTTGATACTAGTAGTTCTATGATTCCTATGTGATTCCTATGGATCAAACCTATCGGAATTGTCTTATGGTTCTTAACAACGCAACAGTACTTTCATTCTACATGCAGATGGACGCGACAAAATACCTGAAAAAAAATCATGAAATTCCCAAGATAGATCCTATAGCTGAAAATCAACATTTGGGTGAATAGGGCACCGAAGTGTACGGAAGCCTATAGGTGACATGTGCGTAAAAATTTTCTATGTCTCTTCCAGCAAAAAGGTAGCACGATCGAACGTGGAAGCATTTAACACTATCACGTTCGCATGTGGAAACAGTTAAGGCTACTGCATTCACACGTGGGAAGTCCGAGGTTACCACGTTCACACGTGGAAGCATTTAACGCTTTCACGTTCGCACGTGGAAACTTCAGGAGCTACCACGTTCGCACGTGCAAAGATTTGGGTGTGGTAGCATCAAATGCTTTCACGTGTGAACGTGATAGCTTTGAATCTTTCTACGTGTGAACGTAGAAACCTGAATCTTTCTACGTGCGAACGTGGAAAGGTATAAATGTTTCCACGTGTGAACGTGGTAGCATTGAAACTTCTACGTGTGAACGTGGAAACCTACATCTTTCTACGTTCGAACGTGGTAGGTTTTAAAGTTTCTACGTGCGAACGTGAAAGCATATAATGTTTCCACATGTGAACGTGGTAGCTTTGAAACTTTCTACGTGTGAACGTGGAAACCTACATCTTTCTACATTCGAACGTGATAGGTTTTAAAGTTTCTACGTGCGAACGTGAAAGCATATATTGTATCCACGTGTGAACGTGGTAGCTTTGGACTTTCTACGTGTGAACGTGTAAGCCTAAAACCTTTCTACGTGCGAACGTGATAAGTTTTAAAGTTACCACATGCGAACGTGATAGCGCTAAATGCTTTCACATGCGAACGTGGTAGCTTTTAACTTTCTACGTTCGAACGTGCAAGGTTTTTACTAGAAAAAAACACCAAATTTTTTCCCTGCACATGTCACCTATGGGCTTCCATATAAGTGAGATTTTGGAGACACACAAAAATTGTGAATATTGTAATTGTTCAGTTCCAAGTAATATCAACATATATAAACGGAAATTCATCGGACTTTGTTTCTAGGGCTTTGTTTCTATTCCAAAATGTTCTATTTTACGTTTCTTTTTGGCATCATCAAAATCTTACTGTTGATGGTAATAGATTGATAATTACATTCATACCACTGAGTCGGTGTCACTGCTGGTGGACGTTAAATCTGTCCCCGAGGATACCATCAACTCAGTAGCCTTTTGGCTTGTGATTAGGTACTTATGTACTTGTCATATATCTATTCCAAGGGGTTTGTTTCAGATTTCTAAATTATTTTCATAGGTTGTTGGGCAGTTGTATACTAATTTCATCAGGTGTACAGTAGAAACAACTACATTTAACACACTCTCTGCCCCTGACGACGCCAGTGTGTCTTTGGATAAACTATTTGGTAGGGCTTTGTTTCTATTCCAAAATGTTCTATTTTACGCTTGTTTTTGGCATCATCAAAATCTGACTGTTGATGGTAATAGATTGATACTTACATTGACACATTACAACCGCTATCAGATTGATGAATGTATTATTCATCAAATATTTCCTGCCGATTGAAGAGTTTGAATTAACCCATGTTTCTGGGTGTTTGGGTCGCGCCCTTTACGGCAGAAAATGTACCAAGGCTTTTAAATTGAGTCGAACTTATACTTTCTTTCTGTGTTCCGAGGAACTACATAAGAGGAGAGACATACGAGGGAAGTGTAACATGACATGAATATTTGTGCTATAATCGAATTACTATCTAAAAAAATGCACTCTGAAACACCACTTGACCAGGGCGCATTCTCAGTTTGAAAAAAAACACCTGATTTTGTGCAAATTTTGTAAGTAAATAATTCGGAGTGCGTTCATCACATTCAAGAAAGATTTATGAATATATCTGGAAAAAAAACTGTTTTGTTTGGTACACGTGAATTCAATCTAAATCAGCAAAAGTGACGACATGGCAAGGTTTGACCCAGGAAGTACAAAATTGCGTCATAACTTTGGGGAGACTGGGGGACTTTGGGGCCCTATTGCCAACTTCATCAGTTTACGAGATAGAAGTCTTTCGGTTGAGGTTCCACTTCGATTTGTGTATCCTGTTGACATATTTTTTGTTCCCCCAGTGGTAAGCTCATTTGCACATCGTTCATGTCAATATGGGTAATGTTTTATGTTTTAATATGGGTAATCTATATGCAGAAAGTTATAAATTTTGTGGCGTTCAACAAACTCGCCCATACTTCCATTACCAATACTACTGGTGACAAGAAGAGCGAGGAACCGGCTGGTAAGGTTATCACGAACTGAGTGATTTGGTAGATGTGTTTTGCACATATTGAGGTCACCAACCCCGGTAGTGCCCAGGTACTTCTCTATTAGTTGTACCAGGGTATGAAAGTGCATTGCCAGTCAACTACTTTTGTGATTAGTCTAGTTCTGACTGCCTTCCGTTCATGAAGGAAACTACTTAAGCGATGCTCATTATAATCTACTTTGCAAATTCTCGTAGCCTTGTCTGATAGATTCCGTGATGAATTCTTAGGCAACTTGCATACCATTGACTTGGCTCCAATTGATGGAATTGCCGTTCCTTTATGTTTTGTGGCAGTTTCCGCCGTCCCTATGTGACTGATTTGAAGAAGGAAAAACCTACAACTAATGAAGGAAACGTGCAAAGCTATAAATGCACCTCTCTCGAGCACATCTATGAGCGGATTAGTCAAGGAATCAGGTAGCGTTATTTCTTCCTGACGCTGGAGTACTTTCATTGAGTGTGGACGTTCTCTCTCCACCTGTACGTGATATTTCAAGGCCTGTTCAGACATAGCAGGGCAGATGGCATAACCACATGATAAAGACATTCACATGACAGAATACAACAACAGTGGTCGTCATTTGGATAACATGCCTCACTAACACTGATTTAACTTTGAATATTGTTCACATGCAGCAGCATTGTTCAGGAATAAGTATTGTTCATACACATGTGAAACAACCTAAGCTGGTTACGTTAGCTAAACTGAGTCTATCTGACGTATGTTTAAGCAATAGTTCACTCAGTCATGTCTGAATTCACCATTGCGAAACATGAAAGCAATACCGAAGTACAAATTCTTCTGGCAAAAACAGAGTCTGTTATGCAATCAGTCCAGTAACAAGCAAAATCGAGAACATTTTGTGGAACTTCATTTACATCCATATATGGCCATGAGGAGGTGAAATCAAGTCTTTTGGGAAGATTAAGCATTTCCTGCTCAACATCTTGCACCCGTCATGAATTTGAAAAAATGACATGCTAACATATCTTGTTGCAAATGTTTCTTATGTGTTTTATTCAAAGGACAAAGGATGATACCTCAACATCAGGTTCATCAGTGATATGGTCATCCAACTAGAGAGAAACTGTGCTGGCGTATCGAATGTGAATCACACCCTGTATTCCCTTAAGATGATCTTTTACCTTCAGGAATGTAATTCTAACGATGTTGAAATGTGAATTATCTGATCGCGACGGTTGTTTCCATCAATCCTGTCGAGTAGTGATTCTAGCTACAATGTATGACGTTGAATATGAGAAATATCTGAGTTCTAGTTTCCAGGAGTTTGTATATATATGAATTAAATGTGGTCAATGTGGTTTGATGTTTTATTTTCATTTGCAAAATTAACCTGTTATGTTATGATATGTTGTGGTCAAACTATCCTGATGAATCATTTCAACACTGTGTTGAATCTCAGTTACTAGTATATGGTCAAACGATAAAAAAACGAAAAAGACATTATTGTAGATGGAGTATATCTGTTCTTTCGAAAGATGTTGTTTCAAAAACATTCTTTTCTCGCTGTATGTCGGCACTTTCTTCCAGGCGGCTAGTACGTTTGTCTCGGTGAATAAGTGAATACCTTTCTAATCGCCAATAATACCCTGATATTGTTCAATATTCAAATAAAGTGTATGTAAAGTTTGACACCGTCCACTATTCCGGATCCTCGCGGATAAGCCGCTCACCGAAGGTCACTGCTGAGTGTCCGCTAGAGCCTGTGTCGCACATGTGGAAGTGCGTTCATGATGGTATCCTCGGGGACAGACTTAACGTCCACCAGCAGTGACACCGGCTCAGTGGTATGAATGTAAGTATCAATCTATTACCACCAATACAGCCAAATTTTCAACAGGGTTGTTGGGTTGTTGAGTTGATGGTACCCTCGGGGACAGACATAACGTCCACCAGCAATGACACCGGCTCAGTGGTATGAATGTAAGTATCAATCTATTACCAGCCAAATTTTGATGAATCCAATAACAAACGTAAAGTAGTAGTAGTAGTAGTATTTGTTTATTAACGTCACACATGCATACATATAAAGAAAAAATAACAGATAACATTAAAATCATCAGTAGCATCCAGCCCTTGGAGGGCTTATTAGTGACAGGATTATTCATTGACATATAACAGTCGGTTCAACAAAATTGTGTTTATACGGCCGGAATTTACATATATGCAAGGGTTTTACGTTTCTGCCAAATCTTGAGTATGAAATTTGCTGCTGATTTCCATTCGTATTTTAACATAAATATCAATTTATCTATTTCTGTGAGAGCATTGAAATCTGGGTTAACTCGATTACAATAATCAAAAAAGTGTTTTCTGTCATCACTATATTTATCACATACAAAAATAAAATGTTTTTCATCCTCAACCTGGCCATTTTTACAGATATTACAAAGTCTTTCATCAGCGTTCATTTTTCTCTACAAACCTGTTATCGAATCCAATATATTGGTAAAGCGACCGGTTTCTATCTGAATGGGCAAGATTCCTAGTCTAAACTGAGCAAGAAGCGAACGTAGGCTTTTTGAAATATTATTACTCACATAGGGTTCTACATAAAATTCTGTTTTAAACTCCTTATATGTTCTCAGTTTCGGTTTTGATTGTACTTCAACATACCATTCAGCACACATCAAGTCAAAACATACAGTATATACCTCATGTTCATTAAATAGACCCATATTATTATAAATATTCATAAATCCTAATTTCTCAGCAATACATCTTACATCAGTACACCAATTACTAGAAACTGCATGGTAAGACCAAAGGAAAACCTTTTTTGTCAACCTATTATTATCCATTTTTACAAGTCTATTCCAGAATTTTAGTAACATTATATATCGCCTATATTTCAATGGTATCCATGCCATTTCTCCGAGTACCCCAACCGTTGGGGCAAATCTATGTACTCCTAGGAAAAAGCGCATCGGTCTATTCATAACGGCATCACATTTTGCATATCTTCCATAACCCCATATCTCACCTCCATAGTGCAGTATAGGCAAAACACCAGAGTCAAACAATTTCGTATAAGTTTTGTAACCACAGTCTCTAAGTAAACTAAATTTTGCAATCACCCCGCCCAATGCTCTACCTGCAGATTCAGCTAATACTTCAACACACTTTCCAAAATCTAAAAATTCATCAAAATAAACACCCAAATATTTATATGCCTTCACAATCTCAATATTCCTATCACCGTATATAAAAGCATGATTTGTACAAGTCTTACGCTTTGGACGGAAATGGACAATTTGTGTTTTTTGTATATTCACCTTCAAATGCCATTCATTCACCCAACCATGCATACAGTCCAACATACATTGCAAATCATTTTCACTACCGGCAACAAGAGCCATGTCATCAGCATACAACAGTATACTACTCATCCCATTTTCAATATTGATACCTTTTCCTAACTGATTTATACATTGAGCTAAACCATTTATAAAAAGACCAAACAAAAATGGTGACAGATTGTCTCCTTGTCTCACACCACTGGATCTATCAAACCAACCGGATAACAAATTATTTATATTGAGACAGGCTTTAGTGTCAGTATACATTTCTTTTATGATCCTATACAGTTTTCCATCAATATCATAAATTAACAAAGCGTAGAACAATAAATTTCTATCGATGCAGTCAAAAGCTTTCTCTAGATCTACAAATGCGACAAAGGTAGATAGACCACAATTTTTTCGGATTCTGATAATACTGTTCAAAGTGAATATATGTTCCTGACACGACCGACCCTTTCGAAATCCATTTTGTTCATCCACAATGACATCTAGATCATCACAATATGTAATCAGACGGTTATTTAGAATACCAGACATGACTTTACTTACACAAGACAGTAAGCTGATACCTCGGTAATTCATTGGTATACACGGATCGTTACTAGGGTTTTTAAGTATTGGTTTGATCATAGCTTGTTTCCACTCAGTTGGTATACAGTTGTTATTGAAACATAAATTGAAGAAAGACACCAGTACATCGAGCACGTTATCATGCTTAAGAAATTCATTAGAGATACCATCCATACCACAGGATTTCTTGTTTTTCAGTTTGGATACAACAATTTTCACCTCTTCCCTGGATATATTATTGTTAATAACAACATTTTCACTATAATACACTGAGGACATCATATTTTCCCTTGAATTCAACATTATTTGTATATTTTGATATAACATGTCATATTCTAGATTCATGTTATTTCCACTGAACAAATTAGCAAATGCATCCTTCCAGATATTCAAAACTGAAATTGAGTCAGTGACAATGTCATTTCCTTGCTTAATCTGAAGGGGAATCTTTTTTTTTTTGGGGGGTCCTAATTTCTTCAGGGTTTTCCAGAATTCATTGGGGTTATTTGTACACACATCCTCTATACTATTTATTTGTTCTCGGTTATATCTGCGTTCTGCATTACGAAGATGTTTATCGAACACCTGTCTACATTTTATAAAATGTTGTCTAAATTCTTTTTTCTGTGAGTCCGACCCATTGAAAGTTAGATATGTTTTCTCAGCAGTCCACATTTTCTTCCACATAAAACTTAGTTCTTCCGTCCAGTAGGGTTTGTTAAGCTTCCTCATCCTACCAGGTGTTGTACTTTTTATTTTGTGTGGTGAAATGACCTGCCACTGGGATACCTGATTCAAGTCGGGTTGACCGTACCAGTCTAGTCTGGGGAACTTCACCCGGCAAGTGCTGCCACCTCGCGAGTGTCAGTAACAACCGCCGGAAACTCGACCTGGACAACCAGAAGTTACTTGGACACCAGACCGACAACACGGGAATAGCATCGCTCCAGCCAACTGGTAAGCTGATCATTACCCGCCCAGGTCGTGCCCCACAACACTGGTGTCAGAAGTGATCGAACTTCTGCGCCTACTGTGTCTTCTCACACGCATTTATCAAGGAAATTCCTGGATCAATGCGGTAATTTCGTCTGCAACTTCGAGATATCAACAAATAGTCACGTGATCTGAAACAATTTCTGATTGGCTATCGCCCCTTCCGCCCAAGCAGCCATTGCTGAAGATCTCCAATTTTTTCAATTTAGCGGAAAATTCAAAATACATCGGATTCTAGTCCGGTTCTATCTTAAATACATATTCGAATATACAGTTTGACATCTATAGTTTCGGATAGACACTTGTTTAATAATTCTTCTGCGACATAAATTCTTGGATTGACTTGGATTTCGACTTGTTCATCTACGATCTAGATTCGTGAGTACGCACGTGAATCTGACATAAGTCTAGATCTAATACATGTCTATTCGATTTATTGCGCGACTATTACGCTCAATATTCGCGTAATATTGAGTTTGGGAATCAGCACTCGTAACATTGTACTCATAATACGATATCTGAATTTTCATCTGGTGAAATGTTCGTGCCAATTTGTAATTGTTCAAAATAAAATACCTGGCTGAACAAAATGTTTGTTATTCATTATTTTTCATAAATGACTGGTTGACATATATCTGATTAATCTTGGTTCTAGCCAAGAAATAACTGCCAGAATAACCTAGACTTAGTTTTTTTAGCTATTTCTGGTCCTAGCCGGGAATTATATTATTTTTGTTAATTCTGGTTCTCGCCAGGAATTATTGTGGTACCGTGTCATCATTTAGAATATCTATATTGTTAATGTTATCATATTTCTAAATTTGTTTACATCACTCAATGTGATCTGTGATAATAATTATTTCGTAGTTTTTCACGCTAAGTTTTGTATTTCTTGTTATAAACCTATTGTACGGGAAATTTTGGACTTGTATGTTGTAACGTACTGCGATTAGCGATATTGTGATCATTAGTTTTTGTTGTTTCATGTACGTCATGCGTTGATGAGGCTATAGGTAGTTTACTTTGTGTAATGTAGCTTATTTGCAGTAATTTATTCAAAGTGATCAAACATTTCTTGTATGTTATAAGAAATAAAATCATATACGTCTACGTATTAGCTTCTGCTGTGTTACTGCTTACAAGTAGATTAAAAAAAAAAAAAAAAAAAAAGAAGATGATGATTAACCTGCAAACTGCAACTCAAGCTGAGTTGGAAACTTTACCTCAAATCGGGAAAGCAAAGGCTAGGAAACTAATCAGCCTGCAGTCAAGTCCAATTACTATGGAGGTACTGGTGTTGGCGACGGGAATACCAGCCCGTACGTTTCAAGATCTAATCGCCAATGATGTGATTGCACCTTTGAGTGAGTCCCCTGAGACCTTGACCGGGGCTTCGCCCGAAAACATCGACACAGGATCAGCACACTCACTACCTGGAGAGGATAGTTCACCAGATGCTGGCCTGAAATCGATCCTACAAGTAATGATGGCTAGCTTAACCAACTTGACGGAACAACAACGTGTTTATCAAGAACAACAGCAAGTTTTCCATCAACAGTTTGCCCAAATGATCCTGCAACAAAACACACAAAGAAAGGAGGAAGATATGGCGAGGGCTACGAGGGCTACCCCTCAGGACCCATTTCTGGCTTCCATGATGTCGCAATATCCTGCTAATGATATTTATGGTAACACAAAGCGTTCTGGTTCAAGCCGGGATCCCACGTCATCAGCAGATGTCAAGACGGAGCCTCGATCTGGTGCTAGCCAGGCCCAATCTGTCTGGAAATCAAAAGATTCCACTTCCGATCAACGGCCGGTGAAATCTCGAGCGTCACCAGGTGGTAAATCTCTCGCCAAGAAATCTGGTCGTGATATTAGCCCACGGGCCCGAGACCACAAGCACAATACTAGGGGAGATCAACCGATAAAAAAGGAAACTGACACACGACATAGAACACACAAGACTGAACCACCCAAGCAGGAAGAAAATGCAAGCTCCTCTTCAACTTCGGAAGAATCTGATAGTAGCGAACAGGAGGACCAAAACGGAGAGGATTCAGACTCTTCGACGGAATCAGAAGCTGAAGTAGATGTTGGTCACAGACACGGTCGTCGCCGTGACGGGGCACATCGCAACACAACTCCAACAAACCTGCCTCGGATGGAAACTTTCGATGGAGATTTGAAAAAATGGAACTCTTTCTACTTCCAGTTCAAGGAAACTAGCAGAGCTGGTCGCTGGACATACCGTCAGAAGCGAGAACGATTGGCTGGCTGTTTACGTGGAAAAGCTGTCGACTTTGTCCAACACCTACCACGTGCTGTACGCCAGGACTTCCACAGCTTGATAAGAAGCCTCAAGAAGCGCTACGGCCGCAGTGAAACTCCTCTGGAAACCAGGAAGGAGCTACGACAGGCTAAACAGACCGAGACTGAAACTCTTGACGACTTCGCCGACAAGGTGTACGCTTTAGCGGTGGAAAGCTTTCCAACAGGAGACGACCGCTTAATCCAATCAATGGCCGTAGAAGCTTTCTTGCGGGGTTGCAAAGACTCGAGGGCATCTTTCTTGATGATGGAAAAAAATCCTCGAACCATTCCAAAGGCTTTGAAGCTGATGAAGAGGACACAGCAAAACTATCGCGCTGCCAATATAAAGCCGTCTGTTGTACGACAGGTAATGTTTGAGGACGAATTGTTGGACGTCGCCGGGGTATCATTACGATCCACTAACACTCCCACAAACCGTACGTCCCCAAGCAACAGTCCTGTCTCACCAGATAACTCCATGACTAAGTTTCTACAACAGCAACAGCAGATCATGCAACAGCCGCAAGAACAGCAAAAACTGTTCTTGGAATTCCTTAAACAACAGACTCAACGTGCTGGAAACATTGGCTACGTGTGCTACAACTGTGGAAAACCTGGACATTTCATCAAAGATTGCTCCGAACCCAGGACGAAGTTTTCTGACCAAAGACAGAGATCTCCTTCTCCAAGGAGCTCCAATAGTGCACGTCCAAATAGTCCACAGTATAATCGGGTCCAAGCCCGATCACCATCACCTAGTCCACGTGATTCCAAATGTCACGCATGTCAACAAATTGGACACTATGCACGGGACTGCCCTCAGAAGAAAGCCAGTCCGGAAAACTAAACTGGACCAAGCCCTCCGGCCATGGCCTGGTCCATACCTCTTTGAAAGGCCATCAGCGAACCAACATTTTGAGCGTGGATGACAGCAACCTGGTTCCAGCGAGGTTACCTAAATCCACATCCACATCAACACCCTCACCGTCCATGGCGGGACATCAACATCCTAGTGTTGACATTGACGGTCCATCAACTACCCCCGCTACAGCACAAGTTACTACGCCTCAGTCCAGTGGTGCGATGATCATCCCAGTTATGATAAATCAGCAGAAACTTCAAGCCATCCTAGACACTGCTGCAGATGTAACTGTTCTGAATGAATCTGTAATAAATGACTGTAATTTGCCTTCTGACTTCACCACCGTGACACTTCGAAGCGCATTTAAGAAGGGACTTGTAGCAGGGAAACGATTTACTAACATTCCGTTAACAATCAACAGCCGTAACTATGACTGTACCTTGGTAACTGCTCCCCTGAATGATGACATGCTTCTCGGAAATGACTTTCTGAAGAAATACGACAGTAGTATTGATTTCCAACATTGTCAGCTTACACTAGGTAAACCCGCTGAACAGCAGGTGCTCGCCTGCTGGAAAAAAGGTAATACCTCAGCACCCCAGCTGGTAAATCAAGTCATTGTCTCCAACAATATAACACTGCCTCCAAATGAAAGCTGTTGGTTACCGTGTGGTTTCGTCCATGATGTCGACATGCCAATGTTGATAGAACCATGTCAACATGACTCGTTGTTTCTTCCACGAATATATGTCGAGACTACCCAACCGGTCAAAATCAGAGCTATCAATGTCGGGAAAGACCCGATAACACTGAATAAGGGACACACAGTTGCTACCGCAGAATCTGCTTCCCTGGCGCCCAGGAATGGAAACAACCTACCGTGCACCAACGGTGATTATGCCATCCAAAGCCTGGCCCCCAGTGACAACAACTACACTGTGCCAGAGCATGTACGAGGGCTCTACGCTGACAGCATCACTGATCTAGCACCAGAACATCACCAACGGGTCGCCGCGATGTTGACCGACTTTGCTGACGTCTTCGCACGTCACGATCTAGATCTGGGTTGTTTTTCTGACATTCGCCACAACATTCGACTACATGATCCAACTCCTGTGAAACAGAAGATGCGTCGTACACCAATCAGTTTCCAAGCTGAAGAAGAACAACATCTGCAGAGTATGTTACGTGAAGGTGTTATTTCCCCTTCCAACTCTGAATACGCCTCCGCTCCAGTCCTCGTGAGGAAAAAAGACGGGTCGGTCCGATATTGCATTGATTATCGGGAACTCAACGCCAAAACAGTGAAAGATACCTTTATGGTAACACAAAGCGTTCTGGTTCAAGCCGGGATCCCACGTCATCAGCAGATGTCAAGACGGAGCCTCGATCTGGTGCTAGCCAGGCCCTTTCCTCTCCCCCTAATAGAAGATTGTCTCGACACATTAAGTGGCGCTCATTATTTCAGCACTCTCGATTTAGCTGCGGGTTACTGGCAGATTGAAATCGAACCTGAGGATCGACCGAAAACTTCTTTCATTACCCGGTATGGCTTATTTGAACACAACAGAATGAGCTTTGGTCTCTGCAATGCACCAGCTACATTTCAGAGAGGGATGTTTCTGGTCCTACAAGGTCTGACCTGGAGGGAGGTTCTAGCCTACCTCGATGATGTGATCGTCCTGGGAGCAACCTTAGAAGAAGCCATTGTTAATCTGCAAACTGTCTTCAAACGTTTCAGGGAGTACAATCTCAAACTCAAACCCAGGAAATGTCACCTTTTCAAGACAGAAGTAGACTTCCTCGGTCGACGTGTTAATGGTGAAGGAGTGCACGTCTCCAAAGAGAAACTAAGTGTCATCGAAAATTGGACTCGTCCGTCCACAAAAAAAGAGCTCTCTGCATTTCTTGGCTTCATGAATTACCATCGTGATTTCCTTCAAGATTATGCCTCGATTTCACATTGCCTCTATCAGCTCACTGGATCTAAAGCTCCTGAAAACTTAGACTGGCTCCCTGAACATCAACATTGCTAGCTATCCGGTATTAGCGTTCCCTGAAAAAGATGGAGAATTCATTCTCGACACTGATGCCTCTGATGTAGCTATTGGGGCAGCTCTGTACCAAGTTCAAGATGGAGTTGAAAGACCAATTTCTTTCGCTAGCAAAGCGTTGCTTGACGCACAAAAACGCTACTGTACGACCAGGAAGGAGTTGCTAGCCATAGTGATGTTCACTCGTCAATATCGTCACTACCTACTTGGCAGGATGTTCATCGTGAGAACAGACCATCATAGTCTCGTATGGTTGATGCGTTTCAAACATCCCCAAGGTCAACTGGCTCGTTGGTTAGAAGAACTTAGTCAATTCGACATGAAAATCCTCCATCGCAGCGGTCGAAAACATCAAAATGCTGATGTTCTTTCGAGAATGACGGATTCTACTACTGTGTGTAACTGTTATGATGCTGGTAAATCGCCGGCGTCTCTACCTTGTGGGGGATGCTCTTATTGTCGTCGAGCACATGACAACTGGGGTCGCTTCACAGAAGACGTTGACGACGTTGTTCCCATCGGAGTCCGTTCCGTTACTGACATCACAGACGTTCCAACTAACAATGCCGAAGATTCATTGTCTCTAGCTAAATACACCAAGCAAGAGTTGCGAACTGCACAAGTTGGCGATCCGACCCTAGGTCCTCTGTTAACTTGGATTGAGACTGACTACATTCCAACTCCCGAAGAACTCTCTCTCAAAGGTCCGACTGTAAAACGTCTCTGGACAAATCATGACCTCCTACAGGTTCGGGATGGTGTCTTGTATTATCTCTGGATCGACGGAGAAACTTCTTCGCCTAAACTATTGGTTCCTTCATCATTAAGAGCCGAACTACTTGACCTGGCTAATGACAAGAAATCTGCAGGACATCCGGGACAACAACGCACCTTCGACCGTCTCAAATCATCCTTCTACTGGCCAAAAATGCGACAAGACATCAATGTTTATGTTCGTACGTGTGACGTCTGCAACCGCAGCAAGAAACCTTCTGTTAAACCTAAAGCGCGTCTGGGAAGCTGCCATGCAGGGTATTCCATGGAACGGTTACATATTGACATTCTTGGTCCTTTCGCCGAGAGTGACAAAGGAAATAAATACGTAGTTATGATAGTGGATCAATTCACTAAGTGGTTAGAGTGTCATCCAGTAGCTGAACAGTCAGCGGAAGTAGTAATAGATGTGTTGATAAAACAGGTTCTAGCCCGTTTCGGTATTCCGACATTTCTACATTCCGATCAGGGTCGGAATTTTGAAAGTATTCTCTTTCAGTCGATGTGCCACGCCCTTGAGATTGCCAAAACAAGGACCACACCATATCACCCCTGCTCCAACGCCCAAGTGGAGCGGTATAACCGTTTGGTATTGCAGATGATACGGTGCTGCATTGGAGAAGATCAAACAAGCTGGGATACTTGCCTGCATTTTGTGGGTATGGCTGCACGCAGCATGGTGAACCGCTCAACGGGTTTTACTCCAAACATGATGATGTTGGGCCGGGAAGTGTCGTTACCTCAGGAGTTGTTCGGCTTGAGATCATCCACACCCACGGAACCTCCACAATACATACAGACTCTGTTGAAGAACATGCATCAGGTACATGACAGAGCCCGAGAAACTCTACAGGTTCAGCAGAATCGTCAGAAGGCCATTTATGACCAGCGGCTACGACAGCGCACCTATGAACCTGGTGATCTTGTATATTTATTGGACAGTAGCACTAAAATCGGGAGAAGCAGTAAGCTCCAACCAGTCTACACTGGACCATACCTGGTAGTCAAAGCCCACTCTCCAGTGCTGTATGCGATTGAAGGACGCCGAGATCGAAGCAAAGTGGTTCACCATGATCGACTGCGGGTTTGTGAAGATCGCAATATTCCACTTTGGATTCGCAGGAAAAGAAGCCTTTTGCTAGGTGGCTCTGAAAACCATCATCGATCCGATGAAGATGACCCTGATTCTGCAATCGAATCTACTCACCTGGAGCAGTTGTTTGGTAAAATCGACATAGACCCGGGAAGTCCATCTCTCTCGTCGGAATCTGATAGTGATGACACTACCGTCGAAGAGAAGATAACGACTACACGTCGTGGTCGCAGAATACAGAAACCTTTGCGGCTGGATGATTACGAATGTTTCTGAACATTGGTGTACATACATTGTAAAATATGTATATTCAAGTTTTGTTATATCACACAGGTGATGGTTTTATTATCTGCATTGTGAATACGTGCTCTGGAAGCTGTGAGAATGTATGTCATTTAATTTGAGAATTTATTATTATTATTATTTTTTTTTTTTATTCTCAAATCTGTAAAGGGTGCTGATTCTCCCCCTGGTAAATCCGTATTTCCGAACATAATACTGATTTAATTGATAAACAATACTGGTTCTGAGCTGGTATATCTTAATATTAGTAACGGATGAATTAAATCGCTGCAAATACGACCATGATTCCAATGAGGATTCCCTTTGTTAGATTATAAAATGGATTCGATGGATGAATCGAAGTTTCGTCCTGATTACGAGGAAGAGGAAGAGGAGGAGGAGGAGGCACGCGAATGGCGTCATGAAAGGGGTCATGCGGTTCGTGGTAGATCTCGTGGCCGCCACCCTGTACGGTCTGGTACGAGCCGGGCCAGGGCACGGGACCCTCCATCAACGACCCGCAACCCTCCGAGGAGAGAGTCACGGATCGATCAAGCGTCTGGGTCTGGAATGCAGTCGGCCAGGAGTGATGCTCGCCTGCACCAAAGGATTGAACGCCCAGCATCAGTCCGTGTTCCAGTGCACCAGCGTCTGGGAGATCCACCCGCTTCTCATCAGGGCTCACGACCCGAAAGGAGGAACCTACCTGGTTCAAGCCAGGGTAGCGCCTCAACGTCCGCCCACCGATCTCAAGCAAGCCGTCGCTCGTGGTGTCCTATTTGTGACAAGAAGACAGCGAAGCTATGCCGCCACGTAGAGGCCTTCCACATGCCCTGGTTCTTCGTGCCGGAGCACGCCTGCTGGTCCTGCCACGTCAACGAAAGCGCCGCCTGTTTCTTACGGGCCAGGCATGGGGAGGGACACGACACGGTATTCGACGGAAACCGCCTCCGTGCATGGATCGCCTCAATGAAAGGGCTGCTAGACCGGCTTGTTCGCTACAGTGGCCTCGACACCCCCGGCGAGCTGCTTGCTGATGTTCGACGTCGTCAATTGTTTCCCCCTGACGCCATTGGAGATATCCCCACCTCTCAACATCTGTGCCTCAGCATATTAGGCAGAGCTTTGCAACCGGGTTCTCGCTCGGTTGTGAACTACTCCATTCAGCCCCCATCACACCTGGAGACCCTTTTCCACTGGAAGATCGTGCTGCTGCTCCTGCAGGAGGCTTCCCCACCTCAGCGTGAAGACTTCCGTCGGGCATCGTTAGAGGATCCGGAACGGTGCATCACAGTGTACGGAATTGACAGCCACGTACATTTAGAAAAACTGTTGGATCGCCATCGAGTACACTCGAGGCATCAACTGGAAGACCGGCTGCGCATCACACGCCTCGACCCCGCCTCACGCTTCGAGCTGGATCGGCTGATCGTCTCCCTCAACTTTCCCTCTGCCGACACTTTCCTGCCAATCCTGATACGGGACCACCGCCTGCGGTTCACACTCGGAGCTCATCCACACGTGGCTAGTGATCAGCTGCCGTTAGGCCACTTCCCCAAGCTTCGAGAAGCCGCCAGATCACCCACATGTGTAGCATTAGGCGAGGTCGGACTCGACTATTATCACCACTCCTGCCCGCTCCAGAGAGGGTTCCAGCGGAAATACCTTCGCGAGGTGAGTGCTCTAGCAGTGGAAATGGACAAGCCACTCGTGATTCACTGCCGACCGGATCGCGCCAACTCTGTTACCGCCCGGGATGACTGCATCCGAATCCTAGGGGAGGTCGTACCTGCCGAGCACAAAATTTACGTGCACTGCTTCCATAGCTTACAGGACATGCCGTTGTGGGTGGCAGCCTTCCCCAATGTCGTCTTCGGCTTCGGGAAGAAAATCCGCGACGAGGATCAAACACCGCTAATCCAGGCTATGGATTTGGACCGTATCCTGCTGGAGTCGGATGCTCCGTATCAGTCAGCTCATCCCTGGGAACTGGATCTAGTGGCCATCTCCGTCGGACAAGCAAAAAACCTGCCAGCTGCCCTGATCATGGAACTGGGATGCCGCAACGCCATGCGGTTCTTCCGGCTGTAGGTCCCGTGGAACCCGAGGTGCTGGTTCCAGCCAGCACCGTTCCTGGTACTGGTCCTAGCCAGTATCGATCATCAGAATGAACATCTGCCGACACCCTCCACAGCACTAGTCCTAGCTAGTACTTTTCCTCAGACCCTGCTCGTCACCAAAAGAAACCGGAGGAGAGTGTGGTGAAATGACCTGCCACTGGGATACCTGATTCAAGTCGGGTTGACCGTACCAGTCTAGTCTGGGGAACTTCACCCGGCAAGTGCTGCCACCTCGCGAGTGTCAGTAACAACCGCCGGAAACTCGACCTGGACAACCAGAAGTTACTTGGACACCAGACCGACAACACGGGAACAGCATCGCTCCAGCCAACTGGTAAGCTGATCATTACCCGCCCAGGTCGTGCCCCACAACATTTGTATACATATTTATCAACCTCTTTTGTAAAGATATTTACCAACTTTTCATACACCTTAGCAATTTCCCCTATTGCATTTTGACAGTTTTCCATGTCATCACTCAAGGCCTCTATTGATGCTCTCCATTCGTCTGACGACATAAAACCATCTTTTACTTTACAAAAATCATAGCGTCCCCAACAAAACACAACATTTTGCAATAGAAACAAAGCCCGACTCAACAACCCAACAACCCTGCCCAACAGGGTTGTTGGGCATATACTAATTCCATCAGGTGTACAGTAGAAACAACTATATTTCACACACTGTCTGCCCCTGATGACGCCAGTGTGTCTTTTGATAAAGTATTTGGTCGGGCTTTGTTTCTATTGCAAAATGCTGTGTTTTACGTTTGTTATTGGATTCATCAAAATTTGGCTGTATTGGTGGTAATAGATTGATACTTACATTCATACCACTGAGCCGGTGTCACTGCTGGTGGACGTTAAGTCTGTCCCCGAGGATACCATCAACTCACATGTGGAAGTGCGGAAGTGCGTTTTGATAAAGTATTTGGTCGGGCTTTGTTTCTATTGCAAAATGTTGTGTTTTACGTTTGTTATTGGATTCATCAAAATTTGGCTCTATTGGTGGTAATAGATTGATACTTACATTCATACCATTGAGCTGGTGTCACTGCTGGTGGACGTTAAGTCTGTCCCCGAGGATACCATCAACTCAGTAGCAGTTGTATACTAATTCCATCAGGTATACAGTAGAAACAACTACATTTCACACACTGTCTGCCCCTGATGACGCCAGTGTGTCTTTTGATAAAGTATTTGGTCGGGCTTTGTTTCTATTGCAAAATGTTGTTTTTTTACGTTTGTTATTGGATTCATCAAAATTTGGCTGTATTGGTGGTAAATAGATTGATACTTACATTCATACCACTGAGCCAGTGTCACTGCTGGTGGACGTTAAGTCTATCCCCGAGGATACCATCAACTCAGTAGCCTTTTGGCTTGTGATTAGGTACTTATGTACTTGTCATATATCTATTCCATGGGGTTTATTTCGGATTTCTAATTATTTTCATAGGTTGTTGGGCAGTTGTATACTAATTCCATCAGGTGTACAGTAGAAACAACTACATTTCACACACTGTCTGCCCCTGATGACGCGAGTGTGTCTTTTGATAAAGTATTTGGTCGGGCTTTGTTTCTATTGCAAAATGTTGTGTTTTACGTTGTTATTGGATTCATCAAAATTTGGCTGTATTGGTGGTAATAGATTGATACTTACATTCATACCACTGAGCCAGTGTCACTGCTGGTGGACGTTAAGTCTGTCCCCGAGGATACCATCAACTCAGTAGCCTTTTGGCTTGTGATTAGGTACTTATGTAGTTGTCATATATCTATTCCATGGGGTTTATTTCGGATTTCTAATCATTTTCATAGGTTGTTGGGCAGTTGTATACTAATTCCATCAGGTGTACAGTAGAGACAACTACATTTCACACACTGTCTGCCCCTGATAACGCCAGTGTGTCTTTTGATAAAGTATTTGGTCGGGCTTTGTTTCTATTGCAAAATGTTGTGTTTTACGTTTGTAATTGGATTCATCAAAATTTGGCTGTATTGGTGGTAATAGATTGACACTTACATTCATACCACTGAGCCGGTGTCACTGCTGGTGGACGTTAAGTCTGTCCCCGAGGATACCATCAACTCAGTAGCCTTTTGGCTTGTGATTAGGTACTTATGTACTTGTCATATATCTATTCCATGGGGTTTGTTTCGGATTTCTAATTATTTCCATAGGTTGTTGGGCAGTTGTATACTAATTCTATCAGGTGTACAGTAGAAACAACTACATTTCACACACTCACTGTAGATAAGCGGTGGCGCGGTAAAATAATTTCGAACGGGCTTGGTGATCAATTTCGAACGGTTGATTGTCAATTTCGAACGGTTGGCGATCTATTTTGAACGGTCCACATATTAAAGTAGGTGAAAAGTATATTTGTCTGATGTTTATGTCACAAATAGTTATATTTACCACCTCGCGGAAACTTTACTGATCTGTGGAATGCTTTTGAAGCACATCGGGAGTTTTAATGATTATTTATTATTTATTTTTGAATGGCGAGAACAGTACACATGTCATTAATATGTAATATCGTTATTAGTGTGTGCAAACGTTTGATGAGTCCGTTAAATTGAACGTGTACCTAGACATAGCTAAAGTTAATCACATTATGCTGTTTGATTGATGCATATTCCTCAAAACGAGCCCGAATCAAGTAGAATAGAAAATTTAAATGTGGTCAATTTCGAACGCTCATAAATGACAGGCGGATAATTTCGAACGCTCATGCGAGTAATTTCGAACGGTTTGTTGATAGCTCTGCTGAACTATTTCACCGTGAAAATTGTGTATGTGTTGTGATTTCTGCTGATTTCTGCTTCTTGGTTGGGGGTTACAAATATTAGTAGGTTAGTCATTATTACCTTTCATTACTTTTTATCTCTCGGATAAACCTATGACAAGCCAAAATTCTATTTGGTGTTTAGCATTGAAAGGATTATATACATACACTGTACATGACACTGTAAAATTGATTAAACGCATATGTTGAGCATCTAGCCACCTCCCCTTCTCCCTCTCCTCTCCAAGTTCATGAGGTGTTTAGTCTAGTAGTACGGGTGGGTATAAAATATGTCTGGAAAACGCATAATTGGTATACATATACAATGTGAAATGTATCAAATTCTGGCTCAGTATCGTCCAAAATGGAGATGTGAAAAGGACAAAAAATGCAATGTATAATATATTCAACGTTTACGAGGAAAACGGATGTAAAAACTGGGTAACTGATGTTCGCATGATATTGTCTCACGAGTTTGGGGATGTGTGGTATTTATAAAGAATACAGAACTATTTGTGAATACATTTCGGCAGAGGGTAACAGATTTTGCACACAAAATTGGCATCCAAAATTGTCTGTAAAAAGTCAAACTACTACCGAAATTACAAAACAGAACTGACTCTAGAAAAGTATTTGTTCATTAATTTGTAATTGGAAACACATACTATCTGTGGCCAGATTTCGATGTTCAAATCATAAACTTGGTATAGAGAAGAACAGGCACAACAAAACAAAACAAGATGCACGCTTTTGCCAGTATTGTAAATCAGTAAATAATATCAATTTAATAGAAGATGAATGTCATTTTGTCCTAATTTGCCCACTACATGTATAATTTAAGTCAGAAATACTTAAACAAATTCATTGTACCAAACTGTAGCACAGTAGCATGCTTTCAATTTAGCATGTCACACAAGGAAGATGAATGTATCAGAAGTTTAGCTGCCTTTATATATAACGCTGAAATTACTCGTGATAAATACCATAACTTGTGATGTACGCTGTATTTTATTTGTCTCAAACCACGATATATTGTATGTTTCTACGCATATGGGCCCGTTGGCGTTGTGAATAAAGCATTATCATAATCGGTATCCCTAAGCATTGAATCACTATCCCGTAGAAGTGAAATGTAGCTGTATATGCATGAATAGTATACAGTGTACTCTGTATAAACCGGATCTCCAGGGGACCCGGGAAAAAATCCGGTATGGACAGAGCGCCGGTTTATCAAGAGTTTGATGAGATATATCACTGATCATCTCACCTGATATGCGGATAGCAGCCGGGTTCATTTTTTACTGTTAACCAACAAAACATAACTGAATACTGGCCAGCTATTTTAAGTACATGTAGTTACAAACTTCATGGACATCAGCGTGATCTTATGTTATTGGTATTAAGTCGATATATCTATATACATTTATTGCAGAACTTTTAAGTATATAATTTGAATCAATTGATAATAAATTGTAGGTTTTCTATTGACATCATCATAATCTTGTGCTATTAGCGCATCTTGAACTAATTGCAGAATATACATAGTGAGACAAGATGTATGATGTCGTAGAATTGTTGTATGCTATGATAGCATGCGCTGATTAATAATCACTTTACTTCTTCAATTCTTCAAAATTACCTTAATAACAACAAAATTGTAGTGATTTACTCGAGAAATCGTGTCAGGTAAATAATGCATTCACAGTCTTCAAACGACCCCTAACTGACGAAGATTAGTCGGTGTTAATTACAATTTGTGAGCGCCATCTTCTTGATGCTGTTCTGTTTGCGAAGACGTGTGACTAAATCGCAGCCTATGACATCTATTCTGTGTTCCGATGAAGCATGGCTGATTGCAATTTAGACGTACATGAAGGCTCTATCGTTGAATGTGATACTATATCTAATGAACATTAAAGTGTTAAAAAATTCGCCTTCAACCAGCATAAAATATCTTTGAATGGACGATGATGTCTGATCCCACAAAGTCGTAGTCATCGCCATCTTCATCCATTGGCAGTGGTACATCTTCAGCCACCAGTCTCCTAAACACATCTGACTTTTCTGGGGGTTGACAAATACCTTTGCTCAGGTATTTTTTTCAACGGGCTTCCTGTGTCTTAAGTCTTTTGTCTGAATATCAGTCAACCCTCTTCAACCGTGCAAACATCACTTGGCATATCCTTTGCCATACATTTGTAGTGCAAGGCTTATAGCCTTTATTATCTTTGCACAATTATGCTAATTCTCATTTCCGCGTGTTCTGTGTCATCATAAGGAATCTTACAGTGGTATCACCAAAAACTGATCATGATGACACCGATAGGAACCCATAGAAAACATTATACAGGAGGAATAAAATATTTTTTTAACGTTCGAAATGGATCGCCTATGAAAAATAACCGTTCGAAATCAACACCGCCCGTTCGAAATTGATCGCTTATCAATATTATTCTTATCACGGTGTTAGCATCTTTATCCTTTGATCTCCATATTTCAATTTTTAAATATATGTTGTGGGCCATATGTTCTTTGAAAATCATCAATATACGATAATGAAATTGGTCTATATATTACGCAAATTGTCATCGAACTGGAATCATCAGGAAATACAAGATGACTTGTGTTTCCACGTCTACCTGGAAACCCTCAACTGCTTACAAATGACATACGATCATTTCTTTGTCCCAAAAATTAAAAGTTTATGTCTATAAATCTGAAATTACTTCACAATTTACACACTTTTCACCCTGTTTCAGTGTGCGGACCGTTCGAAATTGATCACTAACCGTTCGAAATTGATCACCAACCGTTCGAAATTGATCACCAAGCCCGTTCAAAATTATTTTACCGCGCCACAGCTTGTCTACAGTGACACTGTCTGCCCCTGATGACGCCAGTGTGTCTTTTGATAAAGTATTTGGTCGGGCTTTTTTTCTATCGCAAAATGTTGTGTTTTACGTTTGTTATTGGATTCATCAAAATTTGGCTGTATTGGTGGTAATAGATTGATACTTACATTCGCACCACCCCAGGGGAGAGACCGGTGATCCAGAGGGCTTACGCCCCCGAGTCATCAAGGTCTTCCCCACCTGGGCCCCATATGGAAACTGTCCTCAGGGCCCTCGAGGGCCTTAGCCGCTGAGTGAGGACGCAGAGCTCATGGCCGAGCCCTCCGTCGTACTCTCGCCTTGCTCAGCTCTGAGACAACTCCACTGAACAGTGCGGCTCCAGAATACTTATAGTCCCTGAAGCTCGAGATACGAGGGAAGTGACGTAAGACCGTTGTTAAGGCATACTGGGTGAGAGAGTTAGAGGGCATTGCCAAGCAGCGCACGTGCTTTGAACAGAAGCCTCCAAAACAAAGGCCAGAAACAAGAGTATTTAGAAAGAATCACCTGCCGCGATTTTTGGGCAAAATCGCAACATGTATCTCATGGTATTTCTTTTGGACTGCGAAGAGTATAAATTGGCTTGTGATATGTGTAGCAAGGCTTGTGTATCATATTCCTGTGGTGTATCGCGATATATACTGTGTACCATGATATATGTTGTGACTGGGCAAACTGCAGCACGGGATGAACACCAATCCTGCTCTGAGGAATCACGGGTATTCCAAACCCTGATTGTAATCCGTTCTCTTCCTTTGTTTAAGAGGCCATCACTTGTCGTCACATGCCTCGTAGCTTCGTAGATAACACGGGTACACGGTGTGTTTGGCATGACTCGATGTATGATAGCCCATTTGTTGAGATTATCCTCCGAATGGAGTAATTCACAAACACCAAAGGATATTTTAACGTCACTTGGCGGTCAGAAGTGAATGATTCAAGGTCATAGAGGCGAGGAAGGAGCCGGCACTGGAACATTAGTCGGTGTTGAGCAAGATGAATTGATCCATGTGATATTATGTCTGCTGCGTTTTTCTGCAAGAAACAGTGACGGGATCCATAACACGAGAATTATCACTACCAGGTATAAGACATCCCCGGCTTAAAGATCTCATAAAATGACTTGAATGACTAATATTTCAATGTATACATAACGTTGCAACAAACTAACACGTAATTTTAATTTCATCTTCCGATACATAGACAATGTATTGTCGCTAAATAATCCCAAGTTTGGTGATTATTTGGATGTCATATATCATAAAAAACTTAAAATTAAGGATACTACAGACTCCGCTAATTTTCCCAACTATCTAGACCTGGGGCTGGAGATTGATAACCTATCAACTAGATTATATGACAAACGGGATGATTTCAATTTTTCCATAGTCCCTTTTCTAAGCAGCAACATTCCCGTGTCACCAGCATATGGTGTGTTTGCTTCTCAACTTATACGCTATTTCAGAGCTAGTTGCAAATATGAGGACTTTGTTTATCGAAGTGCCCAGCTTGTCTCTAACCTGCTGCGAAATGGATATGTTTTACCAAGACCTATAGCTGCCTTTAAGAAATTCTATGGACGTCATCATGATCTGGTTGATAAACCGCCAAATCCAGGACTGCCATGCAACTAGATATATTTTTATGTTTTATGTTTAGTTTGTTTATTTGGCAACCCATATTATACATAGATATGCATATATAGAAAATCACCAGGGATTGCACAAAAAAGGAACCTAATACTTATTTCCATTGTGGTCCCTGTTTGTGAGGTCACTTGACATAAAATAATTAAAGTAGAATTATACAGACTATAGAAAATTTGTAAATATATGGGGAAAAGTCCATAGAAATATGCAAAAATTATATAATACATATGACTAGATAGATTGACTATTAAACCAAAACATTAGAATATGTGAATACAATTAGATTAATGAATAAAAGCATTATTTTCCTCGGTAGCTACTTTTTGAAAAAGGAAATTTCTCACTGCTACTTTAAAAGCTTGTTTAGTTGGTAGTATGTGGCTGCCAGGGAGTAAATCATTCCATGCAGTTATAGAGGTGTAGAAAAAAGATGTTTGGCCGAAGTGTTTCGTCTTAACTGCAGGGACGGATAGTGAGGAATTACTGAATCGTGTATTGACTGTGTGTTGATCTCGGACCCATTTAACATTCGCATTTAGATAAGTTGGTTATGTATTATATTAAAGATGTGACTTAGTTTTAGTTGGGTCTTCCTAAACTCGATATAGTGTGGTTAAATGGGGGAAATGTCTAACAATAACTGTCACATATAACAGTTACACCAATGGTTTGTAAATGAATGTAAATTTACAATGGTACGTAAAAATAAAAATTGAGAAATTGAGAAATAAAAAAAAATTATCCCCAAGGCTACCGGACGACACATGTTTTATATTTCAGTCATTAGTCATTCGGTCTCATGGCCTTGAAATTAAGGTCACTGGTCAAATCCAGGGTCACGAAAATGTCCAGCATACATGTGTATCATTCCCCATATGTCCATAATTTATTGCTAAGCTGTGAAGTCGACAATAAGCGAGATATTTGTTCTGTGACCTTGAAAATGCTGTCAAAGGTCAAGTTCAAGGTCATGACATCTAGTATATATCATTTCCTATATGTTCACAAATGATTCCTTAGCTGTTAAGTCGATAATAAGCGAGTTATTGGCCATTTCGTGTTCTGACCTTGAAAATGAGATCAAGGGTCAATTTCAAGGTCATCAGAATATTCAGCATATATCATTTCCTATATGTCCGCAATTGATTTCTAGTCTCTAATCTCAATATTAAGTGAGATAGTAGGCATAATGTGTCCCATTATAAAGCATAGGAGAATTTAGCATGGAAAGTCCCATTTGGGCCAAGTTTGGGCCAAAATGGCCCTTTTCGAGCGGTTCAAGGGCAACGAAATTTATACATGTCAAAGGGGTACATAGAAGGAGTGTTATGCATCAATAAGAAAAAAATACTGAAAAGATTTTGAGAAGACGGCCTTCAAAGTCCAAAATTGGGCGTTTTTTTCGTCAAAAATGGCCGCCGTTTTGAAATAATCGCGAAAAACAAAAAACTTAAAAATTACTCCTTCTTGAAATATTTTTAGGTATTTTTGTGCAAAGTTTCAGGAAGATTCGATTGCAAACTTTAAGGATAAAATGTAGATAAAATGATAAAAGATAAAATGTAGACGGACGACGACGGACGCAACGCCACGCCGATAGGTTATCGGACCAACAGTCCGATAACCTAAAAATAGAGCCGTAGGGCTCTGCGCTTACTGGACCCAAGATATATGTTTCAGTTCTATGTAAGCTGAAAGCAGTGTCATGAAGTCATGAGAATAATTGCACATCATTCACGCCTAAAACTTGCTCTACGTAAGTCAATCGTGTTAGAGCCTAATATACAATGATATGAAACTAGAATGGAACTGACTAGTACTGTCAAAGATATTCTTTGCTTTTGATTCGGTTTCAGTTTATTGAGGTCAAAGGTCAAATTTAAGCTCACGAGAATATTCGGCATATATAATTTCCTATATGTCCTCAATTGATGCCTAAGCTGTAAATTCATGATCTGGAGGTGTGTCTGGCTGCAATCAAGACCTGGATGGATAGTAACAGGCTGAAAATGAACGACACCAAGACAGAATATATTACTTTCGGATCTAAACCCCAACTACAGAAATGTGCCACACAAGCTATCAACGTAAACAATAACACTGTTCCAGTAGCATCCTCCATCAGGTATCTCGGTGTAGACTTGGACCAACAGCTTCAGCTTAAAACTCATATTAAGAACAAGTGTAGAATCGCCATGTACAACCTATTAAAACTCAAACAAATTCGACGTTTTTTTACCATAGAAGCGTGCCAAACAGCTGTACAAGGACTGGTTATAACCCACCTGGATTACGCTAATGGTCTGTACTGTGGACTGCCTGACAATGACGTCAATAAATTGTAACGGATGCAAAATGCAGCCGCCAAGCTTATCCTGCTGAAAGGCAAGTATGACAGTGCAACAGCTTGCCTGAAGTACCTCCACTGGCTTCCTGTCAGGCTCCGAATCCGATACAAGCTCATCCTGACAGTCCACAAATGCTTGTTGGGAGAAGCACCATCATACTTGGTTGACAAGCTCACGCTGAGAGGTAGCAGACGAAGCCTTCGTTCCAGCGATGCCAACTATGAACTAGAGGTGCCGTTCACCAAAAGAAAGACTTTTGCTGATAGGGCTTTCAGCGTTTGCGGACCCAAATTTTGGAATGACTTACCTGAGGAAATTAGAACAATTAAATCAACCACATCCTTCAAAAAATCTTTGAAAACGTACCTCTTTTCTGAATATTAACCTTTCATATGTGAACAGCGCTTTAGATAGCTCTCGAGCTCGTAAATGCGCTATATAAATGTATGTATGTATGTATGTAAAGTCGATAATCACCAAGATATTAGCGATTTTGTGCTCTGAGCTTGAAAACGAGGTCAAGCGTCAGATTCAAGGTCATCGAAATATTCGGCATACATCATTTCCCAATGTTCACAATTGATTGCCAGGGGTAGGCCGAGAGTCGCGCCCCGCGCCATTGACTGCAAGAAATTTGAAATGACCCATAGCTTTGATGGGCCATGCGCCAATTAACGCATACTGCATGTCCCCGCGTGCCGCGCTCGAAATACGGTTCTCGTCACGAAATGAAATCAAATGAGACATTATCTCGATTGTTTCACTGGTAGATCTAGATAGTATTTTCTTCGAATTCGATCGGAAAACACGAATTACAGTTAGTTTTGCCGGAGTTCGCCAGGTGGGGCAAAAATAGTAAATAATCAAAATGTTTCTTCCAACCGCTAGGGCGCGCCACCACTCACACAATTGCACAATCAATCAGAATTTGCATGACGTTCCATTCCAACGATCGGTTTCCATATAGGAGAGCGCGGCTGCCATAGTTTAGTGTTTTTTTGGTCTCATAATTCATGAGAAGCATGCAGAATACATAGGATGCCGCCTAAGAAAACTCTTAAATTGCCTTATGGCAATATTCGTGATATGTTCAGTAAGGTAACTGGGCATTGTAAATAATAATTATAATTGTTAATTCATATCAACTAATCAGGTAAAAAGTATAATAAATAGATTCCAGATATATTTTACTCAGGATATACGGATTGATATTTTGATATTTATAGTTATCAATGGATTTGAGATCGTGTCAATAATAACAAACGAATGCGTTATGTCTCATTGAAACTTGGAATGTCCCATTGCTTTGAATGTCAAGGGGCCAATTGACCCACTGTTCAAATGCTCTAGCCCTATCCCTGGATTCCTAAGCTGTAAAGTCGATAATAAGCGAGACATTAGCCATTTTGTCCTGTGACCTTGAAAATGAGGTCAAAAGTCAAATTCAAGGTCACGATAATAATAATCAGAATATATCATTTCCTATATGCTGACAATTGATTCCTAAGCTGTAAAGTCATTAATAAGCGAGATATTAGCCATTTTGTGCTGTGACCTTGAAAATTAGGTCGGAGGTCAAATTCAAGGTCACGAGAATAATCGGCATATATAATTTCCTATATGTGTACAATTGATTCCTAATGTCTAATCCCAATATTAAGTGAGATAGGAGAAATTTGTCCCCATTATAAAGCATAGGCTAATTTAACATGGGAAAGTCCTATCTGGGAGCGGTCGAAAAAATAAAATGGCTGCCACACGCAGACCGACAATTCAAGGGCAACGAAACTTATACACAGCACGAAGGTATATCAGGGGAATCTTTTGAAACAAAAATCCCAAATCTGATCGAACAGTTTTTGAGAAAATGTCCTCCAAAATTAAAAACTGGCCATTTTTCGACAAAAATGGCCACCATTTTGGAAAAAACAATTCAATCGACGAAAAAAAAAATGGTCCGGAAATATGGGCCCATAGAACATATTTTGTGAATTACAGCAATATTCATCGAACAGATTTTCCCCAGCGTTTAACAACACCGACGCCGACGGACGGACGCTAGACGCAACCTGACGACAATAGCTTATCGGACCATAGGTACGGTAAGCTAAAAAGATAAATAGTAATACATTACAGAATACAAATTTACATATGGATAGATAAGGATAACTAACAGGTGTATAAACACAGAATTACTAGATATAGGTGTTTGGAAAGGATTGGTGTCCAATGAATGTATATTTCAAAATAAACCAGTTCGAAAACAGAACTCGATCTACTTGATAAAGATTTGACTTTATGGGGTATACTATTCCATAATTCAGCATTGGTATAGTAAAATGAAGACTCCAAGATATCTGCTGAAAGACCCAATAAGCTTGAGGGTAAAAGTTGGGGGCCTATAAATAAGTACGAAAAGTAGGTATGGATACTGACAAACTCAAACAAATTCATATTCCAAGACCGAATCCCGAGATGAGTTTTACAAAATCAGTGTTAGTGGTAACATCCGAGTGATATTGAAGTATCGAAGTCAAAGCAATATGAACATCACATAACCTGGCCAGCTGAGTGTGCGATCAGGTGCTCCGGAAGAGTGTACATGCATCTCCTGCCCCGCTTGTAACACCTGCTACAATATCCACACAATTTTGAGACGGAAATACATGCACCGGACTTTAAGGATGAGACGATACCTTCCATCGTATGTGTCACAGGCTTGGCGTAACCTTCGACCAGATCATAGTGACGACCATAAAATTACATGTATATAGGCATTACGTATCCCTGTTTGAGTAGTTTTGAAGTCAGAACCTGTGCTCTGCTCATGAATCCCTTGTAAGATGAGCCTGCTCTAGCATAACGGATTAAACGTAAACACCGTTTGCTGGTGATGCTGGGATATTACTGCTCAAGACAGAATAATAGGAAAATCAAAATCATCACGTCTGTCATATTGACACCTAGAAACTAACTCTAAAGGTCATGGTGACCTGAAACGTGTAAATTGGCCTCTACACACAAAATGCAGTCCAAGTATCATATACTGCGCCTTCCTCTATTTTCAATAACGATTAAAAAGGTGACAGACGGATTAAATGGCATTCATTCAGTGGACGAGTAGTATTAAGTTCAGTGTATGATACTTGGCTCAAAATGCTTGTAGATAGAGCTCATGTTTGTATTTTGAGCATCTAGGAAGTCATGCGTGTAACATCTCAGTTTAGAATGTGTTTATTCTACATGCACATTCAATGTCTAGCTACCCTACAGCTCTTATTCCTCTCTTGAATGTATGGAAGAAGGATAATGATGCCAGAAACAGCCAGTGTGGAGCCCGCCATGTAGAGCGAACCTGTGTATGTGCCAGAACAGTCGTACACGTAACCTGTGGAAAACAGAAGGGTTCAGTTGCATGAAAACCTGACCAGCGACAATCATATTGACAGGAATGCAACAGACGAACCTGCTAGGGTCGTACGAACCTGCTAGGGTCGGCCCAATCAATGTGCTGACTGCGCACGAACCGATGTAGAGACCAAAGACATTCGGTACAAGAGTCTGATCAACATATTCTGGAATCATGGTCGCTAATGATGGAGACGTAGAGGCAGTGGCAAACCCAAACAGGGCCGACATTGCAGCCAACCCTGAATATGACCCCGTCCACAACATGCATAGCATTGCCAAGCCTGCGAGCACATGCATAATACAGAACATTAACAGTGAATTAATATGTGGCACCTTGACAAGCAATCCGAATACAGGCCTGCCGATTATGCCGGCGACTCCCATCACTGAGATCAGACTAGCTGCTTGGTCTTTTGTGATATCCAGGACTTCTTCAGCGTATGCCGCTGTATGAACATAGACTATTCCTATGCCAAACCAACCAATGCAAGAATGAATACACAGTGCGATAACGAACAAGTTACAACAGAGGTGCATGTTCAGGAACAGAAGAGGTTTGGGTATATTTTTGTGAGTTGTCGACCTGTAATCCACCGTATCAATGTCTTCAGGATTTGTTTTGTATTTGTTGTCGTTTGGAGGTTCAGGATCAGCTATTGAAGTCTCTCTGATAGCCAGCGGTCTCATCAAAGCCCCACATACGCAGATATTGAAAGTCAGAGCTCCCGTGATTAGCAGACTGCCCTTCTGTCCATATTCTCTGACCAAGGCCCGGATCATCAGAGGATAGACAAATGCCCCGATGCTTATGCCAGATGTGGCTATGGCTGTTGCAAGACCTCGGAAGCGCACGAAATACACTGGAACAATGGTCCACACTGCGATATAACTGATGCCCAAACCGACACCTGTAGAACGGATGTATCACAGTGTACACGTAATGATATGGAAGAAAGTATCAGTAAAGTTTTGGAAAGCATCCTATCTTTGAAATATACATATTTTGCGGCATGTGTATGAATACACACCCTTTTACGGGATGTGTATGAATGTCTCATTTCAAACTGGAAAAGATATCAGTCTGTCTCTCAACGTATTTATTGTATGTGATTACCAACCAGAGAGTATGCCGAATGTCATGACAAGGTGGTACATCTCCGTACTGAAAGCGCTCAGGGTCACCCCACAGCCAGCAATACACCCTCCTATAATTGCTACAGGTCGGTGACCGTACCGGGAAATTAACACTCCGGCCAGAGGCCCTGTCGAAATAAACCATCAGTATCAAGAATATGTGAGCAACACGAACCACTCGATCGGTGTACTGCTTGAAACTACTGAATTGTCGCTATTTAATTTTACTTGTAGCAGTCGTGTGTTTGTATTCGCTCGATCTCGACAGCTGACCACACGACTCGGAAATTGTTTTGAATCAACAAGTGTGAAACTCACCCAAGCCGTAGCTACATGCTGCTGATATACTGCAGACCAAGGAGAGTTTGCTGCTACTGCTGTCAAAGATATCGCGGAATATTTCGTAAAATACACCGGAGGAAAATATTAATCCACATATTATAGTCTGGGCACACACTGATGCAAGTGTGATAAGCCAGCCACACGGTCCATCCACAGTTCCTTGGCCCGAGTATTTGTTAGTATATTTCATATTTGTATCGGAATCCATGGCTCATCAGCACGACTCATGTCACAAATGTCTCACAATGTCCATGTAATCAAGACATACAAACAAATACAGGCAGAAAAAATAGTTTCAATCAAAACACATAGTGACAAAATGAATCAATTGAATCAACAATGCACTGAAGAGCTTAGACGGTCACCCATACAATTGAGGCCAAATCGGCCTACAATTGTTATCAATGGTGATTGGTTAATACTGAAGCGCAATGCTGCCACATGAGAAAAAAATGAAGACGTTTTAATGAGATAATAAATAAGTCGTTTCAACGGGATGATAAGTCGATTTAGCGAAATAGAAACGTCGACCTAACCGGATAAAGTATCGCTAAAACGACTCATGTTATCAAATTAAGGATGCTTATCAGTCAGGATCCATGCCTTATCAGCAGAATTCTGGTATGTTTTGTTTGGCCTATAACTCTGCAGTTTGGTGATGGATTGCGCTGAAAATTGTTGTGTAGGTTCTATCCACGACTACAATGCTTGTCCAATGGCCATATTGAAGACCCAGTCGATATTCATAGAGACCCTGAACGTTATGCACCGCCAATCAAATGTAACTTACATAGAAAACTGACAGCGTTTTAGGGTACAGTTTCTTGACTAGATGGTTAGTTTACCTATCATAGAACAATAACCTACTGTCTGTTTTGGGATTTACCTTGATGGGAGTTTGATGGTGAAAATAGCATGTTATGTACCATCCGCATTGAAAATACACTGGGCGAAAGCAATTGATTGTCAATCGTAATAATGACGTCTATATCCGTTGGCATTGTAAACTCAACCGCAAACAACATCAAGAATTCAGCGACTCTAATATTTTCTAAGTGCAGTATAGAACCCAAATCACAACAACATCTCACTCCTGAGTACAACGTTCTCGACAGCTGAGCATTGACGGTATTTGCCATACGAATAATCCGCTAATCTGTACTTAGCGCTTCACTGATCAGCGGCACAAGACATTTTTGCGGGATTGCAATAGATATACACATTTGCGTATCAATTTGACATGATCATCGATGGGATACTTAAAATTTAAGGGTAGGTTTTTGATCACGGATATGTGCACTCGCTGCAGTTAAGAAACTACACCATGTAATGCTTCGTGTACGCAGCGTAAGTTACATTTGTTCGAGCAACATTCAACTCCACTTATATACTAAGTTATCAATGAAATCTTCAATCTCTTATTCAAGTCAGCTTCATAGATATATACAGAATATATATTTCAAATTTCATGTAAGTTTGTTATGAAACGGCCGAGATATGAACCATCATTGCACGTGGTATGAAACCATTGAAATTGCGTGGATCGTGCTCGATACTCAATCTTAAAACGACTAGTTTTTCCTATCATGCGGCAGCACTGCGCTTCCGTAGGTGTCCGATGAATGACATGTATAGATAAGTCGTTATACAACACGACACTATGTCACTTGTGGGTGTATACCCATCAAAGTCCAACTCAAGTATACATGCATTCGACAATGAAACATTACATTTTGTGGATTTCTAATAGATTTTATAGGAAATCAATGTCAGTTAGTTTTAAAAATAGGTTAATGTGGTGAATTTTTTTGTGCTAAAAGTTGTTACAGTGTTAAAATTGTCGCAAGGGTCTAACAAATTGATCAAGTCAATAAAACATTTCAACAAATGGATATTTGTCATATATATAATGATCAATTCAGCAGAAAATATTGATAGCAAAAATTTTAGGTTACCAGTTTATGGTTCGATAATCTACTGACGTGGCGTTGCGTTCGTCGTCCGTCGTCGGCGTCCGTCTACATTGTTACCTTTGAAGTTTTATTTCCAGCGGAAAGTATTTTTCATTTTTTCTATTTTCGCATTTCTTCAAAAATGCGGGCATTTTTTACCCAAAAAAAATTTTTTGGCGGCTATTTTCTCGAAACCTCATCATGCAGATATGAGATTTTCATTTCAAAAAATCCCCCTTATATACCTTTGTGATGTATATAAGTTTCGTTGCTTTGAATTGGCGGTCTGCCCCTTGAAAAGGGCGATCAGCACGTGGTGATCACTTTGATTTTTTCGACGGGTCATGGTGACCTTGGATTTGACCTTCAATGATCTCAAAATCTGACCTTGGATTTGACCTCAAACGATCTTGAAATGTCCAAACGGCCGTTTTTTATTGGAAAATGCATAATTTTGACATTTTTGTTTTTCTCAAATACTATCTAGTCTGTTTCGAGTCTTTTCTTTTCTTTATAACGTTCTCATTATTGTTTCTTTATGTTGCATATAAGGATGGAGAGCCTCAAATTGCCTGACATGTAGGTCGGATCGGAAACGCACATGAAAGCATGATATGCACAAATTGGCCTCTGGGACAAAACAGTTGTTCACAGAGCTTACGTTTGTATTATAAACAGATAGGAAGTCATATATGGTGCATCTTTTGATGACACTGAACTTTACCTCAAATGACCTTGAAAGCTGAATCTCAGGATCATGTCTGATCGGAAATGTGTAAGTTGGCCTATACAGAGAAAATGCTTGAAGATATAGCTCATGTTTGTATTATGAGCGTATAGGAAGTCATATATGGCATATTTGATGGTGTCATTTGAATTTGACCTCTGATGATCGTGAATGCTCAATCTCACGTCTGGCGTGATACGTGTGAATTAGCCTCTGAGTCTACAACATTTGCCAAAAAAAAGCTTAGGTTTGTGTTACGTTTACCGGCGTCGTCTCTCCAGAGTGCATGTGCCCTGCCGAGTGGCACGGTATTAGTGACCTCCGTATTAACATCTCCGTCATGTAGACCGGTGTGTCGAGACCAAGAGCCATGGTAGCAGCTCTCAATGCACGAGCACGTGGACGTGTTGCTGGCCGGCCTTGTGGACGGCCAACCGCGGAGATAGAACCCTGGACAGCCCGAAAGATTGTCAGAGTCTGTACGTACCTCCCGGGGCCAGAAGTTGCCAATCCAGGCAGGTGAACACGGGATCAAAGCTACCCCCTCCCGGGTCCCTCATTTGAATTGTCCCCGGTGCCCTGTGGGCCCTGCGGGCTCTCAACTCAGAACGGAGGTGATGGCAGACCATGTCAAGCTGCACCGTCGTGTTCACCTCCAGAATTCTCAGAGACGACTCTCGGAACCTGGACGGGTTGAAAGTATTTATACTGCCAGCTCACGATCACGAGGGTGTGACGTTACAGGCATGTAATAGTAGAGCTGGTCAATGAAGATTAACCGTCGCCAAGACGACGCATGCTCCAGATGCGAAGTGGCCTGAATATCATGTACAAAAGCATCCGAAATGCCTGTCTCGAAATTTAGGCAAAATCGCCCTATAGGCATATGGGAAGTTTTAATTTTTACATCATTTTGGAACTTGAACTTGACCTTCAGATGCCACTGAAGGCTAAATCTTAAGGTCATACCTGGCATAAATGTGTATCAACCGCTACACAAAATGGTTGAGCTTATGTATTGTATTATGAGCCCATAAACATCATATAATGGTGACTCTTTTGGTGAGCCTGAATTTTACTAGGATGATATTGACTGGTGAATTTCAAGGTCATACCTGCAATGGTTAAAACTAAAATTGTCCGGTAACCTCTCATGGCCCTTGGTCTATTTTTAGGTTCAATAACCTATTGCCGTGGCGTTGCGTCCGTCGTCGTCGTCGTCGTCATCGTCGTCAGATAAGATAAATTGGATAAACACAAATATCGCTCGATTATAATCAAAACGTCTGAAAAAACTCGGAATGGGGTAAATGAGGGTTTGAAGTGGGGGTGAATGAAAGATGAAGCATTGTATAGAAAGTAAGTGTCAAGAAATAAAGTAAAAGACATGTGTCGCCTCTTAGCAATGTGTAGCTTGATCCCAGTGTTGGGTATGGGAAATTTATTTGAGGTTTCTAATCATGACATACCCCATTTATATTAACAGGGTTCCCACTATTCTGTGGTTAATTCTGTGGACTAATTCTGTGTATTTCCAGACCCAAAATGAAAAAAAAACTTCAAGGCCAATATCAATTTGAAGTTACTACAGCTGCTCTCCGACCCCCACAAAGCAAATAAAAATTATGCACGGTAGCTCGTCGATATAAATTCAATATGCTAAATAAATTAAACTTGTACACTTAGCCCCTATATTCACATATATAGGCCTACATATAGTACTCGACACGGAAACAACGTTTTGGGGTGAAATTTTCGTCAAACTGCATCGAACGGGACAAATCCGCTAGAAAAAATATTTCCGCATAGCATTGTGCACCCTCTCACCCCCTGCCAAGCAGAAAATCAATACAGGGACTGCAGCGTTTTGACCCCTTCTGTCAGTGTTCAACTGATTTTTATACAATATAATATCATAAAGAGTGTGTAGATTTGAAGAGATTCTGATGAATACATACGTCATATTATTTAAGCAATACGTTCTCGTTCAAGAACTATATGTGGCGATTTTGCCCTAAGCACGCGGCAGGTGATTGTAAACATAAATGCCATTTATGTGGCCTTTTCGTACTTGGCCTTGTTTTGACACGCTCCGTTCGAGCGTGCGTTGCCACGGCGACGCATTGTAATTTACGCTCCAGTAAACTATAACAATGGATCGATTAGACCTCGCGTTCGCCCTACAGCTTGTGGTGTATTATATATACACTGGAAGCGACTCGATCGAGGAGATTGTCCGAGAGATCGAGACTAGCACGCACACGAGGCTCGCCATGAGCTTTGTGTTCCCTGGGTCTGAGTAGAGGGCTCCTAGAGCCCTGGGGACGATTTCCATGGGGAGGCCCGGGCTGGGAGAGACAAGTTGCTGACTCGGGGGCGTACGCCCTGTGGATCGCCAGTTCTCTCCCTTCCCGGGACGTGTGACAGAGGCTCTGGCCAGCATGTCGGACTGTACGGGGTTCCGTCCCCGAGGCAGACCGCGGCTCGCCAGGCCCCTCCAGTTAACACCGTGGTGATGAACCAGTTTCTGAACGGTGTCCGTAGGCCTGGGAGTGTCGGGTGGGCTGTTACCTGGTTACCGTTAATGCTGAAGTAGTTACCGTGTCCGCAGCGACCTCCGGTGAGCGGCCCTACCGCAGGGATCCGGAATAGCGGATGCGCGTCCGCAAGGACTCGGATGAGAGAGGACTATCCTCGAGGATCCCGAAGAGCGGACGGTTGTCAATAACTTTACATTGGTGCCGTGACCAGGATCAGTCCGACAGTGTTTCATCGCAGCCTACCGTCACAGCATTGTAGCCTCCTTCGTCCCTGGGGATCGCCCGCTCCTCAAGGACAACTCGTAAACCATGACGAAAGAAAGAGATAAGGCCAAAAATAAAGCTGATGAACCCAAGGGGGGGGGAAACGGGTGGAAACGTCGCGGACCCCATCCGGTCACGCGACGGCCGCAGTGAGAATTCTTCGGATGACTCCGGCGGTAGGAAGGAACGTGCGGAGACCTCCGTGGACAAGACCCCGTCCGCGGAGTCGACTCCAGCGTCCCTGGCTCCGTCTCCGGACGACGAGTCGCGCCCTGAGGGGCAGCAACAGGGATTGCTATCAGGGCCTGGCCCTGATCCGGTAGGCGCGGGAGGTGGAGCTGGCAACGGCGCTACCCCGCACCCGCCTAAGTCCGGACGGCAGACGTGGCAGGCGACGCTCTTTCAGGGGACATCTCCGGATGTCCGGGATCGAGTGGTAGCCGGCCCGAGTACCTCCGGGCAAGCGGACCAGCAGTTCTGGATGCCACCTCCAGCCGGAAGAGCTCCTGCGATGGCTCCCGGCCGGGAATCCAGGCAGTCCGCGTCAGGCGGGATGGACCAGCTCACCCACACTCTGAGTGAGCTGGCTCCTCTAGGGCGCTATGACCGCGCCCGGTCGCCCCATCAGGGACGATCAGACCGGCGGAACCGCTCCCCCTCTCCGCTGTCACAAGGCAACTCGGGGCCTTTGACGGAGAGGGAGAGGTGGCTGGTATCCGAGGCGCTTGTACTGTTCAAGCGGAATCAGCCGCCTCCGAGCGTTGACCCGTCGGCTATTCTTAGTCCGGGGATGTCTGGGCCAGTAGCCCCTCCCCAAGTCCTGCCGAGTCCGCAGGCGCCAGTGGCCCCCGCAATGGGACCCACGCCTGCTCCGCGGCTCGGAGGCACCACGTTGGCGACCGCGTCGACCGTTCCGACGGTTGGAGCGCAAGCCGCGTGGCCGACTTACCCTGGCACGTACAGTGTGTCGGACGGGCAGTGGCAACAGGCGGCTTCGGCCCCAAGCTTTGCCGCCCCTTCTGGAGCCTACCCAGTAGGTTCGATGGGAGCCCCGCCCGCACCTAGCCAGAGTGGGTTTTTAGCGGGAATGACCCCGGCGGCAAACGTGAGCTTCCCTGCTCCTATGTCCGCGGCGTCGATGTTTGCTCCGGCAGACTCCGCCGCAGGCGCGGGCAGCTCGCGGAACAGGCGGCTTCGGCCCCAAGCTTTGCCGCCCCTTCTGGAGCCTACCCAGTAGGTTCGATGGGAGCCCCGCCCGCACCTAGCCAGAGTGGGAATGACCCCGGCGGGAATGACCCCGGCGGCAAACGTGAGCTTCCCTGCTCCTATGTCCGCGGCGTCGATGTTTGCTCCGGCGGACTCCGCCGCAGGCGCGGGCAGCTCGCGGAACTTGCCGCTGTACACGGACGACCCCGGAGCCGGGACCGCACGTCGGGCGCGTAACAAACGTGATGACGGGCCCGACCACTCTTCGTGGCGGAAACGGTTCAACGGGGATAACGCCGACTTGGAGGACTACTTGCTCTAGGTATGGCGTACCGCCGTGTACGAAGGATGGTCCCAGCATGAAGCTGGACACGTCCTCGCGGGGAGCTTGGAAGGAAAAGCTCTCCGCGTGATGCCGTGTCTGCCGGTGGGAACAGTGACGTTCGGCGAGGTTGCTCGTCAACTTTGCCTGCTGTTCACACCGACGACCAATCGGCGGCAGTCTGAACGCGAGTTCAAGGCGCGTACCTGCCAACCGACTGAGTCCGTGACAGACTATGCGTTCAACCTACGCATACTCGGCCGGAGAGCTTTTCCGGACATGGACTCCAGACGGTTCGAGACGATGCTGATCGATCAGTTCATCGATGGCCAGCCTTACCACCTAGCGTACGGGCTGGCCACCCATGAAAAGCGATCGATGGAGGAGGCAATTGACTCCGCGCTTGCGCTTGAGGTGGCTGTCCGCCCTAGACAGTTGCCTTCGGCCCTGGCTCCGGCCTCGGCTGTACCCGCGCAGGCGGCGACTCCTCCTCCGGTTAAGGCATCGCAGGTAACCCCGTGGCAGGACCCGGTCATCCGGGAACCCGCCAGGGAACCTACCCCGCAGTGGGTTAGTGCGCCGGCACCCTCTACAGGGGCGCCCGCACATGCGGCACCAGTCGCCGCGCCGTGCTCGTCCTCGGACGAGTGCGACATCGAGGAATACGACCTCGGCGCCGCGCAGATGATTGCGCACTGCGCCGGGATCGAAGCTCCGGGACCCGCAGAATGTTGCGCGTTCACCTCCGGACCAGCTCAGAACCGTCCCTGCTACTTCTGCGGAAAGCGGGGACACTTTTGGCTGAAGTGTCCGGAGTTGTTGGAACGCCTGCGGTCGCGTGGATACCAGGGAGCCCTCCCTGGCCCGCAACGGAGGAGTTCCTTCCGGTCTGGTCCTCCGGGACAGCAGAGCCGGAACCCGCGGCAGGGAAACTAGATCCGGACGTGGTGGCGACCAACACTACGTCCGGGGATAGTTGTTCGGTGGCAAACGATGCCGCCCCACCCGCTGATGAGCAGGACGAACCCCAAGTAGATATGACTTCTCCGGAAGTAGTCCTTGGAGATCAGTCTAGCTCCTCCACGGCTGAGGCGGATGGCGAGGACTCCGTAGATGAGCCCAGCGCGTGTGAAAGGTATCGCCCTACCTGCGCGCTGGTGAGGGACCCTTGTTGGTACCTGCCCCTGTCCTTCGGACAGGAGCCGGTCCGGTTCCTCGTAGACTCAGGCTCGGAGGTGACCCTCGTGGCCGCCGGAACGTTTAGGAAGGAGCCCGCGCTCCGCAACCTCGAGTTGCGGGATCCCGGACCGTACAAGCTCTACGGAGCGGGAGACAACCGCATCTGATCCATGGCATCATCGATCTGCCTATTACCCTTGGGGACAAGGTGTATCGGACAGAGGCGATCGTGGCGGATATCGGAGCGGCCGGGATTATTGGGATGAATTTTCTACGGGTCCACCGGGTGACCGCCAACTTTAGTGCTGGCGAATTCCGGATGGGAAAGGACACACACTTCCTCTTCCGCTCGGGCCCGATGCATTCATTCCAAATGCGGGCATCGCGCACTGTAGTAGTGCCACCGACGAGTGAGATGATCATTGAGGCTAGGCCGCGTCGTCCCCGCATGCCCCTCGATGGTCGACCGTGTATAGTGCAACCCGTGAGCAGTTTCGCCGCAGGAACTGGGCTCGTGCTGGGTGGGGCCCTGGTCATGTCCAACCCCCGCGTCCGGGGATAGTTGTTCGGTGGCAAACGATGCCGCCCCACCCGCTGATGAGCAGGACGAACCCCAAGTAGATATGACTTCTCTGGAAGTAGTCCTTGGAGATCAGTCTAGCTCCTCCGCGGCTGAGGCGGATGGCGAGGACTCCGTAGATGAGCCCAGCGCGTGTGAAAGGTATCGCCCTACCTGCGCGCTGGTGAGGGACCCTTGTTGGTACCTGCCCCTGTCCTTCGGACAGGAGCCGGTCCGGTTCCTCGTAGACTCAGGCTCGGAGGTGACCCTCGTGGCCGCCGGAACGTTTAGGAAGGAGCCCGCGCTCCGCAACCTCGAGTTGCGGGATCCCGGACCGTACAAGCTCTACGGAGCGGGAGACAACCGCATCTGATCCATGGCATCATCGATCTGCCTATTACCCTTGGGGACAAGGTGTATCGGACAGAGGCGATCGTGGCGGATATCGGAGCGGCCGGGATTATTGGGATGAATTTTCTACGGGTCCACCGGGTGACCGCCAACTTTAGTGCTGGCGAATTCCGGATGGGAAAGGACACACACTTCCTCTTCCGCTCGGGCCCGATGCATTCATTCCAAATGCGGGCATCGCGCACTGTAGTAGTGCCACCGATGAGTGAGATGATCATTGAGGCTAGGCCGCGTCGTCCCCGCATGCCCCTCGATGGTCGACCGTGTATAGTGCAACCCGTGAGCAGTTTCGCCGCATCGCCGCGATGCCCATCCTCGTGGTGAATCCTACGGATGCTCCGATTGTACTGAAGCGCGGATGCATAGCAGCTACTGCTATTCCCGCGTCCTCGAGTCGTGTCCTCCCCGACGATCCTGTCTGCCGCGCTGCGTGCGCGGCGGCGGCCGCCGGGGATGACCCGTTCACCCTGCCGGACCATTTGGAATCTCGGGTTCCGAAGGACCGGTTGGATGAAGAGCAGCGCCAAGCGCTCCGCAAACTGCTGCGCAGTATGCGGATGTGTTCATGGGTCCTGATGGTGCGGTTGGCAAGACTGACGTCGCCAAACACCGCATCGACCTCGTGGACGAGCGTCCTCTCAAGCAGCGTCTTCGTCGGGCAGCAATAGTGCACCAAGAGGTCATAGACCAGGAGGTGCAAAAGATGCTCGACTTGGACATCATCGAACCCAGTGACAGCCCTTGGGCCAGTCCGGTGGTTATGGTGAAGAAGAAGGACGGCTCGTGGAGGTTCTGCGTGGACTATCGGAAACTCAACGATGCCACGCGGAAGGACTCATATCCTCTCCTGCACATTGAGGATACCTTCGATGCCCTGGCCGGGTCGCACTATTTCTGTGCTCTGGATCTGGCCTCCGGGTATTGGCAGGTGGAGATGGAGGAGAGTGATCGGGCGAAGACTGCCTTCGTTACCAAGAACGGGCTCTACCAATTCAAGGTAATGCCGTTCGGGCTCTGTAACGCACCAGCGACGTTCGAGCGCCTCATGGAGATGGTACTTAAAGGGTTCCTCTGGAAGCGATGTATGGTCTACATCAACGATGTCGTCGTGTATGGCCGGTCGTTCGAGGAAACCCTCACCAACCTCCAGATGGTTCTCCATCGCATCCGCGGAGCAGGGCTTAAATTGAAGCCAAGTAAGTGTGAACTATTTGCGCAGGAAATCCTGTACTTGGGCTTCATGGTAACGGGCACCGGAGTGAGACCAGACCCCGCAAAAGTGGCGGCCGTGCAGAAATGGCCTCCGCCCTGCAACGTGGCGGACGTGAGGTTCTTCTTGGGCTTCGCGAGCTACCACCGCAGGTTTATTCACGGCTTTGCGGAGATCGCGCGTCCCCTTACTATCCTCACGGAAAAGGGCGCCGATTTTGTTTGGTCCGCCGAGCAGGCTGACGCCTTCTTGGGACTCCGGCAGGCCTTGGTTGCGGCCCCGGTGCTGTGGCACCCTCGTCCGGACTGCGAGCTCATCCTGGACACTGACGCGAGTAACTTCGCACTCGGCGGTGTCCTCTCGCAGATCGTGGACGGGCAAGAGCGGGTAGTAGCTTATGCGAGTGTGGCCTTGAGCCGCTCTCAAATGAACTACTGTACCACTCATCGCGAGTTGCTCGCGGTGGTTACGATGACCAAGCCTCCGGCACTATTTGTTGGGACGCCATTTCCGCTTGCGGACTGATCATAGTTCGCTGAGATGGCTCCTCAACTATAGTGAGGCCGATGGCTTGGTGGCGCGGTGGCTCGTCAAACTCCAAGAGTATGACATGCAGATAGAGCATCGCGCTGGTAAGTTGCACGGCAACGCGGACGACCTGTCCCGTTGTCATAAGTGCAAGAATCCGGGTTGTGCAGGAATGGCACCATTCCAGCAAGCCGCGGATTCGTCCTCAGACTCGGAATTGGACGTTCCGGGGAGACCGCAGGCCGCAGCCCCCTCTAACAACATGGCGGCCGGAGCGTTTAGGGCTAATCTCCGCGCGCGGACCCGCCGTTATCGGCGAGGGCGTCCCGCATACGAAGCGAAGGTGCGGCTCAGCTCCAGCGAGTCCTCCTCGAGTCCGGCGGTGTACTCCTCGTGGGTGCCCTCGTCCTCTGGAGAGTCTGAGTATGAGCGGTCCTTGCCCCTTGTGGTGATGGCCGCTGCGGCGCAGCCGGACGCGACGGATGAGGAGCCTAATTACTTGGGTGGCTACTCTCCGGCGCAGATAGCTGCGGCGCAGAGAGCTGACAGAGCTCTGGCACCGGTAATCACAGCCCTTGAGGCCGGCCAGAAGCCCTCGAAGGTTGAGCGGAAGACCTACAGGGAGGAGACTTTGTCTCTAGTATCCCAGTGGGAAAGACTCTCCTTGAGGGATGGCCTCTTGTACCGGCGCTATGAGCCACCGACTCCACTGCCTCCCATATGGCAGTTGGTGCTTCCGGCGGAGCTGCGGAAAGAAGTACTCCACCAGTTGCATGACCTCCGGGTGACCGGTCACTTGGGAATCCGGAGGACCGTCCAGAGGCTACAACAGCGCTTTCATTGGCCTGGTAGCGGCTTGGACGTGCAACGGTGGTGCGCAGCCTGCCCTCGGTGTCAAGCTCGCAAGGGAGTTCCGACTCCTGGCCGCCACCCCTTAACCACGGTTAAGGCGGGCGCGCCGTTCGATCGGATAGCTTTGGATATACTGGATACCCACCGGGTCACACCGCGCGGTTTCCGGTACATCCTAGTGATTTCCGACTATTTTACCAAGTATACCGACGCCTACCCACTGCGCCGCCAGACTGCGGACGAGGTACCTCGGTTGTTGGTAAATAGATGGGTGGTGTACCATGGGGTACCTAAACAGGTACATTCGGATCAGGGCACGCAATTTGAGAGCAACCTGTTCCGAAACCTAGCACAGATGCTAGGCAGTACCAAGGTGCGGACCACCCCCTACAGGCCCCAGTCTGATGGCCAGGTCGAACGCTTTAATCGATCGGTCCTCAACATGCTGGCGGCCTTTGTGAACGATCGTGCGAATGATTGGGATGACCACCTCCCGTATGTCTTAATGGCGTACAGGTCGTCGGTTCACTCTTCGACCGGAGTTACTCCGCCAGCGATGTTGTACGGCCGGGAGCTAAATTTGCCCGTGGATATTATGTATCCAACTGCGGCAGAGACCGGCGCAGTACCCCAGTGCGGTCCGGAGTACGTGGAGTGGATTCGCCGCGCCCTGGCGAACGCCCATGATTTCGCGCGCGCGCGCCTGGACAAGTCTGCCATCCGGCAGAAGCGAGGCTATGACGCCCATGCTAAGGGTAGGTCAGCTTTTGCGGAAGGCGACAAAGTGCGCTACTATTATCCGCCGCTTAAGCAAGGCAATAAATTTGCTAAGCCGTGGATAGGCCCGTTTACGGTACTGAAACAGGTGACAGATGTGGACTACCGGATCCGGAGGGATTCCGATCCGGATAGGGTTCTGGTTGTCCATATCGATAATCTGAAGAAGTACGAGGGCCCGATTGTCATGGATCCGCTCGTTCAAGATGCGGAACCGGATGATGCTCCCGTATGGGATCCGTCCGGTCAGCATCCGCGGACTCCGGACGAGCGTGTGCGCCGTATGGTGGGCCTCCCGGACCTCTCTGACCCGTCAAATGATGGACTGGGTGGCTATCAGCCAGATGACGGCGATCCGCAGGTACCCCCACTACCTCCAGTACCTGCGGATGGCGGGCGGCCACGCCGGAAACCACGTGCGCCAGCCCGGTATGGGTGGGAATAACCTTCCGCCCATGCGGATGCGTCTGCGGTACCCGTCTATCACACCAAGGACGGGTTTTAGGTCGTTTCGTGAGAGTCTGCACGACTTACCTCCGCGGGTGGCTACTTTGTGGCTATCTTCGGAGTTGAGGTCTGCGGAGACTTTCATGTCGTAACGCCGCCGCTCCGCATCCGCCCTCCTGTAGTTTCCAGCGCTTGGGACATGCGGATGGCCTGTCCGCACATTGTGGACGGCTGTCCGGCGTAATCCGCACGACGGTTACGCTGGCCGGACGACTTTACTGATCCGGCCGGACGCCCCTGGTCCCGGGACAACCTCTTATGTGGCCAGACTGAGGTTGGGATTTACGTCCGCTACGGGAGAAGCGCCTTCCCACGGATTTGGGGAGCTGGCTCTGGACGCGGGGATAGTGTCCGCACGTTAGGACTGACGTCCGCGGTTCGTTAGCGTGACTCGTCCGGCGTCCGCGGCGCTTTAAGATGACGGACTTCGGTGTAGTTATCCCCCGTGAGCCATTACTATAATTACGGTTATAGTAATTAAGGTTTCTTACGGCAGGAAACCGACTATCCATTATGATAATGGAGCGGTTGTTAAGTCCGCGTGTGCGGACCAGCCGCGGTAGCGGGTGACGCTCATTCTCGTCCGGATCGTACCTTACAATACGCGGTCCGGCCGGAATGACCGGAACCCCGGCCTCCTTCTAAGAAGGGGGTCGTATATTACATGCGCAACACTTGTGGTGGCTTTTAATTCCAATTTCATATTCATTGGATAAGGGCAATACGCCGTTCTATGGTAGGCGTCCGGCCTGGACTCCGTCCGCGGGCAGCTCCGGACGTCCGCCGGCTATTGCTTTCACCATCTTTGGGCGCCTCTAGATTGGGCGCCGGTATGAAGGGTTCGCCCCCTAACCAATGAGGTTATGGACCATGCCGGCTCCGCGTCTAATCTATTGGCTCCGCGCTCCGGTAGTCGTTTGAGGAGGCTCTGGGCTGGACCGTGCACCGCTCCGCGGCCGGGCTGTACGTCGGGGTTGCTGGGTGGGCGCTTTGCAAACGCCCATAGGGCGCCCGATTGTCTGTCCGGACGTCATGGGTATGTCCGATCGCCCTGTAAGCGTGCCAGCGGCTATGGGGAGTGATTTTGTTTATTTTCCATCTCATTTATTATTTATGGGAGGATTATAAGCCACAAGTGTGCGGCATGTCTCTGGAGAATTCTGTTCTTGCTCATTTACTGATACAAAGTGAGACAAGTATGTGAAATTTCCTTTCCGGTGCAATAGAGAGTAAGAAATCGGGAGATTTCTGCTTTCGCGAGAGGGGTGTAAGGGATTGCGCTAATTTTGACAGTGACGGATTGCTGTGATATTTGAAAAGACTGGAGAACGGCAATTTATTGTTGTTTTCGTCTGACATATTCGTACAAGCCACAAGTTAGTGGTTACTGTCAATTTTATGCCCAATTTCTACCTTGCTGGGGTGGTTAATTTTACGTCATTTACCGCCGGTGCGGACGCAAAAGCGAATGACTAATCTTAACTACTGTAGGATATTTGCAAGGTCCCCCGGGATAGAAATTTATTTTCTACCCGTATACATGGTTTGATTTGGAGTCAACGGAGGGAAATGATTGCACCCGCATGAGTTACTAGTGCATGTATTTTGGTCCGGGCGTGTGTCAGTATGACCGGGGACAGAGTTTTGCAGCGACACCGCGTGCATTGCTGCACGTGTAGTATAGCTGTCATCATTTGTTACATGTATATACATGTATATGTAAAAATGTCGTACCCGGATTTTTATTAATCTCCAGATGTGTAGCACATGTGTTTTGTGCCACTCGCATTTCGTCCGCTGATGCGGCGCTGGATCCCGCGGGATCCGCGTGTCCGGTGTTCGAGATGCGGGTGATTTTGCCAGTTGTAAATTCCCCAGGCGGGCCGTGCTGGAGATGTGCGGGCGGGCGGGCGGCTGCATGTAAGTGCAGACGTCCGTCCATCTGCGTGTCTTTACACAGGCCTGTGCGGGTTGTAGTATACAGATACTGGCAGTCGATGCGGCTTGCCGCGTTGGCTTTGATAGCTGTCTGCGACAGCTGTCCGCAGGTGTATGTGTGTCTGTTAGATGTACATATGTCATGCGGGCGTGCCGGAGTCGCTCCCGCGGCTCCGCCCTGCCTCAGACCCGTTCTGCGGAACTGAGGAGCCGGCCGGCAGGGCGGTCGGCAACACTTTTTAGAGGTACTATCACTTTTGATCACTCGGTGTGTCGTTTTACAAAATTTCTAAATTTAAAGTCTAACCTTAAAGATATTCCAAAGACTCGACACACCGTCCTTTTATAACGGATGACCTTCCAAGGTCATCACACGGTTTTGGACCACCTCGGTCAAAATTTTAGCTTGTTTATGAGGGTTTATTCAAAATTGCAAAGCGCGTTATAGTTTACTCCGTAAGTCCGGGGGTAGTTCCCCATTCTTCCAAAAGGGACTCTTAAAGTCCTAGTGTCTTGCGCCGTGACTTCCGGGCGTTGCCATCTTGCCATCTTCCGGACCCCGCCATGCGAAGCCTTCGTCGGGTTTTGGCTGTTTTGGGCGCGGGCGGAACATGTTGGGGACCAACATTGTAAGAAGGGGGTAATGTGGCGATTTTGCCCTAAGCACGCGGCAGGTGATTGTAAACATAAATGCCATTTATGTGGCCTTTTCGTACTTGGCCTTGTTTTGACACGCTCCGTTCGAGCGTGCATTGCCACGGCGACGCATTGTAATTTACGCTCCAGTAAACTATAACAATGGATCGATTAGACCTCGCGTGTGCCCTACAGCTTGTGGTGTATTATATATACACTGGAAGCGACTCGATCGAGGAGATTGTACGAGAGATCGAGACTAGGACGCACACGAGGCTCGCCATGAGCTTTGTGTTCCCTGGGTCTGAGTAGAGGGCTCCTAGAGCCCTGGGGACGATTTCCATGGGGAGGCCCGGGCTGGGAGAGACAAGTTGCTGACTCGGGGGCGTACGCCCTGTGGATCGCCAGTTCTCTCCCTTCCCGGGACGTGTGACAGAGGCTCTGGCCAGCATGTCGGACTGTACGGGGTTCCGTCCCCGAGGCAGACCGCGGCTCGCCAGGCCCCGCCAGTTAACACCGTAGGGATGAACTAGTTTCTGAACGGTGTCCGTAGGCCTGGGAGTGTCGGGTGGGCTGTTACCTGGTTACCGTTAATGCTGAAGTAGTTACCGTGTCCGCAGCGACCTCCGGTGAGCGGAGCCGCCGCAAGGATCCGGAATAGCGGATGCGCGTCCGCAAGGACTCGGATGAGAGAGGACTATCCTCGAGGATCCCGAAGAGCGGACGGTAGTCAATAACTTTACATATATATCTATCGGAATAGTGCTCAAGCAATGATGCTGATGAACAATCCATCCCCACGGAGTCGGGGAATTCCTGGGCAGCCGCTGTCTGATCGGTCAAATCTATCGAAGTACTCACAATATTTCGCCGTTATCAGGCATGGATAAATTTGAAAACGTGTTTTGTTCGCTCGGGATACTTAATACTGGGTATGTATTAAGTATTGATACTTAATACTGGGTATCAAACTAAGGGGAAAATATTTCAATGATTGCTTCCATCTGGTTGTTCAGACTAGTATTTTTTTTAAATGCTACGGTGAGATAGTAGGACCGGACAAACGCATCCCCCATAGACCGTTTTTATCGTATTTGAATATATATGTCGCCTCGTGATGAAGGCAACAATGATCTGTTGGTCTATACGACCTTGCAAGCGATATTTCAATGCTGCATTACATAAGCTAAACGTTTGAGTGAAACAAGAGACGGACAGCATCGTCATGGATTATTCACCAGATTATGCAATTATTAATATGTCCCATGTTGTCCCAATTGCGGACTGTGGTTAGCTGTGTTTCTGTTTGTTCAGTACTTGTGAGAATACCCCCAGCAGTTTGCAGTCTGAAGAGAGAGACATGCGCATACCATTATGTTGTTTGCCTAGTGCTGGCCAGAAGTGTCTTGTTATCATTTATCAAGTGATGCCAGACATTGTGATATGAACTAGAACAACTCAAGCTATGATATTTACAAGGTGATTAGCTACAATATTCTTCGACCCTTTCTGCTCACATATTGAATGCCTGAGAACAGTTCCCTAATCCCTTTACACCACGTGTATTGTTATTTAGTTTTATGATATGTATGATTTTATACATTACACTATAACATTCGAAACTGATAACATTCAGAATGATTATCGTTTTTTGGATGAGGTGACCATGAACGGGTATAAGGAAGATGTGTGTAATTTGGTTAATCTGGTGGTACAACAAATGACCATCGGGCCAGTCAATCAGTCCTGACGTGACCAGACAGCCTTGAAGCAAAGCTGTGCCCGGAGCCAGTGTTGACACTGGGGCTACAAACTTTGGCAAAACCCTTCAATAAATCTGTCACGATTCCTGGTACATTGTGTGTTAATTAAATTAAAGCTTGAATATTCAATACTCCTGGTCCTGTCGTCTTTGCAGGATTATCCAATGGTAGCCAGGCTAGGAACAATGCATGAAGTGTAACACTCAGAAACTCTTCACACCATGAAAGAACTGATAGGCTGAAGATTCCTACTTCGACAAAACCTTCCTATAGAAGGTCATACTCCAGGCCACAACCATCCCAGAAGCCCTTCGGCTTGTGATTAGGTACTTGAAACCATATTTGCAGAAATAACTGACCGTGAGAGGAAAATCATAGTTGGGGAAATATACAGAATACCGAACACGAATGAGTCAGCTTCAATATTGCAGTATCAATCAGCCCTTGAGGATATCTCTAAGAGAAAACATGTGAGCGACATCATTATTGGTACAGACCAAAACTTTGACTATCTTAAAGTTGATAAGCATAATAACACCACGTTGCTGTTTAACAATTTCATATCAACAGGCATTGTTCCCACTATTTCCAAACCAACGCGCATTACGCACACATCTTCAACGCTAATTGACAACATATATGTTAGGTACAACGGCTCTAAAATATTCTCTGGCATATTGGTGTGCGACATTTCCGACCATTTCCCAGTCTTCACGTGTGTGGGTGAAAAACACAAAAACAATTCAACCAAACCTCTTGTGGTCAACACCAGGTCTTTAGATGATGCGAAATTTGGGAGGATAAATGATGTGTTGAAAAATACCGACTGGTCTTTCCTGCTTAACCTATCAGTTGACGAAGCTTATGACACATTTGATGCTAAGATATCCAAAGTGCTCGATAATATTGCCCCTCTAAAATCTCTGAAAATTCCTGCAAAAAAAGTTATTAGGAATAAGTGGATAACAAAAGGTTTACGAAAATCAAAGGAAACAAGGGATAAATTATACCGTAAAAGCCTTGGCAAACCTAGCAACCATCCCTATCGTATAAAATTCCTAACACACAGGAACATCCTAAGGAAATTGCAGCGAATCACAAAACAGCAGTACTATAAAAATATCCTGGACTCCTTCAAAAATAATGTAAAGATGACCTGGAAAACCCTAAACATACTCATCGGCCGTGAAAACAATAAGCATAATGTAACCAGTGCTTTCAATATAAATGATAGACAAACTACTGACAAAAGTCTTATTGCAAATGGATTCTGTGACTTTTTTTCTGACATTGGGAAAGAATATGCTGATAAAATTGATGCTTCTGGACATTCTCCTAATTACTATTTAGGGTGTTCTGGTAATAGCAAATCGATGTTCATCAATCCAACAAACAAATATGAAATAATGAACATTGTATCCTCATTTAAAACTAAATACAGCACAGGACATGACGGATTCAGCACGCATTTCTTAAAGCAAATTATCACATCTGTATCCGATCCCTTATCGATAATTATCAATAAATCGTTTGAAAAAGGCAAAGTACCGAAGTCTATGAAATTAGCTAAAGTCATTCCCATATTCAAAGCAAAAGATTCTCAAAACCTTAACAACTACCGCCCAATATCACTACTTCCCTGTGTGTCCAAAATACTTGAAAAACTAATGCATAAAAGACTATATAATTTCTTAGAATTAAACAACATCTTATACAAAGGTCAATATGGCTTTCGACCAAAGCACTCAACGATTGATGCCGTCACTCAATTTCTATCAGATACGTTAACTGGTTTTGAAAATAACGAATATACTCTTGCTCTGTTTTTAGACTTATCAAAAGCTTTTGATACGATCGACCACTCAATTCTTTTACATAAACTAAATCATTATGGAATACGGGGGGTAGGGCTGGACTGGTTTAAAAGCTATCTCGGTCACAGGGAACAGTACGTTGAATTTAAAGGCACCAAATCTATTTATCGCAACATCGCGTGTGGAGTACCACAAGGATCTGTATTAGGCCCTCTCCTCTTTATCATCTATACGAACGATTTGCCCCGTAAACTCACGGAAGTGAACACCATACTCTTTGCTGACGACACAACAACTATCTAACTGGCAAAAATATTGATTCTATGGCCAATATGCTGAACGAGGAATTAAAAATCCTAGCTGATTGGTTCAAAGCAAATAAGCTGTCGCTCAATATCACTAAAACTAATTACATGCTACTATATGATCAACGAAATGAACCAATATATAATTCGAAGATAGAAATCGACAATTCCGTAATCAACAAGGTCAATTCAGTTAAATTCTTAGGATTGCATATAGATGACAAGCTCAACTGGTCTGATCATATAGGTGTCTGTCAGAAGAAGATCAGAAGTGGACTATATGCAATAAAAGCGGCTAAAACATATTCAACACAAGAAAACCTGACCTTGCTTTACCATAGCTTGATACATCCACACTTATCATATGGAATTCTCCTATGGGGTTCTGCTAAAAAGTCACGGCTCAATAAACTGTATGTTTTGCAGAGAAAAGCGGTCCGCATAATAACTGGTGCACCATATAATGAACACTCACCACCACTATTCCGTAAGTTGGCAATTCCAAATTTCATCGATATGTATCGAATATCACTGTGCAAATTTATGTTTGGACAAGAACAATCTATCCTACCAACACCACTCCTGTCTATGTTTACAAAAAATAAAAACATACACAACTTTAACACGCGTCAACGCAACAACATACACTTAAACCCGGTCAAACGTGATATCGTTCACAGGAGTCTCCTGTATCAAGGTCCAGCCTCGTGGGATCAACTCCCACTGATTATAAAAACATCACCGAACTCTCGAGTCTTTGGTTCACGACTGAAACAACATTTCATCTCAAATTATGTTTGATCACTTCGCATGTATTAAACGTACAACCCCAGCGGCGACGGGGACGGCCCATTTTGTGGACAACGGCTCTGAGATGGGACGGGGGGGGATTTCTGGGCTTGCATCAGTTGGGGCTACCTATTGGGGTCTATCGGGGAGGGGTTTTTTTTCTTCATTATTTCTTAAAGCTGGACTAATGGCTTAAAAGGAGAAAAAAATAGATTAAAAAATATATTTCGGCACATGTACCGCATGTGTTCATACGGTACTGTGCCCGTTACATTTCCGAAAATGCCCGACTGCAGTCGGCTGCCTTCGGTTGTTCTCGGCGTTTGCTCCAAACGCTCCAGCACTTGAGGGGTTTCTGCCAGTATATAAGGCCCCAGTACCGTTCAATGAAGCGTGTCATTTGTGCGTACATGTCAACACGGAAACATTTGGGCTGTTGCCGCTAAAGCATATATCGATATACCTAAATGGGAACGCTAAAAAGGTGGATTTTGGTGGTATTACTGTACTATGAAATAATTTTACATATGTACTCCATTCCGTTTCAATGTACATTACCAACTTGTGTGATATGATGTATCAATCGTCCATACATACCACTTATTCGTTGGCACAGTTGACCACTACCGTTCATACAGTTGTATTTCGGGATGCTAACAGTAGCACCCCCGCCCCAAATACTATTACTGTGCGGACTATGTCTAGGCTGTGTATCTTTTATACAGTGCGATAGCATAATTATACAAATAATACTCACTGTCAATGATGTTTGTTAGAAAGTAGACTATGACTATAACCAATTTCGGATACAATACATTTTGTACACTAAACACTGATTGGCAATGAAATGTATACATAATTGTCTAATCGCAAATCATAGTTGATGAGCTTTATTCTGGAAAGCGAAGCCTAAAGCCTAACAAATATTGCCCAACAATAGTAATCCCGCTAGATTACAACTCAAGCCTGTTGAGTTGTAATCCGACGGGAGAACATGGGCCAATTTCTCAATTGTGATGTACATTCTGTTATGAATCTGTGTGTGATACTTTATGTAAACAATTGACATGTCGAATATATCGTGTTTATTTATTTCCATTTCGGAGATAGATTTAGGCAATATGATGGTTTATGCATCATATTCTAATGATATAAAATATCTGCTGTTGACAAGCAGTAAGGGGGATATGCATTCACCGGGAGTGCAGCGTGGTGTTGCAGCCCAGAGTATCGTGAGTTGAACTGGACTATACCACATGACGACAGGCGAGTTTTATATCGACCGGTTGCACTTTGTGAGTGGAGCTCTTTGGAGCAAACGCCGAGGGCGGCCGAAACTAGCCGATGGTACTTCGGAAATGTTCGGTAATCTCACGGGTGCAGTACCGCCTGGACACATGCGGTACATGTGCCGACATATATTTTTTTTAATCTCTCTTGTCTCCTTAAATACCATTAGTCCAGCTTTAAGGGGTTGGATCTGTTGAGGGTGTTCTCATTGTATACATAAGTTTTTGTTAAATCACGTTCGGTTCAGTTATGTTGACTGTGATATACTGTACATTGTGGGGCTTAAACCAACTTCTAGCATACGTTGTCTTTGTGTGTGGGTACTATGTGTTATCACTGGGAGTATACAGGCACCATGTGCCTTGGTTTTTCTTACCCCAGGATCAGATATTTTTTGTTTGTCATATGTATTTCTATGTATATATGTATATATATTTGATCTGAAATAAATTACCTACCTACCTACCTACCTTACTACTTATGTACTTGTCATGAAGTTTCACGAGGTTATTTCGGCTTTCTAAAGTATTTGTTAGGCAGGTTTCTGAAGTACAATAGAAAACCAGTATTGTAACAAACTGTCTGACCCATACGACGCCAATGTGACTTTAGATATAAATGTTTGTTCGGGCTTTATTTCATTCAAAGTGTTTGATGTTATGTTTTTTTTGCATCATCAAAATCTCGTACTAAGCGGTATAGGATGACTGAATCCTATCCTATTTCATATTCTATGCTATTTTGGATATTAGTGTTGAAAGTTGCCGGCGTGTTGCCGGCGTGTTAGAATGTTAGAACCCCTGGCTTATTTTTGTTTTGTTCGTATGAGGGTCATGTCCATTGATTGTATTCCTCTGTTCCTTGAAAGATATATACCACCGTATAATGACCGTTATGATATGACGATACAATGAGTATCGTTATGATGATGATACAAAGAGTAACGTTATGATATGATGATACAATGAGTATCGTTATGATATGATGATACAATGAGTAACGTTATGATATGATGATACAATGAGTAACGTGATGATACAATGAGTAACGTTATGATACGATGATACAATCAGTAAAGTGATGATACAAAGAGTAACGTTATGATATGATGATACAATCAGTAAAGTGATGATACAAAGAGTAACGTTATGATATGATGATACAATGAGTATCGTTATGATATGATGATACAATCAGTAAAGTGATGATACAAAGAGTAACGTTATGATACGATGATACAATCAGTAAAGTGATGATACAAAGAGTAACGTTATGATATGATGATACAATGAGTATCGTTATGATATGATGATACAATCAGTAAAGTGATGATACAAAGAGTAACGTTATGATACGATGATACAATCAGTAACGTTATGATACGATGATACAATCAGTAAAGTGATGATACAATGAGTAACGTTATGATACGATGATACAATGAGTATCGTTATGGTATGATGATACAACGAGTATCGTTATGATGATGACACAATGAGTATCATCATGAGATATTCTTTATACTGGTAAATGTGAAGCATACATGATATAGCGTGAGAGCCAGCGAATTCCGTGTGATTTTGTTCGTCTGGTGAGAAATCACATCCCATAATTGATTTCAGTATACATACATGTGCACACATATGCGTATATATAGTATGTACGCATGCTGTACTCATATATATATATATATATATATATATATATATATATATATATATATATATATATATATATATATATATATATATATATATAATATATACTTCTTGTCGATGTATCCATTGTATAATGTGTGCGTTATATCAACGAAAGAACGCTCACTTGCAAATAAAGCACTGCATTACTTGAAATAAAGCACTGCATGACCGAAATTAAAGCACTGCATGACCGAAAATAAAGCAATGCGTTTATTACCTAAAATAAAGCACTGCATGGCCGAAAATAAAGCACTGCATGACCGAAAATAAAGCACTGCATGACCGAAAATAAAGCAATGCATGACCGAAAATAAAGCACTGCTTGACCGAAAATAAAGCACTGCATGGCCGAAAATAAAGCACTGCATAACCTAAAAAAAAGAACGGCGTGCGTAAGCTCCTCGTCCGAAATTTCTTCAGTAGGTGTGTTGTATGACACATGTTCAGGAGCAGCGCGTTCGACATTTCCTGCTATACTTGTGTTAAAATTGCGTCAGACAATTCATCGTACGTACACTCGTTCCCTGCGTTGTAGTAGCAGAACAGCGAGATTGTCGTTCCAGATTTGGTTCCACATGTGACCTCGTGGCTTCCAACATTCGAAATGAGCGCATTTTCTGGCGTGTGGGAATCTCAACGTGGTATACTTCGACAATGAGTAGTGCTCAGTATCTGTGTACACAAGCAAATAAAGAACGGTTATTGTATTGCAACCCCAACATACCGTCTTTGAACTATGAATTGACCTTACGACAGTGTATGCTTCGAGTTGTTTGTCCGAGGGGATTACTATTGTTCGGCAATATTTGTCCGAGGTGTACGCTTCACAGAAAAGGTGTTCAACCATGACAGTCGTAAGGTCAACTGTATCCGGTAATGCACGCGTGATCAATTGATTCTGCCGTCGTTCTTTATATTCGCGATGGCACTCTGTCTCATTCTGTAACTAACACATAATCAACCCAGTTGGGGGGCACATCTCCTTGTAAATACGCCTATCTCAGCGGGGTTGTTTTTTCTTCTTCCGAATTATTCCGCGAAACCCGGAGGTTTAAATTGCTGATGCTGTATTTCAAGAAGTGATTATAATGTTTTTGGTGAAACTAGTTGTGTTTTTCATTACAGGAAATATGATCATTGCCGGGGCCCCCAGGGCCGCGGCTTACTGGAGTAACACTGAAATATTTTGCCGGAAACTGGTATTATCGCCCAGAATATGGTATTATCGCTCGAAAGTTCGATGGGTCGAATTGAACCCGTACATGTTTTTCTTTCTCCAAATGCCAGCATTTCTATCGCCATTCGATAGATGGGGACACTGTACGGATAAAATTCATGCACGCCTATTTTACTCGTTCATGGTCATCACCTGTTCAACACTTGATATGGCACGCACTGTAACCAATATTCGATATTGGAACACATCAATACTTTTACATATGCTTACTGTTAATACACCCTTTCATGGCATCAATTACTCAAATTGAAACATTGTGAGAGCAATTTGTTTTAGATCTATTCGGTTTACCAATATAGTCTAAAGGGTTGATTATAGTAAATGTAACATTTTTTAATGTAATAGAAGCATGCCCCAAAACACCAACTTAGAATGCGTCAAACTTTGTAGGATCAACACCTTACTGAATCAGTAAATTGCTCAATTTTCATACTATGAAAATATTATTTATTTATTTTATTTCCATCCTCTAAAATGGGGAAACCCATAAAAATACATACGATGACAACATCAACCAAGAGCGTATAGACTAGATCTTGGCCTACTTGGCATCCAACATTATTAATTCAAGTTAGTCACGAACATTAATTATTCAAGTTAGTCACGTTTAAACTCCGAACATTATTCATGGGCCCCGGTTATTGCTCTTGATGCCTAGCATCTGCGATTTTACTTGTTTCTATATGGTGTTATATGGTGAGAGATGTCAATTCCTCTTCAAGAAACACAGATGTTATGCGTCGCGTTAGAACCAAGATTTTATCGCAGGATTCTGTCTCCCAAATACTGCTCTGGGTCATAATCGCCTTGGAGTTTATATCGATAACACAACGACGACACATCGAACTTAGAATTGTTGTATGTGTCAAACGTTCGTACCAAGAATTTATCCACTCGCTATCGAATCCGGTATATAATTCTGGCTTTTGGTTGTGACTGTAACAGTGTGGTTTCGGTGTGAAGTCGAATCCGACCAGTCATAGAAACATCAACAGTATTTATTGTGCAGTCAATGATATATCCAGTGTTATTTACATTCAGTATTCGAGTAAATAACTGGTGTTTTCACCAGGTGAGCAAAGAAAAATTTTCCTTTCAACGCCATATAGGTCGAATATCCTCTGTGCAAAATTTCGGAATTTTCTTTCGAATAGTTTTCTTTTTTAAAAATATTTTATGATTGCCAGATGTGAGCAACCGCACTTGCCATTCTGGCTTCATGCTGTTCGACAATTCCCGTGAGTTCCGAACGCTGTGACGTCATCTTTACCAAACAAACTCGAATAATTGTTGTCGCGCAAACAATATTGTGTTGCGTTATGACGTGGTGGCTACCTAGTAGTGACACCACGGTTATAGCGTGAACGTGCGGACAGGTTTATAAGACATTCGGCGACACTCCAGTAATGGGGTATTCCTCTTTATCATGTGGTCGACGAACCCTACATTGGTGCCGTACCTTTCGAACCACTGGGTTCTCTCGGCGTCGTTCCTGGGGTCAGCCCCTCACTAAGATTTACATCGCAACCAAGTATGTGTACATAATCGGGTAGCTGCGGCGCCCTTGATCTTCAGTGCTGTGATGTGACTGGGCAGTGGGATATAGCTGACCTCGGGGACAAGGTCTCTACCTCGGGGACGAGGTCTCTCCGAAAGGGGAAAGCACTGTAGCGTTATGACGTGGTGGCCACCTAGTAGTGACACCACGGTTATAGCGTGAACGTGCGGACAGGTTTACAAGACATTCGGCGACACTCCAGTAATGGGGTATACCTTTTTATCGTGGCGTCGCCGAACCCTACAATTGTTTTCCCGCAAAGAATAGTTGTTTTCAGGTAAAGAACATTGTTCTCCCGCAAAGAATATATTTTACTCGTAAAGAATAGTTGTTTGCCTGCAACAAAGAATACCACCTGGAGAAAAGAATGCCTGGCATTAAAAATCCACTGTAGTGCTTGCATGACGAAATTGAATTGGCCCTCGGAGAGCACATAACTGTACCCCCACCAATAAGTTATGATTATGTTACTCAGTGTCTGCTAACGTATGATATATTATAGTCCAAGCTTTTTGAAACCTATTACATACATAATGTATGCGTTTGGTACCGTACTGCAGTAAAGAATAATGCGACCCATCATTTTCTCCGTCGGCATTTGAATGTGTTGATTTCTGTTATATAAGATGACAAATATGTTCCAATATCCTCCCGAATTACTGCATTTCTTGTTTCTTCTCACAAACTTCACACCTACAAGTAGGTGCTTTCCTGTTGTGGCCGGTGCAGTCTCTTGTGTAGGAGTAACACTTAGCAGTGTACGAGACCGACAGGAGGTGACCTTTGTAGTCAGTGTACGAGACAGACAGGAGGTGATCTTTGTAGTCAGTGTACGAGACAGACAGGAGGTGACCTTTGTAGTCAGTGTACGAGACAGACAGGAGGTGACCTTTGTAGTCAGTGTACGAGACAGACAGGAGGTGACCTTTGTAGTCAGTGTACGAGACAGACAGCAGGTGACTTTTGTAGTCAGTGTACGAGACAGACAGGAGGTGAACTTTGTAGTCAGTGTACCAGACAGACAGGAGGTGACCTTTATAGCCAGTGTACGAGACAGACAGGAAGTGACCTTTGTAGTCAGTGTATGAGACAGACAGGAGGTGACCTTTGTAGTCAGTGTACGAGACAGACAGGAAGTGATCTTTGTAGTCAGTGTATGAGACAGACAGGAGGTGACCTTTGTAGCAAGTGTACAAGACAGACAGGAGGTGACCTTTGTAGCAAGTGTACGAGACAGACAGGAGGTGACCTTTGTAGTCAGTGTACGAGACAGACAGGAGGTGACCTTTGTAGTCAGTGTACCAGACAGACAGGAGGTGACCTTTGTAGCCAGTGTACGAGACAGACAGGAAGTGACCTTTGTAGTCAGTGTACGAGACAGACAGGAGGTGACCTTTGTAGTCAGTGTACGAGACAGATAGGAAGTGATCTTTGTAGTCAGTGTACGAGACAGATAGGAGGTGACCTTTGTAGTCAGTGTACGAGACAGACAGGAGGTGACCGTTGTAGCAAGTGTACGAGACAGACAGGAGGGGACCTTTGTAGTCAGTGTACGAGACAGACAGGAGGTGACCTTTGTAGTCACTGTACGAGACAGACAGGAGGTGACCTTTGTAGTCAGTGTACGAGACAGACAGGAAGTGATCTTTGTAGTCAGTGTACGAGACAGACAGGAGGTGACCTTTGTAGCAAGTGTACGAGACAGACAGGAGGTGACCTTTGTAGTCAGTGTACGAGACAGACAGGAGATGACCTTTGTAGTCAGTGTACGAGACAGACAGGAAGTGACCTTTGTAGCCAGTGTACGAGACAGACAGGAGGTGACCTTTGTAGTCAGTGTACGAGACAGACAGGAGGTGACCTTTGTAGCCAGTGTATGAGACAGATAGGAGGTGACCTTTGTAGTCAGTGTACGAGACAGACAGGAGGTGACCTTTGTAGTCAGTGTACGAGACAGACAGGAAGTGATCTTTGTAGTCAGTGTACGAAACAGACAGGAGGTGACCTTTGTAGCAAGTGTACGAGACAGACAGGAGGTGATCTTTGTAGTCAGTGTACGAGACAGACATGAGGTGACCTTTGTAGTCAGTGTACGAGACAGACAGGAGGTGACCTTTGTAGTCAGTGTACGAGACGGACAGGAAGTGATCTTTGTAGTCAGTGTACGAGACAGACAGGAGGTGACCTTTGTAGCAAGTGTACGAGACAGACAGGAGGTGACCTTTGTAGTCAGTGTACGAGACAGATAGGAGATGACCTTTGTAGTCAGTGTACGAGACAGACAGGAGGTGACCTTTGTAGCCAGTGTACGAGACAGACAGGAGGTGACCTTTGCAGTCAGTGTACGAGACAGACAGGAGGTGACCTTTGTAGCCAGTGTACGAGACAAACAGGAGGTGACCTTTGTAGTCAGTGTAGGAGACAGACAGGAAGGGACCTTTGTAGTCAGTGTACGAGACAGACAGGAGGTGACCTTTGTAGTCTGTGTAGGAGACAGAAAGGAGGTGACCTTCGTAGTCAGTGTACGAGACAGACGGGAGGTGACCTTTGTAGTCTGTGTAGGAGACAGAAAGGAGGTGACCTTCGTAGTCAGTGTACGAGACAGACGGGAGGTGACCTTTGTAGTCAGTGTACGAGACAGACAGGAGGTGACCTTTCTAGTCAGTGTACGAGACAGACAGGAGGTGACCTTTGTAGTCAGTGTACGAGACAGACAGGAGGTGACCTTTGTAGTCAGTGTACGAGACAGACATGAGGTGACATTTGTAGCCAGTGTATGAGACAGACAGGACGTGACCTTTGTAGTCAATGTACGAGACAGACAGGAGGTGACCTTTGTAGTCAGTGTACGAGACAGACAGCAGGTGAGTTTTGTAGTCAGTGTACGAGACAGACAGGAGGTGACTTTTGTAGTCAGTGTACGAGACAGACAGGAGGTGACCTTTGTAGTCAGTGTACGAGACAGACAGGAAGTGATCTTTGTAGTCAGTGTACGAGACAGACAGGAGGTGACCTTTGTAGTAAGTGTACGAGACAGACAGGAGATGACCTCTGTAGTCAGTGTACGAGACAGACAGGAGGTGACCTTTGTAGTCAGTGCACGAGACAGACAGGAGGTGACCTTTGTAGTCAGTGTATGAGACAGACAGGAGGTGACCTTTGTAGTCAGTGTACGAGACAGAGAGGAGATGACCTTTGTAGTCAGTGTACGAGACAGACAGTAGGTGACCTTTGTAGTCAGTGTACGAGACAGACAGGAGGTGACCTTTGTAGTCAGTGTACGAGACAGACATGAGGTGAGCTTTTTAGCCAGACAGGAGGTGATCTTTGTAGTCAGTGTACGAGACAGACAGGAGTTGACCTTTGTATCCAGTGTACGAGACAGACAGGAGGTGACCTTTGTAGCCAGTGCACGAGACAGACAGGAGGTGACCTTTGTAATCAGTGTACGAGACAGACAGGAGGTGACCTTTGTAGTCAGTGTACGAGACAGAAATGGGGTGACCTTTGTAGCCAGTGTACGAGACAGACAGGAAGTGACCTTTGTAGTCAGTGTACGAGACAGACAGGAGGTGACCTTTGTAGTCAGTGTACGAGACAGACAGGAGGTGACCTTTGTAGTCAGTGTACGAGACAGACAGGAGGTGACCTTTGTAGCAAGTGTACGAGACAGACAGGAGGTGACCTTTGTAGCAAGTGTACGAGACAGACAGGAGGTGACCTTTGTAGTCAGTGTACGAGACAGACATGAGGTGACCTTTTTAGCCAGACAGGAGGTGATCTTTGTAGTCAGTGTACGAGACAGACAGGAGTTGACCTTTGTATCCAGTGTACGAGACAGACAGGAGGTGACCTTTGTAGCCAGTGCACGAGACAGACAGGAGGTGACCTTTGTAATCAGTGTACGAGACAGACAGGAGGTGACCTTTGTAGTCAGTGTACGAGACAGAAATGGGGTGACCTTTGTAGCCAGTGTACGAGACAGACAGGAAGTGACCTTTGTAGTCAGTGTACGAGACAGACAGGAGGTGACCTTTGTAGTCAGTGTACGAGACAGACAGGAGGTGACCTTTGTAGTCAGTGTACGAGACAGACAGGAGGTGACCTTTGTAGCAAGTGTACGAGACAGACAGGAGGTGACCTTTGTAGCAAGTGTACGAGACAGACAGGAGGTGACCTTTGTAGTCAGTGTAGGAGACAGACAGGAGGTGACCCTTGTAGCCAGTGTACGAGACAGACAGGAGCTGACTTTTGTAGTCAGTGTACGAGACATACAGGAGGTGACCTTTGTAGTCAGTGTACGAGACAGACAAGAGGTGACCTTTGTAGTCACTGTACGAGACAGGCAGGAGGTGACCTTTGTAGTCAGTGTGCGAGACAGACAGGAGGTGACTTTTGTAGTCAGTGCACGAGACTGACAGGAGGTGACCTTTGTAGCAAGTGTACGAGACAGACAGGAGGTGACCTTTGTAGTCAGTGTACGAGACAGACAGGAGGTGACCTTTGTAGCCAGTGTACGAGACAGACACGAGGTGACTTTTGTAGTCAGTGTACGAGACAGACAGGAGGTGACCTTTGTAGTCAGTGTACGAGACAGACAGGAGGTGACCTTTGTAGCCAGTGTACGAGACAGACAGGAGGTGACCTTTGTAGTCAGTGTCGGAGACAGACAGGAGGTGACCTTTGTAGTCAGTGTATGAGACAGACAGGAGGTGACCTTTGTAGTCAGTGTACGAGACAGACAGGAAGTGACCTTTGTAGTCAGTGTACGAGACAGACAGGAGGTGACCTTTGTAGTCAGTGTACGAGACAGACAGGAGGTGACCTTTGTAGTCAGTGTACGAGACAGACAAGAGGTGACCTTTGTAGTCAGTGTACGAGACAGACAAGAGGTGATCTTTGTAGTCACTGTACGAGACAGGCAGGAGGTGACCTTTGTAGTCAGTGTGCGAGACAGACAGGAGGTGACTTTTGTAGTCAGTGTACGAGACAGACAGGAGGTGACCTTTGTAGTCAGTGTACGAGACAGACAGGCGGTGACCTTTGTAGTCAGTGTACGAGACAGACAGGAGGTGACCTTTGTAGTCAGTGTACGAGACAGACAGGAGGTGACCTTTGTAGCCAGTGTACGAGACAGACAGGAGGTGACCTTTGTAGTCAGTGTACGAGACAGACAGGAGGTGACCTTTGTAGTCAGTGTACGAGACAGACAGGAGGTGACCTTTGTAGTCTGTGTACGAGACAGACAGGAGGTGACCTTTGTAGTCAGTGTACGAGACAGACAGGAGGTGACCTTTGTAGTCAGTGTACGAGACAGACAGGAAGTGACCTTTGTAGTCAGTGTACGAGACAGACAGGAGGTGACCTTTGTAGCAAGTGTACGAGACAGACAGGAAGTGACCTTTGTAGTCAGTGTGCGAGACAGAAAGGAGGTGACCTTTGTAGTCAGTGTACGAGACAGACAGGAGGTGACCTTTGTAGCAAGTGTACGAGACAGACAGGAGGTGACCTTTGTAGGCAGTGTACGAGACAGACAGGAAGTGACCTTTGTAGCCAGTGTACGAGACAGACATGGGGTGACATTAGTAGTCAGTGTACGAGACATACAGGAGGTGACCTTTGTCAGTGTACGAGACAGACAGGAGGTAACTTTTGTAGTCAGTGTACGAGACAGACAGGAGCTGACCTTTGTAGTCAGTGTACGAGACAGACAGGAGGTGACCTTTGTAGTCAGTGTACGAGACAGACAGGAGGTGACCTTTGTAGCCAGTGTACGAGACAGACAGGAGTTGACCTTTGTAGTCAGTGTACGAGACAGACAGAAGGTGACCTTTGTAGTCAGTGTACGAGACAGACAGGAGGTGACCTTTGTAGTCAGTGTACGAGACAGACAGGAGGTGACCTTTGTAGTCAGTGTATGAGACAGACAGGAAGTGACCTTTGTAGTCAGTGTACGAGACAGACAAGAAGTGACCTTTGTAGACAGTGTACGAGACAGACAGGAGGTGACCTTTGTAGTCAGTGTACGAGACAGACAGGAGGTGACCTTTGTAGTCAGTGTACGAGACAGACAGGAGGTGACCTTTGTAGTCAGTGTAGGAGACAGACAGGAGGTGACCTTTGTAGTCAGTGTACCAGACAGACAGGAGGTGACCTTTGTAGCCAGTGTACGAGACAGACAGGAGGTGACCTTTGTAGTCAGTGTACGAGACAGATAGGAGGTGACCTTTGTAGCCAGTGTACGAGACAGACAGGAGGTGACCTTTGTAGCCAGTGTACGAGACAAACAGGAGGTGACATTTGTAGTCTCAGGGGCTGGTATTCTTGACACGAGAGTGGATAAAACCAGGCACTGAACCAACACCAAAGTCAGTGAGCATGGATAGGAGCCGTCTACAAGAGTGGCAGTACAGTTTATATATTCCAGGGGAATTGGTCATTGAGGAGCAATTTCCGACACAAGGCCAGAGCTCACATCCCGTTTATGGTCATAACTGTGCATACACACTTTCTAGGCACAGATAACATGTTGGGTGTTTCTTTCCGAAATATTAATGGATATGAAAACCTTTTGTGTGTTCATCATCTAATGTGTACTCACTAATGTGTACTCACATTGGGTAGACTAATAAATATTCTAAAATATTTTCACATGTGTTCTTTACTAAAAAAGAACATTTTAAAATTGTAAACGTGACAAAATTTCAAGTGTCTGTTTCATTGTTTGTTCTCTCCAAATTACTACACACCAATTCCAATGGATGATTGAATCGAAGGGGGATTTGTTATCACCGGAACTGAGATGTTCCCATCAATTACAATCTCTCAGAATCTTGTTCCTGAAGGCGAGTGAGCTTTGTAGTCGTTGAAATATGCTGATCTTTCGAGTGACTATATCTCTCCAGACTTGTGATTACAATGTCGCCAAAAACAGGGTATAAGAGGACACAAAAAGAATGTGCCTCGCCCGGCAATGGTCAACAAAAGCGAGTAGATCACACCTACCTTTATCAGCAACATTTACCCAGGAATCATCTCTTGAAGTGATACACAGGTAGGTGTGTACTCTACTCATGTGTGTGACGAGTCATATGTTCACATCTACAGCACTGAAGTCAGACATAACATGTAATCGTCGCATGCTTTCTGGATTTGCTTCATATTGGTAGGTTATACTGATATCGTTACAATAATCATAATACAAACTAGTTACAATCGATAGTTGTACGTTGTGATTTGGATGTAATTTGAAGTTCCTTACCATTTTACGGATGTTGCCTGACACTGCACTTTAAGATTGTACAACAGACACGGTTTTGTTCTCTCGAGATATTGTGTGCTTGGGTATTGGTTCCACGTTTATTGTCTCACACGTAAGGTGGGTGTAGACCTCATTGAGCATCTCATTATTTCAAATAATTTGCAATGATATCGATGCTGATAAATCAACACAAACGAATCCATTGTCTGGATGTTTCATAACATCGTGATCAAACATGTCAATCATTCCGGGAAACTATTGAAGCCATATGTTATTTACGTGATTTAAACCATTTGCAGGTCACTCTCAGACTGATAACGTTGTGGGAATATTATCGTGGGAGGCACCCACGCTTGAACTAATTGGATAAATTTACGAACTATGTCTCTCATAATTCTGATTTTTTTTAGACAATAACTACGTGGTTATTCATAATGACTGATGTCTACCCATAATCTACGAATATAAATATTATATGTTCCAGTGTGATATTGCCCTCCCCCCCTCAACCCCCCCCCCCCCACACACACACACACACACACACATTTAGATATTGTAAAATATTGTAGAAAATTCAACTAAAAACACAATTTGGCAAGAAAAATGGGCAACTCCAAAAAACATGCGGTTAAAATCAGCATACATACGAACAGCACAGCATAGCAGAGTGGTATAGTTTTTTCCTCATTCACTATACATTAATGTATTATATATTGACTTTGTGCACTGTCGAAATAAATTTGACTTGACTTGACTTGAAGAGAATTGATCTTCGTGAGAAGGGATTTCCGTTCGGTACATGTAGGTGAAGAATGACGAGTTCATGGATTCGAGTTTATTTTTTATATTATTAGCAAGCTGATCAATAGGCTTTAATTGAAATAAAATTTGTTTTTATGATCCTTTAACCAAGGAACGTTTTTGTGTTCACTCCTCCCTAAATGTTCCTGTGTTCATTCAGCCTCAAGTATTGGTTCCAGTCTCATTTGTCCCCGTGGCCGCACACGCAAATTTAAACTCTACTCTTGAGATGCTTGTTTTGTTATAAATTTTATCATTTACTTTACATTCCTTGCAGTGTCCTGTTGTCTCCTTCACCACGCTCAGGACGACAGTTGTTTGTGCTGAGATATGTGCGTCACGTTCGGACTAAGATTTTATCACATCATTTTGTCCGAAATACTGCTCCGGGGGCACATTTTCTTCGACATTATCGCGATAACAATGCAGATAAGCGTGTCTCCATGTCTGCCCTTCGACCTTAGAGTCTTTGTAGGTGTCAGAGGTTGATACTAAATCGCACACACATCTCGCCTTGTCTGGTCCGAGATGCCAGAGACATCGAGGCAGGCAAGTCATAACTTTGGAGCTGATCCCATAGTTAGAGCGTGTTCCCAAATCGTATTACACGCACCGGTACATGGCGATGTCAATCCACTACTAACTACATCCTCGTGCAATTCACTGATACGAATTTCACATTTTGATTGTCAACGAAAATCTCTGGATATGCTTCATTGGTTACTTCAACTCAGTAGCCTTTTGGCTTGTGGTTAGGTACTTATGTACTTGTCATACAAACAATGTATATCTATTCCATGGGGTTTGTTGCGGATTTCTAAATTGTTTTCATAGGTTGTTGGGCAGTTGTATACTGATTCCATCAGGTGTACAGTAGAAACAACTACATTTACCACAATGTCTGCCCCTAATGACGCCAGTGTGTCTTTTGATGAAGTAATTGGTCGGGCTTTGTTTCTATTGCAAAATGTTGTAATTTATGTTTGTTATTGGAATCATCGAAATTCGGCTGTATTGGTGGTAATAGATTGATACTTACATTTTCTTAGAAATACTCCAAGCTGCTCATCAGTGAGCTTTAAAAAAACAAACAAAAAACAACGGGAAGTTTTATGTTCCAGAGACTGTTGGAATTGTTGTCACTTCAAGCAAATATCTCAGCCCTTAACCTGTTTTGTGACTGCTCATTTGATAAATAATGATTTTCCCCCACATATTACCAATAATATTGCTTGAAGAATTCATCCTAACGCTGATCAATGTCAGTGACAATGGCCAGTTACTACTGTCCACTTTCAGAGCTGTCTCATTTGTGATAATGGCGCAGTTACTGCTGTCCACTTTCAGAGCTGTCTTGTTTGTGATAATAGCCCATTTACTGCTGTCCACTTTCAGAGCTGTCTTATTTGTGATAATGGCCCAGTCACTGCTGTCCACTTTCAGAGCTGTCTTATTTGTGATAATGGCCCATTTACTGCTGTCCACTTTCAGAGCTGTCTTATTTGTGATAATGGCCCATTCACTGCTGTCCACTTTCAGAGCTGTCTCATTTGTGATACTGGCCCAGTTACTGCTGTCAGCTTTCAGCTGTCTTAATCGTGATTCTGGAAAGGGGATAGTTTTAGTGTGTTTTCTTTGATGTTTGCATGATAAGATTCTTTATGTTGTGGTGATAGGTCAATATGTTTGTCATATTCGCATTGGGCTTCTGACCTGACTTCACCACGGTAGTCTCGAGTTTAGACTTTCAAGAAAATAAAATGACACATTATACTCCACTATATATTTTGACACTCTATTTGGTATGGTTTTGGAATGTACAACATGCCCGTTTATATAGTCGTGGTATCTGTACCGAGTAAATCAGACAATATTCACAATTGCACATAGTAAGACCGCCTATATTTCTGAGGTTCGAGGGGTTATCTTTTGGGGACGATATGAAGTTATAAAAACAGCCAGTCTTCTGTGCGTTCATTCCCACAACCGAAATGCTTTACCATGTACAATTGAACACTGTATTTAAAACCTGCGCAATAATCAAATGTCTCTCCAGTTGTGATTTAAAAGTGTTTAAAAGTCAAGTTCATCTGTCAGTGAAACACGCTTTTAATCCATAGTTTACTTTTGAATAATCGGATCAACTTGAAATTGTGTGTGTCTTAATTGGGTGCCATGCCGCAAAAATGCTAAATTTGAGAATTCTATCTAACCCAATGTTAAATTTCAGTACAAACTGGGATCAAATAAATTCCATCAAATACAGGGTTTTTATCATGTTTATGCTCGTACATAATGAGCCTATTGCATTGAATTGAAGTCAGAATGCACAGTCATTGTATATTAAGTGAATATGTTTATTTTGAAGTAAAACATCGAAAAAAATGTTGTTCTCTGCGCTGACTCTGAAATTCCATGTTACAAGTTGATACGATGATCCATAATGAAAATACGGCTAAGAAGCGTGTTTCACTGACAGATGAACTTAAAGCAGCTGCCTTCGAAACCAGTCAATATTTTTTTAAAACTGTATTTCATATTGAACATGCTAAACTAACTGAATAAAACATACTCACATCAAATGTAATGAGAATAACCAGTCCTCAGGGATATTTTGCTCATTTTAACAGGCGGTTCTCGCGTAAATACAGGAACTGTATCCTATCACACGCAGGTGTAAACAAAGCATAGAAGTGCGAGGTAGACTGACAATTCCACGCACATCATGATATATCACTGATTATTTTCTTACAACTACACTATATATGCACTTACGAACTGGAAAATGTACTCGATGTGAACTTTTAACAGTGTTTAAGCGCGATTTGAGCATTTGTTTACATTCGGGTTTGATGGATACACTTCGCTTGCTTATTTGCAAAACCGGCACAAAATGGGCACTAAAACGGATGAAGAGACAACTCGGACGGACTGTAATCGTCAAAATCCTTGAGCACACCTTTTCTTATATTGCATTAGAATTTTCTCAAATCTAAAAAAATTTCGCCATACACTGTTTTGGGTCCTGTTGTTTGTGACTCGTGAGTGTAGTGATTCATCACATGAGTCTGTGTCCCAAGAACTGCTCCAGAGTCACATTCTCCTGAAAATTATCGCGATAAAAATCGAAATAAATAAGTCTCCATGTCTGCCCTTTGACCTTAGAGTCTTTCTAGTGTCAGAGGTTGATACTAAATCGCACAAGACTCTCGCCTTGTCTGGTCGGAGATGCCAGACGTCGAGACAGGCAAGTTATCAGTGGAAGCTGATCTCGTACTTAGACACGTTATTACACACGCCAGTACAAGTAATGCAAATCCACCCTCGCCGATTGGTTTCCCCTAACATGACTTTGACATTGCTCAAAGCTGTATACAATTTACCAGCCATTCATGTTTGTTATTCCAGTTTCCAAAGAGTGTTGTGATTTAGGGTGTATGTGTTGAAAATGCTTATATGTTTGTTTTATGGACATATAGAACGTCATATGCAGCACACATAATGATGACAAAGATGACCTTGATTTTAACAAAGATGACCTTGATTGGTATATTTCAAGGTCACCTGCAATGCTTCAAAACTGTTCGGTAACCTATTTAATCTGATATGTTTGTGATGTTGAATGGTGTGGTAATATAACTTGGCATACTTCACCCGGCAGTCCAACGACATGTTACTGCCATATTCCACTCATATCGCAAAAATTCGAAAAATCGGCATTTACTTCAATGTTGATTTTAGCCCCATCATTAAATTTCTGGGTGCGCATCTGATTTTATGCATTCACTTGTTTTTGTAGCAATGCGATCTTTTTGGAATCAGTATCTGTCTGTAGAATAGACCATAATATATGTCTTCTGGTCGAAAACTACAACGAAAGTTTCATCCTTGTTGATAGTAAACACGACCAATTACTGAGGTATGTCCAGATTTCTGAGATTAAACATTAAACATCGCAAAAACAATGTCGAGGAATAGTGTAAACGAGTTTTAAAAATCGAACACTTTTGCCACTATCGATTCCTGAGTTTCACTTGGTTATACATAATTGTACCACGGTTGACACCTTTAACGTGTAAAGTTATTGACTATCGTCCGCTCTTCGGGATCCTCGAGGATAGTCCTCTCACCACGAGTCCTTGCGGACGCGCATCCGCTATTCCGGATCCTTGCAGCGGCGCCGCTCACCGGAGGTCACTGCGGACATGGTAACCACTCTAGCATTAACGGTAACCAGGTAACAGCCCACCCGACACTCCCAGGCCTACGGACACCGTTCAGAAACTGGTTCATCACCACGGTGTTAAGTGTGAAATAATACACTGTTACTGAGGCGATATACACGATATCATGCCGAGCGTCAGCGAGGCTTGATGATCGTGTATATCGCCGAGGGGTGACAGTGTATTATTTGTCATACATACCGAGTAAAACCGATTGTTTTTATTGCCAAAAACGACCAGAACCTCCCCAAATAATATGGAATGGTCCTCATATTGCCCCTAGAGCAGGATATGAACAATGGACTCGCCCGTCGCGCTTCACTTCAGCAAGACCTGTACATGTGAGACATACGTCTGCTTCACACGTAAGAGCTTACATAACCTAAACTAGGTGGCGCCAGTGTTACCTGGTATCGACACCATTTTTATGTTCTATATCCTGGCTATGATAAGGGAATGAATTTCCTTTGTGGACACAACTCCTAGTAATGCCATACAAGGCTATAAACGTTAAATTTGTCGTGCGCCTTCTACATGCAAATGATAGATTGAATACATCTAGACTGATCATTGATTGGTCATTCCAGTCATACATCCGTATCATTGAAAATTATACTCATATCCCCAACCCTCCTGTTTGGTCGTTGCTTTGACACCTATCGGCAAATGGGTATGGGTTCAGTATGAACACCACAAATATATTGCAACATGGTATCTATATAATTCTGCCTCAACCCACAGTGTGTGCCGTCAACCGAATTAACCTTCGGCAATGATGACAATGACTCAAGCAAACAAACACGTGTTGTTGTTGTTTTGGCATACACAGTTTGTACACTTGAAGTTGTTGTTGGCTGGTTCCACGCATGAAGGCGCAATATCGCCTCATGGAATTTTCATATAACACACTCTCTCTAGGTATGTATCTGGAGGGACCTGGCGAGCCGCGGTCTGCATCGGGGACGGAACCCCGTACAGTCCGACATGCTGGCCAGAGCCTATGGCACACGTCCCGGGAAGGGAGAGAACTGGCGATCCACAGGGCTCGCGCCCCCGAGTCAGCAACTTGTCTCTCCCAGCCCGGGCCTCCCCATGGAAATCGTCCCCAGGGCTCTAAGAGCCCACTACTCTTGACCAGGGAACGCAAAGCTCATGGTGAGCCCTGCGTGCGTCCTAGGCACTCTCTCTTGGACAATCTCCTGGATCGAGTAGCTTCCAGTGTATATACAATACACCACAAGCTGTAGGACGCACGCGAGGTATAATCAAACCATTGTTATAGTTTACTGGAGCGTAAATTACAATGCGTTGCCGTGGCAACGCACGCTCGAACGGAGCGTGTCAAAACAAGGACAAGAACGAAAAGGCCACATAAATGGCATGTATGTTTACAATCACCTGCCGCGTGCTTAGGGCAAAATCGCCACAAACAATAGGCCAGACTGTGGTCTATTCAACATACACCACAGTCTGCCGTGGAATATAGGAACACGCTTGGTACAAGTCAGATAGACCACTCGCACCCGTGGGTATGGCTCATACACTCGATAATCTCTCGGCTAATGCCTCGAGAATAACCTCGTGTATGAGCCATACCCACGGGTGCTCGTGCTCTATCTACTACTTACATTTGCGTTCCATCTCACACGTTTATCATGCAATACTGTTTTGAACTAAGCCTGTTGTTGTCAGGTTAAAATATTGTTGTCGCGCAACAATATTATTTTACCGCAAAGAATAGTTATTTGCGGGCAAAAAACATCGTTTTTCCCTAAAGAATTCTTGTTTGCACGAAAAGAAACATTTCCTTGCCCGCAAATAACTACATATAAGTGCGCGCTTATAGCTCTCTAATAAGAGAATGCATGGCAAATAAAAACCACCTTAGCTTTGCGAGGCTGAATGACACGGACCGTAGCAGATTGTATATTAAATTGGAACCCGGTCAAGTCTGACCGGTTTAGTCCGTTATGATTTTGGTGTGCGCTATCATTCCTCCTCTACCAAATCCCTCCAGGATTCTTCAAGATATAGAAATTCACTTAACATATTAGAATGGTGTTCCTATTTCAACGGAATAAGCCTGACTGGCTTCCGATTTAGTGCGCAGCTGACCATGCCCAGAAGGTGGCGCTGCAGTAAAGCCTGCTACGGTCCGTGTCATTCAGCCTCGATGGATATTTTTCAAAAGTGGGTTCAGCGAGGAAGGGAGCATGTAACCAGTGGGACCCGGGGCCGGTCAGGACCAGTTTAGGATGTCCCTAGTGGGCACCCCACGTGACTTAGGTGAGGGAGCATTCATTTAGCGTACCGTGGGTCTGAACCCTTAGACGTCCATGCTACTTGCGCTTGACACATGTGCGAGTAAGATTTTAAACAGTGAGAATACTTCTGGTATTGATAGCACTATTGGTAATAATAATACTTAAAATATAATAAAGATAGTAATGGTGCACGCATACCTCTAGTGATGGTAGTGTGCGTTTATGGGGAATTGAAAATGAATCAGTGATTCACGGATCACACGCCGTATTGGGCGATATTAGGGGATTGATGAGGCAGGAATATGGATTATGGTAAATGTCTTAAATTATAACAATAACACAATGCATCCTTCCTTAGATGTGCAATGCAGTGGGTGTACCAAGCCAATTAAGCTGGTAGATAAAATGGGCTCCCTTCACTACTCGTAGAAGAAGAAGATCAGGTATATACTACCTGTGGTGTGCGGAATCTCCTAAGCAGGGGCGTCACTAGGAAATGAAACATTGGGGCCACCGTTACTTTGAAGGCGAGGGTGCAAGCGAGCGGAGCGAGCGTAGCTAAACCGGTCTGGGGGTTCGGGGGGGCGCCGTAAGCTCCCTTTTTTTTCTTTTTTTGCACTCTCGAACAACCAATTAAAGCACATCTAGACACACCTAACATGTCAAAATGACTTGCAGGTTTTGATAATTTTGCTCCCAACATATTGGCCTCAGAAATACCAGTAGATCTAGTTGGGTCAGCACAATTGTATTTATTTATACAAGCTTTATACAAATTTTTTTTTGCTCAAAATTGATCCGGGGCACATATGAAAAGATCGGGGGCACCTGCCCCCTGTGCCAACCCCTAGTGACACCAAGTTCCATCCAGAGAGGAAGGTAGGGTACTAGTGGGCTCCCCTCAGTCCCTCACACAGAGAGGAAGGTAAGGCATTATTGGGATCCCCTCTCATAAAGACGGATGTAGGGTACTAGTGGGCTCCTCACACAAGGAGGTAGTTGGTGGTACGAGTGGGATCCCCTCACACAGAGATTAACTTAAGGTACTAGTGGGATCCCCTCACACAGAGAGTAACTTAGGGCACTAGTGGGAGCCCCTCACATAGAAAGGAAATTGGGGGCACTAGTGGGATCCCCTCACACAGGGAGGAGGGCATGTTACTAGTGGGATCCCCTCACATAGAGAGGAAATTGGGGGCACTATTGGGATCCCCTCACACAGAGAGAAAATTAGGTTACTAGTGGGATCCCCTCACACAAAGATGGAACTGGTGGCACTAGTAGGATCCCCTCACATAGAGAGGAAGTTAGGGCACTAGTGGGATCCCCTCACACAGAGAGAAAATTAGGTTACTAGTGGGATCCCCTCACACAAAGATGGAACTGGTGGCACTAGTAGGATCCCCTCACATAGAGAGGAAGTTAGGGCACTAGTGGGATCCCCTCACACAAAGATGGAACTGGTGGCACTAGTAGGATCCCCTCACATAGAGAGGAAGTTAGGGCACTAGTGGGATCCCCTCACACAGAGAGAAAATTAGGTTACTAGTGGGATCCCCTCACACAAAGATGGAACTGGTGGCACTAGTAGGATCCCCTCACATAGAGGGGGAGTTAGGGCACTAGTGGGATCCCCTCACACAGAGATTAACTTAGGGCACTAGTGGGAGCCCCTCACACAGAGAGAAAATTAGGTTACTAGTGGGATCCCCTCACATAGAGGGGAAGTTAGGGCACTAGTGGGATCCCCTCACACAGAGAGAAAATTAGGTTACTAGTGGGATCCCCTCACACAAAGATGGAACTGGTGGCACTAGTAGGATCCCCTCACATAGAGAGGAAGTTAGGGCACTAGTGGGATCCCCTCACACAGAGAGGAGGGCATGTTACTAGTGGGATCCCCTCACATAGAGAGGAAATTTGGGGCACTAGTGGGATCCCCTCACACAGAGAGAAAATTAGGTTACTAGTGGGATCCCCTCACACAAAGATGGAACTGGTGGCACTACTAGGATCCCCTCACACAGAGAGGAAGTTAGGGCACTACTAGGATCCCCTCACACAGAGAGGAAGTTAGGGCACTAGTGGGATCCCCTCACGCCGAGAGGAAGGCATGTTACTAGTGGGATCCCCTTACACAGAGTAGAAGGTATGGCACTAATGGGATCCCCTCACAAAAAGAGGAAATTGGGGGCACTAGTAGGATCCTCTCACATAGAGAGGAAGTTAGGGCACTAGTGGGAACCCCTCACACAGAGAGAAAATTAGGTTACTAGTGGGATCCCTTCACACAAAGAGGAAACTGGTGGCACTAGTAGGATCCTCTCACATAGAGAGGAAGTTAGGGCACTAGTGGGATCCCCTCACACGTAAGATGTTGGTGGTTGTAGTGGGATCCCCTCACATAGACAGGAAATAGGGGGCACTAGTGGGATCCCCTCACACAGAGTGAAAATTAAGTTACTAGTGGGATCCCTTTACACAGAGAGGAAGCTAAGGTACTAGTGGGATCCACTCACATAGAGGGGAAGGTAGGGTACTAGTGGGATCCCCTCACATAGAGGGGAAGGTAGGGTACCAGCGGGATCCCCAAAACACAGAGGAAGTTGGTGTTACTAGTGGGATCCCCTCAAATAGAGAGGAAATCTGGGCACTAGTAGGATCCCCTCACACAGAGAGGAAGTTAGGGTACCAGTGGAATCCCCTCACATAGGGGGGAAGGTAGGGTACTAGCGGGATCCCCTCACATAGAGGGGAAGTTAGGGCACCAGTGGGATCCCCTCACATAGAGGGGAAGGTAGGGTACTAGCGGGATCCCCAAAACACAGAGGAAGTTGGTGTTACTAGTGGGATCCCCTCAAATAGAGAGGAAATCTGGGCACTAGTGGGATCCCCTTACACAGAGAGGAAGTTAGGGCACTAGCAGGATATTCAGTGAGGATTAAAAAGGTGACAGACGGATTAAATGGCATTCATTTAGTGGACGAGGAGTATTAAGGCACAGTGTATGATACTTGGGTCAAGTGTACACTCCTGACGCGTCTCAGTTGAGTACAGGCATGGCAATATTAGGTGCATATACTTGCTGCTCCTGTTGGTACTTACATATGGATGTAGGTGATAATATTGTTTGGGAATAGAACAAAATTTATGTGATATTTATGTGTGTATTCCAGAACATGGATTCAGACCGCCTGATAGAATTGCAAAATGAATAAATGTACAAGAGTACTTACCACATCTACAGCCGACATGTTGGGGATGAAATATAACCACGAATATTATGAATTACATCTAAAAACACACATGGCATCGTTTGCTTTCATCATATTATTATTCAAACACCAATAATCATTGTCTTTATTCCCCTATGAATTTCTTCATTGGTAGAGTGGCCCAAGTATCATACACTGCACCTTCCTCTATATTCAATTCAGTGTATGATACTTGGGCCGGTAGATACTGGTTGATCCAGGGGGAGGCGGGTGCTCACCCGGCCTGAACCCCTGCTAAAATCCGGCCCCCTCCTGAAATTGGCGAGAGCGACAGAGGGGTGTCACGGCCCGACGCTGAATTGTGACCTCAAAAATGACCTGAGAGACCTCAAATCTTACAAATTTTCTTGTGCGCCTTAACAGCCATATACATGTTGCAATGTCATTTATGTATGTACTTCAAACAATATACAAAAGTGTATATAAAAGTATCTTCTGGTACACCTTAGAAGTGATCTGAATCTTCAATTTTCATAATCTTCTTGGGGTATTAACGGCGCCTATCCCCCCCCCCCTCCCCCCAAATCCCCAGACCGCCCATGCTTGTCTCACTTCGATCGACTCAAGTAACTCTTGTTGGCCATATCAAAATTTTGCGACCGCCCCCCCCCCCCCCCCACCCCCCTTATACAAATTCCTGGATCCGCCCCTGACATACTAAACCGTGAACCGACCACACTTTATTTAACACCACAGATCTTTGACACAACACTATTTATATGAATACCGTGACAATAGTGCTGAAGTACGCTTTCATCTCGTGAAAGTAACCCTACAGGTATTTGTCTGTACAGGCCACGATGCAACAAGTGAAGGTGAGTACATATACCAAATTATGGAGTGTTATGTATATATTTATTACTGGTACACAGATGTGCTGTGATTGTGGTACTTGTATGTTGTGCTTGTTACTACGAGTACCGTTATGGTACATTTTGATTAAAATATTTAGTGGAAAGCATGCCACTTACTTGGCTTTTATCCATATTTTTATGATTTTAGTTTTCCTTTAGAAAGCTTAGCCAATGTTAGCTGTAGAGACAGCTACATTTGTTGTAGATGTACCAGTATATGACAAGTTGCATTGGATGCGGTGGAGGACCTCTGGCGGGAAATGACATTGGAACTGTCTTGGAGGGAGAAGAAACTGGAGGGTCCTATATATGAAGGTAAGTATGATCAAACACATCATGACACATTGAGGTTGCAGCATTTTCTGGCATAAATTAGAACTTTCACATACACGTTTGTCATAAGGATCTCTTTGTGTACTCAGCTCATGCAACCATGTTACACTCAATGAAGATCATTACTGAAAGAACAGGTCGTTGTCAATGACTTTCAAGAACTGGAAACTAATATAATTTATCTGTAATTTGTCACATTTTACATATAATTTGTCACATTTGACCTTGGACCTATTTCTCAGGGTAAAATCACAAAATGATCTACATCTCACTTATGATTGACTTTGGAACTTAGTATTCCAATATAAGTCAAAATATTCATTTAATAATTATTCATTCAGCATGTCTAGTATGTCCAGTTCTGCTCTAGCTTTGAAACAAATACTTTTTGCAAGATGTGCACCAACCCTTATCTGTATTATATATGTTGTAATAATGGTTAAGACCTAAAAAAATTAATTTTCTGTTTCTCGTCCCCGCCCGCCTGTGTTCAAAAGCAGCCTCCCGGATAATTTTATTTGCGATTCTCAAATAAAAAATAAAAAGTGTTCCCGCCCTATTTTGGGGATAGCGAATGATCGAGACACCGAATCACAACATTCAACTTAGGTATATATTTAACTTTCCTCCTTGTCTTCTCTCCCCGCCAAATGAGACAGAGACGCTACCAGTTACTCCTTGTGGGTACATGCATGTAATAATACATATAAAATTGTGATCACGAATTGATTCACAATTTTTCCTCATGTATATTCCAATGGACATATTAACTGATAGAACGGTTCTTCACAATTACTCATCATTGAAATATATTATCAACTGACGTTTTATGATAATAATACTACTAGTACACAAAATCATCCTGTCTGTGCTGACTGATAGGATGATGGCACACCATTAGTGACGTGTTTGTTACACATGATTTCAATTCTAAAGCCTTGATTTATTTGGCTTAAATGCATGTGTACAAGTGTTTTTTTTTCAATCAATCAATCAATTTTTTTTTTTAAAAACTTTATTTATTGATCCCCAAACATGCAATAGCACATTCATGGGTTTCAACAAACCCAAATCAATCAGATTTATTTTGGAAATGTCGTCCCACCAAAAATAAAAAATAAAAAGTGCCTCCCTACCCAATTTTCTCTTGAGCTGAGGACGGTATTTTTGCAAAATAAAAAATGAAAAATAAAAAGTCCCTCCCTACCCAGTTTTGAAAAAAATAGGAGGACGAGAAACAGAATAATAATTTCTTAGGCCTCATAACGAAATTGAATGTGTATCAGAGGATCAGCCATAATTATTGCTCAAATATACATGAACATTAACAATCAAACATACATATTGTGTATCAAAACATAGAATAAGAATGTCGCCTGAAAATCAAACATATTTAAATGAAAACAATGATTAAATTCTTTTATTTCAGCTAAAATGCACCTAATATGCCGTCTCCCTTGTCAAAATCAGCTGGGATCACATTACCACTGTTTGTGTGGGAAGTGCACCCGGGTCAAGCAAAGAGCACTGGTACACACTGCTCATTGTATATTGGGCGACTATGCGATTGCGATGCCCAAGAAAGAATGGAGCACAGAGCCTAAGGAAAAAATGAGTTTGGACCAAATCGACCAGGGGAGCACAGAACACGGGAACAAATCGAGTACATGTATGGACCCAATCAACCAGGGGAGCACAGAACACGAGAACAAATCGAGTACATGTATGGACCCAATCAACCAGGGGAGCACAGAACACGAGAACAAATTGAGTACATGTATGGACCCAATCAACCAGGGGAGCACAGAACACGAGAACAAATCGAGTACATGTATGGACCCAATCAACCAGGGGAGCACAGAACATGAGAACAAATCGAGTACATGTATGGACCCAATCAACCAGGGGAGCACAGAACACAAGAACAAATCGAGTACATGTATGGACCCAATCGACCAGGGGAGCACAGAACACGAGAACAAATTGAGTACATGTATGGACCCAATCAACCAGGGGAGCACAGAACACGAGAACAAATTGAGTACATGTATGGACCCAATCAACCAGGGGAGCACAGAACACGAGAACAAATCGAGTACATGTATTGACCCAATCAACCAGGGGAGCACAGAACACAAGAACAAATCGAGTACATGTATTGACCCAATCAACCAGGGGAGCACAGAACACAAGAACAAATCGAGTACATGTATGGACCCAATCAACCAGGGGAGCACAGAACACGAGAACAAATCGAGTACATGTATGGACCCAATCAACCAGGGGAGCACAGAACACGAGAACAAATCGAGTACATGTATGGACCCAATCAACCAGGGGAGCGCAGAACACGAGAACAAATCGAGTACATGTATGGACCCAATCAACCAGGGGAGCGCAGAACACGAGAACAAATCGAGTACATGTATGGACCCAATCAACCAGGGGAGCGCAGAACACAAGAACAAATCGAGTACGTGTATGGACCCAATCAACCAGGAGAGCACAGAACACGAGAACAAATCGAGTACATGTATGGACCCAATCAACCAGGGGAGCACAGAACACAAGAACAATCAGAAATCAGGGATCGAAGACAGTGCAAGCATTGTGTGTATACGTAAAAGCCATACAAAAGTTGAATGTCCCATATGTTCAAGACCTATTTCAAAGAAAAATATTCGTAGGCATGTAACGACACACAAGCCTAACAGCAGCAACAAGACAGCTATTTGTGTCGACAAAAGACTAGGCCTATTCCTGGTAGAGAGCCAGTGCAGAGGGGGTGCTCACCCTGTACATGTACAAGCAAGAACTTATGGTGAGTTCGCATTGAAATGATCTGTGAAGGATTGCCAGCTTATGACAGGACCAGCGACACGGGGGGAACAGAACTATGTGTGTGCCCATGTGCGTTCTGCCCTTGCTGTCTGCAGTGCCAATGCTGAAATGAAACTGAAAGACATTGAGGAAATTAACATGTCATCATCCATGAAAGCGTCGGTCCAGAAACTCAAAGTGCAAGCATCCCTGAATGATTCTCCACTCATAGTCGAGTACCCGGATAGTTTGAATGGCCAATACTTCTCAGTATTTACTGGAACAAAGCATTATTGGTGTATGTTTGGAAAAACTTTAGTGACACTGAAGGACGGCAGTTTGAGGTGCCCATGCTCAGGTGCACGCAAAAACTGTGCTCACAAGGCAGTGGTTCGCTGGGCGATTGGAATGGCTGATCAGATCAAATCAGAGAGTGATATCAAGGTATCTAACAGTGCAGATGACAGTTTGCCATTCAGCCATACAACATACTCAGAACCGATCATCGAAGAGGATATTATGGACTTTGATGAATCAACTTATTCCTCCAGATACCAATTGCCAAACATGCGGGTCAGACCTTGACACTAGACTGGCGACAGATAATGGCCGTATATATGACCAATTCTTCATAAAGACAGGTTTGGCAAACAACTGCATGCATCATAGTAGTAGATCACCATATAATTCACAAACATTTTTTGCTAGTTTTATTTTTTCTGCTAGGTTTATGCCAGTTTTGATAATGTTGATACCCTCGCGAATGTGATAATGTACCTCATGATATGAGTTTCATTTTTCAGGAGTGTCGGTGTTTGTGAAGCAGTGCAAAAACAGTGAGACTACGATGGGATACAGCGGCGTGAAAGATGGCATGCTAAATCACAATAACAACATCATATTAACCTTGCGCTTCTGCAAGTGGCTGCGGGGCTGTCTGGGGTTCTATCCCCGCGGCAAATATTTTTGAAAGTATCATCATTTGACAGCATTTGTGTTATAATATAGGTTCCAATGTCGTGCAAGTTATTATATGTACAAAAGTATGTGTTGTTTTGCCAGAACCATATAGCAGTATCAACAGAGACCTTCGAGCACTCAGTCACTATTGGCGAGAGACTCTCATCCTTGGGCATTATCCTATACATACAGTATTTAAGTTTGAGAAACCCATTGCTATAATTTGTCCAGCTGGGTTTCCAATTCATAGTTCCGATGATAAATAAGCCCCGCCCACTTCCATATTCACTACCCAATCAAAAGACGTCAAAAAACGCGCCAAAACGTAAAAGTCCCACAAACAAAACCGGCGTGTTTAACAGCCCAACCTCTTGAATGAAGTGGGATGATAGTGTACTTCTGATGCACTCACGGCCAAGTAAAGCCAAATAAGTTGAATATTTAAGCTTACAATATATTCTCCATCCCCTTATGAGTATAGACATGTGAAATATGGTGTATTATTTTACAAAACGAATGTGTAAACAGAAGCAAGCAAAAGTTACATTATTCCCGACTTGCTCAAGCAAAAGCACATGGTATGTTTGTGGGACTTTTCCTGCGGTTGCCAAGGGGGCGTGGCCTGTTGGGATGTTGTCGGAACTATGAATTGACATTCTAAGTTATGCTTTTATGTTCACTGTGTGTGAGATATACAATATTTTATTCAAAACCATGTGTAAAACACCAATTCAATTGTGTCCAGTGCAGAAAAAGTTTCCACATCAGGTGTACCCCAGACGGCAAGCGACTGCTGCAAACATGTGCTTTTTGTTAGGAAGTTGAACTCATATATAATTTTCTGTTATTGTTTCCCCCGAACTAAGTTCGGCGGATACTATGGATTTGTCACGTCGCGCTGCATCCACCTTGTCCGCCATACAAATGTTATTGTGAAAGCAAAATAGGCCGCCTATGTTTACTGCCGCCGTAGCGTTTTTCTTGTGAATGCTCTACAGGTTGTGAATCTGAACCAATTTTAATACTTGTTTATACGGACATATCTTTTATCAAGATCCCTACACTAATCAGTTTTGGTTGCCATAGCAACCAAGATGGCCGATTGGCGACACATTTTATGCCCAAATCAGCCTGTTTAGCACGCATGGCTTGTGACCACTCTACAGGTGGGAGTTTTGATGAATTATATCAGATGAAATTGCTCAGGCTCGATAAAAACCCCTCTGTTTTCATAATGATAAATATAAATTGGTTACCAGACAAACTTACTACAACCATCAAAATGTCCACTTTGACGTCTGTTATCACTCCAGTACCCTGTACTATGAAGGCATACATGACTGGAGCCGGATTCTTGTTCATAATAGAGAACTCATGTTTTTGGTGAAAACAGAACAATATTACCAAATAAGTTTACATTAGTTTTATTTGTTATATTGATTATTGACCACAATAAAAATAGTTAAGACAAGAAATATTTATTATTGAGCACAACATCGTAAAGGTTCTGTCCAGCAGAGATTTTATGGCTGAAATTGAATAACTTAACATTAGTTTCACTGGTTAGGTCTATTATTTACCACAATAAAATAACATGAAGCTAAGACAAGAAACATTATTATATGGCTCAACAAGTTAAAATTTTTGTCCAGTAGAGATTTCATCTGTAACCGAAAAAGTTAACACAGTTTTTAGTAGTTAAGTCTATTATTGATCATAAAAATAGTTAAAACAAGAAGCATTTATTATTGGGCTCAACAAGGTAAAGGTTCTGTCTAGTTGAGATTTCATGGCTGTACATGTATCCATAATGTTGGGGGGATTGAGCAAGATTTTATAATCCATTCTTTTGACAATCCATTCTTTTGACAATTATTTGGTAAGAAATAATAAGTTAGTGAATATTTTAGTTGTTATGAGGATTATTGCATGACATAAAGATGAAATGTACTCCGGGTAACAGGGATGATAGGGCCTCAGAGGGATACACATCCACATGGTCATTAGCGACCGAAATTCCTGGTTTCTTAGAGGGACATGTCTGATGATGAGATCATGACAAGAATTGTTTTTGGTTGCTAGCAAGCAGATTGGTGATTAGGGACACATTTTGTGCTCAAACTGGTCTGTTCAGCACACATGATTTGTGAACCCTCTTCGGGTGGGAATTCTCGTTGAATGATGATCTTTTATTCCACCATTTTTTACTGCACTGAATAAAAAAAATGTAAGGTTCTGAAATTTCATTGCCAATATTGATGAAACACACTGGTCTGGCAATAAGGATACTTTGTATGAATGAACATATTTTGGACAAGGGGAATGATAGGGTCCAGGGGGATACACCCACGCGGTCGTTAGCGACCGAATCGTTTAGTTTTTGATAAACGGACTCATGGTTCTCCTGCAAATGCAATTATGCCACCTCATTTGCAAAAAAAAAAACATCTTTTAGCGTGTGAAATTTGGCAAATTTGGTACTGTAACCAATTTGCCTAATAAAGTATCAATTTGATTCTGGTCACTTTATAGGTATATCATGTATACAGCAGACCTGATGAGCTAGGCCATAATATGGAGAAATTTTATCCTTCAGGAAATCGCTTTGTGCGCTTTTCAATGTTGAACATCAGTCAGAGGAATGTATGTACGTATTGTATCCCCTGATCAAAATTCGGCGGATGCTGAGGACTTGCCGGGGCGGTGCGTTGTAGACATTCCTTGAAAGCATTCTACAGATTGAAAATATGAACCGATTTTAATGATTTTTATATGGACACTATCGATTTCGGTTGTCACAGGGCAAAATGGCTAGTACTAGTATCTTGCTTCTCTTCGACTTATAGCTTGGGAATCAATTGTGAACATATAGGATATGATATACCCCGAATATTCTGATGAAATTGAATTTGACCTTTGACCTCATTTTCAAGGCCAGAGCACAAAAGGGCTAAAATCCTGCTTGATATGGACTTTACAGCTTTACAGCTTGGGAATACATTGTGTACATATGGAAATGATGTATGCCAAATATTTTGATGACCTTGAATTTGACCCTCTACCTAATTTTCAAGATTACGCGATAAAAAAACTAATAACTCACATCTTATCGATTTTATGGCTTGGAAATCAATTGTGGACATATAGGAAATGATATAATGTATGCTGAACAAAGTCTCAAGACTTTGAATTTGACTTGTGACCTTATTTTTGAGGTAACATGAATAAAATAGCTAATGTATTGTCTGGTAACCTATCTTAGTCCTTGGGCTAATACTATTGCCGTGACGTTGCGTCCGGCGTCGTCCGTCCACATTTTTATCTTTAAAGTTTACAGTCCAATCTTTCTGAAAATTTGGGAAAAACTACTTTAATATAACTCGAGAAGGAGGTAATTTTCATTTTTAAATTTTTTTCAAAATGGCAGCTGTTTTCGTCGAAAAACGGACAATTTTGGACTTTGGCGGCCAATTTCTCAAAAACAGATTTGATCTGTCTGATCAGATATGAGATTTTTGTTTCAAAAGCTTCCCCTTATACACCTTCGTGACGTGTATAAGTTTGGTTGCCCTTGAATCGCCGGCCTACGTATAGGGGGCCTTTTTGAATTTTTGACGGGTCAACGAAAAAAAATTTTTCGGCCCAAATCGTGTTACTTTCCATTTTGGGCCATTTCTAAGCAAAAAAAAAAATTTCACCCTTTGAAAAATTTTGGGCACTTTTTTCCTTCATAATGGGAGCTGCCAGAACTGTACTCATAGAACGGTTGAAGATAGAGCTTAGAAATTGGCACTTTCACATGGGAAGTCATATATGGTTACTTGTGTGGTGACCTTGAATTTGACCTTCGATGACCTTGAAAGGTCAAAACAGCCATTTTCGGGTCAAAAGATGCCCAGATTTGCCTCTATATATACTTGACCTCAGATGACCTTGAGTGCGGCCTATACGCTTGCACTCAGGTGTATCTTTGTATTATGAACATATAGAAAATCGAATACCGCACACGTACATGTAATGGTGACATTGATGTTCACATGGATGACCTTGATTGGTAAATCTCAAGGTCATAATATTATGTTCACACTGATGACCTTGATTGGTAAATCTCAAGGTCTGTTACCTGCCATTATCCAAACCAAAATTGTCCGGTAACCTATCTTAGCCTTTGGGCTAATTTTTTTATGTGATATGATATCTAATGTTTGAAGGTTGACAACTTGGTACCAATAAAACATGTAGGAATTACATGTAGGAATGCTAAGTACAAAGTACATGTAAGTGAATACTCGTGATACTGTGAGTAGTAGTTTAATGTTTAGTGTTACTCGAGGTGAGTTTTAATTTTCGATGTACTTTAGAATATATTCAATTCAGAACACAACTTCTTCAATGGTAAGTTAACAATGGATACAAGGTGTCATGCTTTTACTCATCAGCAAATTGTACATTTGGGCGTGATTCACATTTGGCAGAGAAGACATTTTGATTGTACTCTACAAAATCGCACATCATCCATATTTGCTTTATACATGTACAGTACAAATCGTTTATACAACACAAAGAGAATTTATATAAAACGACTGGATTGATGTCATTTTTTCTCGATTTTGATATGTGGACTGTTTGTTAATTTGATGATAATACATGTCAGAAACAATACAATAGTGCACACTGCATATATGAGTCTTTCAGTCTAACTATGTGGTCACGAAATAAATGTAATTGGTTTTTCCTCATATTTGTCTTGGTTTGTCATGTTTTACAGTATTCATATTACAATGCAACAAAATGATTACATCTGTGGCTCTGTTTGATCATGTTCTGATGCCAGTCATTGCAAGTCTGAGAGGATCCCACTAGCACCCCACTCTTCTCTTAGTGTGAGAGGAGCACCTCAGATCCCACTAGTGCCACCAATTTCCTCTCTATTTGAAGGGATCCCACTAATAACATGCCTTCCTCTCTGTTTGAGGGGATCCCACTAGTAACATACCTTCCTCTCTGTGTGAGGGGATCCCACTAGTGCCATGCCTTACTCTCTGTGTGAGGGGATCCCACTAGTAACATACCTTCCTTCTTGTGTGAGGGGATCCCATTACTGCCCTGAATTCCTCTCTGTGTGAGGGGATCCAACTAGGGCCATGCCTTACTCTCTGTGTGAGAGGATCCCACTAGTAACATAACTTCCTCTCTGTGTGAGGGGATCCCACTAGTGCCATGCCCTCCTCTCTGTGTGAGGGGATCCCACTAGTAACATACCTTCCACTCTGTGTGAGGGGATCCCACTAGTGCCATACCTTCCACTCTGTGTGAGGGGATCCCACTAGTAACATACCTTCCACTCTGTGTGAGGGGATCCCACTAGTGCCATACCTTCCACTCTGTGTGAGGGGATCCCACTAGTAACATACCTTCCACTCTGTGTGAGGGGATCCCACTAGTAACATACCTTCCTCTCTGTGTGAGGGGATCCCACTAGTAACATACCTTCCACTCTGTGTGAGGGGATCCCACTAGTAACATAACTTCCTCTCTGTGTGAGGGGATCCCACTAGTGCCATGCCCTCCTCTCTGTGTGAGGGGATCCCACTAGTAACATACCTTCCACTCTGTGTGAGGGGATCCCACTAGTGCCATACCTTCCACTCTGTGTGAGGGGATCCCACTAGTAACATACCTTCCACTCTGTGTGAGGGGATCCCACTAGTAACATACCTTCCTCTCTGTGTGAGGGGATCCCACTAGTAACATACCTTCCTCTCTGTGTGAGGGGATCCCACTAGTAACATACCTTCCTCTCTGTGTGAGGGGATCCCATTACTGCCCTGAATTCCTCTCTGTATGAAGGGATCCCACTAGTGCCATACCTTCCACTCTGTGTGAGGGGATCCCACTAGTAACATACCTTCCTCTCTGTGTGAGGGGATCCCACTAGTAACATACCTTCCTCTCTGTGTGAGGGGATCCCATTACTGCCCTGAATTCCTCTCTGTATGAAGGGATCCCACTAGTGCCATGCCCTCCTCTCTGTGTGAGGGGATCCCACTAGTAACATACCTTCCTCTCTGTGTGAGGGGATCCCACTAGTAACATACCTTCCTCTCTGTGTGAGGGGATCCCACTAGTAACATACCTTCCACTCTTTGTGAGGGGATCCCATTACTGCCCTGAATTCCTCTCTGTGTGAGGGGATCCAACTAGGGCCATGCCTTACTCTCTGTGTGAGAGGATCCCACTAGTAACATACCTTCCTCTCTGTGTGAGGGGATCCCACTAGTGCCATGCCCTCCTCTCTGTGTGAGGGGATCCCACTAGTGCCATACCTTCCACTCTGTGTGAGGGGATCCCACTAGTAACATACCTTCCACTCTGTGTGAGGGGATCCCACTAGTAACATACCTTCCTCTCTGTGTGAGGGGATCCCACTAGTAACATACCTTCCTCTCTGTGTGAGGGGATCCCACTAGTAACATACCTTCCTCTCTGTGTGAGGGGATCCCACTAGTAACATACCTTCCTCTCTGTGTGAGGGGATCCCATTACTGCCCTGAATTCCTTTCTGTGTGAGGGGATCCCACTAGTGTCATGCCTTACTCTCTGTGTGAGGGGATCCCACTAGTAACATACCTTCCTGTCTGTGTGAGGGGATCCCACTAGTAACATACCTTCCTCTCTGTGTGAGGGGATCCCACTAGTAACATACCTTCCTCTCTGTGTGAGGGGATCCCACTAGTAACATACCTTCCTCTCTGTGTGAGGGGATCCCACTAGTGCCATGCCCTCCTCTCTATGTGAGGGGATCCCACTAGTAACATACCTTCCTCTCTGTGTGAGGGGATCCCATTACTGCCCTGAATTCCTTTCTGTGTGAGGGGATCCCACTAGTGTCATGCCTTACTCTCTGTGTGAGGGGATCCCACTAGTAACATACCTTCCTCTCTGTTTGAGGGGATCCCACTAGTAACATACCTTCCACTCTGTGTGAGGGGATCCCACTAGTAACATACCTTCCTGTCTGTGTGAGGGGATCCCACTAGTAACATACCTTCCTCTCTGTTTGAGGGGATCCCACTAGTAACATACCTTCCACTCTGTGTGAGGGGATCCCACTAGTAACATACCTTCCTGTCTGTGTGAGGGGATCCCACTAGTAACATACCTTCCTCTCTGTTTGAGGGGATCCCACTAGTAACATACCTTCCACTCTGTGTGAGGGGATCCCACTAGTAACATACCTTCCACTCTGTGTGAGGGGATCCCACTAGTAACATACCTTCCTCTCTGTTTGAGGGGATCCCACTAGTAACATACCTTCCACTCTGTGTGAGGGGATCCCACTAGTAACATACCTTCCTTTCTGTTTGAGGGGATCCCACTAGTAACATACCTTCCACTCTGTGTGAGGGGATCCCACTAGTAACATACCTTCCACTCTGTGTGAGGGGATCCCACTAGTAACATACCTTCCGGTCTGTGTGAGGGGATCCCACTAGTAACATACCTTCCTCTCTGTTTGAGGGGATCCCACTAGTAACATACCTTCCACTCTGTGTGAGGGGATCCCACTAGTAACATACCTTCCTGTCTGTGTGAGGGGATCCCACTAGTAACATACCTTCCTCTCTGTTTGAGGGGATCCCACTAGTAACATACCTTCCACTCTGTGTGAGGGGATCCCACTTGTAACATACCTTCCTCTCTGTGTGAGGGGATCGCACTAGTAACATACCTTCCTCTCTGTGTGAGGGGATCCCACTAGTGCCATACCCTCCTCTCTGTTTGAGTGGATCCCACTAGTAACATGCCCTCCTCTCTGTGTGAGGGGATCCCACTAGTAACATACCTTCCTCTCTGTGTGAGGGGATCCCACTAGTAACATACCTTCCTCTCTGTGTTAGGGGATCCCACTAGTGCCATACCCTCCTCTCTGTTTGAGTGGATCCCACTAATAACATGCCCTCCTCTCTGTGTGAGGGGATCCCACTAGTAACATACCTCCCTCTCTGTGTGAGGGGATCCCACTAGTAACATGCCCTCTTCTCTGTGTGAGGGGATCCCACTAGTAACATACCTTCCTCTCTGTGTGAGGGGATCCCACTAGTAACATACCATCCTCTCTGTGTGAGGGGATCCCACTGGTAACATGCCCTCCTCTCTGTGTGAGGGGATCCCACTAGTAACATGCCCTCCTCTCGGTGTGAGGGGATCCCACTAGTAACATATCTTCCTCTCTGTGTGAGGGGATCCCACTAGTAACATGCCCTCCTCTCTGTGTGAGGGGATCCCACTAGTAACATGCCCTCCTCTCGGTGTGAGGGGATCCCACTAGTAACATACCTTCCTCTCTGTGTGAGGAGATCCCACTAGTGCCATACCCTCCTCTCTGTGTGAGGGGATCCCACTAGTAACATGCCCTCCTCTCGGTGTGAGGGGATCCCACTAGTAACATACCTTCCTCTCTGTGTGAGGAGATCCCACTAGTGCCATACCCTCCTCTCTGTTTGAGTGGATCCCACTAGTAACATGCCCTCCTCTCTGTATCAGGGGATCCCACTAGAAACATACCTTCCACTCTGTGTGAGGGGATCCCACTAGTAACATACCTTCCACTCTGTGTGAGGGGATCCCACTAGTAACATACCTTCCACTCTGTGTGAGGGGATCCCACTAGTAACATACCTTCCACTCTGTGTGAGGGGATCCCACTAGTAACATACCTTCCACTCTGTGTGAGGGGATCCCACTAGTAACATACCTTCCACTCTGTGTGAGGGGATCCCACTAGTGCCATACCTTACTCTCTGTGTGAGGGGATCCCACTAGTGCCATACCTTACTCTCTGTGAGAGGGGATCCCACTAGTGCCATACTCTCCTCTCGGTGTGAGGGGATCCCACTAGTAATATGCCTTCTTCTCTGTGTGAGGGGATCCCACTAGTGCCATACCCTCCTCTCTGTTTGATTGGATCCCACTAGTAACATGCCCTCCTCGCTGTGTGAGGGGATCCCACTAGTAACATGCCTTCCTCTCTGTGTGAGGGGATCCCACTAGTAACATGCCCTCCTCTCTGTGTGAGGGGATCCCACTAGTAACATGCCTCCCTCTCTGTGTGGGGGGATCCCACTAGTAACATACCCTCCTCTCTGTGTGAGGGGATCCCACTAGTAACAAACCTTCCTCTCTGTGTGAGAGGATCCTTAAATAGTAACCTACCTTCCTCTATGTGTGAGGGGATCCCAATAGTAACACACCTTCCTCTCTGTGTGAGGGGATCCCACTAGTAACATACCCTCCTCTATGTGCAAGGAGATCCCACTAGTAACATAGCTTCCTCTCTGTGTGAGGGGATCCCACTGGTGCCATACCCTCTTCTCTGTGTGAGGGGATCCCACTAGTAACATGCCCTTTCTCTCTGTGTGAGGGGATCCCACTAGTAACATGCCTCCCTCTATGTGCAAGGAGATCCCACTAGTAACATAGCTTCCTCTCTGTGTGAGGGAATCCCACTAGTAACATACCCTCCTCTATGTGCAAGGAGATCCCACTAGTAACATAGCTTCCTTTCTGTGTGAGTTGATCCCACTAGTGCCATACCCTCTTTTCTGTGTGAGGGGATCCCACTAGTAACATACCTTCCTCTCTGTGTGAGGGGATCCCACTAGTTACATACCCTCCTCTATGTGCAAGGAGATCCCACTAGTAACATAGCTTCCTCTCTGTGTGAGGGGATCCCACTAGTGCCATACCTTCCTTTATGTGCAAGGAGAGCCCACTAGTAACATAGCTTCCTCTCTGTGTGAGAGGATCCCACTAGTGCCATACCCTCCTCTATGTGTAAGGAGATCCCACTAGTAACATAGCTTCCTCTCTGTGTGAGGGGATCCCACTAGTGCCATACCTTCCTCTATGTGCAAGGAGATCCCACTAGTATCATAGCTTCCTCTCTGTGTGAGGGGATCTCACTAGTGCCATACCCTCCTCTATGTGCAAGGAGATCCCACTAGTAACATAGCTTCCTCTCTATGTGAGGAGATCCCACTAGTAACATACCTTCCTCTCTGTGTGAGGGGATCCCACTAGTAACAGAGCTTCCTTTCTGTGTGAGGGGATCCCACTAGTGCCATACCCTCTTCTCTCTGTGAGGGGATCCCACTAGTAACATACCCTCCTCTATGTGCAAGGAGAGCCCACTAGTAACATAGCTTCCTCTCTGTGTGAGGGGATCCCACTAGTGCCATACCCTCTTCTCTGTGTGAGGGGATCCCTCTAGTAACATGCCCTCCTCTCTGTGTGAGGGGATCCCACTAGTAACATACCCTCCTCTATGTGCAAGGAGAGCCCACTAGTAACATAGCTTCCTCTCTGTGTGAGGGGATCCCACTAGTGCCATACCCTCTTCTCTGTGTGAGGGGATCCCACTAGTAACATACCTTCCTCTCTGTGTGAGGGGATCCCACTAGTAACATACCCTCCTTTATGTGCAAGGAGATCCCACTAGTAACATACCTTCCTCTCTGTGTGAGGGGATCCCACTAGTAACATACCCTCCTCTATGTGCAAGGAGATCCCACTAGTAACATACCTTCCTCTTTGTGTGAGGGGATCCCACTAGTAACATACCCTCCTCTGTGTGCAAGGAGATCCCACTAGTAACATACCTTCCTCTCTGTGTGAGGGGATCCCACTAGTGCCATACCCTCTTCTCTATGTGAAGGGATCCCACTAGTAACATACCTTCCTCTCTGTGTGAGGGGATCCCACTAGTAACATGCCTTCCTCTCTGTGTGAGGGGATCCCACTAGTAACATAGCTTCCTCTCTGTGTGAGGGGATCCCACTAGTAACATGACTTCCTCTCTGTGTGAGGGGATCCCACTAGTAACATACCTTCCTCTCTGTGTGACTGGATCCCACTAGTAACATACCCTCCTCTATGTGCAAGGAGATCCCACTAGTAACATACCTTACTCTTTGTGTGAGGGGATCCCACTAGTAACATACCCTCCTCTGTGTGCAAGTAGACCCCACTAGTAACATACCTTCCTCTCTGTGTGAGGGGATCCCACTAGTGCCATACCCTTTTCTCTGTGTGAGGGGATCCCACTAGTAACATACCTTCCTCTCTGTGTGAGGGGATCCCACTAGTGCCATACCCTCTTCTCTGTGTGAGGGGATCCCACTAGTGCCATTCCCTTTTCTCTGTGTGAGGGGATCCCACTAGTGCCATGCCTTCCTCTCTGTGTGAGGGGATCCCACTAGCAACATACATTCCTCTCTGTGTGAGGGGATCCCACTAGTGCCATACCCTCTTCTCTGTGTGAGGGGATCCCACTAGTGCCATACCCTACTCTCTGTGTGAGGGGATCCCACTAGTAACATACCTTCCTCTCTGTGTGAGGGGATCCCACTAGTGCCATATCCTCTTCTCTGTGTGAGGGGATCCCACTAGTGCCATACCCTCCTCTCTGTGTGAGGGGATCCCACTAGTAACATGCCTTCCTCACTGTGTGAGGGGATCCCACTAGTAACATAGCTTCCTCTCTGTGTGAGGGGATCCCACTAGTGGCATACCCTCCTCTCTGTGTGAGGGGATCCCACTACTAACATGCCCTCCTCTCTGTGTGAGGGGATCCCAGTAGTAACATGTCCTTTCTCTCTGTGTGAGGGGATCCCACTAGTGCCATACCCTCCTCTCTGTGTGAGGGGATCCCACTACTAACATGCCCTCCTCTCTGTGTGAGGGGATCCCAGTAGTAACATGTCCTTTCTCTCTGTGTGAGGTGATCCCACTAGTGCCATACCCTCCTCTCTGTGTGAGGGGATCCCACTACTAACATGCCCTCCTCTCTGTGTGAGGGGATACCAGTAGTAACATACCTTCCTTTCTGTGTGAGCGGATCCCACTAGTAACATGCCCACCTCTCTGTGTGAGGGGATCCCAGTAGTAACATACCTTCCTTTCTGTGTGAGGGGATCCCACTACTAACATGCCCTCCTCTCTGTGTGAGGGGATCCCAGTAGTAACATACCTTCCTTTTTGTGTGAGGAGATCCCACTAGTAACATGCCCTCCTCTCCGTGTAAAGGAACCCACTAGTAACATACCCTCCTCTCTGTGTGAGGGGATCCCACTAGTAACATGCCCTCCTCTCTATGTGAGGGGATCCCACTAGTAACATACCTTCCTCTCTATGTGAGGGGATCCCACTAGTAACATACCTTCCTCTCTGTGTGAGGGGATCCCACTAGTGCCATACCTTCCTCTCTGTGTGAGGGGATCCCACTAGTAACATGCCTTCCTCTCTGTGAGGAGATCCCACTAGTAACATGCCCTCCTCTCTGTGTGAGGGGATCCCACTAGTGCCATACCCTCCTCTCTGTGTGAGGGGATCCCACTAGTAACATGCCTTCCTCTCTGTGTGAGGGGATCCCACTAGTGCCATACCCTCCTCTCTGTGTGAGGGGATCCCACTAGTAACATGCCCTCCTCTCTGTGTGAGGGGATCCCACTAGTAACATGCCTTCCTCTCTGTGTGAGGGGATCCCACTAGTAACATGCCCTCCTCTCTGTGTGAGGGGATCCCACTAGTAACATGCCCTCCTCTCTGTTTGAGGAGATCCCACTAGTAACATGCCCTCCTCTCTGTGTGAGGGGATCCCACTAGTGCCATACCCTCCTCTCTGTGTGAGGGGATCCCACTAGTAACATGCCCTCCTCTCTGTGTGAGGGGATCCCACTAGTAACATGCCTTCCTCTCTGTGTGAGGGGATCCCACTAGTAACATGCCCTCCTCTCTGTGTGAGGGGATCCCACTAGTAACATGCCCTCCTCTCTGTGTGAGGGGATCCCACAAGTAACATACCTTGCTCTCTGTGCGAGGGGATCCCACTAGTTCCATACCCTCCTCTCTGTGTGAGGGGATCCCACTAGTAACATGCCCTCCTCTCTGTGTGAGGGGATCCCACTAGTAACATGCCCTCCTCTCTGTTTGAGGAGATCCCACTAGTAACATGCCCTCCTCTCTGTGTGAGGGGATCCCACTAGTAACATGCCCTCCTCTCTGTGTGAGGGGATCCCACTAATAACATGCCTTCCTCTCTGTGTGAGGGGATCCCACTAGTAACATGCCCTCCTCTCTGTGTGAGGGGATCCCACTAGTAACATGCCCTCCTCTCTGTGTGAGGGGATCCCACAAGTAACATACCTTCCTCTCTGTGCGAGGGGATCCCACTAGTTCCATACCCTCCTCTCTGTGTGAGGGGATCCCACTACTAACATGCCCTCCTCTCTGTGTGAGGGGATCCCACTAGTAACATGCCCTCCTCTCTGTTTGAGGAGATCCCACTAGTAACATGCCCTCCTCTCTGTGTGAGGGGATCCCACTAGTAACATGCCCTTTCTCTTTGTGTGAGGGGATCCCACTAGTAACATAGCTTCCTCTCTATGTGAGGGGATCCCACTAGTAACATACCTTCCTCTCTGTGCGAGGGGACCCCACTAGTTCCATACCCTCCTCTCTGTGTGAGGGGATCCCACTAGTTCCATACCCTCCTCTCTGTGTGAGGGGATCCCACTAGTAACATACCCTCCTCTCTGTGTGAGGGGATCCCACTAGTAACATGCCCTCCTCTCTGTTTGAGGAGATCCCACTAGTAACATGCCCTCCTCTCTGTGTGAGGGGATCCCACTAGTAACATGCCCTCCTCTCTGTGTGAGGGGATCCCACTAGTAACATACCCTCCTCTCTGTGTGAGGGGATCCCACTAGTAACATGCCCTCCTCTCTGTTTGAGGAGATCCCACTAGTAACATGCCCTCCTCTCTGTGTGAGGGGATCCCACTAGTAACATGCCCTCCTCTCTGTGTGAGGGGATCCCACTAGTAACATGCCCTTTCTCTTTGTGTGAGGGGATCCCACTAGTAACATAGCTTCCTCTCTATGTGAGGGGATCCCACTAGTGCCATACCTTCCTCTCTGTGTGAGGGGGTCCCACTAGTAACATTCCCTCCTCTCTGTGTGAGGGGATCCCACTAGTAACATACCTTCCTCTTTGTGTGAGGGGATCCCACTAGTGCCATACCCTCCTCTCTGTGTGAGGGGATCCCACTAGTAACATGCCCTTTCTCTTTGTGTGAGGGGATCCCACTAGTGCCATACCTTGATCTCTGTGTGAGGGGATCCCACTAGTAACATACCTTCCTCTCTGTGCGAGGGGATCCCACTAGTTCCATACCCTCCTCTCTGTGTGAGGGGATCCCACTAGTAACATACCTTCCTCTTTGTGTGAGGGGATCCCACTAGTGCCATACCCTCCTCTCTGTGTGAGGGGATCCCACTAGTAACATACCTTCCTCTTTGTGTGAGGGGATCCCACTAGTGCCATACCCTCCTCTCTGTGTGAGGGGATCCCACTAGTAACATGCCCTTTCTCTTTGTGTGAGGGGATCACACTAGTAACATAGCTTCCTCTCTATGTGAGGGGATCCCACTAGTAACATACCTTCCTCTCTGTGTGAGGGGATCCCACTAGTAACATACCTTCCTCTTTGTGTGAGGGGATCCCACTAGTGCCATACCCTCCTCTCTGTGTGAGGGGATCCCACTAGTAACATACCCTCCTCTTTGTGTGAGGGGATCCCACTAGTAACATAGCTTCCTCTCTGTGTGAGGGGATCCCACTAGTGCCATACCCTCCTCTCTGTGTGAGAGGATCCCACTAGTAACATGCCCTTTCTCTTTGTGTGAGGGGATCACACTAGTAACATAGCTTCCTCTCTATGTGAGGGGATCCCACTAGTGCCATACCTTCCTCTCTGTGTGAGGGGGTCCCACTAGTAACATGCCCTTTCTCTTTGTGTGAGGGGATCCCACTAGTAACATAGCTTCCTCTCTATGTGAGGGGATCCCACTAGTGCCATACCTTCCTCTCTATGTGAGGGGATCCCACTAGTAACATACCTTCCTTTCTGTGTGAGCGGATCCCACTAGTAACATGCCCTCCTCTTTGTGTGAGGGGATCCCAGTAGTAACATACCTTCTTTTCTGTGTGAGGGGATCCCACTACTAACATGCCCTCCTCTCTGTGTGAGGGGATCCCAGTAGTAACATACCTTCCTTTCTGTGTGAGGGGATCCCACTAGTAACATGCCCTCCTCTCTGTGTGAGGGGATCCCACTAGTAACATGCCCTCCTCTCTGTGTGAGGGGATCCCAGTAGTAACATACCTTCCTTTCTGTGTGAGGGGATCCCACTAGTAACATAGCTTCCTCTCTGTGTGAGGGGATCCCACTAGTAACATGCCCTCCTCTGTGTGTGAAAGAATCCCACTAGTAACATAGCTTCCTCTCTGTGTGAGGGGATCCCACTAGTGCCATACCCTCCTCTCTGTGTGAGGGGATCCCACTAGTAACATACCTTCCTCTCTGTGTGAGGGGATCCCACTAGTGCCATACCCTCCTCTTTGTGCGAGGGGATCCCACTAGTAACATGCCTTCCTCTCTGTGAGGAGATCCCACTAGTAACATGCCCTCCTCTCTGTGTGAGGGGATCCCACTAGTGCCATACCCTCCTCTTTGTGTGAGGGGATCCCACTAGTAACATGCCTTCCTCTGTGTGTGAGGGGATCCCACTAGTGCCATACCCTCCTCTCTGTGTGAGGGGATCCCACTAGTAACATGCCCTCCTCTCTGTGTGAGGGGATCCCACTAGTAACATGCCTTCCTCTCTGTGTGAGGGGATCCAACTAGTAACATGCCCTCCTCTCTGTGTGTGGGGATCCCACTAGTAACACGTGCTCCTCTCCATGTGAGGGGATCCCACTAGTAACATGCCCTCCTCTCTGTGTGAGGGGATCCCACTAGTAACATGCCTTCCTCTCTGTGTGAGGGGATCCCACTAGTAACATGCCTTCCTCTCTGTGTGAGGGGATCCCACTGGTAACATGCCCTCCTCTCTGTGTTAGGAGATCCCACTAGTAACATGCCCTCCTCTCTGTGTGAGGGGATCCCACTAGTAACATGCCTTCCTCTCTGTGTGAGGGGATCCCACTAGTAACATGCCTTCCTCTCTGTGTGAGGGGATCCCACCGGTAACATGCCCCCCTCTCTATGTTAGGAGATCCCACTAGTAACATGCCTTCCTCTCTGTGTGAGGGGATCCCACTGGTAACATGCCCTCCTCTCTGTGTGAGGGGATCCCACTAGTAACATGCCCTCCTCTCTGTGTGAGCGGATCCCACTAGTAACATGCCTTCCCCTTTTTGTGAGGGTATGCCACTGGTGCCATACCCTCTTCTCTGTGTGAGGGGATCCCACCAGTAACATTCCCTCCTCTCTGTGTGAGGGGATCCCACTAGTGCCATACCCTACTCTCTGTGTGAGGGGATCACACTAGTAACATACCTTCCTCTCAGTGTGAGTGGATCCCACTAGTGCCATATCCTCTTCTCTGTGTGAGGGGATCCCACTAGTGTCATACCTTCCTCTCTGTGTGAGGGGATCCCACTAGTAACATGCCTTCCTCTCTGTGTGAGGGGATCCCACTAGTAACATAGCTTCCTCTCTGTGTGAGGGAATCCCACTAGTGGCATACCCTCCTCTCTGTGTGAGGGGATCCCACTACTAACATGCCCTCCTCTCTGTGTGAGGGGATCCCAGTAGTAACATGTCCTTTCTCTCTGTGTGAGGGGATCCCACTAGTGCCATACCCTCCTCTCTGTGTGAGGGGATCCCACTACTAACATGCCCTCCTCTCTGTGTGAGGGGATCCCAGTAGTAACATGTCCTTTCTCTCTGTGTGAGGTGATCCCACTAGTGCCATACCCTCCTCTCTGTGTGAGGGGATCCCACTACTAACATGCCCTCCTCTCTGTGTGAGTGGATACCAGTAGTAACATACCTTCCTTTCTGTGTGAGCGGATCCCACTAGTAACATGCCCACCTCTCTGTGTGAGGGGATCCCAGTAGTAACATACCTTCCTTTCTGTGTGAGGGGATCCCACTACTAACATGCCCTCCTCTCTGTGTGAGGGGATCCCAGTAGTAACATACCTTCCTTTTTGTGTGAGGAGATCCCACTAGTAACATGCCCTCCTCTCTGTGTAAAGGAACCCACTAGTAACATACCCTCCTCTCTGTGTGAGGGGATCCCACTAGTAACATGCCCTCCTCTCTATGTGAGGGGATCCCACTAGTAACATACCTTCCTCTCTATGTGAGGGGATCCCACTAGTAACATACCTTCGTCTCTGTGTGAGGGGATCCCACTAGTGCCATACCTTCCTCTCTGTGTGAGGGGATCCCACTAGTAACATGCCTTCCTCTCTGTGAGGAGATCCCACTAGTAACATGCCCTCCTCTCTGTGTGAGGGGATCCCACTAGTGCCATACCCTCCTCTCTGTGTGAGGGGATCCCACTAGTAATATGCCTTCCTCTCTGTGTGAGGGGATCCCACTAGTGCCATACCCTCCTCTCTGTGTGAGGGGATCCCACTAGTAACATGCCCTCCTCTCTGTGTGAGGGGATCCCACTAGTAACATGCCTTCCTCTCTGTGTGAGGGGATCCCACTGGTAACATGCCCTCCTCTCTGTGTGAGGGGATCCCACTAGTAACATGCCCTCCTCTCTGTTTGAGGAGATCCCACTAGTAACATGCCCTCCTCTCTGTGTGAGGGGATCCCACTAGTAACATGCCTTCCTCTCTTTGTGAGGGGATCCCACTAGTGCCATACCCTCCTCTTTGTGTGAGGGGATCCCACTAGTAACATGCCTTCCTCTCTGTGAGGAGATCCCACTAGTAACATGCCCTCCTCTCTGTGTGAGGGGATCCCACTAGTGCCATACCCTCCTCTCTGTGTGAGGGGATCCCACTAGTAATATGCCTTCCTCTCTGTGTGAGGGGATCCCACTAGTGCCATACCCTCCTCTCTGTGTGAGGGGATCCCACTAGTAACATGCCCTCCTCTCTGTGTGATAGGATCCCACTAGTAACATGCCCTCCTCTCTGTGTGAGGGGATCCCACTAGTAACATGCCTTCCTCTCTGTGTGAGGGGATCCCACTAGTAACATGCCCTCCTCTCTGTGTGAGGGGATCCCACTAGTAACATTCCCTTCTCTCTGTGTGAGGGGATCCCACTAGTAACATACCTTCCTCTCTGTGTGAGGGGATCCCACTAGTAACATGCCCTCCTCTCTGTGTCAGGGGATCCCACTAGTAACATTCCCTTCTCTCTGTGTGAGGGGATCCCACTAGTAACATACCTTCCTCTCTGTGTGAGGGGATCCCACTAGTAACATGCCCTCTCTGTGTGGGGGGATCCCACTAGTTCCATACCCTCCTCTCTGTGTGAGGGGATCCTACTCGTAGCTTCCTCTCTGTGTGAGGGGATCCCACTAGTAACATGCCCTTTCTCTTTGTGTGAGGGGATCCCACTAGTAACATAGCTTCCTCTCTATGTGAGGGGATCCCACTAGTGCCATACCTTCCTCTCTATGTGAGGGGATCCCACTAGTAACATACCTTCCTCTCTGTGTGAGGGGGTCCCACTAGTAACATGCCCTTTCTCTTTGTGTGATGGGATCCCACTAGTAACATAGCTTCCTCTCTATGTGAGGGGATCCCACTAGTGCCATACCTTCCTCTCTATGTGAGGGGATCCCACTAGTAACATTCCTTCCTTTCTGTGTGAGCGGATCCCACTAGTATCATGCCCTCTTCTTTGTGTGAGAGGATCCCAGTAGTAACATACCTTCCTTTCTGTGTGAGGGGATCCCACTACTGACATGCCCTCCTCTCTGTGTGAGGGGATCCCAGTAGTAACATACCTTCCTTTCTGTGTGAGGGGATCCCACTAGTAACATGCCCTCCTCTCTGTGTGAGGGGATCCCACTAGTAACATGCCCTCCTCTCTGTGTGAGGGGATCCCAGTAGTAACATAACTTCCTTTCTGTGTGAGGGGATCCCACTAGTAACATAGCTTCCTCTCTGTGTGAGGGGATCCCACTAGTAACATGCCCTCATCTCTGTGTGAAAGAATCCCACTAGTAACATAGCTTCCTCTCTGTGTGAGGGGATCCCACTAGTGCCATACCCTCCTCTCTGTGTGAGGGGATCCCACTAGTAACATGCCTTCCTCTGTGTGTGAGGGGATCCCACTAGTGCCATACCCTCCTCTCTGTGTGAGGGGATCCCACTAGTAACATGCCCTACTCTCTGTGTGAGGGGATCCCACTAGTAACATGCCTTCCTCTCTGTGTGAGGGGATCCCACTAGTAACATGCCTTCCTCTCTGTGTGAGGGGATCCCACTGGTAACATGCCCTCCTCTCTGTGTGAGGGGATCCCACTAGTAACATGCCTTCCTCTCTGTGTGAGGGGATCCCACTAGTAACATGCCTTCCTCTCTGTGTGAGGGGATCCCACTGGTAATATGCCCTCCTCTCTGTGTGAGGGGATCCCACTAGTAACATGCCCTCCTCTCTGTTTGAGGGGATCCCACTAGTAACATGCCTTCCCCTCTTTGTGAGGGGATCCCACTAGTGCCATACCCTCTTCGCTGTGTGAGGGGATCCCACTAGTAACATTCCCTCCTCTCTGTGTGAGGGGATCCCACTAGTAACATACCTTCCTCTCTGTGTGAGGGGATCCCACTAGTAACATGGCTTCTTCTCTGTGCGAGGGGATCCCACTAGTAACATGCCCTCCTCTCTGTGTGAGGGGATCCCACTAGTAACATGCCTTCCCCTCTATGTGAGGGGATCCCACTAGTGCCATACCCTCTTCGCTGTGTGAGGGGATCCCACTAGTAACATTCCCTCCTCTCTGTGTGAGGGGATCCCACTAGTAACATACCTTCCTCTCTGTGTGAGGGGATCCCACTAGTAACATGGCTTCTTCTCTGTGCGAGGGGATCCCACTAGTAACATACCTTCCTCTCTGTGTGAGGGGATCCCACTAGTAACATACCTTCCTCTCTGTGTGAGGGGATCCCACTAGTAATATGCCTTCCTCTCTGTGTGAGGGGATCCCACTAGTGCCATACCCTCCTCTCTGTGTGAGGGGATCCCACTAGTAACATGCCCTCCTCTCTGTGTGATAGGATCCCACTAGTAACATGCCCTCCTCTCTGTGTGAGGGGATCCCACTAGTAACATGCCTTCCTCTCTGTGTGAGGGGATCCCACTAGTAACATGCCCTCCTCTCTGTGTGAGGGGATCCCACTAGTAACATTCCCTTCTCTCTGTGTGAGGGGATCCCACTAGTAACATACCTTCCTCTCTGTGTGAGGGGATCCCACTAGTAACATGCCCTCTTCTCTGTGTCAGGGGATCCCACTAGTAACATTCCCTTCTCTCTGTGTGAGGGGATCCCACTAGTAACATACCTTCCTCTCTGTGTGAGGGGATCCCACTAGTAACATGCCCTCTCTGTGTGGGGGGATCCCACTAGTTCCATACCCTCCTCTCTGTGTGAGGGGATCCTACTCGTAGCTTCCTCTCTGTGTGAGGGGATCCCACTAGTAACATGCCCTTTCTCTTTGTGTGAGGGGATCCCACTAGTAACATAGCTTCCTCTCTATGTGAGGGGATCCCACTAGTGCCATACCTTCCTCTCTATGTGAGGGGATCCCACTAGTAACATACCTTCCTCTCTGTGTGAGGGGGTCCCACTAGTAACATGCCCTTTCTCTTTGTGTGATGGGATCCCACTAGTAACATAGCTTCCTCTCTATGTGAGGGGATCCCACTAGTGCCATACCTTCCTCTCTATGTGAGGGGATCCCACTAGTAACATTCCTTCCTTTCTGTGTGAGCGGATCCCACTAGTATCATGCCCTCTTCTTTGTGTGAGAGGATCCCAGTAGTAACATACCTTCCTTTCTGTGTGAGGGGATCCCACTACTGACATGCCCTCCTCTCTGTGTGAGGGGATCCCAGTAGTAACATACCTTCCTTTCTGTGTGAGGGGATCCCACTAGTAACATGCCCTCCTCTCTGTGTGAGGGGATCCCACTAGTAACATGCCCTCCTCTCTGTGTGAGGGGATCCCAGTAGTAACATAACTTCCTTTCTGTGTGAGGGGATCCCACTAGTAACATAGCTTCCTCTCTGTGTGAGGGGATCCCACTAGTAACATGCCCTCATCTCTGTGTGAAAGAATCCCACTAGTAACATAGCTTCCTCTCTGTGTGAGGGGATCCCACTAGTGCCATACCCTCCTCTCTGTGTGAGGGGATCCCACTAGTAACATGCCTTCCTCTGTGTGTGAGGGGATCCCACTAGTGCCATACCCTCCTCTCTGTGTGAGGGGATCCCACTAGTAACATGCCCTACTCTCTGTGTGAGGGGATCCCACTAGTAACATGCCTTCCTCTCTGTGTGAGGGGATCCCACTAGTAACATGCCTTCCTCTCTGTGTGAGGGGATCCCACTGGTAACATGCCCTCCTCTCTGTGTGAGGGGATCCCACTAGTAACATGCCTTCCTCTCTGTGTGAGGGGATCCCACTAGTAACATGCCTTCCTCTCTGTGTGAGGGGATCCCACTGGTAATATGCCCTCCTCTCTGTGTGAGGGGATCCCACTAGTAACATGCCCTCCTCTCTGTTTGAGGGGATCCCACTAGTAACATGCCTTCCCCTCTTTGTGAGGGGATCCCACTAGTGCCATACCCTCTTCGCTGTGTGAGGGGATCCCACTAGTAACATTCCCTCCTCTCTGTGTGAGGGGATCCCACTAGTAACATACCTTCCTCTCTGTGTGAGGGGATCCCACTAGTAACATGGCTTCTTCTCTGTGCGAGGGGATCCCACTAGTAACATGCCCTCCTCTCTGTGTGAGGGGATCCCACTAGTAACATGCCTTCCCCTCTTTGTGAGGGGATCCCACTAGTGCCATACCCTCTTCGCTGTGTGAGGGGATCCCACTAGTAACATTCCCTCCTCTCTGTGTGAGGGGATCCCACTAGTAACATACCTTCCTCTCTGTGTGAGGGGATCCCACTAGTAACATGGCTTCTTCTCTGTGCGAGGGGATCCCACTAGTAACATACCTTCCTCTCTGTGTGAGGGGATCCCACTAGTAACATACCTTCCTCTCTGTGTGAGGGGATCCCACTAGTAACATGCCCTCCTCTCTGTGTGAGGGGATCCCACTAGTAACATGGCTTCTTCTCTGTGCGAGGGGATCCCACTAGTAACATGCCCTCTCTGTGTGGGGGATCCCACTAGTTCCATACCCTCCTCTCTGTGCGAGGGGATCCCACTAGTAACATGCCCTCTCTGTGTGAGGGGATCCCACTCGTAGGTGAGCGGCCAAACAGTAAAAAAGGATTTTAAGGGACTCGAGCGTTACATGGATAAACAATACACCATTTGAAAGCTAGATATCCACTCTTTCCCGTGATTCCTGCTGTGGAGCAATATGAGTGTGACTTTTTCTGTAATTTTGCCGTTTCCATGGCAACCACTAGATATTCTACAAATTACATTAAAAGAATGATTTGGCCCTATTTTACCATAAATCGAGCTAATTACCACGATTGACCACTCGAATGTTACTTTCGATAATATTCAGTCTACGGAAGTGATATTTAACACAAACGTCATTTTTTGTAACCATGGCAATTGAATGACTGTAAAAAATGTGAAAAATACGTTCAAATTTACTGTCTGGTATTGTGCTATTGAGTACACAGTTTCTATGAAAGATCATCAGATATCAACATGCATCACCTAGTGTTACATATTCTTCAGTTTGTTATATAATATCTAAAGCAGAAGTCCTTCAGTATTTTCTTAAAACTTTATGAAAATTAGCGTGAAAAATTGCAAGCCCCCATTACTGCAATTTCTATATTTGGCAATATCTTGACGAATAATCATCCAATCACAATCAACAAAGTGTCCAAATCTATGTTTGTATGGTCAAGGAACATAATTATACCATTTGAAAGTGCAGTTTATGCAAATTCACTTCGCAAACGTCATTTTGGTATCTATGACAATGGTATAATTGTCAAAACTGTCAAAAATGTAATTATATTCACTCTCTGGTATTGTGCCACCGAGTACACAGTTTATATGAAATGTCGTCATATATTAAATACCAACATTCAGTATTACATATTCTTCAACTTGATACATAATATCTAAAACAGAAATCTTTCAGTTTTTCCTTAAAACGTCATGAAATTTAGCCTGAAAATTTTCAAGCCGCCATTGACGCGATTTTGGTGTTTGGCAATATCTTAACAACTAATCCTCCAACCACAATAAACAAAGTGTCTATGCCTATGTTTGTATGCTCAAGAAATATGTTCATGCCATTTGAAAGTACAGTTTATGCAAATTCACATGGATCATTTTGGTATCCATGACAACAGTATCATTGTCAATATTGAGGAAAAAGTAATCATATTTACTGTCTGGTATTGTGCTGAGGCCACATATTTTATGGAATGTCAGATATTAAAGACCATCATTCAGTTTTTCATGTTATTCAATCTGATACATAATATCTAAAACTGAAATCTCTCAGTTTGTTACGGAAGCCCATAGGTGACATGCGCGTGAAAAATTTCTATATCTTTTCCAGCAAAAAGCTAGCACGTTCGAACGTGGAAGCATTTAACACTATCACGTTCGCACGTGGAAACAGTTAAGGCTATTGCGTTCACACGCGGAAAGTCCGAGGTTACCACGTTCACACGTGGAAGCGTTTAACGCTTCCACGTTCGCACGTAGAAACTTCAGGAGCTACCACGTTCGCACGTGCAAAGATTTGGGTGTGGTAGCATCAAATACTTTCACGTGTGAACGTGGTAGCTTTGAATCGTTCTACGTGTGAACTTAGAAACCTAAATCTTTCTACGTGCGAACGTGGAAAGGTATAAATGCTTCCACGTGTGAACGTGGTAGCTTTGGAACTTTCCACGTGCGAACGTGGTAGTTTTGAACTTTCTACGTTCGAACGTGCAAGGTTTTTAATAGAAAAAAACGCAATTTTTTTCCCCCGCACATGTCACCTATGGGCTTCCATAGTTTGTTCTTAAAACGTCATAAAATTTAGCCTGAAATTTTTTAACCCGCAATTACTGCAATTTCGGTGTGTGGCAATATTTTGACAACTAATCATCCAATGTTTTCATGGTCTAGAATGCCATTAGAGAGTGCAGTTTATGCAAATGCATTTCGCAAACGTCATTTTGGTATCAATGGCAACAGAATGTTTGTCAAATTTGGGGAAAATGTACTCACATTCACTAACTGTTATTGCTTTACTGAATAAACATTTTTTTTTAATGAATTGTCACCCGATATTAAAAACCATTATTTAGTATTACATATTTTTCAGTTTGATACATAATATCTGAAACAGAAGTCTCAGTTTTCCTTAAACATCATAAAAGTTAGAGTGAATAATTTCAAGACGTCATAACAGCAATTTCCGTGTTTGGTAATATTTTGATAACTGATCCTCCAATCACAATGAATAAAGGAAATGAAACGGTGTTTGTCACGGAACATGCATATATGCCATTAAAAAGTGCAGTTTATGCAAATTCACTATACGAACGTCATTTCGGTATGCTTGTCAACGGAGTAATTGTGGAAATTTGAAAAAAAAAACCCACAGCACACTCATCATGGGTGGAAATCGGTCGTGATAAGTCCCTCGGCCACCCATAGATATCGACCTCACGACCTCCCGGCTTGACCACTGCGCTACAGGAGCCGTTAAAAGTTACATTTAATACATGTAAATACCGATGAAAACTCCATATTCTTCAATTTGGCATATTCTGTCATAATTATATATAATATACATTGCCACTGGAAGAAATCCTCCAGTTGAATGTTTAACGTTTACATTTTAACATAAGTTATGTGCAAAATTATTTAACATATATTATGTGCGAAATTATAACAGGGTTGACTTATGACAAATATATTGACAAGAAAATCACAGTGAGAGAAACGTATGTTTAAAATACTGCTTCCCATTAAATGTTAGTGCTTTCATATTTACATTTCATATGTACAGATGGTGAACATTTTACTATCAAACTGCTTTCACTATTTTAGGTTAGAGATGTGTTGTATAACGTTTCTCGTTGAAAACGAATGGCAGTTAAATAATATTTACTTTCCATGATACATGCACAGACTATGACCATCTTTCATTAACTTATAATCAACACGCACAGTATTGTTATAGTTTTCTTTTTTGTTCAATACATAGTTTGTATAACAGCAATCTTATATGGCTATACCCAAGAAATGAAACCACGAATAATGTATCAGCTTGATTGGAAAATGTTCACAATTTGTACTTATGTAATGTAAATATTAGGTCATCATCTTTTGATTGGAATGTTTTTTTTTCAACAATAAATTCATAATCGAGAAAGGCCTCATAAGTTTCTTCCAATGTGATATATGTCGATATCTGTGTATCTTTTTCAAAGATATATATTGATATCTTTCCATTTTCTGTCTCTGTTTTTACCCTTGTTATAAATTCGCACATAATGGGTATATGTTGAAATATTTTCGCACAAAATTTATATTAAAATGTAAACGTTAAACAGTCAATTGGAGGATTTCTCCTGTGTATCTTATTGACAATGTATATTATGGCAGACTATGCCAAATTGGACAATATATAGTTAATATAGTTAATATATAGTTATTCGTCAGTATTAAGAGGGTGAGCCACAGAAAGTATAACGTAACTATAGAAATGGCTATTTTTGATATGCTATTGTTGGTATGAGAATAAGTGGCATCAGAATTCCAGTGGCATCAGAATAATACGTCTCTTATCACAGTGACTGCCATAGCATACAGGTGACTCCTTTTTAAATGTCTCACTTTCAGTATAAACAATGAAGCTCACTTTAAGATTATCATTCCATCATAATGCCTCAATACATGTACTCAGTTTTTCAACGCCCCTGGACAGTCCATAAATACATAGTTCCCTGCTTCTCCACACATATGTCCACTGGACAGTTTTCTCTAGGGTTTTGTCGAGAACAAATGTTTTAGTGAAAGCCAAAAACAATTCAACGATTGACACTCAATGTGTGATCACGTCCATAACCGACCACATTTCGTGTTCCATGATTAACAATGTCCGTCAAAAGCTGAAACACAGTCTTGCCCAGAATTGTAATTATGTTGAACATGTTATTCGTTGAACTGAACTTGGACTGTTCATTGTGTTGAATACTTCAATATTTCACTGTTCTACTTTATTTTTTTACTTTTTATGAAAACAACACAAGCATGTGTTTTCGCTATAGTTTCTTGGCTCAATTCGTACATGTATAAAGAATAACCTTTGATATTACTTAGACAATCCACGCATATGAACTTTCAAATGCAATTTTATTTTCATTGTCATGTCATGGCAGACATTTCAAAGTGAAAATCATACCTTAAGTTATCAATTAGTCTTTTTGTGAGTTTTAAGTGCGTAGTGCGTTTTGCTCGTCATGTACACATGCACATATTCATGGAAATAGCATTATTGGTAATTGCAGGTCTATAATTTTAATATCAAAAATGCAAGAAACACAATTCTAGTGACATATACAGGGTGGAGAAATAAAAAGGGTCCCGAAAGTTGGCTGAAACACGAATATAAAGCAGCATCGCATTTTGTGTTTGAACTGACTTTCAATTATCCTAGATGCATGTAATTCAGATAACGAACAATAAAATATCACAATGTTCGTTGAAGATGTTAAGAGGCATGATCAGTGAAGAATGATCGATAAAGATGGCTGATCCTCACAGATCTGGTCAGCCAAAATGGACGGTGTTCCGTACTGCACCGACTTTAGAACATTTCGATTTTTGGGCGATTTTATAAAAGTAATCTCAGCGGAAAACATTGTAAACAAGTTCTAGAATTCAGAGTATAAGAGACAGAATAGTCAATCGAAAAAATCATCTGACATCACGGATATGGTTGTATATTGTTCCAAGTGGCTGATTCGTACCCTGTACAATCAATCTAAACATAATACCTCAAAGACAAGCTGAGCCCAACAATAATCACACAACGAGAGACCAATGATTAGTTACATTTAAACACTCGTTGATATCTGTTACACATTTTTAAGGTGTTAACATAGCATAAGTTAATGTTATTTTGCTACAAGTGATGGTTCATAATCCATCCCTTCACTTTTGAGATAATGTTCAATGAGTCATGTCTGATCTGGACCACTGAACTTTGCTATTATGAAATCCATGGATGCCAGATGGCTAGTTGTGACATTTCTGCGTCGAATGTCGGACAGGTTCGGACGCTTTCTGTCTTCAGTCATCTGAAACAAGGCCCATCAGCGCGTATGATCTATTTTTAGATGCGGAAAATCCTCTTCTCTGTGAAATCGAAAACGAAAACGAGGTGAGACGTCACGTGACCATTCCAGAGTAAAGCAGAAGTCATTGTGTACGAAACGTGTAATATCGGGCGCCATTGTCAAATGTCGGGCACGGGTGCGTGTAATGTCGGGCACTCAAAGCGTTTTTAAAAAACAAGTCTGCAAAGTGTGTCTTGATCATTGTAAGTTGCATAAAATCATGAGTCATGAAATCCTATCATGTGTTATCTCCACTACTGACCAGTGCAACACCACAGGCCAATTTTGTGTACATTATGTCATAAATCAAATAACCATTGGGTTGATAAAATGAAAGTATTCATCGAGGAACATCCAAATATTCTTATTTACATTCTAACCATAATTACTACATTAGTCATGACTGCTAAGCCTGATGTTAGGATGATGTTACCAAAATGCCTTAGCACTGGTATTGCAATATACAATATAACAGAGATCTACATAGCCTACATACATGTATATACTGTAAATCCCTTAATTTTTCACGGCCATTAATAATTCTGGACGACAATTTTTTTGGCCAACCGCATTTTGAATAGCGAATATATTTATTATCTAGCATCACGGAACGTCAGTAGCCAAATTAGCATGGTTGAATTGGCTGTTGATTCGGAAATTTACTTTGCAATGTGTGTGGTATAAAACAGTACAAATAATATTGTATATTTAACATAACAAAACCAGTAGCCAATTCCAAGTTTACATGTAGGCAGGTATATTTTTGTGTTGTGACTGTATTTTATGTCATGTTTATCGAGCCGGAAAATAAAGATATAATAAATATAATATAAAGATATAATAAAGATACAATTGTGGAAAATATCTCTGTAATTCTTTACCAGTAATATGCATGCGAAATTAAATGGCCGCAAATATGTCCAAATCCTGAAAACGCGAAATTAAACGGCAGCGAAATTATAAGGGTTTACATTATGTTGTATCTCTGCATCGCATTGTCCTAAGTAATTTACAATACTCCGGTGATATTTAAAGTATTAAAGTAGGTGATTTATATTTATCACAACATAGTTTTCTTAACTGATTGCCGATATTCACCCATGACATCTGGCTTCAAAATTGATTAGCCAAATATATACTCAATAGTTGCAACAATGCATCTCCAATATTCCGGTTCAGGAATATCCAGTTCAATCGCAAGATCTTCTACAATGTAACCGCAAATATTTACAAGTCGTTTACATGCACTTTCTATACTGATTAAAAACGGATCTTCAATCATGAGATCCCCCATATGCCTTATCAATATGGTATTGACTTCTGAACATGGTTTATGGAATATAGCTTGTAATGAATCCGTTAGGTCCTCTTCAAGATCAGGATTGTACCCAGAGACCTCAAGCTTCTCTAGCCACCACATTTTCACAACGGAGAGTGGCAAGAGAGGGGTTGATCCCAAACCGTGTTCACGACAAAGCAGCTGTGCCGTGATGTGCGTTGGCTCCATCTATTAATGATAAGTATATGGTTGTATGAATATATATCAAAAGTTCTAAAATAACTTTTATTTTTATACTATGCATACTTACCTCTGACTCTGGGTCGTGTAATTGGCGAGCCCTCATTCGCCAACCACACATGAAATATGGGTGAAAAAGCTAAACGAAAGTTAGCCGGTCCGTTTAGACCCTGCGTTAGTAATGGTAGTTACCTGAGCAGTTCACCCTCCGTGTGGTAGCATAATCGTGCCGGTCCACTGCCTCCCAGTTCACTTTTGTTGAGTTGCAACACTTGATCACTGAAGGTTATCTTCTGAGAAGACAAGAAGATAATCAGCGGGGAGGAGGGTGTTACCATCCAACGTCAGAGGTAAGTATGCATAGTATAAAAATAGAAGTTATTTTAGAACTTTTGATTTGTTATGCTAAGCGATACTTACCTCTGACTCTGGGGAATGGCCTGCCGGTGGTGGGCCCCTCAGAGAGAAAGTACGCCTTGCACAAGATCATCCCCTGAAAGTAGAAGGATGAGAACTATGCATAATACCAGTGACTATAATTACTGTATAAAGGATAAGGAACCCGCTCCTTTCCTATAGTAATTATAATACTAATTAACCACAGAGTAGCTCGGAAGTTAATAGTATACTGAGAGATACTTTGTAATCCAGAAGAATCTGAGATTACATACCTGTCGTCGAGTCCCTTGTGAGGCGATGAGCCGTAGCTAGGTGTTAGGTGTTGAGACGGCGCTCCACCCCCCCCCCCCCCGGACTCTTGGCAGAAGAAGCAGTGGGTTGCACGATCACTTGTGCTGCGACGATGGGTCCCAGATGATAGAGGTCATCCGCGAGGAGCGATACATCGCGCAGGTAAAATGAGGAAAACGTAGAGTGAGATCTCCAAGTGGCTGCCTTCATGAGATCCTGAAGTGACTTGTTGTGTGCAAACGACCAGGAAGTGGAGATGGCGCGAACCTCGTGAGCCGTACGACCGTAGAGCTGATGTAGGTCCCGACGATCCTTACTGTAAGCACGTGTAACAACAGCCTTGATCCAAAGCGAGATCGTGTTCATGGAGACCTGCCCTCTCGATGCCGAAAACGGGAGAAAGAGGTGAGATTCCCTTGGTCGTGAAGGCTTAGTCCTCTTCAGATACAACCGTAACGCACGCACCGGACACAGGGACAGATCCCCACAGTCAGTCGCCAACTGAGATAAGGCAGGGACAGAGAACGTTCGCATCCCAGCCGCCAGGGCAGAAGGAGTTTCGGTCTTGGCAAGAAACCCCAGATGGTACTGGAGGGTAACAGAAGACCAATCTTCCGGGTGTAAGACCTCCGCAGACAGTCCCTGAAGCTCACTGACCCGCTTCGCGGAAGCAAGGGCCAACAGGAACACAGTCTTGTGCGTGAGAAAACGAAGCTCCGCTTCCTCGAGAGGCTCATATGGAGATTCATTGAGGTTACAAAGGACCAATGACAAGTCCCATTTTGGTGCGCGGGAGACCGGAGGCAAATCCTGGGCGAAGGACTTGAACAGGGCCGAAATCTCCCATGATGTAGAAATGTCCAAACCGTGAGAAGCTAGCACATTAGACAATGCCGCACGATATCCCTTGACAGTAGTAAGAGCCCGCTTGCGCTTGTCTCTCAACCAGACAAAGAAGTCCGCTACCGTAGGGAGAGGGGGACGGCGTGGATCAACTTGCCGTCGACCACACCAAGAAGAGAAGACTCTCCACTTGGCTTGATATAATCGCTCTGAGGATGACCGAACTGTTCTGGACATCCGCTTGGCAGCGTTCTTCGAAAAGCCAGCCTTTCTGAATGAACGCCTGATAATCTCCACGCGTGAAGATGCAGAACGCCCAGATGCTCGTGAAACTGACGACCCTGACGAAGCAGGCTGGGGATCGGTGGTAACAACCGTGGAAGATCCGTCAGAAGCTCCAGGAGTTCCGGAAACCAAGGCTTGGCTGGCCAGCAGGGAGCCACCAAGATGATCTGGGCCGAGCTTAACCGAATCCTCTGTAGAACCACGGGAATCAGTGAGAACGGAGGAAAAGCGTACGCCCATAGGACGGACCAGTCCTGAGCGAGGGCGTCGACTGCCCAGGCATGAGGGTCCGGGAACGGGGACACATAGAGAGGTAGACGATTGTTCTGGAACGTGGCGAACAGGTCCAAGTGAGGCTGACCCCAAAGACGCCACGGGTGACTGCAAACCTGGGGGTTCAGAGACTAGTTCGTCGAAACCGGACCCTTCCTCGAAAGGGCGTCGGCGATGGTGTTCATGGAGCCCGGGATGTGTCGGGCCAGAAGACTGACATCCTGGGATTCCGCCCACTCCAAGATTCTTCGAGTCAAGGCGCTTAGCTCCCTTGACCGTGTCCCCCCCCTGATTCTTGATATAGCCGACGACCGTCGTGTTGTCGGTCATGGCCAGTACCGTGGACCCGGCAACCGTCTGATGAAAATGGCGCAGGCCCAACCAGACAGCCCTGAGCTCCAGCCAATTGATGTGATGCCGGAGATCGGCCGCCGACCAGAGACCGGAGACTTGACCGGAGACTTGACGAGACGCGTCGGAGAACAGGAGAAAGTCGGGCTCCAACTCGTGAATCGGATGACCCCGTAGCAGGTTGACCGGATCGGACCACCAGAGGAGATCTGGCTGGAGAGCGGAAACCACCGGAACCAGAGTTGACAAGTCCTGCTCGGAAGACCAGTGGTCCTTCAAGTGGAACTGGATCGACCGCATGCGCAACCGTGCACCAGGGACGATCTTCTCTAGCGACACCATGTGACCTAGGAGCCTCAGGAACACCACCGCCGCGACGGGAACCCCGATGGAGAAAGACCGTAGAACGCCGTTCAAACGTTGAATACGATCTGCCGTCAGACGTGTCAGGAAGGACTGCGTGTCGATGTCCATCCCGAGGTAGGTGACACGCTGGGAAGGAGCCAAGTCGGACTTCTTGAAATTGATGATGAGACCGACTCGCTGACAAAGCCGAACGATCTGGTCCGTGTGTGCGGCCACCGTCTGCTGGTCCGTGGCCGTAATCAGCCAATCGTCCAGATATCTCGTGAGACGAATCCCCCTGCGGTGCGCCCACGCCGATACCGGCTGAAACACCCTGGTGAACAGGAATGGGGCGGTGGAGAGGCCGAAACACAGAGCACGGAACTGGTAGACCACGTTGCCCCACTGGAAACGAAGGTAGGGCCGTGATGAGGGATGAATCGGGATGTGAAAGTAGGCATCTTTCAGATATATGGACGTCATCCAGTCCCCGCTGCGCAGAGACAGTAGAACCGTCCGTGGGCACTCCATGGAAAACTTCTCCTTGGAGACAAACTTGTTCAGGGGACTGAGGTCGATTATCAGTCGCCAGCCGCCCGTGAGCTTGGGGACGACAAACAGACGACTGTAGAAGCCCGGAGAGTTCTGGGTCACCTTCTCCGTGGCTTCCTTGAGGAGCATCTCGGACACGAGGGCGTCCAGGACCACAAACTTCTCCGACCCAGGGGCGTAGGATGCGAACGCTATCGGTAGAGGGGAGAGAGGAGGCACCTGACTGAAGGGAATCCGATACCCGTGACGCAGTATGGTAGTTACTAGTTGACGAGACGCGTCGGAGAACAGGAGAAAGTCGGGCTCCAACTCGTGAATCGGATGACCCCGTAGCAGGTTGACCGGATCGGACCACCAGAGGAGATCTGGCTGGAGAGCGGAAACCACCGGAACCAGAGTTGACAAGTCCTGCTCGGAAGACCAGTGGTCCTTCAAGTGGAACTGGATCGACCGCATGCGCAACCGTGCACCAGGGACGATCTTCTCTAGCGACACCATGTGACCTAGGAGCCTCAGGAACACCACCGCCGCGACGGGAACCCCGATGGAGAAAGACCGTAGAACGCCGTTCAAACGTTGAATACGATCTGCCGTCAGACGTGTCAGGAAGGACTGCGTGTCGATGTCCATCCCGAGGTAGGTGACACGCTGGGAAGGAGCCAAGTCGGACTTCTTGAAATTGATGATGAGACCGACTCGCTGACAAAGCCGAACGATCTGGTCCGTGTGTGCGGCCACCGTCTGCTGGTCCGTGGCCGTAATCAGCCAATCGTCCAGATATCTCGTGAGACGAATCCCCCTGCGGTGCGCCCACGCCGATACCGGCTGAAACACCCTGGTGAACAGGAATGGGGCGGTGGAGAGGCCGAAACACAGAGCACGGAACTGGTAGACCACGTTGCCCCACTGGAAACGAAGGTAGGGCCGTGATGAGGGATGAATCGGGATGTGAAAGTAGGCATCTTTCAGATATATGGACGTCATCCAGTCCCCGCTGCGCAGAGACAGTAGAACCGTCCGTGGGCACTCCATGGAAAACTTCTCCTTGGAGACAAACTTGTTCAGGGGACTGAGGTCGATTATCAGTCGCCAGCCGCCCGTGAGCTTGGGGACGACAAACAGACGACTGTAGAAGCCCGGAGAGTTCTGGGTCACCTTCTCCGTGGCTTCCTTGAGGAGCATCTCGGACACGAGGGCGTCCAGGACCACAAACTTCTCCGACCCAGGGGCGTAGGATGCGAACGCTATCGGTAGAGGGGAGAGAGGAGGCACCTGACTGAAGGGAATCCGATACCCGTGACGCAGTATGGTAGTTACTAGACAGTCCTCGAATTCCGTATCCCAGACTGGCCAAAAGGCCTGAAGACGAGCTCCCACGGGGGATACATCCGAATCGTGGTTCCGTGGGAGCGTCTGGGACACATCAGGAGCGGGGCTGAGGCTTGGCAGAAGACGAGGATCCACTGCCGCCGCGACCTTCACGTGAAGAGTTAGTTGACTTCTTGTTCTTGTCAAACTTGGAGCCCTTAGAAAACTGAGACGACTGAGACTGCTGTTTCGACTCCGTGGCCTTGACCTTCGGGATCTTGAACGACGAGGAAGAGGATGCCGCAGGCTTCTTCTCCTGGCGTTCCACCAATTTAACTAAGTTAAATTTGCTGAGAAGGTCCGCTTCCTGGGCAACCGCCTGGCCTGCCTTGGCCAGGACATCCGGGTCAAAGAGGTGAGGACCAAAGACCGAGGACGTGCGTAACTTGGACTTGAAGGCGTCCGACAGCTTGGAGGTAGATCTCTTGAGAAAGGCGTCCCGTCGCCTGAGAACAACGTTGGCCCACTCCACGTGCGACTCCTTCGTAATCTGTCCCACACACTTGTTAACGGAGGAAAGAGTCCTCTTGATGCGCAGCAACTCCGACACCGGTACTTGAACAGTGGCATCCGTGTCCAAATCGGCGTCCGCTGGAACCGAACCGGGGGCCAGACGGTCGACCTGCACGCTGAGGAGGCCCGAGAGCCAGTCGAGGGTGTTGGCAACCAGCTGTACCCGACGCGGGTAAGACTCCCAGGTCTTGAGATCTGAGTCCGAAAGTGTAGCAGTAACACTCGAGGACTTGAGCCCAGGGGCGATGACTGACAGGTCGTCATTCACCGCCGCTGCCTCCAGAGTGCTACCGCAATCCGTAGTCTGGTAGTGCTTTAACTGTCCTTGGAAGCACGGGGCGAACTTGCCGGCTCGTAGGGGCTGTCCATTGACTGGGACGATCTTCTCCACTAGAGTCCGCACTGACGAGATACCCTCGGACCACGGGAAGCGCACGTCCGGCTCCTGCTGCTGACGGGCGTGGAGCACACACTCACCCACCGACGTAAAAGAAGTCCCCTTGGCTGCAGGTAGCTCGATCTCGTCAGGGAAGGCCTCCTGAACCCAAACGCGGACCTGGGCAAAGGTGTCGTCGTCAGACTTGGAGGAGGAAGGCTTGGAGGTACCGGCCGTAGCTGAGGAGTCGGCAGACCTAGCCGGGCTAGCCACCCGCGGCTTCTTGACTGGAGGTTCATCCGAGGTCTGGTCTGCCGGGGGGGGGAGGCAACGAGACTGGAGGCTCCAAAACAGCAACAGAGGATGACTCGGACGCGTGTTGCTCACCTTCAGACCTAAGGCGTGGTCTGAAGCGGGACGCTTGGGCTCCCTCACACGGTCGTAGTCCGAGCGTGAGCTTTTCTCTCCACGGCTACCGCGAGAATCCCTGGAGGAGTAGTCCCTGCGGTCCGCACGCTCCCGACGGTAGTAGTAGTCCCTATCGTCACGAGAACGGCCGGAACGGTAGTAACGATCCAACTCTTCATGGTAAGCACGGTCAAAGTCATATTCACGACGATGATCATAAACCCAATCACGGAACCGATCCGCGCGGCTGGAGGACGGACGATCCCAATCGCCGGAACGGTGTTGATCCACAGGCCGAGCTGGACGGTGGCGGCGGTCAGGCGAGGACGGGCGGCCCATCGCTGGAAGAACACTGGAGGAAGACGACCGGCTGTCCGCGCATCGACTGACGGACGGTGGAAGATCGCGGGGCAGAACACTGGGCTGAGAAACCCCCAGGCTGACCACCGGTGGCTGCTGATCACGGTCACGGTCGGGTAAGCACCCGCGCGGCACCGCTGCGGCTGGAGAAGAGGTACCCTGGGCTGAAGAGGCGTCACGGTGCTGAACACGGCCCGGGCTACCAGCGAGAGACTTGTCCACCACAAGCACATCAACAGGGCCGTCGGAGAGCTGGACGGTGGAGTAGTCGGGGGGGGCACACTTGGCACGACCAACGGGGCCCCTGCCTTCACCTGACTGTTCCTCCGAGACCGACTCGCAGGTCTCGGCAGCCTGGGAACGGGAATCCACCGTGGCCGAGTCAACTGGCTCCGAGAAGATCGGGTCCAACGAAGGCAAACCCCAGGAACACGAAGGCTGGTCAGCTGGACTGTGGCTCGGGGGGTTGCCGCCGACGAACGGGTCACCAGAGAGAAGCGGCGTCGGAACTTCATCCACCGTGGGGGTGGCCGGTGTCGCAACTCCTTTCCCAACCAGGGACGACAACATCGCCGACATGGACGCAGTGGATGTCTGCAAATTCCCAACCGTCTGTTCGAGGGAATCAAGACGAGAGGAGGAAGAGGAATCCAGAGATCGTCGATCAGCAGAACGCGACCTCTTCTTCTCCCTGTCGATCCTACGCTGATCTATCCTGTCGAATCTGTCATCGGGCCAAGATTCGCAGATCTGACAGCGCTGAGACGCACAGCAAACAAACGGTCTGCAAGACGGACAGCGATCGTGAGGATCGAGATCGAGAGGAACCAAGAAGTGTCCACACTTGGTACATCTCCTGACAGAAGACGATTCCATCGTAGAAACAGCTAAGTTCCAAAATCCAAACTTCAAAGGGGCAATCGCGAGCGACGCAAAGTTGTTGTTGACAGGAGCTCGCCAAAAACAAAAGTGAACTGGGAGGCAGTGGACCGGCACGATTATGCTACCACACGGAGGGTGAACTGCTCAGGTAACTACCATTACTAACGCAGGGTCTAAACGGACCGGCTAACTTTCGTTTAGCTTTTTCACCCATATTTCATGTGTGGTTGGCGAATGAGGGCTCGCCAATTACACGACCCAGAGTCAGAGGTAAGTATCGCTTAGCATAACAAATGGTGATTGATAAATCATTCACAAGACATTTTCGGTCTTCATCGTTTGATTGAAAATTGTTTCAATGTAAGTCTATTTTCGCCTTTATCCAGATGTATAATACATATAGGAGGTTTAGGTTCAATTGATAGCTAGGTATAATGAAAGTCATGCCAAATTTCTATAATTTTGTGTGTTGAAATTCAAGGAGTTTTTTTTGTTACAAAACTGTGAAAATAAATATAGGTCATCGAGCTCCTTTTTGCGCTACATCACAGTTTGTAGCATACATGTGCATTTGCGCATACTTATTTATTCGTTGTAATGTACATGAAGAGGACTTTGCAGCGTAATTATCTTTAATAATTTCTTGGCGGGGTACTGTAGTAATCCTGAATAAAGATTCTTTATTTCTGATTACTACAGTACCCTGCCAAGAAATATGTACACCAAACACGGGGAAACATATTTGTCACTGTGTTATTTGAATTATGTTGTTGGGATATAGTGTGCCTATAAGGGATTGCATGTGGAGAAGATATGACTTTGATTTATGTTTAACTTATTGGATTACACATGTGACAGACGAAAAGTTTCGACTCGTCGTCGACTCCAGATGTATCGACACCTTGTGGGATGCAAGGGACACACATCCAAATATCACATGTGTCACATTGAACCCACAGTCTCTCGCCTTCAGCTCCGTACACTGCGTGACAAACAGGACAAGAGGGAGATTTTTTTTGCTTCTGGAGGCCTTTCTTCAGCTTCTTGATGAGTGAAGTCCTCTCCTTTTCTTTGCGTTTTTCGGCTCGGACACTCATTCTTTCTTGTTTTTCTTTCTCCTTGTTTAGTTTGGTTTGAACTCGCTGTTTTTTGGCCGCAATTACCTCATCGCTGGTCAACAGCCTCGAGCTAGCTGTAGGGGCTGTCACAGGCTTGTCCGGGTTCGTTGCTGGTTTAGACTTCTGAGATGGAACAGAAAAAACCGAGGACACTTGCGACTCTACATGTGAGACATCCAGGAACGTGATTTCGTCAAAGCCATCCGTCTGTGGGTCACATTCCATCGTCATCTCCGATCTGGATGGACGATTGATTGCATTGAGGATGTCCAGTGCCGAGCTTGTTGTGCATTGTGTGGCATGAACGTCGGCTGCAATTGTTACAGTTTCGGAGTCACCTGCCCCCGTAGCTATCACGCATGCATCACCCGTGACTGACTGAACCACGGGCACCTCGACAACAATTTCTCGTGAATCACAAGTGGGCTGGTGGTTTGCTGTCTCGGATACGCAGCTGATCTCTGAGGACACCAACGGGACATTCAAGGCCTGGGAAGGAGCGAACAGCTCATCGGAGATGACTTGCGGGTTAAACGGATATATTCCACAGGCTCTGAACCCACTAACCAAATTACCACAACATAGAGCACGGTTAAATGCGACCTTAAAGATGCCTGGCCAAGAAGTTTTGTCGATCGTCTTGCCAGGATTCTGTACCATATAATCGGAACATCCGGTGTGATACAATTTTTTGAAAGGGGCAAACACACTGACATCAAAGGGTTGAAGACGGTGGGTGGTATGAGGGGGGAGTGACAGCAAGTGAATATTTCATTCTTGGCAGCTTCCAGCAGCTCTAGTGATTCGTGACTGCTGTGGCCATCGAGAATGAGCAACTGTGGCCGTGCTGGACCACAGTGCTTCAGGAAACACTTCCTGAACCACTCCACCCCCAAAACATCCACCATCCACCCTTTGTCCTGAAACGTCCAAAGACTACCTGTAGGCGCCTCTCGGACGGACCAAGCATTGAGGGACTTGTACGTTTTCCCCCTGACCACTATCATTGGTGGCATTGCCACCCCTGCAGCGTTACCACACGCCATCACACTGACAGATTCCTTAGACTGCGAAGTCCTACCAGGAATCACCTTAGCCCCCTTTCTGGCACACACATGAATAGGTTTGTGCTGAAATTGTACACCTGTTTCATCTGCGTTCCAGATAAGGTTTGGCCGATCTTTCAGGCCCAGCTCTGACAAGACATTATTTAGTTTAGAAAAATAATCGGATACAACATCCCGGTTCATTGCTCTCAAACGCAAAGTTGAACTCGCCTCCGGCTTTTTGAGGGTGAGGTCTGGGTGGCGCTTTTTGAGGCCTTTGAACCACTCCTTCCCTGGTGTGTCATTCTTGAAAGGTGTCTTTAGCTTCAAATTGCGAACCACCTTGCCTGCAGTGGAATATCTGACTGTCAAAACATCTCTCAGAATATTAGGAACAACAGGTACCCAGATGATAAAAAAAAAATGTGGAAGTACTGGAGCATGAAATAACCTGTTTTCGACATCAACTGCACTCGACTGACACCAAAACCCTGCTCTGCAGCATCCTGAGCCTGCTTGATTATCTCGCCCTCCAGGTGCTGAGGGAGTGCCGGCGGGCGTCCCAGCGAACAGCCTACATCACTGGATCCTACAGGTATGTTTGATAAACAACATCTATATAGAGTCAATTCAGAGTTCCTTAGTTATAAAATTACGTGAAATGAACTGAATTTTTTTTGGCAATAATGAAATTTGTTGGAATAATAGGACAGCGAGTACTAGAGTCTACTTGTTTTTCTTATACGTGCATGGTACTGGTGCAGTAGTTCACCTTTGACATAATCTTGCATAGTGGATTTGGGAATATTATATCTTTTGGCCGCAGCCCTTGTAGAAAGACTCCCTTCTCTAACTTCTCTCATAGCCTTCTCCAGGTCTGCTGTCGTCCACTTTCGGACAAGATTTTTTTTTCTGTATCGTCCTGGCATCTATCCATACACAAGAAGGCAAAGTGTTAAACTAATGACGAAAATAAATGATGATTAATGCTCAAATTTATTTTGGCTTCCTCTCAAACTAATCATACATCACTAATTATGGTCTCATCTAGAATCGTTATACAGGACCCATGGGAGCATAAATAAATGTAATATTATAATGTATATCAGCTAAATTAAATACTTGCCGCCCCGACCCCCCCCCCCCCTTCATTGAAAACAAATGATAGGTCCTTTATGCCCTTAAAACCCCCGGATGTCACAAGGGAATTCCCAATAAATTTTGTAAACATTGGAGCACGTGTACAAAGTCTTTTAAACGGGGGCGTGTAATATCGGGCACGTCGTTTTTATTGACTCTTAGCACACATTTAGAAAATATAGCACTAAATGATATTGTTTTATTGTTTTATAGGACGCAATGTTGCTCTGGGCTAAGGAAAAGCATCATCGACCCATTGACAATCACCTTTCTAGAGCAAAACGTCACTGGAGATATCCCACGCCGAAATTTGAATTTCCCGCGAGATTATAAATCTGTGTTGTGGAAACTGCGCGCGCTCAGAGATTCTCCCTGACAACGGGGATTCCAGCGTTGACGTCATAGGTGTTGTGCAATAAGTTTTTCGCAATTCATTCACCCAAAGATGGATGTTTTTTAAAAAAAAGACACAGGGAACACATTTACATCGGTAGAAATGGCATTTTATTAAAAAATAAAATACATGATGTGTTTTGCCCGACATTGTAAGCCTGCCCGACATTCGACGCATTCACCCTACTCTGTAATAAGCCATGATCTAAACTATATTCACATTAGTATTAAATTTAAATTCCATTTGATCTCTTGATACTATCTAGACTAGTATGTATATTGTTTTAGTACCCTTTTTTATAGCCCACCCTGTACATAATCATTGATCATGGAAACACTGGACACTTCCTTCATTTTGAGTGGATGACTAGTGCTAGATTTCCATACACATAAATTTCAGAAATGATGGCTAGAATTGCCACATTATTAATTTTCATTATTTTTTATGTGGGGGGGGGGAGGGGGGGGAGTACTAAAAGACATCTGTTTTCGATATTTTATATCCCATTGAAGGACACACATGAACTGTCAATTAATTGAGATTGATATCTAATGACTAACTTTGTGATCAATGGCACAATACCAGACAATAAATATGATTTCATTTTTCACAATATTGACAATTATTCCGTTGTCACGGATACAAAAATGGCGATTTCGAAGTGAATTCTCACTTTCTAATGCCATATGCATGTTCTTTGACCATGAAAAACATAGGTATAGACGCTTTGATTATTGTGATTGGACGATTAGTTGTCAGGATATTGCCACACACCGAAATTGCATTAATGGCGGCTTAAAATATTCCAGGCTAAATTTTATGACGTTTTAAGGAAAAACTTAAAGACTTCAATTTTAGATATTATGATTGAAGGATATGCAATACTGATTGATGGTATTTGATATCTTATGACAATTCATAAGAACTATGTACTCAGTAGCACAATACCAGAGAGTGAATATGATTACATATTTCACAATTTTGACAATTATACCGTTGTCATGGATACCAAAATGACGTTTGCAAAGTGAATTTACATTAACTGCACTTACAAATATTATATACATGTTCCTTGACCATGAAAACATTGATATAGATACTTTGTTTATTGTCACTGGAGAATTAGTGCTGTGTTTGTGGTGGTGGATTGATACCTACATTGTTAAGCTATTTTCAAACACCAAAATTGCATTAATGGCGGCTTGAAATTTCTAGGCAAAATTTTATGACGCTTCAAGGAAAAACTGAAATATTTCTGTTTTAGATATTATGTATCAGGTTGAAGAATTTGTAATACTGAATGGTGGTTTTTAATATATGACGACATCTCATAAAAACTGTATACTCAGTGGCACAATACCAGAGAGTAAATATAATTACATTTTTCACAATTTTGACAAATGTACCGTTGTCATGGATACCAAAATGACGATTGCGAATTGAATTTGCATAAAATGCACTTTCAAATGGCATAAATATGTTCCTTGACCATACAAACATAAGTATATTAGACACTTTGTTCATTGTGATTGGATGAATAGTTATCAAGATATTGCCAAATATAGAAATTGCAGTAATGGCGGCTTGAAATTTTTCATGCTTATTAGGTTACCGGACCTATGGTCCGATAACCTATTGGCATGGCGTTGCGTCCGGCGTCCGGCGTCGGCGTTCACATTTTTATCTTTTTTGTTTACAGACCAATCTTTCCGAAATTTTGCACAAAAATGCACAAAAATAATTCAAGAAGGAGGTTTTCTGATTTTCACAATATTTTCAAAATGGCGGCCGTTTTCGTCGAAAATCGGCCAATTTTGGACTTTGGCGGCCCTTTTCTGAAAATCTGTTCAGTAACTTTTTTTTTTTTTGCACAAGGATGCCTTATTATGTCCTTCATAATGTGTATAAGTTTCGTTGCCCTTAATTCGCTGGTCTGCGTGTGGCGGCCATTTTGAATTTGTCATTTTCGTCGAAAACCGGTCAATTTTGGGCTTTCGCGGCCATTTTCTCAAAATCTGTTCAGTAACTTTTTTTATTTTTTTGCACAAGGATGCCTTATTATTTCCTCCATGATGTGTATAAATTTCGTTGCCCTTGAATCGCTTGAAGTGGCCCAAACTCGGCCCAAATGTGACTTGTTAAATTTTCCTATGCTTTATAATGGGACACATTAAGCCTAATATCTCACTTAATATTGAAATTAGAGACTAGGAATGAATTGTTGGCTTATAGGAAATGATATATGCTGAATATTCTCGTGACCTTGAAATTGACCTTTGACCTCATTTTCAAGGTCACAGGACAAAATGACTAATATCTCGCTTATTATCGACTTTACAGCTTAGGAATCAATTGTGAACATATAGGAAATGATATATGCTGAATATTCTAGTGACCTTGAATTTGACTTTTGACCTCATTTCCAAGGTCACAGGACAAAATTGCTAATATCTCGCTTATTATCGACTTTACAGCTTAGAAATCAATTGTGAACATATAGGAAATGATATATGCTGAATATTCTCGTGACCTTGAATTTGACCTTTGACCTCATTTTCAAGGTCACAGGACAAAATGGCCAATATCTTGCTTATTAGCGACTTTACAGCTTAGGAATCAATTGTGAACATATAGGAAATGATATATGCTGAAAATTCTCATGACCTTGAATTTGACGTTTGACCTCATTTTCAAGGTCACAGGACAAAATTGCCAATATCTTGCTTATTAGCTACTTTACAGCTTAGGAAACAATTGTGAACATATAGGAAATGATATATGCTGAAAATTCTCATGACCTTGAATTTGACTTTTGACCTCATTTTCAAGGTCACATGACAAAATGGCTAATATCTCGCTTATTATCGACTTTACAGCTTAGGAATCAATTGTGAACATATAGGAAATGATATATGCTGAAAATTCTCATGACCCTGAATTTGACCTTTGACCTCATTTTCAAGGTCACATGACAAAATGGCTAATATCTTGCTTATTATCGACTTTACAGCTTAGGAATCAATTGTGAACATATAGGAAATGATATAAGCTGAATATTCTCATGACTTTGAATTTGACCTTTGACCTCATTTTCAAGGTCACAGGACAAAATTGCTAATATCTTGCTTTTTATCGACTTTACAGCTTAGGAATCAATTGTGAACATATAGGAAATGATATATGCTGAATATTCTCGTGACCTTGAAGTTGACCTTTGACCTCATTTTCATGGTCACAGGACAAAATGGCCAATATCTTGCTTATTAGCGACTTTACAGCTTAGGAATCAATTGTGAACATATAGGAAATGATATATGCTGAATATTCTACTGACCTTGAATTTGACTTTTGACCTCATTTTCAAAGTCAACAGGACAAAATGGCCAATATCTTGCTTATTAGCGACTTTACAGCTTAGGAATCAATTGTGAACATATAGGAAATGATATATGCTGAAAATTCTCATGACCTTGAATTTGACCCTTGACCTCATTTTCAAGGTTACATGACAAAATGGCTAATATCTCGCTTATTATCGACTTTACAGCTTAGGAATCAATTGTGAACATATAGGAAATGATATATGCTGGTTATTCTAATGACCTTGAATTTGACCTTTGACCTCATTTCCAAGGTCACAGGACAAAATTGCTAATATCTCGCTTATTATCGACTTTACAGCTTAGGAATCAATTGTGAACATATAGGAAATGATATATGCTGAATATTCTCGTGACCTTGAATTTGACCTTTGACCTCATTTCCAAGGTCACAGGACAAAATTGCTAATATATCGCTTATTATCGACTTTACAGCTTAGGAATCAATTGTGAACATATAGAAAATGATATATGCTGAATATTCTCGTGACCTTGAATTTGACCTTTGACCTCATTTTCAAGGTCACAGGACAAAATGGCCAATATCTTGCTTATTAGCGACTTTACAGTTTAGGAATCAATTGTGAACATATAGGAAATGATATATGCTGAATATTCTAGTGACCTTGAATTTGACTTTTGACCTCATTTTCAAGCTCAACATGACAAAATGGCTAATATCTTGCTTATTATCGACTTTACAGCTTAGGAATCAATTGTGAACATATAGGAAATTAGATATTCTGAATATTTTAATGATATTGAGTTTGACCTTTGACCTAAATTTCAAGGTCAGTCATTTTATTTTCAAAGTCAGATTACAAAATGGCTTATATCTCGCTTATTATCAAATTTACAGCTTAGGGGTCCATAGTGAACATATAGGAAATGATGTAAGCTGAATAGTTTGGTGATCTAGAATTTCCCCTTTGATCCCATTTTCAAGGTTAGAGATATGGCGATTTCAGTGGTCACCTTGAATTTGACCTTCAACTTTCTCGGCTTAACTCTGTATATTTCTCCGGTAAACTTTCTAGCCCATTGGGCTAATTTTTTCATAAAGTTTTACGAAAATACTGGAGGACTTCTGCTTGAGATATTATATAACAAATTGAAGAATGTGTAACACTAGGTAATGCATGTTGATATCAGATGATCTTTCATAAAAACTGTGTACTCAATAGCACAATACCAGACAGTAAACATATATATGTTCATATATTGAACACATTTTCCACAATTTTTACACTTATTCCGTTGCCATGGTTAAAAAAATGACGTTTGTGTTAAATATCACTTCCGTAGACTGAATATTATCGAAAGTAACATTTATGTGCTCAATCGTGGTAATTAGTTCGATTTATGGTAAAAATACGGCCAAATCATTCTATTAATGTAATTTGTATAATATCTAGTGGTTCCCATGGAAACGGCCAAATTACAGAAAAAGTCACTCCACAGCAGGCTCTCGCATTGCTCCACAGCAGGCATCACGGAAAAGAGTGGGTTTCTACCTTTCAAATGGTGTATTGTTTATCCATGTAACGCTCAGGTCCATTAAACTCGTTAAATATGGCATATATCTGACTTTGGCCACTCGGCTATAGTAACATGCCCTCCCCTATGTGTGAGGGGATCCCACTAGTAACATACCTTCCTCTCTGTGTGAGGGGATCCCACTAGTAACATACCTTCCTCTCTATGTGAGAGGATCCCACTAGTAAGATAGCTTCCTCTCTGTGTGAGGGGATCCCAGTAGTAAGATAGCTTCCTCTCTGTGTGAGGGGATCCCACTAGTAACATGCCCTCCTCTCTATATAAAGGGATCCCACTAGTGCCATACCTTTCTCTCTGTGTGAGGGGATCCCACTAGTAACATGTCCTTTCTCTCTGTGTGAGGGGATCTCACTAGTAACATGTCCTTTCTCTCTGTGTGAGGGGATCCCATTAGTGCCATACCTTACTCTCTGTGTGAGGGGATCCCACTAGTAACATGTCCTTTCTCTCTGTGTGAGGGGATCCCACTAGTAACATGTCCTTTCTCTCTGTGTGAGGGGATCCCACTAGTAACATACCCTCCTCTATGTGTAAGGAGATCCCACTAGTAACATAGCTTCCTCTCTGTGAGAGGGGATCCCACTAGTGCCATACCCTCCTCTCTGTGTGAGGGGGTCCCACTAGTAACATGCCTTCCTGTCTGTGTGAGGGGATCCCACTAGTAACATGCCCTCATCTTTGTGTGAGGGGATCCCACTATTAACATACCTTCCTCGTTGTGTGAGGGGATCCCACTAGTGCCATACCCTCCTCTCTGTGTGAGAGGATCCCACTAGTAACATACCTTCCTCTCTATGTGAGGGGATCCCACTAGTAACATGCCTTCCTATTTGTGTGAGGGGATCCCACTAGTAACATGCCCTCCTCTTTGTGTGAGGGGATCCCACTAGCGCCATACCCTCCTCTCTGTGTGAGGGGATCCCACTAGTAACACACCCTCCTCTCTGTGTGAGGGGATCCCATTACTGTCCTAACTTCCGCCCTGCGTGAGAAGATCCCACTAGTGCCACGCCTTCCACTCTGTGTGAGGGGATCCTACTAGTAACATACCTTCCTCTCTGTGTGAGGGGATCCCACTAGTGCCATACCCTCTTCTTTGTGTGACGGGATCCCACTAGTGCCATACCCTCCTCTCTGTGTGACGGGATCCCACTAGTAACATATCTTCTTTCTGTGTGAGGGGATCCCACTAGTGCCATACCTTACTCTCTGTGTGAGGGGATCCCACTAGTAACATGCCCTTTCTCTCTGTGTGAGGGGATCCCACTAGTAACATACCCTCCTCTATGTGTAAGAAGATCCCACTAGTAACATAGCTTCCTCTGTGTGTGAGGGGATCCCACTAGTAACATACCCTCCTCTATGTGTAAGAAGATCCCACTAGTAACATAGCTTCCTCTCTGTGTGAGGGGATCCCACTAGTAACATAGCTTCCTCTGTGTGTGAGGGGATCCCACTAGTAACATACCCTCCTCTATGTGTAAGAAGATCCCACTAGTAACATGCCCTCCTCTCTGTGTGAGGGGATCCCACTAGTGCCATGCCGTCCTTTCTGTGTGAGGGGATCCCACTAGTGCCATGCCGTCCTTTCTGTGTGAGGGGATCCCACTAGTACCGTACCTTCCTCTCTGTGTGATAAGAGCCCACTGGTATCAATATATTATGTTAGTTGAAGGAAGCCCACTGGTGCCATAATCGGCCATTGATACTAAGGCCTTTCAAAGTGCGATAATAATCGATTTCTTCCGGAAGAGGTGGATCCCACTGTATACGTACCCAACAGGACCCGGGTCCCATTAGTGACAGGTTCTTTTCATCGCTGAACCTGCTTTTGGATCATGTTTTACCGACATACATAAGCATACAGTAGCGCAACATAATATGACTGTAGTCACTGTCTCCTTTCTGAGTCAGACAGACCACATATAACACATATGACTGTAGTCACTGTCTGCTTTCTGAGTCAGACAGACCACATATAACACCTATGACTGTAGTCACTGTCTACTTTCTCAGTCAGACAGACCACATATAACACCTATGACTGTAGCCACTGTCTGCTTTCTGAGTCAGACAGACCACATATAACACTTATGACTGTAACCACTCTCTACTTTCTGGGTCAGACAGACCACATATAACACCTATGACTGTAGTCACTGTCTGCTTTCTGGGTCAGACAGACCACATATAACACCTATGACTGTAGTCACTGTCTACTTTCAGGGTCAGACAGACCACATATAACACCTATGACTGTAGCCACTGTCTACTTTCTGAGTCAGACAGACCACATATAACACCTATAACTGTAGTCACTGTCTACTTTCTGAGTCAGACAGACCACATATGACACCTATGACTGTAGTCACTGTCTGCTTTATGAGTCAGACAGACCACATATATCACCAATGACTGTAGTCATTGTCTGCTTTCTGAGTCAGACAGACCACATATAACACTTACGACTGTAGTCACTGTCTGTTTTATGAGTCAGACAGACCACATATAACACCTATGACTGTAGTCACTGTCTGCTTTCTGAGTCAGACAGACCACATATAACACCTATGACTGTAGTCACTGTCTGCTTTCTGAGTCAGACAGACCACATATAACACCTATGAGTGTAGCCACTGTCTACTTTCTGAGTCAGACAGACCACATATAACACCTATGACTGTAGCCACTGTCTACTTTTTGAGTCAGACAGACCACATATAACACCTATGACTGTAGCCACTGTCTACTTTCTGGGTCAGACAGACCATATATAACACCTATGACTGTAGTCACTGTCTGCTTTCTGAGTCAGACAGACCACATATAACACCTATGACTGTAGTCACTGTCTGTTTTCTGAGTCAGACAGACCACATATAACACCTATGACTGTAGCCACTGTCTACTTTCTGAGTCAGACAGACCACATATAACACCTATGACTGTAGCCACTGTCTACTTTTTGAGTCAGACAGACCACATATAACACCTATGACTGTAGCCACTGTCTACTTTCTGGGTCAGACAGACCACATATAACACCTATGACTATAGTCACTGTCTGCTTTCTGAGTCAGACAGACCACATATAACACCTATGACTGTAGTCACTGTCTGTTTTCTGAGTCAGACAGACCACATATAACACCTATGACTGTAGTCACTGTCTGTTTTCTGAGTCAGACAGACCACATATAACACCTATGACTGTAGTCACTGTCTGCTTTCTGAGTCAGACAGACCACATATAACACCTATGACTGTAGTCACTGTCTACTTTCTGAGTCAGACAGACCACATATAACACCTATGACTGTAGTCACTGTCTGCTTTCTGAGTCAGACAGACCACATATAACACCTATGACTGTAGTCACTGTCTACTTTCTGAGTCAGACATACCACATATAACACCTATGACTGTAGTCACTGTCTGTTTTCTGAGTCAGACAGACCACATATAACACCTATGACTGTAGTCACTGTCTGCTTTCTGAGTCAGACAGACGACATATAACACCTATGACTGTAGCCACTGTCTGCTTTCTGAGTCAGACAGACGACATATAACACCTATGACTGTAGCCACTGTCTGCTTTCTGAGTCAGACAGACCACATATAACACCTATGACTGTAGTCACGGTCTGTTTTCTGAGTCAGGCAGACCACATATAACACCTATGACTGTAGTCACGGTCTGTTTTCTGAGTCAGACAGACCACATATAACACCTATGACTGTAGCCACTGTCTGCTTTCTCGGTCAGACAGACCACATATAACACCTATGACTGTAGCCACTGTCTGCTTTCTGAGTCAGACAGACCACATATAACACCTATGACTGTAGTCACTGTCTGCTTTATGAGTCAGACAGACCACATATAACACATATGACTGTAGCCACTGTCTGCTTTCTGAGTCAGACAGACCACATATAACACCTATAACTGTAGTCACTGTCTACTTTCTGAGTCAGACAGACCACATATAACACCTATGACTGTAGCCACTGTCTGCTTTCTCGGTCAGACAGACCACATATAACACCTATGACTGTAGCCCTTGTCTGTTTTCTGAGTCAGACAGACCACATATAACACCTATGACTGTAGCCACTGTCTGCTTTCTCAGTCAGACAGACCACATATAACACCTATGACTGTAGCCACTGTCTGCTTTCTGAGTCAGACAGACCACATATAACACCTATGACTGTAGCCACTGTCTGCTTTCTGAGTCAGACAGACCACATATAACACCTATCACTGTAGCCACTGTCTGCTTTCTGAGTCAGACAGACCACATATAACACCTATGACTGTAGTCACTGTCCGCTTTCTGAGTCAGACAGACCACATATAACACCTATGACTGTAGCCACTGTCTGCTTTCTGAGTCAGACAGACCACATATAACACCTATGACTGTAGTCACTGTCTGCTTTCTGAATCAGACAGACCACATATAACACCTATGACTATAGCCCTTGTCTGTTTTCTGAGTCAGACAGATCACATATAACACCTATGACTGTAGAAACTGTCAGCTTTCTGAGTCAGACAGACCACATATAACACCTATGACTGTAGTCACGGTCTGTTTTCTGAGTCAGGCAGACCACATATAACACCTATGACTGTAGTCACGGTCTGTTTTCTGAGTCAGACAGACCACATATAACACCTATGACTGTAGCCACTGTCTGCTTTCTCGGTCAGACAGACCACATATAACACCTATGACTGTAGCCACTGTCTGCTTTCTGAGTCAGACAGACCACATATAACACCTATGACTGTAGTCACTGTCTGCTTTATGAGTCAGACAGACCACATATAACACATATGACTGTAGCCACTGTCTGCTTTCTAAGTCAGACAGACCACATATAACACCTATAACTGTAGTCACCGTCTACTTTCTGAGTCAGACAGACCACATATAACACCTATGACTGTAGCCACTGTCTGTTTTCTGAGTCAGACAGACCACATATAACACCTATGACTGTAGCCACTGTCTGCTTTCTCGGTCAGACAGACCACATATAACACCTATGACTGTAGCCACTGTCTGCTTTCTGAGTCAGACAGACCACATATAACACCTATGACTGTAGCCACTGTCTGCTTTCTGAGTCAGACAGACCACATATAACACCTATCACTGTAGCCACTGTCTGCTTTCTGAGTCAGACAGACCACATATAACACCTATGACTGTAGTCACTGTCCGCTTTCTGAGTCATACAGACCACATATAACACCTATGACTGTATTCACTGTCTGCTTTCTGAGTCAGACAGACCACATATAACACCTATGACTATAGCCCCTGTCTGCTTTCTGAGTCAGACAGACCACATATAACACCTATGACTGTAGAAACTGTCAGCTTTCTGAGTCAGACAGACCACATATAACACCTATGACTGTAGTCACTGTCTATTTTCTGAGTCAGACAGACCACATATAACACCTATGACTGTAGTCACTGTCTGCTTTATGAGTCAGACAGACCACAAATACCACCTATGACTGTAGTCACTGTCTGCTTTCTGGGTCAGACAGACCACATATAACACCTATGACTGTAGTCACTGTCTGCTTTCTGAGTCAGACAGACAACATATAACACCTATGACTGTAGCCACTGTCTGCTTTCTGAATCAGACAGACCACATATAACACCTATGACTAGTAACTGTCTACTTTCTGAGTCAGACAGAACATATATAACACCTATGACTGTAGTCACTGTCTGCTTTCTGAGTCAGACAGACCACATATAACACCTATGACTGTAGTCACTGTCTACTTTCTGAGTCAGACAGACCACATATAACACCTATGACTGTAGAAACTGTCTGCTTTCTGAGTCAGACAGACCACATATAACACCTATGACTGTAGTCACTGTCTATTTTCTGAGTCAGACAGACCACATATAACACCTATGACTGTAGTGACTGTCTGCTTTCTGAGTCAGACAGACCACATATAACTCCTATGACTGTAGTCACTGTCTGCTTTCTGATTCAGACAGACCACATATAACACCTATGACTGTAGCCCCTGTTTGCTTTCTGAGTCAAACAGACCACATATAACACCTATGACTGTAGTCACTGTCTGCTTTCTGAGTCAGACAGACCACATATAACACCTATGACTATAGCCCCTGTCTGCTTTCTGAGTCAGACAGACCACATATAACACCTATGACTGTAGGCACTGTCTGCTTTCTGAGTCAGACAGACCACATATAACACCTATGACTGTAGCGAGTGTCTGCTTTCTGAGTCCGACAGACCACATATAACACCTATGACTGTAGCGAGTGTCTGCTTTCTGAGTCAGACAGACCACATATAACACCTATCACTGTAGCCACTGTCTGCTTTCTGAGTCAGACAGACCACATATAACACCTATGACTGTAGTCACTGTCTACTTTCTGAGTCAAACAGACCACATATAACACCTATGACTGTAGTCACTGTCTGCTTTCTGAGTCAGACAGACCACATATAACACCTATGACTATAGCCCATGTCTGCTTTCTGAGTCAGACAGACCACATATAACACCTATGACTGTAGGCACTGTCTGCTTTCTGAGTCAGACAGACCACATATAACACCTATGACTGTAGCGAGTGTCTGCTTTCTGAGTCAGACAGACCACATATAACACCTATGACTGTAGCGAGTGTCTGCTTTCTGAGTCAGACATACCACATATAACACCTATCACTGTAGCCACTGTCTGCTTTCTGAGTCAGACAGACCACATATAACACCTATGACTGTAGTCCCTGTCTGCTTTCTGAGTCAGACAGACAACATATAACACCTATGACTGTAGCCACTGTCTGCTTTCTGAGTCAGTCAGACCACATATAACACCTATGACTGTAGTAACTGTCTACTTTCTGAGTCAGACAGAACATATATAACACCTATGACTGTAGTCACTGTCTGCTTTCTGAGTCAGACAGACCACATATAACACCTATGACTATAGCCCCTGTCTGCTTTCTGAGTCAGACAGACCACATATAACACCTATGACTGTAGTCACTGTCTATTTTCTGAGTCAGACAGACCACATATAACACCTATGACTGTAGGCACTGTCTGCTTTCTGAGTCAGACAGACCACATATAACACCTATGACTGTAGGCACTGTCTGCTTTCTGAGTCAGACAGACCACATATAACACCTATGACTGTAGAAACTGTCTGCTTTCTGAGTCAGACAGACCACATATAACACCTATGACTGTAGTCACTGTATATTTTCTGAGTCAGACAGACCACATATAACACCTATGACTGTAGGCACTGTCTGCTTTCTGAGTCAGACAGACCACATATAACACCTATGACTGTAGGCACTGTCTGCTTTCTGAGTCAGACAGACCACATATAACACCTATGACTGTAGAAACTGTCTGCTTTCTGAGTCAGACAGACCACATATAACACCTATGACTGTAGGCACTGTCTGCTTTCTGAGTCAGACAGACCACATATAACACCTATGACTGTAGAAACTGTCTGCTTTCTGAGTCAGACAGACCACATATAACACCTATGACTGTAGTCACTGTCTATTTTCTGAGTCAGACAGACCACGTGTAACACCTATGACTGTAGTGACTGTCTGCTTTCTGAGTCAAACAGACCACATATAACACCTATGACTGTAGTCACTGTCTGCTTTCTGAGTCAGACAGACCACATATAACACCTATGACTATAGCCCCTGTCTGCTTTCTGAGTCAGACAGACCACATATAACACCTATGACTGTAGGCATTGTCTGCTTTCTGAGTCAGACAGACCACATATAACACCTATGACTGTAGCGAGTGTCTGCTTTCTGAGTCAGACAGACCACATATAACACCTATGACTGTAGCGAGTGTCTGCTTTCTGAGTCAGACATACCACATATAACACCTATCACTGTAGCCACTGTCTGCTTTCTGAGTCAGACAGACCACATATAACACCTATGACTGTAGTCACTGTCTGCTTTCTGAGTCAGACAGACAACATATAACACCTATGACTGTAGCCACTGTCTGCTTTCTGAGTCAGTCAGACCACATATAACACCTATGACTGTAGCGAGTGTCTGCTTTCTGAGTCAGACAGACCACATATAACACCTATGACTGTAGTCACTGTCTGCTTTCTGAGTCAGACAGACAACATATAACACCTATGACTGTAGCCACTGTCTGCTTTCTGAGTCAGACAGACCACATATAACACCTATGACTGTAGTAACTGTCTACTTTCTGAGTCAGACAGAACATATATAAAACCTATGACTGTAGTCACTGTCTGCTTTCTGAGTCAGACAGACCACATATAACACCTATGACTGTAGTCACTGTCTACTTTCTGAGTCAGACAGACCACATATAACACCTATGACTGTAGAAAATGTCTGCTTTCTGAGTCAGACAGACCACATATAACACCTATGACTGTAGTCACTGTCTATTTTCTGAGTCAGACAGACCACATATAACACCTATGACTGTAGGCACTGTCTGCTTTCTGAGTCAGACAGACCACATATAACACCTATGACTGTAGCGAGTGTCTGCTTTCTGAGTCAGACAGACCACATATAACACCTATGACTGTAGCCACTGTCTGCTTTCTGAGTCAGACAGACCACATATAACACCTATCACTGTAGACACTGTCTGCTTTCTGAGTCAGACAGACCACATATAACACCTATGACTGTAGTCACTGTCTGCTTTCTGAGTCAGACAGACAACATATAACACCCATGACTGTAGCCACTGTCTGCTTTCTGAGTCAGACAGACCACATATAACACCTATGACTGTAGTAACTGTCTACTTTCTGAGTCAGACAGAACATATATAACACCTATGACTGTAGTCACTGTCTGATTTCTGAGTCAGACAGACCACATATAACACCTATGACTGTAGTCACTGTCTACTTTCTGAGTCAGACAGGCCACATATAACACCTATGACTGTAGAAACTGTCTTCTTTCTGAGTCAGACAGACCACATGTAACACCTTTGACTGTAGTCACTGTCTATTTTCTGAGTCAGACAGACCACATATAACACCTATGACTGTAGTCACTGTCTGCTTTCTGAGTCAGACAGACCACATATAACACCTATGACTGTAGTCACTGTCTGCTTTCTGGGTCAGACAGACCACATATAACACCTATGACTGTAGCCCCTGTCTGCTTTCTGAGTCAAACAGACCACATATAACACCTATGACTGTAGGCACTGTCTGCTTTCTGAGTCAGACAGACCACATATAACACCTATGACTGTAGCGAGTGTCTGCTTTCTGAGTCAGACAGACCACATATAACACCTATGACTGTAGCCACTGTCTGCTTTCTGAGTCAGACAGACCACATATAACACCTATGACTGTAGTCACTGTCTACTTTCTGAGTCAGACAGACCACATATAACACCTATGACTGTAGTCACTGTCTACTTTCTGAGTCAGACAGACCACATATAACACCTATGACTGTAGTCACTGTCTGCTTTCTGAGTCAGACAGACCACATATAACACCTATGACTGTAGCCACTGTCTGCTTTCTGAGTCAGACAGACCACATATAACACCTATGACTGTAGTCACTGTCTGCTTTCTGAGTCAGACAGACCACATATAACACCTATGGCTGTATTCACTGTCTACTTTCTGAGTCAGACAGACCACATATAACACCTATGACTGTAGTCACTGTCTACTTTCTGAGTCAGACAGACCACATATAACACCTATGACTGTAGCGAGTGTCTGCTTTCTGAGTCAGACAGACCACATATAACACCTATGACTGTAGTCACTGTCTGCTTTCTGAGTCAGACAGACCACATATAACACCAATGACTGTAGTCACTGTCTACTTTCTGAGTCAAACAGACCACATATAACACCTATGACTGTAGTCACTGTCTACTTTCTGAGTCAGACAGACCACATATAACACCTATGACTGTAGCCACTGTCTGCTTTCTGAGTCAGACATACCACATATAACACCTATGACTGTAGTCACTGTCTACTTTCTGAGTCAGACAGACCACATATAACACCTATGACTGTAGTCACTGTCTACTTTCTGAGTCAGACAGACCACATATAACACATATGACTGTAGTCACTGTCTGCTTTCTGAGTCAGACATACCACATATAACACCTATGACTGTAGTCACTGTCTGCTTTCTGAGTCAGACAGACCACATATAACACCTATGACTGTAGTCACTGTCTGCTTTCTGAGTCAGACAGACCACATATAACACCTATGACTGTAGTCACTGTCTGCTTTCTGAGTCAGACAGACCACATATAACACCTATGACTGTAGTCACTGTCTGCTTTCTGAGTCAGACAGACCACATATAACACCTATGACTGTAGCCACTGTCTGCTTTCTGAGTCAGACATACCACATATAACACCTATGACTGTAGCCACTGTCTGCTTTCTGGGTCAGACAGACCACATATATCACCTATGACTGTAGTCACTGTCTGCTTTTTGAGTCAGACAGACCACATATAACACCTATGACTGTAGTCACGGTCTGTTTTCTGAGTCAGGCAGACCACATATAACACCTATGACTGTAGGCACTCTCTGCTTTCTGAGTCAGACAGACCACATATAACACCTATGACTGTAGCGAGTGTCTGCTTTCTGAGTCAGACAGACCACATATAACACCTATGACTGTAGCCACTGTCTGCTTTCTGAGTCAGACAGACCACATATAACACCTATGACTGTAGTCACTGTCTACTTTCTGAGTCAGACAGACCACATATAACACCTATGACTGTAGTCACTGTCTACTTTCTGAGTCAGACAGACCACATATAACACCTATGACTGTAGCCACTGTCTGCTTTCTGAGTCAGACAGACCACATATAACACCTATGACTGTAGTCACTGTCTACTTTCTGAGTCAGACAGACCACATATAACACCTATGACTGTAGCCACTGTCTGCTTTCTGGGTCAGACAGACCACATATAACACCTATGACTGTAGTCACAGTCTGCTTTCTGAGTCAGACAGACCACATACAACACCTATGACTGTAGTCACTGTCTACTTTCTGAGTCAGGCAGACCACATATAACACCTATGACTGTAGTCAATGTCTGCATTCTGAGTCAGAAAGACCACATATAACACCTATGACTGTTGCCACTGTCTGCTTTCTGAGTCAGAAAGACCACATATAACACCTATGACTGTAGCCACTGTCTACTTTCTGGGTCAGACAGACCGCATATAACACCTATGACTGTAGTCAATGTCTGCATTCTGAGTCAGAAAGACCACATATAACACCTATGACTGTTGCCACTGTCTGCTTTCTGAGTCAGAAAGACCACATATAACACCTATGACTGTAGCCACTGTCTGCTTTCTGGGTCAGACAGACCACATATAACACCTATGACTGCAGTCACTGTCTGCTTTCTGAGTCAGACAGACCACATATAACACCTATGACTGTAGTCACTGTCTACTTTCTGAGTCAGACACACCACATATAACACCTATGACTGTAGCCACTGTCTGCTTTCTGAGTCAGACACACCACATATAACACCTATGGCTGTAGTCACTGTCTACTTTCTGAGTCAGACAGACCACATATAATACCTATGACTGTAGCCACTGTCTGCTTTCTGAGTCAGAGAGACCACATATAACACCTATGACTGTAGTCACTGTCTACTTTCTGAGTCAGACACACCACATATAACACCTATGACTGTAGCCACTGTCTGCTTTCTGAGTCAGAGAGACCACATATAACACCTATGATTGTAGCCACTGTCTGCTTTCTGAGTCAGACAGACCACATATAACACCTATGACTGTAGTCACTGTCTACTTTCTGAGTCAGACACACCACATATAACACCTATGACTGTAGTCACTGTCTACTTTCTGAGTCAGACAGACCACATATAATACCTATGACTGTAGCCACTGTCTGCTTTCTGAGTCAGAGAGACCACATATAACACCTATGACTGTAGCCACTGTCTGCTTTCTGGGTCAGACAGACCACATATAACACCTATGACTGTAGCCACTGTCTACGTTCTGAGTCAGACAGACCACATGTAGCACCCATGACTGTAGTCACTGTCTGCTTTCTGAGTCAGACAGAACACATATAACACCTATGACTGTAGTTAGTGTCTGCTTTCTGAGTCAGACAGCACATATAACACCTATGACTGTAGCCACTGTCTGCTTTCTGGGTCAGACAGACCACATATAACACCTATGATTGTAGTCACTGTCTGCTTTCTGAGTCAGACAGACCACATATAGCACCCATGACTGTAGTCACTGTCTGCTTTCTGAGTCAGACAGAACACATATAACACCTATGACTGTAGTCACTGTCTGCTTTCTGAGTCAGACAGACCACATATAACACCTATGACTGTAGCCACTGTCTGCTTTCTGAGTCATACAAACCACATATAACACCTATGACTGTAGCCACTGTCTGCTTTCTGAGTCAGACAGACCACATATAACACCTATGACTGTAGTCCCTGTCTACTTTCTGAGTCAGACAGACCACATATAACACCTATGACTGTAGTCCCTGTCTACTTTATGAGTCAGACAGACCACATATAACACCTGTGACTGTAGCCACTGTCTGCTTTCTGGATCAGACAGACCACATATAACACCTATGACTGTAGTCACTGTCTGCTTTCTGAGTCAGACAGACCACATATAACACCTATGACTGTAGTCACTGTCTACTTTCTGAGTCAGGCAGACCGCATATAACACCTATGACTGTAGTCACTGTCTGCTTTCTGAGTCAGACAGACCACATATAAGACCTATGACTGTAGTCACTGTCTGCTTTCTGAGTCAGGCAGACCACATATAACACCTATGACTGTAGTCAATGTCTGCATTCTGAGTCAGAAAGACCACATATAACACCTATGACTGTTGCCACTGTCTGCTTTCTGAGTCAGAAAGACCACATATAACACCTATGACTGTAGCCACTGTCTACTTTCTGGGTCAGACAGACCGCATATAACACCTATGACTGTAGTCAATGTCTGCATTCTGAGTCAGAAAGACCACATATAACACCTATGACTGTTGCCACTGTCTGCTTTCTGAGTCAGAAAGACCACATATAACACCTATGACTGTAGCCACTGTCTGCTTTCTGGGTCAGACAGACCACATATAACACCTATGACTGCAGTCACTGTCTGCTTTCTGAGTCAGACAGACCACATATAACACCTATGACTGTAGTCACTGTCTACTTTCTGAGTCAGACACACCACATATAACACCTATGACTGTAGCCACTGTCTGCTTTCTGAGTCAGACACACCACATATAACACCTATGGCTGTAGTCACTGTCTACTTTCTGAGTCAGACAGACCACATATAATACCTATGACTGTAGCCACTGTCTGCTTTCTGAGTCAGAGAGACCACATATAACACCTATGACTGTAGTCACTGTCTACTTTCTGAGTCAGACACACCACATATAACACCTATGACTGTAGCCACTGTCTGCTTTCTGAGTCAGAGAGACCACATATAACACCTATGATTGTAGCCACTGTCTGCTTTCTGAGTCAGACAGACCACATATAACACCTATGACTGTAGTCACTGTCTACTTTCTGAGTCAGACACACCACATATAACACCTATGACTGTAGTCACTGTCTACTTTCTGAGTCAGACAGACCACATATAATACCTATGACTGTAGCCACTGTCTGCTTTCTGAGTCAGAGAGACCACATATAACACCTATGACTGTAGCCACTGTCTGCTTTCTGGGTCAGACAGACCACATATAACACCTATGACTGTAGCCACTGTCTACTTTCTGAGTCAGACAGACCACATGTAGCACCCATGACTGTAGTCACTGTCTGCTTTCTGAGTCAGACAGAACACATATAACACCTATGACTGTAGTTAGTGTCTGCTTTCTGAGTCAGACAGCACATATAACACCTATGACTGTAGCCACTGTCTGCTTTCTGGGTCAGACAGACCACATATAACACCTATGATTGTAGTCACTGTCTGCTTTCTGAGTCAGACAGACCACATATAGCACCCATGACTGTAGTCACTGTCTGCTTTCTGAGTCAGACAGAACACATATAACACCTATGACTGTAGTCACTGTCTGCTTTCTGAGTCAGACAGACCACATATAACACCTATGACTGTAGCCACTGTCTGCTTTCTGAGTCATACAAACCACATATAACACCTATGACTGTAGCCACTGTCTGCATTCTGAGTCAGACAGACCACATATAACACCTATGACTGTAGTCCCTGTCTACTTTCTGAGTCAGACAGACCACATATAACACCTATGACTGTAGTCCCTGTCTACTTTATGAGTCAGACAGACCACATATAACACCTGTGACTGTAGCCACTGTCTGCTTTCTGGGTCAGACAGACCACATATAACACCTATGACTGTAGTCACTGTCTGCTTTCTGAGTCAGACAGACCACATATAACACCTATGACTGTAGTCACTGTCTACTTTCTGAGTCAGGCAGACCGCATATAACACCTATGACTGTAGTCACTGTCTGCTTTCTGAGTCAGACAGACCACATATAAGACCTATGACTGTAGTCACTGTCTGCTTTCTGAGTCAGACAGACCACATATATCACCTATGACTGTAGTCACTGTCTGCTTTCTGAGTCAGACAGACCACATATAACACCTATGACTGTAGCCTCTGTCTGCTTTCTGAGTCAGACAGACCACATATAACACCTATGACTGTAGTCACTGTCTGCTTTTTGAGTCAGACAGACCACATATAACATCTATGACTGTAGTCAGTGTCTGCTTTCTGAGTCAGACAGCACATATAACACCTATGACTGTAGCCACTGTCTGCTTTCTGAGTCAGGCAGACCACATATAACACCTATGACTGTAGGCACTCTCTGCTTTCTGAGTCAGACAGACCACATATAACACCTATGACTGTAGCGAGTGTCTGCTTTCTGAGTCAGACAGACCACATATAACACCTATGACTGTAGCCACTGTCTGCTTTCTGAGTCAGACAGACCACATATAACACCTATGACTGTAGTCACTGTCTACTTTCTGAGTCAGACAGACCACATATAACACCTATGACTGTAGTCACTGTCTACTTTCTGAGTCAGACAGACCACATATAACACCTATGACTGTAGCCACTGTCTGCTTTCTGAGTCAGACAGACCACATATAACACCTATGACTGTAGTCACTGTCTACTTTCTGAGTCAGACAGACCACATTAAACACCTATGACTGTAGCCACTGTCTGCTTTCTGGGTCAGACAGACCACATATAACACCTATGACTGTAGCCACTGTCTGCTTTCTGGGTCAGACAGACCACATATAACACCTATGACTGTAGCCACTGTCTGCTTTCTGGGTCAGACAGACCACATATAACACCCATGACTGTAGCCACTGTCTGCTTTCTGAGTCAGACAGACCACATATAACACCTATGACTGTAGTCACTCTCTACTTTCTGGGTCAGACAGACCGCATATAACACCTATGACTGTAGTCAATGTCTGCATTCTGAGTCAGAAAGACCACATATAACACCTATGACTGTTGCCACTGTCTGCTTTCTGAGTCAGAAAGACCACATATAACACCTATGACTGTAGCCACTGTCTGCTTTCTGGGTCAGCCAGACCACATATAACACCTATGACTGCAGTCACTGTCTGCTTTCTGAGTCAGACAGACCACATATAACACCTATGACTGTAGTCACTGTCTGCTTTCTGAGTCAGACAGACCACATATAACACCTATGACTGTAGTCACTGTCTACTTTCTGAGTCAGACACACCACATATAACACCTATGACTGTAGTCAATGTCTCCTTTCTGAGTCAGTGTCTGCTCAGACAGACCACATATAACACCTATGACTGCAGTCACTGTCTACTTTCTGAGTCAGACACACCACATATAACACCTATGGCTGTAGCCACAGTCTGCTTTCTGAGTCAGACAGACCACATATAGCACCCATGACTGTAGTCACTGTCTGCTTTCTGAGTCAGACAGAACACATATAACACCTATGACTGTAGTTAGTGTCTGCTTTCTGAGTCAGACAGCACATATAACACCTATGACTGTAGCCACTGTCTGCTTTCTGAGTCAGACAGACCACATATAACACCTATGACTGTAGGCACTCTCTGCTTTCTGAGTCAAACAGACCACATATAACACCTATGACTGTAGCCACTGTCTAATTTCTGAGTCAGACAGACCACATATAACACCTATGACTGTAGTCACTGTCTGCTTTCTGAGCCAGACAGACCACATATAACACCTATGACTGTAGCCACTGTCTGCTTTCTGAGTCATACAAACCACATATAACACCTATGACTGTAGCCACTGTCTACTTTCTGAGTCAGACAGACCACATATAACACCTATGACTGTAGCCACTGTCTGCTTTCTGAGTCAGACAGACCACATCTAACACCTATGACTGTAGTCCCTGTCTACTTTCTGAGTCAGACAGACCACATATAACACCTATGACTGTAGTCCCTGTCTACTTTCTGAGTCAGACAGACCACATATAACACCTGTGACTGTAGCCACTGTCTGCTTTCTGGGTCAGACAGACCACATATAACACCTATGACTGTAGTCACTGTCTGCTTTCTGAGTCAGATAGACCACATATAACACCTATGACTGTAGTCACTGTCTACTTTCTGAGTCAGGCAGACCGCATATAACACCTATGACTGTAGTCACTGTCTGCTTTCTGAGTCAGACAGACCGCATATAACACCTATGACTGTAGTCACTGTCTACTTTCTGAGTCAGGCAGACCGCATATAACACCTATGACTGTAGTCACTGTCTGCTTTCTGAGTCAGACAGACCACATATAACACCTATGACTGTAGTCACTGTCTGCTTTCTGGGTCAGACAGACCACATATAACACCTATGACTGTAGCCCCTGTCTGCTTTCTGAGTCAAACAGACCACATATAACACCTATGACTGTAGTCACTGTCTGCTTTCTGAGTCAGACAGACCACATATAACACCTATGACTATAGCCCCTGTCTGCTTTCTGAGTCAGACAGACCACATATAACACCTATGACTATAGCCCCTGTCTGCTTTCTGAGTCAGACAGACCACATATAACACCTATGACTGTAGGCACTGTCTGCTTTCTGAGTCAGACAGACCACATATAACACCTATGACTGTAGCCACTGTCTGCTTTCTGAGTCAGACAGACCACATATAACACCTATCACTGTAGCCACTGTCTGCTTTCTGAGTCAGACAGACCACATATAACACCTATGACTGTAGTCACTGTCTGCTTTCTGAGTCAGACAGACAACATATAACACCTATGACTGTAGCCACTGTCTGCTTTCTGAGTCAGACAGACCACATATAACACCTATGACTGTAGTAACTGTCTACTTTCTGAGTCAGACAGAACATATATAACACCTATGACTGTAGTCACTGTATGCTTTCTGAGTCAGACAGACCACATATAACACCTATGACTGTAGTCACTGTCTGCTTTCTGAGTCAGACAGACAACATATAACACCTATGACTGTAGCCACTGTCTGCTTTCTGAGTCAGACAGACCACATATAACACCTATGACTGTAGAAACTGTCTGCTTTCTGAGTCAGACAGACCACATGTAACACCTATGACTGTAGTCACTGTCTATTTTCTGAGTCAGACAGACCACATATAACACCTATGACTGTAGTCACTGCCTGCTTTCTGAGTCAGACAGACCACATATAACACCTATGACTGTAGTCACTGTCTGCTTTCTGGGTCAGACAGACCACATATAACACCTATGACTGTAGCCCCTGTCTGCTTTCTGAGTCAAACAGACCACATATAACACCTATGACTGTAGGCACTGTCTGCTTTCTGAGTCAGACAGACCACATATAACACCTATGACTGTAGCGAGTGTCTGCTTTCTGAGTCAGACAGACCACATATAACACCTATGACTGTAGCCACTGTCTGCTTTCTGAGTCAGACAGACCACATATAACACCTATGACTGTAGTCACTGTCTACTTTCTGAGTCAGACAGACCACATATAACACCTATGACTGTAGTCACTGTCTACTTTCTGAGTCAGACAGACCACATATAACACCTATGACTGTAGCCACTGTCTGCTTTCTGAGTCAGACATACCACATATAACACCTATGACTGTAGTCACTGTTTACTTTCTGAGTCAGACAGACCACATATAACACGTATGACTGTAGTCACTGTCTGCTTTCTGAGTCAGACATACCACATATAACACCTATGACTGTAGTCACTGTCTGCTTTCTGAGTCAGACAGACCACATATAACACCTATGACTGTAGTCCCTGTCTGCTTTCTGAGTCAGTCAGACCACATATAACACCTATGACTGTAGTCACTGTCTGCTTTCTGAGTCAGACAGACCACATATAACACCTATGACTGTAGGCACTCTCTGCTTTCTGAGTCAGACAGACCACATATAACACCTATGACTGTAGCGAGTGTCTGCTTTCTGAGTCAGACAGACCACATATAACACCTATGACTGTAGCCACTGTCTGCTTTCTGAGTCAGACAGACCACATATAACACCTATGACTGTAGTCACTGTCTACTTTCTGAGTCAGACAGACCACATATAACACCTATGACTGTAGTCACTGTCTACTTTCTGAGTCAGACAGACCACATATAACACTTATGACTGTAGCCACTGTCTCCTTTCTGAGTCAGACAGACCACATATAACACCTATGACTGGAATCACTGTCTACTTTCTGTGTCAGACAGACCACATATAACACCTATGACTGTAGTCACTGTCTGCTTTCTGAGTCAGACAGACCACATATAACACCTATGACTGTAGTCACTGTCTGCTTTCTGAGTCAGACAGACCACATATAACACCTATGACTGTAGCCACTGTCTGCTTTCTGAGTCAGACAGACCACATATAACACCTATGACTGTAGCCACTGTCTGCTTTCTGAGTCAGACAGACCACATATAACACTTATGACTGTAGCCACTGTCTGCTTTCAGAGTCAGACAGACCACATATAACACCTATGACTGTAGCCACTGTCTGCTTTCTGAATCAGACAGACCACATATAACACCTATGACTGTAGTCACTGTCTGCTTTCTGAGTCAGACAGACAACATATAACACCTATGACTGTAGCCACTGTCTGCTTTCTGAGTCAGACAGACCACATATAACACCTATGACTGTAGTCACCGTCTGCTTTCTGAGTCAGACAGACCACATATAACACCTATGACTGTAGTCACTGTCTGCTTTTTGAGTCAGACAGACCACATATAACACCTATGACTGTAGTCACTGTCTGCTTTCTGAGTCAGACAGACCACATATAACACCTATGACTGTAGCCCCTGTCTGCTTTCAGAGTCAGACAGACCACATATAACACCTATGACTGTAGTCACTGTCTACTTTCTGAGTCAGACAGACCACATATAACACCTATGACTGTAGTCACTGTCTACTTTCTGAGTCAGGCAGACAACATATAACACCTATGAATGTAGTCACTGTCTACTTTCTGGGTCAGACAGACCACATATAACACCTATGACTGTAGTCACTGTCTGCTTTCTGAGTCAGACAGACCACATATAACACCTATGACTGTAGCCACTGTCTGCTTTCTGAGTCAGACAGACAACATATAACACCTATGACTGTAGCCACTGTCTGCTTTCTGAGTCAGACAGACCACAAATAACACTTATGACTGTAGCCACTGTCTGCTTTCTGAGTCAGACAGACCACATATAACACCTATGACTGTAGTCACTGTCTACTTTCTGAGTCAGACAGACCACATATAACACTTATGAATGTAGTAACTGTCTGCTTTCTGAGTCAGACAGACCACATATATCACTTATGACTGTAGTCACTGTCTACTTTCTGAGTCAGACAGACCACATATAACACCTATGACTGTAGCCACTGTCTACTTTCTGGGTCAGACAGACCACATATAACACCTATGACTGTAGCCACTGTCTGCTTTCTGAGTCAGAGAGACCACATATAACACTTATGACTGTAGTCACTGTCTGCTTTCTCAGTCAGGCAGACCACATATAACACCTATGACTGTAGTCACTGTCTGCTTTCTGAGTCAGACAGACCACATATAACACCTATGACTGTAGCCACTGTCTGCTTTCAGAGTCAGACAGACCACATATAACACCTATGACTGTAGCCACTGTCTGCTTTCTGAGTCAGAGAGACCACATATAACACCTACGACTGTAGCCACTGTCTACTTTCTGGGTCAGACAGACCACATATAACACCTATGACTGTAGCCACTGTCTGCTTTCTGAGTCAGAGAGACCACATATAACACTTATGACTGTAGACACTGTCTGCTTTCTGAGTCAGACAGACCACCTATAACACCTATGACTGTAGTCACTGTCTGCTTTCTGAGTCAGACAGACCACATATAACACATATGACTGTAGCCACTGTCTGCTTTCTGGGTCAGACAGACCACATATAACACCTATGACTGTAGTCACTGTCTGCTTTCTGAGTCAGACAGACCACATATAACACATATGACTGTAGCCACTGTCTGCTTTCTGAGTCAGACAGACCACATATAACACCTATGACTGTAGTCACTGTCTGCTTTCTGAGTCAGACAGACCACATATATTACCTATGACTGTAGTCACTTTTCTTCACTTGGATCCGTCGCCGACTGCTCCTAATTTGGATATGGAATGTGATTTTTTGATGATATAGTTAAGGATATACATAGGGATACTGGCTCATAAGAATGTAAAGCATGACATGGCATTTCATCACATAGTCTCGGCTTATCATATTCCTTGAGTCACAATGGATCGAGGCTCCATGAGAGAGTAGTATTTACAGAAACACTAAGGATTATTGGTATTTGTTAATAGCTGAAGTAGGGATGCATTGGGAATATATTGCATTTATTTCCTTCTTCTGGAAGTTTTCACATGTTTGTAATTTGTTTCTTGGTGTTGAAGCTGGCCAATTGATTATATTTAACAGCCTGACACACAACGACAATCGGCAGAGACCACATGTTGGTTTCCCTTGTCTCACACACTGGCTACCTCACTAGTAATCAATGGAAAAGGTCTGTCAGACAACCCAATATTTTCACACATTTAGTGTATCGTGTGCTTTCCAGATATACGTTGTTCTCGAAGGAACAAATAAATAAATATGTTTGTGTGAATTGATATCAAATGTCACCATGACAGTAATAGCTGTGATACTAACTGACATGGAAATAGACTATGGATGTATGATTATATTTTCTTTTTAAAAATCGTCCTAATTATATGTTCCGTACTGGCTTCCCACGATGACGGCAAACAACTAGGGTCCCTGCTGATAGATCAAGGACATTCTGTTCCCCACTGGTGCGCTCACTAATATCAACCCTAACAAGCAATACTGTTGTTTGATTGTTGAGTAGAATGTGCGGCAGAAATGAACAACTCACAATAGACAACAGTTCTTGGATGACAGAATTCAAATTACGATTGGAGATTTATGATTTTTAAGTGTTTTTTAAGTGCTCCATAGGTTTTCCCAAGTTCACACGAATTCGCGCCATGAACACTGAACCGAATGGTTCTCGAAAATATATGTAGAATACTAGTTATTTTTCACACACGTGAACACGTTCATGATATACTAACGGTACATATAATAACTAATTTCGTATTTCAAATCCTAACACGCTTGATAATTTTCCTCTCACGTGGGACCACGATTAAAGATCGCTGTAAAACAGTGTTCATTCCGGTGCACCCACTGCCCGGAAGTCTGAATTGCTTGGACAAAAGCGGAATGGGTATTCCGTTCTGTGATACAATAGTACGGCCGTAGGCCGCGCAACACCTGTAGGTACATCAGCCGATTGTTGGATTGTGTTTACCATGGTGACGTTATGATTATGGTATGCTATATGGTAATTATCAACACTTATGCAGTTTTCCTACCTCCATTATAGGACTAAGACGAATAATCGGTAAATACCCTAAAATAATTGCTAAATCACAGATAGATACCGACAGCAACAGAAAAACTGAATTAAAATGGGGTTGGTTGAAGTAGCCAATATTTTAGTCGACGTGATGTGTGGGTCAAAATAAAAAAAAATAGCCCAAGGGTTAAGAGAGGTTACCGGACAATATACATTTTATATATTAGCCTTTTGTCCAGTCACCTTGAAAATAAAGTCATTAATGAATTCAATGTCATGAAATATTCAACAAATATATCACTTCTAGTATGTCCACATTAGATTCCTAAGCTGTAAAGTCGATAATAAGTGAGATATTAGCCATTCTGTGATGTGACCTTGAAAATGAGGTTCATTTTCAGCATATGAGGTTCATATTCAGCATAATTATATCATTTCCTCTATATTCGCAATTGATTCCTAAGCTGTAAAGTCGATAATAAGCGAGATATTAGCCATTTGGTTCTCTGACCTTGAAAATGGGATCAAAGGTCAAATTCTAGATCACCAAAATATTCAACATACATCATTTCCTATATGTTTACTATAGACTTCGAAGCTGTAAATTCGATAATAAGCGAGATATAAACCATTTTGTATTCTGACCTTGAAAATAAGATGACTGATCTTGAAATTTATGTCAAAGGTCAAATTCAAGGTCATGAGAATATTCATAATATACCATTTCCTATATGTTCACAGTTGATTCCTAAGCAGTAAAATCGATAATAAGCAGGATATTAGCTATTTTGTCCTGTGACCTTGAAAATGAGGTCAAAGGTCGAATTCAAGGTCACGTGAATATTCAGCATATATCATTTCCTATATGCTCATAAGTCGATAAAAAGCAAGATATTGGCCATTTTGTCCTGTGACCTTGAAAATGATGTCAAAGGTCAAACTCAAGGTCACGAAAATATTCCGTATATATCATTTCCCATATGTTCACAATTGATTCCTAAGCTGTAAAGTCGATAATAAGCGAGATATTAGCCATTCTAACTTGTGACCTTGAAAATGAGGTCAAAGGTCAAATTCAATGTCACGATAATATTCAGCATATATCATTTCCTATATGTTTACAATTTATTCCTAGTCTATAACCTCAATACGAAGTGAGATATTAGGCATAATGTGTCCCATTATTAAGCATAACAGAATTTAACATGGGAAAGTCCCAATTGGGCCGAATTTGGGCCCAAAATGGCCCACTTCGAGCGATTCAAAAGCACCGAAACTTATACACGTCACAGGGGTACATGTGAGAAGTGTTATGCTTCAATAAGAAAAAAAAGTTATTGAACAGATTTGGAGAAAACAACCGTCAAAGTCCAAAATTAGCTGGGTTTTTTTTGTCGAAAATGGCTGCCATTTTGAAATAATTGCGAAAATCAAAAAACTTAAAAATACCTCCTTCTTGAAATATTTTTAGGCATTGTTGTGCAAAATTTCAGAAAGATTCGACCGTAAACTTTTAAAGATAAAATTGTTTATGGACGATGGACGGACGGACGGACGACGGACGCAACGCCATGCCAATAGCTTATCTGACCAAAGGTGCGGTAACCTAAAAACAGTCGTGATGATTCAGCATCCGTTGTCCCGAATGCGACATCTGTTCTGAAGCCCACAATGACAAAACGAGACGCTCACACACGACTTTGTATGCTCAGAAGCAGAAGAATGGGATTTCCGTAGTGCGCGTTTCACCGATATTTTGTGCAGTCGTTTTCAACGGCACCATATGATTCTGTTTCTTCTTTTATCAAAAGACGTATGAATGCATACTCTGCATGAGATATGCAACTTTATAATCCGTCTTGGTCACCTCTGAACGACAATTGATTGTCTCTAGGCCGATTGTACCTATACCGTTTGGATAAATGATCCTTCGTCATTATATGTGTACATTTATTGCGTAAGTGTACGTGTACATGGTGTACGGATTTTGTTACATCAGTGTATGTTTTGATTCAATTGATTCATTTCCTCAGGTCATTAGTTAAATTTCTTCATACAATTTTGTCAATGTATGTTTTGATTCAACTTATTCTTCTCGTCAGTATGTGTTGTGATTATTCTGTCAGTGTATGTTTTGATTTAACTTATTTTTCTAGTCAGTATGTGTTGTGATTATTCTGTCAGTGTATGTTTTGATTTAACTTACAGTATTCTTCTAGTCAGTATTGTGATTATTCATTCAGTGTTGCATTGATTACATGCAGACTGCAGAACAATTGTGGAGTCGTGTTTGTTGAAATAAAGGTTTAATTAGCTTGATTATTTTTTGGATAGACCCTTGTGACGTTTTCCTCACTGTGACGACTTTTAGCATAAGTTAACATGATGTCACAAATAATTGATATTGACATTCTATAAAACTAAACTACTCCACTGGATAAAATCTTTCAATTGTTGCATATGTTACAAAATCGGGATTCTTCAGGGTCCGATTAGCCCTTTTACTAGCGTATAGTGTTCGTAGCGTTGTGCTTGAAATATCACAAACCAGTCCGAATTCGATTAATCCAAGTTTATTAGGATGATAAGTCCGATGGCACGATCACGGCCTCTTTCACACCTCCCGAAATAGTCCGATTAATAATCCGACACGCGGAATGTTATATCACAGATATCTCGTTTATAATCTTCTTTAACTTCTTCAATATTTTAGAGACACATCCTCACTCTCTAAATCTCTCAAACTCGACTCCGAAAAGCGCGGGGACTTTTTCATGGGTGTCTGGTTTTTCCCGCGTCGTGGAACAGGAGTTCATGTGAGTTGCTGAATGTGAGGTAACGTCTGTGTGGGCGTGGTTAGGTGTCTGAAAATATTGTGATTGGTGGTGTGTTCTGCATGACGTCATCTGTGGAGTTGTTTACATGTCTTGGACGGTGTGCGTCGGTTCTCATGAGTACGAAGTCATGTGATGAATCTGTGCCGTGTATGTCGAGTGAGATAAAGTGTAAGGGAGGGTTTCTGGGCGCTAACAGTCATAAATATTCTACATAACACCCCTTCGTCCAATTACCCCCTGGGAATTTACCCTTCCCGAAACCTCACAGTCCAAAAATCTAAACATAATAAGCTAAAAGTCCTAGAGGGAAACACACACACCGCGCGAGACACACTGAGTACAATAAAAGTTCTAACTGTCGAAATAAAGTCATCAGTCAGTCCGTCAGCAGTCACTAGGATTATATGAACACATAGGACAAATACATGCATCACAACGACAGATGAGGAATCAACGACACAAATCAACACATATATGAGCAACGACATATAAAATCACAGAATAAAGGAAACTGTCCTCGACGTCCCAGAATGGAACGGAATGTACTTGAAGTTTGTACCTGAATGAATCAGGCCAGAGTTCGACATAGCACACAAGTTACCATGGATACGACATATTATCTTATGAATGGAATACGAAAACACACCACATACATATATGACATGCATCACACAGTGAATATTCCGTTTATATGTGTTTATCCGACAGGTACGAGTCATGACTCGAGAGGATGACCCTCTTCGAGTCCATCAGGCTATTCTGACACAATGCTTGTTAATCCGACACAATGCTTGTTAATCCGATAGTCCGACACATAACTCTAGGGGATGACCCCCTTAGAGTTCACTTATCACGTAGTCCGTCCGACGTCACTACCTACTTAGGCTGATCGCGCCTCCTCTGAGTCCGAGCTGGTGTGGCGGGAGAAGTGTGCGCCATGAGTTCAAGCACCTCCTCATGGGGCAAGTGCGGTAGAACTCGAACAATGGTTGAGACCAGTTCGCTGGGAAGACTCGCGGCCTCCCCAGTGGCTTCCGGCTGCGGTGCGGGAGTCTGGGCGATCTGGGTACGGAGCTGGTTCACTTCGCGCTGTAGTTCTGCACGAGCAGTGTCCAAGCGCTGAAGCTGCTCCTGGAGTTGGCGGCGTTCCTCCGTCCGGAGACATGGATGGTCGGCTGGGAAGAGGCGAGTACTCCTCCGGGGGTGGCACTAGGCCCTCCCGGACCCGGTAGTCCGTCACATTAGAAGCTGTGGGTCGTTGCACCACAGGCTTAGTACGGTCTGATTCCGAAGGTCGGGTCCGCGTTGGCGACCCGTTCGTTCGTGGTTGCGCAGGCGCTGGTCGGCGCGCCTCAGGCGCCTTCATGGCCGAGGTATGATAGGTGATCGGCCGCGGGAACAAGAAGGCTCCAGGTCGGCGGTATCGCACCTGTGGATTGATGGTCTGGATTTCGCCGACCGTGTTAGCAAGACGGACTTCGCCCTCCCTGGTGTCTATGTTCGGGGCCTCAATCCGTTGGAGCACCAGCATGACGTGTGGCACAAGGTTCGGCGGATACTGTTCCATTAATTCCGGGGCCATCAGCCAAATGCCGAAGGTCAAAACAGACGTCGGGGTCCGGCGGAAGATAACGAGGTGAGCGGGTACGCACGGCGGCCGATAGTTCGTTCGTGGTTGCGCAGGCGCTGGTCGGCGCGCCTCAGGCGCCTTCATGGCGAGGTCTGATAGGTGATCGGCCGCGGGAACAAGAAGGCTCCAGGTCGGCGGTATCGCACCTGTGGATTGATGGTCTGGATTTCGCCGACCGTGTTAGCAAGACGGACTTCGCCCTTCCTGGTGTTTATGTTCGGGGCCTCAATCCGTTGGAGCACCAGCATGACGTGTGGCACAAGGTTCGGCGGATACTGTTCCATTAATTCCGGGGCCATCAGCCAAATGCCGAAGGTCAAAACAGACGTCGGGGTCCGGCGGAAGATAACGAGGTGAGCGGGTACGCACGGCGGCCGATAGTGCGGATTCGGCTGCATATCCACGTGGCACCTCGCGGTAAACCTCCTCACAATCTGTGGGGTCGCCGTCAGACGTCCGCGTTTGAATAGCGGAAAACGCAAGATGTGCTCATCCGTAGGTGTGGACAAGTGGCGCACCATGTCGGCCTGGGTGAGAGTCATGAATCCGTCGTTCGCCGGGCAGATGTAAAACCTGATGAACGGGAAGTGGTACGCCAGGACATGCACGTCCAATTCCTGGGGCGTACGGAATGGTCCGCGGCGACTCAAGGTTGGCCACAACAAAGATCCGCGGGCTCTTCTGTTCCAGAGCAGAAGGGGCAGTCATACCGCCTGTTGTCTAGGCGGATTCCGCGTAAGGTCATAATCTGAACCTTGGACAGAGTCAACAGGACTGCGTAATCATGTTCCGGCCCGTATCCGGCGAGTCGCGTGTGCTGACTAATCGGGACTTCGTCCCAACGGATGGTGCGGGTTTCGATCGGCGTAATGGGTGCTGGGACAAGCGCCATCAGCTCGTTTACTTGACGTCGGAACGGAGTAATCCCGGGTCCCCGATCCGGGTTCGGAGCTGGCGCTGATGGTCCTGCTGCAGGTGGCAGCCCTGAGGGCTGTGCTGGAGATGCGACAGGTCGTGTGGCGGGTACGAGTACCGGCGCCGTCGTAGCGGGCGTCGATACGATCGCCGGTGGGGCGGCGATAGCGGCGAAGGTGGCGGAAGAGGCAGCGACCTTGACTGGTGACTGTCGCTGTGCAGCCAGGGCGCACTCCACAATCCGGCTTCCTTCCTGGAGCTGTTCCAGTCGCGGGTCGCTTAAGTCTGCTAACTGATCTGGTGGCAGACTTGGCGTATGTCGTCTCCCTCGCAGCTGTAAGTTGCGGATGACGCGCTGCTGCAGGGTGAGCGGGGGTTCGGCTCCTTGGGCTTCCGCTCCTCGGGGCTGTTCCGGGACGCTCTCTGACGGTGTCCGCGTCCATAATCTCGATCGGATGCTCACGGACGTCCCTCTGTTCTATAACCTCAACGGCTATACACTCATCGTTGATGACGACGGGAGCTGGTGATGGTACGGGCGTGTCCGATTCATTCTCGACAACGATAGGGCTCTCAGCACGAGCCGGTGAAAGTCCGCCTTCTTTCTCATCCTTGGACGACATGCCCGGCCGCAGTGACACTGACGTGTGCCACAGAAACCTCCAGGCACAAGTCCGACACACTCACTAGTCTGGCCCAGTTCGGGTAATATCCATCAGCAACAACCGAATACTCCGTCCGCCACCACAGATTGTTACTCCGTATTCCGATCAAAAGTTTGCATCAAACTTCTTATCCCGACAGGAACTTATTCCACAGTCCGTACACAGTGCGTCTATATCACAAATGCACAAACTTTGCTTAGATATCCGCTTTGAATAATCCTTGCAACAGTCAAGTAAATTCCGCTCTAATATCCACAGATAGGTGTTATCCGCGCATTTAGCGCACCTCCCTTCATGAAGCTTAGCTGCCGATGGCGGTAGCGCCGATTTGACCGGCAAGATGGTTATGGCCGCCGGTACGATTACTGTTTTGGAGCTGGGAGCTTTGCTCGTGTTATTGTTATATGTCCTTGCTCCATAGTTCCTTCCTCCTCTAGTTTGACGGTTTGCTCTCAGGTACTTGACTGGCCTGGGGTGGCGGTACGTTGGTAGGTTTGGCATTAGGCATAGCCTTATTAGTCCAATCAGTGTTCCCTGTGACACCCGGTCTGGGTGCGAACGGCTTCATACCATTCCGTACCAGAATATCCTTCAGTCGGAAACACCGTATCCACCGATGTCCGGGTTTCTTACAGAAGAAACAGATTTCAGTTCGACCCGCTAGTGTAGGACGGTCCCCTCGGGCCTGAGCCGTAGCTCGTAACACAGAGTACAATGCGTCCTCACCATACTGTCCGGCTTCATTGCTGATAGCGCACTGAAATGCGTCCACTACCCATTCACATAACAGGCCGGCATTGAATGTTCGGCACAACCTTCAAGTCCGGTCGTGTCGCTGTCGGCTGGATCGTAGTACGCGGCTATCTGTTCGGGAGTTAGCTTTTCCCCAGTGTCAATCTGTCCGATAGCGCACAACATTTCTGAGTCCGTATCATTATCCTCGGCATAACCAACAGTTTTAGTCCGACGAGCACCATGTTGTCGTTCTCATTTCGTTCTTTGCTGTCGGCTTTCCGCTTTTAGAACAGCCGTGAGTGCTTCACTATATGAACCAAACGTCAGCACACATAGTCTATCCGCAATATAGTCCGGCTGGCCGTTAATGAATTGCGAAATCACAGTTCTTTGCTGAGATTCCGGGGTCACATCATCGAACACCGCTCAAGGTAATGTTCTGCGGCCTCTTTCCGTTCCCGTTTCATAAACTGAAAGTCGTCGCGCTTTCCTTGACGGCGGGGTGTGGGCTCCCATCCCTCCAGCAGGCGACGTTGGAACTCTTCCCACGGGGTGTCGACGGGAATGTGTAAGGCGAATGCCTCAGCACGGCCTCCCAGCGTACTGCGGAAAATCGTGGTCTTGTTCAAGTCTGTATACGTGAAGGCGGACGTAGCTGCTCGTAGCTGCGCAGGTATTGTACCAGGTTGCCTTCCTTGAAGATGGCGCGCCACTGGGCGGTCTTGCCGGTTGCTAATGATGGCGGTCCGGTCGTAGATTACACCGGCAGTGAGATCGGAGTACCGATGTTCGATGTCGTAGAGTTCGAAGTACTGTTATTGGATGTCGTACTGATCGGAGCACCGATGTTGGATGTCGTTGAGATCGGAGCACCGACATTCGATGTCGTAAAGTGCGAAGTACCATTGTTGGGTGTCGTAGTGATTGGAGTACTGATGTTTGCTGTTGTTGAGATCAGAGTACCGATGTTCGCTGGCGATCCATCGGGCACAGCCGTAGCAGCTTCCGCTGGGGAAACGGCGGTCGTAACGGTGACTGCGTTTCCGAGGTCACGTTGTGAACCGCTGGTGAGTATCCGACACAACTTGACACAGGCGCGGCCTGCGAGGCGAGCCCGTACGATTGAGTCACCTGCAGTACACCTTCCGAGTGAGGAGGGTACGGCGGCGACAGACTGTAAGATCTGGGGTTAACAAACACACTCGGGCGTACTGCTATTCCGGGGTATTGATCTGCTATTCCGGGGTACTGATCTGCTATTCCGGGGTATGGCACAATACCACCGCGACAAGGTACCACTCCGGGATACGGCGGTTTGTATCCATCGGGAACAACATTGTGATATCCGTCAGGAACAACATTACGATATCCGCCAGGAGCAACATGGTGATATCCATCAGGAACAACATTATGATATCCGCCAGGAGCAACATGGTGATATCCATCAGGAGCAACTGATATCGCTTGATCCGCGGGCTCGACAGGGAGCTCGGGTCCGACGATGGTCATCGGCGGCGGCTGACGCTCGTTGCGTGTGCGAGCGCTCGTGTCCGAGATCGGAACTCCGATGTCGTGTGATCGCCATGGCAGGTTGTTCACTGGTCCGCGGGAGTTAATCGCGGTGAAGGTCGGTCGTGTATGGGTCCGGTCGGCAGCAGGCGCTGGAGTACTCTCTGTAGCGGGACGTCTCCGGTTCGGCTGGAACCCCTCGGGCAGGACTCCGGTCACGATCGGGTCGGTCGGCAATCTCGACTGGACTGGCGTGTTACGCTCATGACGCGTCAGGGTGGCCGTCAAGGGTCGTGACGTTGGTTGGTCACGGCTTGGTCCGAACTCATTAGCACTGTCCGAATCGTCCAACCACCGACAAATTCGCAATCGGCTGGGCAGTTGCGTCACCATGGAAGTGTTAATGTTCACTGGTTGTACGCTCACCGGTTGTGACAACGTGTCAGTGTCCGGTCTCTGTCTTGCAGGCACAGAGTTCGCTCGTCTTCGATCGTCGGCTAGCGAGCGAGACGGTCCGGCAAATGTAAGCCGATACGACTTGTCGTGAGCATCCAAGATCTCACCCATCGTGTGACGGGGCGATGACGGATCTTCGTGTAAGAACAGTTCGTTCATGTACTCTTCATCAGCGAAGAGGTTCGGTCCGTAATCTTCTTCTGACAATGACGAACCAGTACGATCACAGTATTCCGATATCTGATACAGTTTGTCGGGCGGTTGCACGTGTGACAGACTTAACGTGTCACTCATCGCTACTGATCAGGGTCGCGACGGTCGCTGGCTTAGCGGGACCGGTTTGGCGGTCGCTCCGTCTGTCGTCCGTGACTCCTCACGGGAATTCGGCTGGCTATAGGTTTTCGCTCGTGTATCCGGCATTGACGTTAACAGTTTCTAAGCCGAGACTGGCTTTCGATATCCTGGTCACGGCACCAATGTTACAAAATCGGGATTCTTCAGGGTCCCATCAGCCCTTTTACTAGCGTATAGTGTTCGTAGCATTGTGCTTGAAATATCACAAACCAGTCCGAATTCGATTAATCCAAGTTTATTAGGATGATAAGTCCAATGGCACGATCACGGCCTCTTTCACACCTCCCGAAATAGTCCGATTAATAGTCCGACACGTGGAATGTTATATCACAGATATCTCGTTTATAATCTTCTTTAACTTCTTCAATATTTTAGAGACACGTCCTCACTCTCTAAATCTCTCAAACTCGTCGGTTCTCATGAGTACGAAGTCATGTGATGAATCTGTGCCGTGTATATCGAGTGGGATAAAGTGTAAGGGAGGGTTTCGGGCCGCTAACAGTCATAAATATTCTACACATATGTCCTGACTTGAGTTGGACTCTGATGGGTATTTACAGCCAAGTGACAACACTTTGTCCTCTATGTCTTTCCGTGTCATTCATTTGTAAACCAAATATCATCATTGATAGCAACTGTAGGTCAATATTGTCTCCATTGTTTGGACCACCATGTGAGCTCGTCATTACATGTATTAGTTCATAATATTTCTCAGACGTTCCTTGTTTGTATGTTTTGATTGCATGCACATGAGATATTTTATGAAGCACGAGTCGTGCTGATGAGCCATGGATTCCGATACTAATGTGAAATATACTGACAAATACTCGGGCACTGTGGACGGACCGTGTGGCTTGCTTATCACACTTGCATCTCTATGTGCACAGACTCTAATATACGGAATAATATTTTCCTCCGGTATATTTTACGAAATATTCCGTGAGATCTTGGACAGCAATAGCAGTATGCTGTCGCTGGTCTGCAGTATATCAGCAGCATGTGCCTACGGCTTAGGTGAGTTTCACATTTGTTCACGCATAGATTACATACATCATTGATAACGCATTTCAATTATTACACTGGTTAAATGTATTCCGTTTTTCATGATAATGTAGATATGGTATAATTATTGTTCTGATTTCACAGGGCCGCTAGCAGGAGTGTTAATTTCCCGCTACGGTCACCGACCTGTAGCAATTATAGGAGGGTGTATTGCTGGCTGTGGGGTGAGCCTGAGCGCTTTCAGTACGAAGATGTACCACCTAGTCATGACATTCGGCATACTCTCTGGTTGGTAGAACTTTGGTATTATTTGGCATGTACATTTCCATCAAAAAACGTTTTACTCAGAATAACAACTTCCATTAAGCCATAATAAAATGTAGATGGTTTGCAAGTGACGTCATGACGTATTTCTTCTCTGTTTATGAAGCCATATTGGACGGCAAATTCCCAGTGAAATCACAATATAACCAACAAACAGTAGACGTTGTACACTTATTTTCCCGTCCAGTGTGACGTCACAGCAAAGCATCTATATTATGAATTATGATATAGACACATGTATGTAGCACAAGAGGCGAACAGAAGCCTACTCCAAAACACATCACTCGCTACGCGACAGCACATGGTACAACATGGCCTTGAATTATGTTCCGAACAAATTTCGGTGACTGGTGTCCGACGCCGACACATTCTTGTGAGCGCTATATATATGTAAAGCGTTTCTCATTCGATTTCATGGTTTCTGTATAAACACATATTATGGTAACACCGCGACAGTCATAGCAACACATTTTGAGAAGAAATAAATCCTTTCACACACGTGGATAGTAAGCGCTCTAGGAGTCAAATTTTACAGGGTTCGTTGCTGTATTGAAGTGGTATGTTGAGGTATGCTCAGACATGAAACTCGGTATATGGTTCATGGTAACGCCCATGAAACTTGGAATGATGAGAGATATGCCTGGCATAATCCATAGCACCAGTGCATTGGTGGCATTGGAATTCAACCCGACTGTACCATCATGGATATATCCATCCATCCTGACATGACATGTAGATCTAATGTCACCATACGTCACAATGTCATGCACTGTCATCATACATCACAATGTCACAAGACGTCATGGCATATATTACCTGCCACGAACCGAACCATGTCCAGCCTGACATGCATGGCACCAGAACCCCAGAGAGGGCTATTTTCTATGACACCAATGTCATCATATGTCACAATGTCACGAGACGTCCACGACTGTGCCATAATGGCATATTAGCTGCCACCATCCGCACAGCATGTCCAGCCTGACATGATGACACCAGGACCCCAGAGAGAGCTATTTTCTATGCCACCAATGTCATCATATGTCACAGTGCCACGAGACTTCCACGACTGTGCCATCATGGCATATTACCTGCCACCATCCACGACTGTGCCATCATGGCATATTACCTGCCACGATCCGCACAGTATATGTCCAGCCTGGCATGCATGGCACCAGACCCCCAGGGAGGGCTATTTTCAATGCCACCAATGTCATCATATGTCACAGTGCCACGAGACGTCCACGACTGTGCCATCATGGCATATTACCTGCCACGATCCGCACAGCATGTCCAGCCTGGCATGCATGGCACCAGACCCCCCGGGAGAGCTATTTTTCAATGCCACCAATGTCATCATATGTCACAGTGCCACGAGACGTCCACGACTGTGGCATCATGGCATATTACCTGCCACCATCCGCACAGCATGTCCAGCCTGACATGCATGGCACCAGAACCCCAGAGAGGGCTATTTTCAATGCCACCAATGTCATCATATGTCACAGTGCCACGAGATTTCCACGACTGTGCCATCATGGCATATTACCTGCCACCATCCGCACAGCATGTCCAGCCTGACATACATGGCACCAGAACCCCAGAGAGGGCTATTTTCAATGCCACCAATGTCATCATATGTCACAGTGCCACGAGACGTCCACGATTGTGCCATTATGGCATATTACCTGCCATGATACGCACAGCATGTCCAGCCTGACATGCATGGCACCAGAACCCCAGAGAGGGCTATTTTCAATGCCACCAATGTCATCATATGTCACAATGTCACGAGACCCCACGACTGTGCCATCATGGCACATTATCTGCCACCATCCGCACAGCATGTCCAGCCTGACATGCATGGCACCAGAGCCCCAGGGAGGGCTATTTTCAATGCCACCAATGTCATCATATGTCACAATGTCACGAGACGCCCACGACTGTGGCATCATGGCATATTACCTGCCACCATCCGCACAGCATGTCCAACCTGACATGGATGGCACCAGAACCCCAGGGAGGGCTATTTTCAATGCCACCAATGTCATCATATGTCACAGTGCCACGAGACGTCCACGACTGTGACATCATGGCATATTACCTGCCACCATCCACAGAGTATGTCCAGCCTGACATGCATGGCACCAGAACCCCAGAGAGGGCTATTTTCAATGCCACCAATGTCATCATATGTCACAGTGCCACGAGATTTCCACGACTGTGCCATCATGGCATATTACCTGCCACCATCCACACAGCATGTCCAGCCTGACATGCATGGCACCAGAACCCCAGGGAGGGCTATTTTCAATGCCACCAATGTCATCATATGTCACAGTGCCACGAGACGTCCACGACTGTGCCATTATGGCATATTACCTGCCATGATACGCACAGCATGTCCAGCCTGACATGCATGGCACCAGAACCCCAGGGAGGGCTATTTTCAATGCCACCAATGTCATCATATGTCACAGTGCCACGAGACCCCACGACTGTGCCATCATGGCACATTATCTGCCACCATCCACACAGCATGTCCAGCCTGACATGGATGGCACCAGAAGCCCAGGGAGGGCTATTTTCAATGCCACCAATGTCATCATATGTCACAATGTCACGAGACGCCCACGACTGTGGCATCATGGCATATTACCTGCCACCATCCGCACAGCATGTCCAGCCTGACATGGATGGCACCAGAACCCCAGGGAGGGCTATTTTCAATGCCACCAATGTCATCATATGTCACAGTGCCACGAGACGTCCACGACTGTGCCATCATGGCATATTACCTGCCACCATCCGCATAGTATTTCCAGCCTGACATGCATGGCACCAGAACCCCAGAGAGTGCTATTTTCAATGCCACCAATGTCATCATATGTCACAGTGCCACGAGACTTCCACGGCTGTGCCATCATGGCATATTACCTGCCACCATCCACGACTGTGCCATCATGGCGATTCCAAGGATACACTTAATGAACAGAACATGGGGGAAATAGTAGGCACTTCTGTCAGATTGTGGCTATTGAACTATGCATTGAAAAGTTACTTTCCACAGTCAATTTCATTTGTGGATTTAGCAACGATTGGCATTGGCCCAGCACTGTATGTATGTATGTATGTATGTATGGGTGACGGTAATTGCTTCTTCACAGCGGTGTCCTGGCATTTACGAAGAATGATGGCAAGTACACAAGCATAAGATTCTAGTGCCACAGCAATGACAAGAACTCATTTAATACACCTCGGCATTGATGGGACCATGCCACTGAATGAAATGGCTCTCCTCCTGCGTCGATTGGTCGTTGATGAATGGATAACAAACTTTGATAGGTACCAGCCATTTATGCACGGTGAAACCCATATCACAGAGATAGCTTCCCAATTCATCCATTCTGGTGTTCATGATACAGAGCTAGGCGATGCAATGCCCCTGGCCATGGCCAATGTCTTGAGGTTGCCATTAATATTCCTGACAAGTTTACAAACGGTGCCTGTCGTGAACGTATTGCCACACGATATGTCGGTTCCAGAACACTCAGAGTGTGTTGTTACCCTCGCGTACAACCACGTTGGTAGTGGTCATTATGATGTATTAATTCCCAATCAAGGATCAAGTTTGAACAACACAGAAACAGAACTTCAGACTGTACCAGGAGATACTGGCAGTTCACATGTGTCTATGTCTGATCCCAATGAATCAGCACATAAATGTAGGTGTGGTGAATATAAAAAAACAAATTTGGTAAGCTGTATTGACATATGTCGTTCATCGTCATTACATGCAAAGCCAAGGGTGTCTCGATGTCCATGTTTGAAATCTAAACGAAGCTGTACAGCATTATGCAAATGTGTGTCTTGTTCAAACCCATATGGAATAAGGGAGAAAGCAAAGGCACATACATGTGCGAATATGGTGCATTCACGGAAGAAACGAAAAAAGAATTCGTACAGCTCGTTGAGAATGGACCTGTCGAACTTGGACAATTACTTCCTGAACAGTCAAGAAAGAGCTGAAGTTGATTCAAACAGAGCCAATTCGTTTTCTCTGTTAGTACTACATGCACTGATAGGTCAATATTATCCTGAAATAACTGATATCAGAAAGCTGGCAAACACAGTTATGGTTGCATTTAACACAATTATTGAATATTTCGAGGAGATACACATGACTTTGGTACAGTTAACATTTGATAAGGTACTGACAATTGTGAAGAAAAGACTTAATTGATTACTGTAAAACGTACCCATCGACTTCACGTCGTCCCTCTGTCATTTTCTATCATGCAAGTATGTGTGGTATGTGATCCAATAAGCTAGTGGGTGTTGGTGTTTTTACAATATTCTGATTCTAATTAAATATTTTCTTTGGATAGCGTGAACCTTCTTTGTGGCTTATTTCCGCGATCAGGTAGATCTATTGTTTCTTATATATTTTATAGATCTATGTACATATCATTGATGCACAATTCATATGACTCAAAGAGGCACATGCAACCTTCATTTCATTATAACATGTTAGATATTGTATATGTGTCTCATAACATGTATGTGTATAAATTTTTTTGTTCATAGTCAACTATAAGCTGTTATATATACACATGTATTCGCATACATTGTGCATGAATTTCGAACTTAATAAAACAAAATATATTGGTATTGAACTGTTTATCATGTACATTTATATATATAAGGATGGATATACTGTGCGGCTCGTGGCAGGTAATATGCCACAATGTCACGGTCGTGGAAGTCTCGTGACATTGTGACATATGATGACATTGGTGGCATTGAAAATAGCCCTCTCTGGGGTTCTGGTGCCATGCATGTCAGGCTGGACACACTGTGTGGATAGTGGCAGGTAATATTCCACGATGTCACGGTCGTGGGCGTTTCGTGACATTGTGACATATGATGACATTGGTGGCATTGAAAATAGCCCTCTCTGGGGTTCTGGTGCCATGCATGTCAGGCTGGACATATTGTGCGGATCGTGGCAGGTAATATGCCATGATGCCACAGTCGTGGACGTCTCGTGGCACTGTGACATATGATGACATTGGTGGCATTGAAAATAGCCCTCCCTGGGGGTCTGGTGCCATGCCTGCCAGGCTGGACATGCTGTGTGGATGGTGGCAGGTAATATGCCATGATGCCACAGTCGTGAACGTCTCGTGGCACTGTGACATATGATGAAATTGGTGGCATTGAAAATAGCCCTCTCTGGGGTTCTGGTGCCATGCATGTCAGGCTGGACATACTGTGCGGGTCGTGGCAGGTAATATGCCATTATGGCACAGTCGTGGTGTCTCGTGGCATTGTGACATATGATGACATTGGTGGCATTGAAAATAGCCCTCTCTGGGGTTCTGGTGCCATGTATGTCAGGCTGGACATACTGTGCGGATCGTGGCAGGTAATATGCCATTATGGCACAGTCGTGCGTGTCTTGTGACATTTTGACATATGATGACATTGGTGGCTTTGAAAATAGCCCTCTCTGGGGTTCTGGTGTCATCATGTCAGGCTGGACATGCTGTGCGGATGGTGGCAGGTAATATGCCATGATGGCACAGTCGTGGACGTCTCGTGGCATTGTGACATATGATGACATTGGTGGCATAGAAAATAGCCCTCTCTGGGGTTCTGGTGCCATGCATGTCAGGCTGGACATTCTGTGCGGATGGTGGCAGCTAATATGCCATGATGGCACAGTCGTGGACGTCTCGTGGCACTGTGACATATGATGACATTGGTGGCATTGAAAATAGCCCTCTCTGCGGTTCTGGTGCCATGCATGTCAGGCTGGACATGCTGAGCGGATGGTGGCAGCTAATATGCCATGATGGCACAGTCGTGGACGTCTCGTGGCATTGTGACATATGATGACATTGGTGGCATAGAAAATAGCCCTCTCTGGGGTTCTGGTGCCATGCATGTCAGGCTGGACATACTGTGCGGATCGAGGCAGGTAATATGCCATTATGGCACAGTCGTGGACGTCTCGTGGCATTGTGACATATGATGACATTGGTGGCATAGAAAATAGCTCTCTCTGGGGTCCTTGTGTCATCATGTCAGGCTGGACATGCTGTGCGGATGGTGGCAGGTAATATGCCATGATGCCACAGTCGTGGGCGTCTCGTGACATTGTGACATATGATGACATTGGTGGCATTGAAAATAGCCCTCCCTGGGGGTCTGGTGCCATGCATGCCAGGCTGGACATGCTGTGCGGATCGTGGCAGGTTATATGCCATTATGGCACAGTCGTGGGTGTCGTGACATTTTTTTGACATATGATGACATTGGTGGCTTTGAAAATAGCCCTCTCTGGGGTTCTGGTGCCATGCATGTCAGGCTGGACATGCTGTGCGGATGGTGGCAGGTAATATGCCATGATGCCACAGTCGTGGACGTCTCATGGCATTGTGACATATGATGACATTGGTGGCATAGAAAATAGCACTCTCTGGGGTTCTGGTGCCATGCATGTCAGGCTGGACATTCTGTGCGGATGGTGGCAGGTAATATGCCATGATGGCACAGTCGTGGACGTCTCGTGGCACTGTGACATATGATGACATTGGTGGCATAGAAAATAGCTCTCTCTGGGGTCCTTGTGTCATCATGTCAGGCTGGACATGCTGTGCGGATGGTGACAGCTAATATGCCATAATGGCACAGTCGTGGACGTCTCGTGGCATTGTGACATATGATGACATTGGTGGCATAGAAAGTAGCCCTCTTTGGGGTTCTGGTGTCATCATGTCAGGCTGGACATGCTGTGCGGATGGTGGCAGGTAATATGCCATGATGCCACAGTCGTGGGCGTCTCGTGACATTGTGACATATGATGACATTGGTGGCATTGAAAATAGCCTTCCCTGGGGGTCTGGTGACATGCATGCCAGGCTTGACATGCTGTGCGGATCGTGGCAGGTTATATGCCATTATGGCACAGTCGTGGGTGTCGTGACATTTTTTGACATATGATGACATTGGTGGCTTTGAAAATAGCCCTCTCTGCGGTTCTGGTGCCATGCATGTCAGGCTGGACATGCTGTGCGGATGGTGGCAGGTAATATGCCATGATGCCACAGTCGTGGACGTCTCGTGGCATTGTGACATATGATGACATTGGTGGCATAGAAAATAGCACTCTCTGGGGTTCTGGTGCCATGCATGTCAGGATGGACATTCTGTGCAGATGGTGGCAGTTAATATGCCATGATGGCACAGTCGTGGACGTCTCGTGGCACTGTGACATATGATGACATTGGTGGCATAGAAAATAGCTCTCTCTGGGGTCCTTGTGTCATCATGTCAGGCTGGACATGCTGTGCGGATGGTGGCAGCTAATATGCCATAATGGCACAGTCGTGGACGTCTAGTGGCATTGTGACATATGATGACATTGGTGGCATAGAAAGTAGCCCTCTTTGGGGTTCTGGTGTCATCATGTCAGGCTGGAGATGCTGTGCGGATGGTGGCAGGTAATATGCCATGATGGCACAGTCGTGCGTGTCTTGTGACATTTTGACATATGATGACATTGGTGGCTTTGAAAATAGCCCTCTCTGGGGTTCTGGTGTCATCATGTCAGGCTGGACATGCTGTGCGGATGGTGGCAGGTAATATACCATGATGGCACAGTCGTGGACGTCTCGTGGCATTGTGACATATGATGACATTGGTGGCATAGAAAATAGCCCTCTCTGGGGTTCTGGTGCCATGCATGTCAGGCTGGACATTCTGTGCGGATGGTGGCAGGTAATATGCCATGATGGCACAGTCGTGAACGTCTCGTGGCACTGTGACATATGATGACATTGGTGGCATAGAAAATAGCCCTCTTTGGGGTTCTGGTGTCATCATGTCAGGCTGGACATGCTGTGCGGATGGTGGCAGCTAATATGCCATGATGGCACAGTCGTGGACGTCTCGTGGCATTGTGACATATGATGACATTGGTGGCATAGAAAATAGCCCTCTCTGGGGTTCTGGTGCCACGCATGTCAGGCTGGACATGCTGTGCGGATCGTGGCAGGTAATATGCCATGATGCCACAGTCGTGGACGTCTCGTGGCATTGTGACATATGATGACATTGGTGGCATAGAAAATAGCCCTCTCTGGGGTTCTGGTGTCATCATGTCAGGCTGGACATGCTGTGCGGATGGTGGCAGGTAATATACCATGATGGCACAGTCGTGGACGTCTCGTGGCATTGTGACATATGATGACATTGGTGGCATAGAAAATAGCCTTCTCTGCGGTTCTGGTGCCATGCATGTCAGGCTGGACATTCTGTGCGGATGGTGGCAGGTAATATGCCATAATGGCACAGTCGTGGACGTCTCGTGGCATTGTGACAAATGATGACATTGGTGGCATAGAAAATAGCCCTCTTTTGGGTCCTGGTGTCATCATGTCAGGCTGGACATGCTGTGCGGATGGTGGCAGATAATATGCCATGATGGCACAGTCGTGGACGTCTCGTGGCATTGTGACATATGATGACATTGGTGGCATTGAAAATAGCCCTCTCTGGGGTTCTGGTGCCATGCATGTCAGGCTGGACACACTGTGTGGATAGTGGCAGGTAATATTCCACGATGTCACGGTCGTGGGCGTTTCGTGACATTGTGACATATGATGACATTGGTGGCATTGAAAATAGCCCTCTCTGGGGTTCTGGTGCCATGCATGTCAGGCTGGACATATTGTGCGGATCGTGGCAGGTAATATGCCATGATGCCACAGTCGTGGACGTCTCGTGGCACTGTGACATATGATGACATTGGTGGCATTGAAAATAGCCCTCCCTGGGGGTCTGGTGCCATGCCTGCCAGGCTGGACATGCTGTGTGGATGGTGGCAGGTAATATGCCATGATGCCACAGTCGTGAACGTCTCGTGGCACTGTGACATATGATGAAATTGGTGGCATTGAAAATAGCCCTCTCTGGGGTTCTGGTGCCATGCATGTCAGGCTGGACATACTGTGCGGGTCGTGGCAGGTAATATGCCATTATGGCACAGTCGTGGTGTCTCGTGGCATTGTGACATATGATGACATTGGTGGCATTGAAAATAGCCCTCTCTGGGGTTCTGGTGCCATGTATGTCAGGCTGGACATACTGTGCGGATCGTGGCAGGTAATATGCCATTATGGCACAGTCGTGCGTGTCTTGTGACATTTTGACATATGATGACATTGGTGGCTTTGAAAATAGCCCTCTCTGGGGTTCTGGTGTCATCATGTCAGGCTGGACATGCTGTGCGGATGGTGGCAGGTAATATGCCATGATGGCACAGTCGTGGACGTCTCGTGGCATTGTGACATATGATGACATTGGTGGCATAGAAAATAGCCCTCTCTGGGGTTCTGGTGCCATGCATGTCAGGCTGGACATTCTGTGCGGATGGTGGCAGCTAATATGCCATGATGGCACAGTCGTGGACGTCTCGTGGCACTGTGACATATGATGACATTGGTGGCATTGAAAATAGCCCTCTCTGCGGTTCTGGTGCCATGCATGTCAGGCTGGACATGCTGAGCGGATGGTGGCAGCTAATATGCCATGATGGCACAGTCGTGGACGTCTCGTGGCATTGTGACATATGATGACATTGGTGGCATAGAAAATAGCCCTCTCTGGGGTTCTGGTGCCATGCATGTCAGGCTGGACATACTGTGCGGATCGAGGCAGGTAATATGCCATTATGGCACAGTCGTGGACGTCTCGTGGCATTGTGACATATGATGACATTGGTGGCATAGAAAATAGCTCTCTCTGGGGTCCTTGTGTCATCATGTCAGGCTGGACATGCTGTGCGGATGGTGGCAGGTAATATGCCATGATGCCACAGTCGTGGGCGTCTCGTGACATTGTGACATATGATGACATTGGTGGCATTGAAAATAGCCCTCCCTGGGGGTCTGGTGCCATGCATGCCAGGCTGGACATGCTGTGCGGATCGTGGCAGGTTATATGCCATTATGGCACAGTCGTGGGTGTCGTGACATTTTTTTGACATATGATGACATTGGTGGCTTTGAAAATAGCCCTCTCTGGGGTTCTGGTGCCATGCATGTCAGGCTGGACATGCTGTGCGGATGGTGGCAGGTAATATGCCATGATGCCACAGTCGTGGACGTCTCATGGCATTGTGACATATGATGACATTGGTGGCATAGAAAATAGCACTCTCTGGGGTTCTGGTGCCATGCATGTCAGGCTGGACATTCTGTGCGGATGGTGGCAGGTAATATGCCATGATGGCACAGTCGTGGACGTCTCGTGGCACTGTGACATATGATGACATTGGTGGCATAGAAAATAGCTCTCTCTGGGGTCCTTGTGTCATCATGTCAGGCTGGACATGCTGTGCGGATGGTGACAGCTAATATGCCATAATGGCACAGTCGTGGACGTCTCGTGGCATTGTGACATATGATGACATTGGTGGCATAGAAAGTAGCCCTCTTTGGGGTTCTGGTGTCATCATGTCAGGCTGGACATGCTGTGCGGATGGTGGCAGGTAATATGCCATGATGCCACAGTCGTGGGCGTCTCGTGACATTGTGACATATGATGACATTGGTGGCATTGAAAATAGCCTTCCCTGGGGGTCTGGTGACATGCATGCCAGGCTTGACATGCTGTGCGGATCGTGGCAGGTTATATGCCATTATGGCACAGTCGTGGGTGTCGTGACATTTTTTGACATATGATGACATTGGTGGCTTTGAAAATAGCCCTCTCTGCGGTTCTGGTGCCATGCATGTCAGGCTGGACATGCTGTGCGGATGGTGGCAGGTAATATGCCATGATGCCACAGTCGTGGACGTCTCGTGGCATTGTGACATATGATGACATTGGTGGCATAGAAAATAGCACTCTCTGGGGTTCTGGTGCCATGCATGTCAGGATGGACATTCTGTGCAGATGGTGGCAGTTAATATGCCATGATGGCACAGTCGTGGACGTCTCGTGGCACTGTGACATATGATGACATTGGTGGCATAGAAAATAGCTCTCTCTGGGGTCCTTGTGTCATCATGTCAGGCTGGACATGCTGTGCGGATGGTGGCAGCTAATATGCCATAATGGCACAGTCGTGGACGTCTAGTGGCATTGTGACATATGATGACATTGGTGGCATAGAAAGTAGCCCTCTTTGGGGTTCTGGTGTCATCATGTCAGGCTGGAGATGCTGTGCGGATGGTGGCAGGTAATATGCCATGATGGCACAGTCGTGCGTGTCTTGTGACATTTTGACATATGATGACATTGGTGGCTTTGAAAATAGCCCTCTCTGGGGTTCTGGTGTCATCATGTCAGGCTGGACATGCTGTGCGGATGGTGGCAGGTAATATACCATGATGGCACAGTCGTGGACGTCTCGTGGCATTGTGACATATGATGACATTGGTGGCATAGAAAATAGCCCTCTCTGGGGTTCTGGTGCCATGCATGTCAGGCTGGACATTCTGTGCGGATGGTGGCAGGTAATATGCCATGATGGCACAGTCGTGAACGTCTCGTGGCACTGTGACATATGATGACATTGGTGGCATAGAAAATAGCCCTCTTTGGGGTTCTGGTGTCATCATGTCAGGCTGGACATGCTGTGCGGATGGTGGCAGCTAATATGCCATGATGGCACAGTCGTGGACGTCTCGTGGCATTGTGACATATGATGACATTGGTGGCATAGAAAATAGCCCTCTCTGGGGTTCTGGTGCCACGCATGTCAGGCTGGACATGCTGTGCGGATCGTGGCAGGTAATATGCCATGATGCCACAGTCGTGGACGTCTCGTGGCATTGTGACATATGATGACATTGGTGGCATAGAAAATAGCCCTCTCTGGGGTTCTGGTGTCATCATGTCAGGCTGGACATGCTGTGCGGATGGTGGCAGGTAATATACCATGATGGCACAGTCGTGGACGTCTCGTGGCATTGTGACATATGATGACATTGGTGGCATAGAAAATAGCCTTCTCTGCGGTTCTGGTGCCATGCATGTCAGGCTGGACATTCTGTGCGGATGGTGGCAGGTAATATGCCATAATGGCACAGTCGTGGACGTCTCGTGGCATTGTGACAAATGATGACATTGGTGGCATAGAAAATAGCCCTCTTTTGGGTCCTGGTGTCATCATGTCAGGCTGGACATGCTGTGCGGATGGTGGCAGATAATATGCCATGATGGCACAGTCGTGGACGTCTCGTGGCATTGTGACATATGATGACATTGGTGGCATAGAAAATAGCCCTCTTTGGGGTCCTGGTGTCATCATGTCAGGCTGGACATGCTGTGCGGATGGTGGCAGATAATATGCCATGATGGCACAGTCGTGGGGTCTCGTGACATTGTGACATATGATGACATTGGTGGCATTGAAAATAGCCCTCTCTGGGGCTCTGGTGTCATCCTGTCAGGCTGGACATGCTGTGCGGATGGTGGCAGGTAATATACCATGATGGCACAGTCGTGGACGTCTCGTGGCTTTGTGACATATGATGACATTGGTGGCATAGAAAATAGCCCTCTTTGGGGTTCTGGTGTCATCATGTCAGGCTGGACATGCTGTTCGGATGGTGACAGCTAATATGCCATGATGGTACAGTCGTGGACGTCTCGTGACATTGTGACATATGATGGCATTGGTGGCATTGAAAATAGCCCTCTCTGGCTTTCTGGTGCCATGCATGTCACTATTGTCACATTGGGTAGACTGTGCGGACCATGGACCATGGACGTGGTCTCGTGGCATTACGACATATGCCATGTATGCCATGAACATCACTAATAAAACCCATGAAAATACCCTTGTTTGATGCATATCTCTTATCATTTTAAAAGTTTCATAGGCGTTACCATGGAACATATACCTGAAACTCGTTGTTCTTGCTGAGATTGGTTAGATAACAAGTTAACTTATCACAACAATAGCGTATTATCCTGTTTGAGATTTGTGATAATCCAGTTGGTTGTAATTTGGAAACAAATGACACTGGATGTGTTCAGAAGTATAGAGGTAATGATATCATGCAGAACAGATTTGTATTACTGAATGAGTTCACTGAACTATCAACGAATGACATCTATTACTGGAGTAAGCCAGCCAGTGATCGCGTCAGCTATACTCTGATTTTTCTAACTCGTTTACACTGTTTTTCGCTGACATTTCCGTGATGCTAAATAGTATCATTCTATAACTTGGCATACTTCACCTGGGAGTCAAACGGCAATTTTCTACCGAATTTCAGACTTTTATTGCGAAAATTGAGAAAGTTAGCAATCTACCCCAATGTTAAATTTAGCCCTGTCATTCAAATTCTGGGTCCGCACACAATTTTGTGCATTTACTCGGTTTTGTAGCTGTGTAATCTTTCGAAATCAACACGTTTGTCTAGAATACACCTCATTGTGTCTTCTTGTCCAAAATTACAATTATATTTCAAATCGCGATTAATGTAAACAAGACGAAATTCTCTAATATGCTCAGATTCTCGAGATCCCATTCTGGGTTGACATTTAACATTGGGGTAGATAGCCAACTTCTTCAATTTTTGCGATAGCAGTCTGAAATTTGGTAGCAAATTGCCGTTTGGCTCCCAGGTGAAGTATGCTAAGTTATGGAACGATAACTTTTAGCATCGCAGAAATATCGCCAAAAACCAGTGTAAACAAGTTAGAAAAATCAGAGTATACATACTTTATGGACGTGCATCGGCAGAAAGTGATCGAACATTTATGACAGTAGGAAGAAAACACGAACATATGCACTTGAAATTTGTACAATATGTGACCCTTTCTCGTGGATTTCATTGCGAGTGAGTTTCGGGTTGAGACCGTTTGAATTTGTTGACATTACCGCCAATCTCAGTGCTTTGTATCTTTTGTTGCAAGGCGATTTCAGCTTATTCGCTATGTTTGAACTAGGTCACAAAACAAACGAGACAATCAGAGATTGCAGACCCTCGCCCCTTCAGATTTAGTTACTAAAGTCAAAACTGATGAGCCTTACATTTCTGACCTGGGCGAAAAACGGGATTTTATCAAATGGTTGGGAATTAACCATGGAAAAGTACATAAATCATGGGAGAAATAATCTTTGATAAACGCAATGATTCTTGCGATTTTTAGGTTACCGGACCTTTGGTCCGATAAACCTATTGCCATGGCGTTGCGTCCGTCGTCCGTCGTCGTCGGTCAACATTAATATCTTTAAAGTTTAGGATCGAATCTTCCCGAAATTTTGCACAGAAATGCCTAAAATATTTCGAGAGGAAGGTATTTTAAAGTTTTTTTATTTTCTCATTTTTTCTAAAATGGCGGCCATTCTTGTCGAAGAACGGCTATTTTTGGACTTTGACGGTCGTTTTCTCAAAAACTTTCAGATCAGATTTCAGGTTTTTGTTTCAAAAGATTCCTCTAATATACCTTTATGTTGTGTATAAGTTTCGTTGCCCTTGAATCGCCGGTCTGCGTGTGGCAGCCATTTCGATTTTTCGACGGGTCCCAAATAGCACTTCCCCATGTTATATTCGCCTATGCATTTTTACGCAACACATTATTGCTAATATCTCACTTAATATGGAGATTGGAGATTAAGAATCAATTATGAACATATAGGAAATGATATATGCTGAATATTCTTGTGACCTTGAATTTGACTTTTGACCTTATTTTCAAGGTCAAAGGACAAAAGGGCTAATATTTCGCTTATTATCAACTTTACAGCTTAGGAATCAATTGTGAACATATAGGAAATGATGTATTCTGAATATTGTCATGACCTTGAACTTGATATTTGACCTAATTTTCAAGATCACGGGTAAAAATGGCCAATATATCGCTTATTATCGACTTTACAGCTTCGGAAATGCAATTTCGGCTATAATGGGACCGTTCTCGTTGCCATGGAAACGTCAATTACGTCATAACGAATAAGCCGATCGGGCTAAAAATTGACATTGAGCACAAGGTACCAGTCCAATGTCATTTCCAAGCATCAGATCGAAAATCGGAGGTGGTGACCTTTAAGGTCAAATATTCGACCTCAGGCGAATTTGGCAAGGTCAAATGTCGAGGTCAGGGTCATGGAAGATAGAACTCGAGTTTCTCTACAATATGAACTTGGTTTGAAGTCTCTAGGACGATTAGAATCGCAGTTATGGCCACTTACGTGTTTTTGACGTTTTGTGTGACGTTGACCTTGACCTTTGACCTAGACACACCAAAAAAGGACGTTTTCTGCCCAGTATTCTAGAGATTATGTACACCAGGTTTGCATGAAATCAGATAAGAACTGTGGACGCTAGGCTGTAAAGAAACACACAAACAAACAAATCCACGAACGAACCAGATTCCGGCAAGTAACAAATAACACTCCTATTGGGGAAAAAATACGTGAAAAGACACGCAGGTGCATTTTTGAGGATTTCTAGTCCAACTATTTAGGTTGTGAGAATTGTCTTGGAAAGCGCTTGAGTGTGTTCGGTGGAGTTGTCCTGATTGAAGTCCATACGTTCGTAGTTCAGCTTGGTCCAGGCTATATGCATGAACTCTTAACTCGTATTTTTTTTATCTACACATCATGCCATGAGAAACTATTTAATACTGCCTAAGTATACTACTGTGACATATGGTTTGAACTCATTCAATTATCAGGGTGCTAAATTTCGGAATATACTTGATAATGATCTAAAGTATCTGATGAATGGGTTCAATCTGCATGTTTTTTTTTTTTATTTAAACGTAATTTATTTTACGAGGATTACTACACGCAATTTAGCACAGGGTAATTCTCCTCGTCCAGAACGAGCGAGAAACTAAACATAATCTGCTACCGTATTTTCAAATATTTACAAAATTCGATTCGTCTTTAGTATGAATTTTTTCCAAAATGGAAAAAAAAAAAAAAATGGCCAATTTTGGATTTTTGGCGGCCATTTTCTCAAAAACTGTCTGATCAGTTTTGAGGTTTTTGTTTCAAAAGATTCCTCTGATATACCTTTGTGCTGTGTATAGGTTTCGTTGCCCTTGAATCGTCGGTCTGCGGGTGGCAGCCATTTTGATTTTTTCGACGTGTCCCAGATAGGACTTCCCCATGTTAAATTAGCCTATGCTTTATAATGGGGACACATTCCTTCTAATATCTCATTTAATATTGGGATTAGACATTAGGAATCAATTGTGCACATATATGAAATCATATATGCTGAGTATTCTCGTGACCTTGAATTTGACCTTTGACCTAATTTTCAAGGTCAGAGCACAAAATGGCTTATATCTCCCTTTTTATCGACTTTACAGCTTAGGAATCAATTGTCAGCATATAGGAAATGATATATTCTGAATATTATCGTGACCTTGAATTTGACCTTTGACCTCATTTTCAAGGTCATAGGACAAAATGGCTAATGTCTCGCTTATTATCGACTTTACAGCTTAGGAATCCAGGGAGAGGGCTAGAGCATTTGAACAGTGGGTCAGTTGGCTCCTTGACATTCAAAGCAATGGGACATTCCAAGGTTCAATGGGACATAACACATTCGTTTGTTATTATTGACACGATCTCAAATCCATTGATAACTATAAATATCAAAATATCAATCCGTATATGCTGTGTAAAATATATCTGGAATCTATTTATTATATTTTTTACTTGATTAGTTGATATGAATTAACAATTATAATTATTATTTCCATTGCTCAGTTACCTTGCTGAAAATATCCCGAATTTTGCCTTAAGGCAATTTAATTTTCTTCTTGGCTGGCATCCTATGTATTCTGCATGCTTCTCATGAAATATGAGTAAAAAAAACCACTGAACTATGGCAGCCCCGCTCGCCTACATGGAAACAGATCGTCATGCAAATTCTGATTGATTGTGCAAATGTGTGAGTGGTGGCGCGCCCTAGCAGTTGAAAGAAACAACATGATTATTTACTATTTTTGCCCCTCCTGGCGAACTTCGGCAAAACTAACTGTAATTGGTATTTTACGATCGAATTCGAAGCAAAAAAGTTTTAATGAAGAATACTATCTAGATCTAACAGTGAAACAATCGGGATGATGTCCTATTTGATTTCCTTTCGTGACGAGAACCGTATTTCGAGCGCAATCTACCCCAATGTTGAATTTCAGTCCAGAATGGGATTAAATAAATTCGAACAAATTCGGGGCTTTCATCGTGTTTATGCACGTACTGGCGTACGTACAGAATGAACATGTTGAGCTGATTTTGGAGTTTGAAGGCAAAGTCAATGTATATGTGGTGATTTTGCCCAAAGCACACGGCAGGAGTCAAAACACTAGCAAGTATTGTGGCCTATCTTTAGACCGGTCGAGTTCCGAGCGTGCGCTGCCTAGCAATGCACTGTACCTAATCGCGCCCAGTAAACTATAACAAGTGGTGACCTAGTTTCTCCTCTGGCCTCTCGGTTCGATATATACGCGAGAATTTGGCTTGGTCTGTGAGATTGTCCCAGAGCAAGCCGAGAGGCAGGACGAGAGGCTCGCCATGAGCTTTACGTCCCTGTGTCTTGGGTAAGGCCCTCGCGGGCCCTGGGGACGATTTACATTGGGGGCCCCGGGCTGGGGTAGAGACAGTTGCTGACTCGGGGGCGCAAGCCCTGTGGATCGCCAGTTCTCTTCTTCACCCGGGGTGGTGTGACACAGGCTCTGGCAGACCGTCGGGCTGGCTCAGAGTTCCATCTCTGTGACGGTGCCTTCGGCGAGGCCGGCCAGCAACATGCCCACGTGTACCGGTTCCGTGATGCCGCTCCCATGGCATCTCGGGCTCTACATACGGCTACATTACCATAACTATGTAATATGCATGTTGTAGTTAAGGAGTTGGTGAGATGCATGTGTTATGTCGTAGTGTATGACGGCCGGAATCGTTCCGGGCTGACTACCTGGTAGAAGTATTCCGTAGAGTAGTGCCGGACGCCCTGTAGTGGGCGCCCGCCGAACTTTACAGTGGTGCTGAGTGACCAGGATCAGCCGGATGGTGTTCCATTGCAGCCTATCGTCACAGTTCCTTTGCCCCTTCGTCCCTGGGGACCGTCCGTTCCTCCAGGACTATCTAGAAAGAGAAATAATGGCGAGTAAGCAAAAAGGGAAGGGAAAGGGAGGCAGTGTTGCGGACCATACCCGGTCGCGCGACGGCCGTGAGCAGCCTTCGGGCGGCTCCGGTGATAGAGAAGGGAGCGCGGAGCCCTCCGCCAACCAGACCCCGTCTTCGGACACGGTCCAACCAGCACAGTTGACTCCGGCACCCTTGACTCCGTCTCAGGACGTTGAGTCGAGCCCTGTGGGGCCGCAACAGAGGTTGCTGCATGAGCTTGGCTCCGGTGATGTAGGCGCGGTCGGTGGAGCCGGGAACGGCCCCATGCCGCGCGCACCTATGTCCGGACGCGGGTCGTGGCAGGCGACACTCTTTCAGGGGGCATCTCCGGATGTCCGAGATCGAGTGAACGCCGGCGCGAGTACCTCCGGACGCGTAGACCGGCAATACGGAATGCCTACTCCGGCCGGGTGGACTTCCGCCAGAGTCCCTCGCCCGGATTCCGGACGGTCTGCACCGTGTGCCGTGGACCAACTCACTAACACCTTGGATGAGTTGGCTCCGCTAGGGCGCTACGACCGCGCCCGGTCGCCCCACAAGGGACGACCTGACCGAAGGGACTGCCCACCTTCTCCGCCGTCCAGCAACCCTATGGGGTCTTTGTCAGAGAGGGAGATGTGGCTGATTTCTACAGCGCTTGAACAGTTCAAGCTTAATCAGGCCGCACAGAGCATTGACCCGACGGTCACCTACACCACGGGGATGACTGGGCCTACGGCTCCTCCCCCAGTCCTCGCAAGTCCGCAGACGCCGGTGTTCCCCGCAATGGGATCCGTGCCTGCACAGCGACTTGGGGGCACCACGCCGGCTGCAGCTCCGACCGTTCCGGCGGCCGGAGTTAGTGCTGCGTGGTCTGGCTACCCTGGCAGTCAGGGTGCACCGGGCAGACAGTGGCAACCGGCGGCTCCGGCCGTGAGCTACGCCAGTTCTGCCACCCCGTCTGGAGCCTACCCGGTAGGTTCGATGGGAGTCCCGGCCGCACCAAGTCAGGGTGGTGATATAGCGGGTATGTACCCGACGGCAAGTGCCAACTACACTGCTCCCATGCCAGCGGCGTCGATGTCTGCCCCAGCGGACTCCGCCGTGGGAGCAAGCAGTACTCGGGCCTTGCCGGCTTACACTGCCGACCCCGGAGTCGGTTACGCCGGTCGCGTGCGCTCCCCTCGTGACAAAGCGCCTGACCAGTCCTCGTGGCGGAAGCGGTTCAACGGGGACAACGCTGATTTGGAGGACTACCTACTCCAGATCTGGCGGACGGCAGTGTACGAAGGATGGACCCAGCTTGAGGCTGGGCATATCCTCTCGGGGAGCTTAGAGGGTAAAGCTCTCCGAGTTATGCAGTGTCTGCCGGTGGGAGCAGTAACTTTCGGTGAGGTTGTTCGACAACTACGCCTACTGTTCACGCTGACGACAAATAGGCGGCAGTTTGAACAGGAGATCAAAGCGCGGATCTGCCTACCGACTGAATCCGTGACCGATTATGCATTTAACTTGCGCATACTCGGCCGGAGGGCTTATCCGGACATGGATGCCAGTCGGTTCAAGCCGATGCTGATCGATCAGTTCATCGATGGCCAGCCATACCATATTTCGTACGGGCTGGCCACCCATGAAAAACAGTCGATGGAGGAGGCGGTCAACTCCGCCATTGCATTAGAGGTGGCTGTCCGTCCTAGACAGATGCCTACAGCCTCGGCTACGGCCCCGGCTGTACCGACGCAAGCGGCGGCTCCGTCTCCGGCTGCAGCATCGCAGGTGACCCCATGGGCGGGCCCGGCTCCCCGGGCGACCCCTGTGGAGTCCAACCCCCCGTCGGTTGGTTCACCGGCACCCCAGCAAGGGATGCCTGTTCAAGCGGCACCAGCTGTCGCGTCATGCCCGTCTTCGGACGAGTGTGACTAGGAGGAGTATGATTTCGGCACTGCGCAGATGATTGCGTACTGTGCTGAAATCGACTCTTCGGGCCCCGCCGAGTGTTGTGCGTTCGCCTCCGGACCAGCTCAGAACCGTCCCTCGGAAAACAGGGACACTTTTGGCGGAAGTGTCTGGACCTGCTGGAGCGCCTGCGGGCACGCGGATACCAGGGGAATTTTCCCAATCCGCGCCGGAGTAACTATCCTCGGCCTGGTCCGCAAGGACAGCAAGGCCGCCCCTCTCAGAAGGGAAACTGAAATCGGACGTGGTGGCGACCAACACCGCGTCTGAGGACAGTAGTTCCGTGGCGCCGGACACCTCCTCACCCGCTGATGAGCCGGACGACCCTCAAGTGGATATAACTTCTCCGGAAGTGGTCCCTGAGGATCAGTCTGGCTCCTCCACAGCTGAGGCGGACAACGAGGACTCCGTAGCTGAGCCCAGTGTTCCGGATGCTTCCGATCGTCTGGTGTGCGCACTGGTGAGGGACCCCTGCTGGTACCTGCCCCTGTCTTTTGGACGGGAGCCGGTCCGGTTCCTCGTAGACTCTGGCTCGGAGGTTAAAATCGTACCCACTGGAACTTTCAAGCGTGAGCCAGCGATCCGCGACACGGTGTTGCGGGATCCCGGGCGTTACACGCTCCATGGAGCGGGTAACAATAGCATCCGTATCCATGGTACAATCGATCTGCCTATTACTCTTGGGGACAAGATGTATATAACAGAGGCAATCGTCGCGGATATCGGAGCGCCTGGGATTATTGGAATGAACTTTCTGCGGATCCACCGGGTAATCGCTAACTTCTGTTCTGGCAAGCTCCGGATGGGAGAGGACACTCATTTTCTCTTCTGCTCGGGTCCGAGCAAGTCATTTCAACTCCGGGCGGCGCTTACTACGGTAGAGCCGCCTATGAGCGAGATGATCATTGAGGCGAGGCCGCGTCGTCCCCGCATGCCCCTCGATGGTTGTCCGTGTATAGTACAGCCGGTGAGCAGTTTTGCCCATGGAACCGGACTCGTGTTGGGTGGGGCTCTGGTCAAGTCCAACGCCCACGCGATGCCCATCCTTGTGGTAAATCCTACGGATGCTCCCGTTGTACTGCGGCGCGGTTGTGTAGCGGCTACCGCAGCACCCGCGTCGTCGAGTCGTGTCATCCCCGATGATCCTGTCTGCCGTGCTGCGTGCGCGGCGGCGGCCGGAGATGACCCGTTCACCCTGCCGGACCATCTGGAATCTAGAGTTCCGAAGGACTGGCTGGATGAAGATCAGCGTCAAGCTCTCCGCAAGCTGCTCCGGCAGTATGCGGATGTGTTCATGAGTCCGGACGGTTCGGTAGGCAAGACGGACGTTGCCAAACACCGCATCGACCTCCTAGACGAGCGTCCTATCAAACAGCGTCTACGGCGAGCAGCGATCGTGCACCAAGAGGTCATAGACCGGGAGGTGCAGAAGATGCTCGAGCTAGACATCATCGAACCCAGTGATAGCCCTTGGGCGAGTCCTGTGGTTATGGTGAAGAAGAAGGACGGCTCGTGGAGGTTCTGCGTGGATTATCGGAAGATAAACGATGCCACGCAGAAGGACTCATATCCTCTCCCGCACATCGAGGATACCTTCGATTCCCTGGCCGGATCGCACTACTTTTGTGCTTTGGATCTGGCCTCCGGGTATTGGCAGGTTGAGATGGAGGAGAGCGATAGGGCGAAGACTGCCTTCGTTACCAAGAACGGGCTCTACCAGTTTAAGGTAATGCCGTTCGGGCTTTGTAACGCGCCAGCGACGTTCTGCGGATCCACCGGGTAATCGCTAACTTCTGTTCTGGCAAGCTCCGGATGGGAGAGGACACTCATTTTCTCTTCCGCTCGGGTCCGAGCAAGTCATTTCAACTCCGGGCGGCGCATACTACGGTAGAGCCGCCTATGAGCGAGATGATCATTGAGGCGAGGCCGCGTCGTCCCCGCATGCCCCTCGATGGTTGTCCGTGTATAGTACAGCCGGTGAGCAGTTTTGCCCATGGAACCGGACTCGTGTTGGGTGGGGCTCTGGTCAAGTCCAACGCCCACGCGATGCCCATCCTTGTGGTAAATCCTACGGATGCTCCCGTTGTACTGCGGCGCGGTTGTGTAGTGGCTACCGCAGCACCCGCGTCGTCGAGTCGTGTCATCCCCGATGATCCTGTCTGCCGTGCTGCGTGCGCGGCAGCGGCCGGAGATGACCCCTTCACCCTGCCGGACCATCTGGAATCTAGAGTTCCGAAGGACTGGCTGGATGAAGATCAGCGTCAAGCTCTCCGCAAGCTGCTCCGGCAGTATGCGGATGTGTTCATGAGTCCGGACGGTTCGGTAGGCAAAATGGACGTTGCCAAACACCGCATCGACCTCCTAGACGAGCGTCCTATCAAACAGCGTCTACGGCGAGCAGCGATCGTGCACCAAGAGGTCATAGACCGGGAGGTGCAGAAGATGCTCGAGCTAGACATCATCGAACCCAGTGATAGCCCTTGGGCGAGTCCTGTGGTTATGGTGAAGAAGAAGGACGGCTCGTGGAGGTTCTGCGTGGATTATCGGAAGATAAACGATGCCACGCAGAAGGACTCATATCCTCTCCCGCACATCGAGGATACCTTCGATTCCCTGGCCGGATCGCACTACTTTTGTGCTTTGGATCTGGCCTCCGGGTATTGGCAGGTTGAGATGGAGGAGAGCGATAGGGCGAAGACTGCCTTCGTTACCAAGAACGGGCTCTACCAGTTTAAGGTAATGCCGTTCGGGCTTTGTAACGCGCCAGCGACGTTCGGGCGCCTCATGGAGATGGTTCTCAAAGGGTTCCTCTGGAAGCGATGTATGGTCTACATTGACGATTTCGTCGTGTATGGCCGGTCGTTCGAGGAAACCCACACCAACCTCCAGATGGTGCTCCATCGCGTGCGCGAAGCAGGCCTTAAATTGAAGCCAAGTAAGTGCGAACTGTTCGCACAGGAGATCTTGTACTTGGGCTTCATGGTAACGGGCACCGGAGTTAGACCAGACCCCAAGAAGCTAGAGGCCGTCAAGAACTGGCCTCGGCCTTGCAACGTGGCGGACGTGAGGTCCTTTTTGGGTTTCGCGAGTTACCACCGCCAGTTTGTGTGAGGCTTTGCGGAGATCGCGCGCCCCCTTATTATCCCCACGGAAAAGGGCGCCGATTTCGTCTGGTCGGCTGAGCAGGAAGTTGCCTTTTCGGCGCTCCGGCATGCTTTGGCAGATGCGCCAGTGCTGCGGCACCCTCGTCCGGATTGCGAGTTCATCCTGGACACTGACGCGAGTAACTTTGCACTCGGCGGTGTCCTCTCGCAGATCGTGGACGGGCAAGAGCGGGTAGTAGCTTATGCGAGTGTGACTTTGAGTCGCTCTCAAATGAACTACTGTACCACTCACCGTGAGCTGCTCGCGGTGATAACGATGACCAAGCGGTTCCGGCATTACTTGTTGGGACGCCATTTCCACTTGCGGACTGACCACAGTTCGCTGAGATGGCTCCTCAACTATAGTGAGGCCGATGGCTTGGTGGCGCGGTGGCTCGTCAAACTCCAGGAGTATGACATGAAGATTGAGCGCCGTGCCGGTAAATTGCACGGCAACGCGGACGGCCTGTCCCGTTGTCATAAGTGCAAGAATCCTAACTGTGCCGGGATGGCTCCGTCCCCACACGACGTGGATTCCTCCTCAGACTTGGAACTGGACCTTCCGGGAAGGCCGCAGGCTGCCGCCCCCTATAACAACATGGCAGCCGGAGCGTCCAGGGCTCATCTCCATGCGCGGACCCGCCGGCAACGGCGAGGGCGTCCCGCATTTGAACCGGAGGTGCAGTCCAGCTCCAGCGAGTCTTCCTCGAGTCCGGCGGTGTACTCCTCGTGGGTACCCTCCGCGTCCTCGGATTACATATTATGTATCCAACTGCGGCGGAGACCGGTGCGGTACCCCAGTGCGGTCCGGAGTACGTCGAGTGGGTTCGCCGCGCCTTGGCGAACGCCCATGATTTCGCGCGAGCGCACCTGGACAAGTCTGCAATCCGGCAGAAGCGTGCCTATGATGCCCATGCCAAGGCTAGGCCCGCGTTTGCGCTAGGAGACAAGGTGCGCTATTATTTTCCACCCCTGAAGCAAGGTAACAAGTTTGCTAAGCCGTGGATAGGCCCGTTTACGGTACTGAAGCAGGTTACGGACGTGGACTACCGGATCCGGAGGGATTCCAACCCGGATAGGGTTCTGGTGGTTCTCCGTGAGCAGCTACTTTGTGGCTATCTCCGGAGTTGAGGTCCGCGGATATCTTTGCGTCATAACGCCGCCGCTCCGCATCCGCCCTCCCGTAGTTTTCAGCGCTAGGGATGTGCGGCAACCCTATCTGCATCAGTTTGCCTGCTGTCTGGCGTAGTTAACACAGCGGCTACGCTGGCCGGACGACTTTTGTGGATCTGCCGGACGCCCCTGGTCCCGTAACAGCCTCTTATATGGCCAGACTGAGATTGGGATTTACGTCCACTACGGGAGAAGCGCCTTCCCACGGATTTGGGGAACTGGCTCTGGATGCGGGGTTAGTATCCGGATGTGAGGACTGATGTCCGCGGTTCGTCCGCAGGACTCGTCCGGCACTCCGGACGCTTTAGGATAACGCATTTCGGTGTGTTATCCCCCGTGAGCCACTACTGTAGAATAGCTATAGTAGTTTAAAGTTTCTAACGGCAGGAAACCGCGGACCAGCCGCGGCAGTGGGGGACGCTCATTTTCGTCCGGACCGTACCTTATAATACGCGGTCCGGCCGGAATGACCGAAGCCCCGGCCTCCTTCCAAGAAGGGGGTCGTATATTACATGCGTAGCATACTTTGTGGCTTTTAATCCGGGTTCATATCATTGGATAAGGTCAATATGCCTTCTATGGTAATCGTCCGGCCTGGACTTCGTTCGCGGGCAGCTCCGGACGTCCGCCGGCTATTGATTTCACCATGTTTGGGATCCTCTAGATTGGGCGCCGGCATGAAGGGTTCGCCCCCTAACCATTGAGGTTATGGCCCATGCCGGCCCCGCGTCTAATCTATTGGTTCCGCGCTCCGGTAGTCGTTTGCTTTGGCTCTGGGTTTGACCGGACACCGCTCCGCGGTCGGGCTGGACGTTGGGGTTGCTAGTGGGCGCGTTGCAAACGCTCATAGGGCGCCCAACTGTCCGTCCGGCTGCCCTGGGCATGTCCGATCGCCTTGTAAGTGTAACAGCGGCTATGGGGAGTGATTTTGTTTATTTTCCATCTCATGTTATAATTTCTTGAGTGGATTATATAAGCTACAAGTATGCGTGCATGCCGTGGAAACGCTATTCTTATTTATTCAATCTTGCATTGAGATAAGTTTAGTGATATACAGTATACTCTGCCGAAACCGGCTCTTGTATATACCAGAATTTTGTCCATACCGGCGTTCCTCTTAAGTCCCGAATTCTTCCCCTTTGTTATCGAGCAACTCTCGATATACCGGATGTTGTCCATTCTGAAAACCGGCCCTATTCCTAAGACCCAACTGGCCATATCGTATTGTCCAAACCGGCGTTACTCCAACATTTCAAAATTGCGGCGTCTAAATTGCAATCAGCCATACTTCATCGGATCACAGACCAATGTCAAAGGCTGTGCTTTAGTCACACGTCTCTGTAAACACAACAACATCAGGAACATGGCGCTCACAAATTGTAATTAACAATAACTAAACTTCGTCAGTTAGGGGTCGTTTGAGGAATGCATGATTTACCTGACATGATTTCTCGAGTAAATCACTGCAAGCCCATCACTGGGGTGACACGCATTATTAATCAGCGCATGTTATAAACGCAGACAACAATTCTATGATATCACGCAATCTTGTCTCACTATGTATATTATGCAATTGGTTCTGAGATGTGCTAATAGCACAAGATTATAATGATGTCATCTGAAAACCTACAGTTAATAATCGATTGACTCAAATTATTTACTTGAGTGTTCTGCAATAAATCAATACAGATCTGACCTATTACCAATAACATAATAATAACTACGCCGATGTCCATAAAGTTTTTAACTACATGTACCTAAAATAGCTGGCCAGTATTTAGTTACGTTATGTTGTGTACCGAACAGTGGAAACGAAGTCGGCCGGTATCTGCATATCAGACTCTTGAGACTCAGACTCTTGATAAACCGGCGCTCTGTCCATACCGGATTTTTTCCCTGGTCCCCTGGAGATCCGGTTTATACAGAGTACACTGTATCTTTTTCCTGGTGCTTAAGAGGGGTTTAAGAGATTGTGTTGTTTGTATCAGAAGCTTGTTGTGCCGTGATTTGTGGAAAAGCAGGCGAATGGTGATGGATTTGTTTTCATCGCTGGTTCGAACAGTGTAGATTTATTTACATTGTTGTAAGTTGGACATACTCGTTCCACCCACAAGTAGATCGACTTCTGATATATTGTATACAATCTCTATCCTGCTGTTGTGATTAACTTCACGTCATTCACCGCCAGTGCGGTAGCTTAAGCTAATGACTGATTTTAATTACTCTGTTTTAATTGCGGGATCCCCCGGGATGGCCAGTACTTTTTGCCACCCGTATACATGGAGTGATAGGAGACACCGGGGGGGAGATGCGTGTATATGCGTAAGCCTATTGTTACAAAACGTTATTCGTTTGTCAGTCCGTATTGATTGATGCTATAAATAGACATTTCCACGGCGACGCGCTGCACTGCCGCGCATGTAGAATAGCTGCTACCACTTGATGCCTAGTTAATCTGTGTATTTTGTGTACACTGGTCATTCAAGCACTCGGCACTGGTGGAGACAGATCTGCGGATCTGACTCCCAGTGTTTGCGCTTAGAGGGCTTGAATTGGTCATGTCAGAGACCAGTGATGGGGAAAGCGAGGGAGGGAAGATACCTCCGGACCGTGATCGCGAGATCCAGTCCGGGGATGAGTCTCTTGAGCGCGGTAACACGTACTCGGGACGAAGCGAGTCCGAGGATGACGGTCGCACACTGACACCCGAGACTCGCGTACGGGTTCTGCAGAATCCGACTCCGGCACTGACGCCGAGAGTGTGGTCACTGCAGACCGCGTTGTAGAGAGCAACTTGGCTGCTATTGAAGCCGAGAAGCTCACTGATCTGTCCCCGCTCCTACGTGAGGAGTCGGAGATGGACTACAGCGATGTAGGGCCCGGTGGTTTGGATATCGAGTTGCATCCGCCTGCGAAGTTGATTGATCCTTTTGCGACGGATGAGAGTACTCGTCCGGATACCCGTCCAGATGGCCGCGGTCGTCCGGACACCGGTTCCGGCGAGAACTCTTCAGTGCCCGCACCGCCGGAGCCTGGTCCGCAGGATCAGGGCACACCTGCGACCTGGGCTGAACAGGTTGATGCGGCTGAGCAAGCTGCGTCCCAAGTTCCGGCCTCGGAGAAGGGAGCCGGCTCGGAAGACCCCGCGAAGAAGGATGATGGGTTTATTACGCCCGTCTCCAAACGCACGCGGGCCCGAGCTAAAGAAGTCGCCCGGAAACAGTGGGAGGCCCAACAGAAATTGGAGGCCTCTAACCGTGGGCAACCCGAGTCCGATCCCGAGGGAAAGGACCCGGCCGATCCTCCGCCGAGGAAGAAAAGAAAGCAGAACCACCGGAAACGCAAGTCCGGTGGTGACCCGCCCCAGTCCGGACCTAAGTCCGGAGGACCTAAGCCGCTGGCGCCTAAGCCGGACGGCAAGTCAAGGTCCTCCGCCAAGTCCGAAGGTGCCAAAGTGCCAAATCCTTCGGGAAGCGGCGCGGACGGTACCTCCGCAAAGTCCGACCGGGGTCTGGGAGGTTCCAGTAAGAAGGCGCCCTCCGGGGCACCAAAAGGAACCTCCTCCGGCAAAACCTCCAGACATTCCAAGCCGTCCGGAGCGGCGGAGATCGGGTCAAGTCCAGTGGACAAAGGGCGGCCCTTGCCACAGAAGCGAGACCTCCGGTTGGAGCTCCTTCGCCGGCAAGCGGTAAAGGACGGGGAGAAGGACATGTCCGACGCCGCACTGGACGCGGGGTGGCGGGCTTACTGCGAGGAACAGCAGGAAGCCGCCGCTCAGCAACGCGCGGAGAGTGAGCCTCGACAACCCAGGTCGAGCGGTCGTTCAGGAAATCCAAACAGAAGCGGTCGTCCTCGGAGCAGCCTTCTATCCAGAGGCTGCGGGCTGGTATGGGCCCCGAGCTCCCTGGTGTGCGTCAAGGGCACTTTTCTCGCGCGGTATGGCAGGGACGCCTACAACCGACGTTCGTCGGGAGGGGGTATGACAGCTGATGCACCTCTTACAAGGCCTCGTCCACTGACGGACGAGGAGCTCGCCGGGTTACCACCCGCGACGGAGAGAGGAGTCTTTTGCCCTCTCTGCTCGGAGTCCCTGGACGGGTATAAGGACCCGCATCGTGCGCTCAACCGGGACCGTAGGTACCCTACCTACGACCACCTGAGCCGGCACATTGCGGGGTACCATTACCCCTGGGTGAAGTTGTTTGTCTGTCGACGGTGCTACTCCCGTAGCCCTGAGGAGAGATACTTCCCCAGTTTAGAGGCCTTGAACAGCCAACGCGCCGGTGCTCACTATGGTGAGGGAATGCACACCGGCGAGGAGGAAGTCGGGCCTGTATTCAATTTTGGATACATTCCACCTCGGGTGGCGACGTCCATGACTACGTCAGGGACGACGAGACACCGTATCTTTCATTACGGTCCGTGGCGCTTTGCACAGCGCGTCATGGACGATGCATGGAAAGAGTCTGGCGTCGTGGTCGCGGGCTCGAGCTACACAGCTCGCCTGACGGCCTCGATGGACAAGACTCCGGCGGAATACCAGGCGGCGGAAGCTGCCCGGACAGCAGCGGAGGCTGTCCGTCAACCGCCGGCATCGCAGGTAATGGAAGAATGGCACCGGGTTACCATGGTCGTGTCGGAGATGCCGCAGATCGCGGCGAAGACACGCGTGGCATCCCCCAAGCGTCGGCCCCAGTCAAAGACTCAGGGGAAAGGCTCGTCCGCCGGAACCGCTCCTGTCCGGACGCCTCCCCTGCAGTCTCCGGGCGCCTTGACGCAGGAGGACTACCTTGGGTCCGGTAAGCGCAGAGCCCTACGGCTCTATGTTTTAATGTTTATATCATAAAAGGTTTGGTTTGGTGCAGATACATGTCTAAGCTACACGGCATTCAATTCACAACTGAATGCAAGTTATCTTCCCAAATAAAATCATAACACACTGCTGGCTTTTTCCCCGTTTTTGTCCAGGTTGTTTACAATAACATGGTCGTGTACACAATTGAGAGCAGCTAAAAGTACCTATTATATACTCTCACGCTTCCAGGGTGGCCGCTCAACTGTGAGCAACTATATCCACCCGTGAGGCACAGTGGGTGCTGGTCAGCGTTGACTAGGCTCTAGCACGGTAAAATCGATCCGAGGCGGGTACGTAGCGCGAGCCGGCTCGCTTGACCAGGCACATAATTTTTTGCCAACTGATTGCCAGCAAATTTCTTCTTACTTATATGGAAGCAGTGCTGGTCAGCACTGGCTGGGCTGTTTCTGATTGGAACCGAGAACAACACGAGGCATATACTCTGCAGTCTGGCAGCGTGTTGGTTAAAACTGACGGGGTCCAGAGAGAGGCAGGTCGCCAATGTATGTATGAGTTTCCTCGTGGGAAACTGAGGGCACACCGAGCTTTGATCGAGAATTTCCAACGAAGAATGGGGAAGCGGCACCCCACAAAAAATCACTCCTCAAAAGCGATAATAAAAGACGGAGGTGGCAGTCTGTTCATTGACGGGACACAGCAAACTAAAAACTGTATATCGGGTGGAGGCGCTCCGTCTTGAAGGTGGTAAGAGGCGGTCGTGCCAAGCTACACCTCGAAAGGACAAGTATTCGGGTAACGGCGGCCCACAAAAGACTACTCCTTCTTGATGGTGGTAAGAGGCGGGTGTGACAGTCCTTAAGATGAAACTGTAAAATCTCAATCAATGGGTTAGCGGCGCCCAAAACAAAAAGACCACTCCGTCTAGAAGGTGACAGGGAGCAGACTAGAATTTATGAGGTATGGAATTCTCAACGATCGGCGAGGTGTACCCCATGAAAACTTGTCATCCCACAACAAAAAACAACTTCATGTGGCACTGCATGGTGTCCAGTTCTCCATCCAGTATACCAGTGATATGTTGAAACAGAGGCCAGAACCCCCATACGTTCATTGTTTGTTGGAGCCGGGAGGGTGTAAGGCTACGAAGACATACATAGTAGCTGGGCATGAGGGTTTCACAACCCATTCCCCGGTTTCCTGCTTGCCATATCTATTGGTGTACTTTTGTTTTCTCTCTGGCTCCCGAGGAGCCTTAGTCCCTCCTGTTCGGGGATTCGACTTGGACTTTTTTTCAACTTTTTTCATTTTAAACAATGATCATCCGAGTGACAGCCTATATTCTGGTGTCCTGCACTCCGTCTGGAATTGTAGTTTTTGTTGGCTCACAGTGAGATTTCAAAATCAACCCTCTCTCTCTGGAGTTTGACCTGGACTTTTTTTATAACTATCAAGCTGTCACCTCGACCAATCACTTTGGCCGAGTCAGGATGCCCGAGAACTTCAAGGTCGTTGTAGTCACTTTCTGCTTACTATATTTTATGTACTTTCCAGGTCAGCCCTCCTGCTTGGGGGGTTTGACCTGGACATTTTTTTCAACTTTTCTAACTGTCGACACTAGTAATCCGAGTGACCGCCCATATCTTGGTGTTCTGCACTCCGTCTTGAAGTCTAGGTTTTGTAGTTTCTGTTGGCTCACAGTGAGCCTTCCCGTCCAGGTCAGCCCTCCTACTGGGGGGGGGGTTGACCTGGACATTTTTTAAAACTTTTTATTTCATTTCAAACACTGGTCATCCGAGTGACTGCCCATATCTTTGTGTTCTGTACTCCGTTTTGAAGTCTTAAGTTTTGTAGTTTCTACTGGCTCACAGTGAGTCTCCCAAGATTAGGTCGACCCTCTTGCTTGGGGAGTTCTACCTTGACTGTTTTTTTTTTCAACTTTTCTAACTTTCGACACAGGTCGTCCGAGTGACTGCCCATATCTTTGTGCTCTGCACTCCGTTTTGAAGTCTAGGTTTTGTAGTTTCTACTGGCTCACAGTGAGTCTCTCAAGACTAGGTCGACCCTGTCGCTCTGGAGTTTGGCCTGAACTTTTTTTTTTCAACTTATTAGCCTCTTGCTTGGGGGGGGGGTCTTTTTTTCAACTTTCAACTTTGGCCTTCTGAATTATCACCCATATTCTCGTGCTCTGCTTAATCAGTCTACCACGGTTTCCTCCTTACCATAATCTCTTTGTATCTATTTTTTTTTTATCTCAGGCTAATGTCCAAGACAACCCTCCTGTTCATGTCGTTTGACCTGGACTGTTTTTTTTTCAAATTTTTAAACTTTCATTTTTTGCCAGCCGAGTGACCACCGATATTCTGGTGTGCTGCTCACCTAATTACTCTTGTAGTTTTTGTCGGTTCACAGTCAGCCCTCCAGTCCAAATCGACCCTTTAGCTGGGGGGTTCGACCTGGATTTCAAACTGTTTGCATGACCAATTTATTGTATTCACTTTGCAGGACCGGTGTTTCAGGCATGTGATCCCCCTCACCTTACCAGGTCTGTCAGCCCATTCATTGTCTTCAATTCAGAAGACTAATATTAAGCAGGACCATTTCAAATAATGGTCCGATTTCAAAAATTCTTTCAAATATATAAACCCCATAGTCCAGCCAGCATTTTTGGAAAAGTACCTAAATATTTGTAACAATTGAATTCAACGAGAGTCAGTGAAAGTGAAAGTAAATTAAATCCGAAATTAAGGTTATTTTCACTCTACGGTCAATATTAAGTGAGTTACACGATTACATCTTAATTTATTTCTTCATTCGGCCATAACTCCCCAAAGAATTGTCTGATTTCAAAATTTCTTTCAGATATATACACCCTACAGTCCAGGCACCATTTTTGCGAAAGTAGGCAAAAGTTCAGTTTTGGGCCCGAAATTAGGTCACAGCAACCTGTTTGCCCTAATTACTAGTGAAATGTTATTTATTACATAATTACTTGCGCCGAGTCCGAAAATGAAGTTCTTTTCGCTCTACGGTCAATATTAAGCGAGTTACAAGATTATGTAATAATTAGTATCTTCATTAAGCCATAACACTTTAAGGAATTGCTTCAAATCTATTCATCCAAGGTCAAGCCATTGTTTTTGGAAAAGTAGGCCAAAGTACAATTTTGACCTAATAATTAGGTCATGACCTCATTTTTTAACTAGTCATGTTAGTATGTTATTACGTAAGTGGTGAGCCCGTGATGTCCTTTTGGCTGTAAGAGTAATAGTTTTGGAGATATGAAGGTTTTTTTCTTTTAACATGGGGATGAATGCGCCAAATACCAATGTCGTTAATTAGCGAGATGAGTTATGTGTTACATCCTTGAAATTTGAACAGTGCCAAGCCACTGGCATAGCAGATGTGCATTGTATTATTGTGAAAATAATGTCATAACAAACAAACATACATACAAACAGACAGACATATCGAACCGATCAACATACTTGCCGAATCTTCGATTCCAACAGGTAACAAACAAGCAAACGAGAGGCCATAGGCCACACACTTGCCGGAATAATTACGCAGTTATGACGCCATTTGTCGTCAACAAAAACTGCAAACTAGCTGTGAATGGAGTTTTTAAATATGCATGAAAAAATCATGTTTATACATGTTATATTATAACCGGACAAGATCATAATATCTTCAAATGATGAGTTTCCTTTGAAATTTTACCGATTTGTTGCCACAAAAACGTCAATTACGTCAAAACGTATGTATCGATTGTGCTAAAAATTGATAGAGACCATCACATGACGACTCCACATCGTTTGCATATGCTAGATCTGCAGTCAATGTTATAACTTTGCACATCTGACACTCAAAAGGCCTAAATGTCACTCTGAAATCACATTTGACGTCATTATGACGTCAATTGACGTCCGATTCCAAAAATGACAATATATTTGGAAAGTACTCTCGAAGACCTTCCGAACGAGCTACTACTCGATATTTTTGCAAAAGGTCAAGGTCAAGGTCAATTTTGAGGTCAACTTCGACCTCAGGCGCTAGCAAAGGCTATCGGTCATACGCTTTAGGTGTAAAGGCAAAAGTTGTTAGGCTAAGTGAGTGCAATACTGTGGATTTACTTTTGTGTCTCTATCTTGCTTACTTCCTGAGATAAAGTGACCTACATGGTTTTCACTTGTGGGTCAATATTGACCTTGACTTTCGACCTTTGACCTTGAAATTTCATGGAGCCAAAGAACTCATCCTTGGCTACTCATCCTTGGCTATCACAGGTGTATCATTAGATTTTTACGCACATTATTGACACTTTCATCAGCATGGACAGCTTGAAACATGCAATTTCGCTTATAATTCTAAAAAGTCGAAAAATTGGTATGACAGGCCATACGTTTATGACGTCATAGCGGAAAATCTATCATGGCGGAAAAGTATCGGACAGTACCCATCTAAACTAGAATTCAACGAGCTTTTCAATGGTGCAATTCGCTTCTCTGTACGACAAATACTTTTTGATATATAGCTCTATTTTGAAAATTGACGTACGTCATGACGTCATTGACGTTGCACGTAACATGTTGAAACTCAGTATATGGCTGGGTATTATTATTTCACATGAATTCTGATAATTACAGTCCAATACCTCCAAATTGGAGTGAACTGTGGATGTTTGAAAATTTGCTGAAAAGTCGAAAAATTGGTATGACAGGCCTTACGTTTATGACGTCATAGCGGAAAATCTAACATGGCGGAAAAGTATCGGACAGTACCCATCTAAACTAGAATTCAACAAGCTTTCCAATGGTGCAATTCGCTTCTCTGTACGACAAATACTTTTTGATATATAGCCCCATTTTGAAAATTGACGTTTTACGTCATGACGTCATTGACGTTGCACGTAGCGTGTTGAAACTCGGTATATGGCTGGGTATTATTATTCCACATGAGTTCTGATAATTACAGTCCAATATCTCCAAATTGGAGTGAACTGTGGGTGTTTGAAAGTTTGCTGAAAAGTCAAAAAATTGGTATGACAGGCCTTACGTTTATGACGTCATAGCGGAAAATATATCATGGCGGAAAAGTATCGGACAGTACCCTTCAAAACCAGAATTCAACGAGCTTTCCAATGGTGCAATTTGCTTCTCTGTACGACAAATACTTTCCGATATATAGCCCCATTTCGAAAAATGACGTTTTACGTCGTGACGTCATTGACGTTCGAACAATCCGAGCAAAACTTCGCAGTTTGATGGAAGGTACCATTATATATCGGTGTGCTGAATTTCAGAGGTATCGGTTCAAATGTGACTGCTGTGTGATTTTTTGAAAATTCGCCAATGATGAGAGATGGGGATTTTTCGACTTTTCAATGATTTTTGGTGACGTCATCAATGGATCGATTTCTTCCAAAAACGTGGGGTTCCGTCCGACAATAGATATCTATCCATCAAAAAAGTTTCGGAATGCTAGCTCGAAAATTGTGGACGCTAGGCGATTGACAGACAAAGTCACAAACAAAGAAACAAACCAACCGACCAACATACTTGCCCCTATCTTTAGATTCCGGCAAGTAACAAACCAACCGACCAACATACTTGCCGAAATCTTTAGATTCCGGTAAGTAACAAACCAACCGACCAACATACTTGCCGAAATCTTTAGATTCCGGCAAGTAACAAACAGACAGACCCAATTACAACACTCTCTCCCCCTATCGGGGCGAGGGTAAAGAAAGCCGCTGCTTCTGTCCAGTTTTTACATGTAGTCTCCTGTGTAACTGATCCCACTCAGGCCATCAGGCATACTTGGGGTTGATTCAGTACAAAACGTTTTTCCCAACATCACTTTTATGATATTAATTAGTCGACAATTTTTTTTATAACAATTAAAAGAGATTAAGTGTCAGCATATGTAGATATTGAAATACTGTTGGCCATGTTGGGGAAGTAGTTATTGACTATGACATTCGTTAAGAGTCTCATTACCAGTATTACTTGCATGGACAAGTCATACATTTTTTGTATTGATACATTTCGGGCAACATCATGGGCATACAATCACACGGCCGTAGGCGACTGGTGACCGATCATCTAGTTTCAAATGAAAAAGTTGATTACATGGATGAATGTGATAAGGATATACATTCATTCTACAGGTGTCGGTTTGGGCATCAGTTATATAGCAGTGTGGACCATTGTTCCAGTGTATTTCGTGCGCTTCCGAGGTCTTGCAACAGCCATATCCACATCTGGTATAAGCATCGGGGCATTTGTCTATCCTCTGATGATCCGGGCCTTGGTCAGAGAATATGGACAGAAGGGCAGTCTGCTAATCACGGGAGCTCTGACTTTCAATATCTGCGTGTGTGGGGCTTTGATGAGACCGCTGACAATCAGAGAGACTTCAATAGCTGCTCCTGAACCTCCAAACGATGACAAATACAAAACAAATCCTGAAGACATTGATACGGTGGATTACAGGCCGACAACTCACAAAAATATACCCAAACCTCTTCGGTTCCTGAACATGCACCTCTGTTGTAACTTGTTCGTTATCGCACTGTGTATTCATTCTTGCATTGGTTGGTTTGGCATAGGAATAGTCTATGTTCATACAGCGGCATACGCTGAAGAAGTCCTGGATATCACAAAAGACCAAGCAGCTAGTCTGATCTCAGTGATGGGAGTCGCCGGCATAATCGGCAGGCCTGTATTCGGATTACTTGTCAAGGTGCCACATATTAATTCACTGTTAATGTTCTGTATTATGCATGTGCTCGCAGGCTTGGCAATGCTATGCATGTTGTGGACGGGGTCATATTCAGGGTTGGCTGCTATGTCGGCCCTGTTTGGGTTTGCCACTGCCTCTACGTCTCCATTATTAGCGACCATGATTCCAGAATATGTTGATCTGACTCTTGTACCGAATGTTTTTGGTCTCCACTTTGGTTCGTGCGCAGTCAGCACATTGATTGGGCCGACCCTAGCAGGTTTGTACGTTTCACTTTTATATGTTGCATTCCTGTCAATATGATTGTCGCTGGTCAGGTTTTTATGCAACTGAACCCTTCCGTCTTCCACAGGTTACGTGTACGACTGTTCTGGCACATACACAGGTTCGCTCTACATGGCGGGCTCCACACTGGCTGTTTCTGGCATCATAATCCTTCTTCCATACAATCAAGAGAGGAATAAGAGCTGTAGGATATCTAGACATTGAACGTACATAAATGTCTTTGACACATCATTGTTTTCCCTGCACCATACAATTTGAGAAATGCTTGATTGGTTTAATGTATCTAGATTTATCATCAATCTGCACATGACTTATGTTTTTTTTTCCAATTATTCAGAGTCGTTGTTACGAAGGAAGATTATAACAATTGGAAATTCCATCATGTTGAACTACCTTTTGACATAGAACCCATGATGAACTTTGTGAAATATGACATTTGTCCCTAGAACCAATAAACTTTACAGATCATTCAAGTGGAATGTTAGACCGCCACCCCAAGATGCACGTAAAAGCTTTGACGCAATTCCACGACGATATGTCAAATGACTATACAACCTTTGATATTACGATGTGCCTGTCCAGCATTCTGTGGAAACGATGTTATGTACAGCATTTCATGATGTGTGTAATCCCGACACTACCAACGTGCTGGATGTATTTGTTCCGTCCGTCTTTTTTTACTGCCAAAGCTAACGTTCTCCAACGTCACGCTATATAAGTATCAGTGGTAGTGGTTGATAGTACCTTCTGATATGTCAAAACATATTCCAGTCTATTAGACACGCGTTTAAAGATCTTCAATATTTGCTAGCAATTTCAATATAACTTGTCTGTGCAAATTTTCGTTAAATATCCTATATGACTGCTTTGATGTAAACTATGAGTTATCCCATGGAAACACCCATAGTACACATCAGAGTTTATATAAAAGAATTTTCAGGTACTCCTCAGAAATTATCTGAGAGACTCCAATTTTGCTAATTTTCGTTGGGCCTTACGGCGTCCAAACCCAAAACTCGACCGTGTTAGTCTCGATTTATTTCCGCCGCCCATTCCCCGAAAAGAAAAAAAAAACCAATACACCCCGAATCCACCCCTGCATAAAATAATACATTTTACGAGTTCAGGATTAGAGTAAATCCGACTTGGAAATCTTTGAGATGTGCATGGACGCGACGGATTTTAACAAACCGTGTTATCATGTTCCAGTGTAGTTCATTTGATTCACAGAGGATTCGCCCGATAATTTGACGAGACGATTCACTCCTTCATGACAAACCATTGATTCTGCCAGACTAGATGCAGACAGGTAGACGTGCATTCTATTAGATCACATAGAATACATACACATAGACTTGGTCTACTGGTTGTGATCAGTGATATACAATCAATAATAGCAGGAAAATAATGTGATATGGATCTAAGGAGAAAGTGAAGCCTTATGGCGGAATTACACTAATCAATACTAATTCATCCTGATTCATCCTGACGATGAAATAATATTCAAGTAATAATTAGACAATACAAAATAAGGCTGCTCCATAATATTTTTATCATATCCTATTACGGGAACCAATGGTTGCATATCTTGATATCATTAACATTTTACTGCCAAACGCCATTTACGGCCAACACAGGACAATTTTTGGAAGGTAATTTTCAGTTACACTTCTTAGCAGGACGCAATCTGTGGCGACGACGCAAGATGATGTAAAGTTATTGACTATCGTCCGCTCTTCGGGATCCTCGAGGATAGTCCTCTCACCGCGAGTCCTTGCGGACGCGCATCCGCTATTCCGGATCCTTGCGGCGGCGCCGCTCACCGGAGGTCACTGCGGACACGGTAACCACTCTAGCATTAACGGTAACCAGGTAACAGCCCACTCGACACTCCCAGGCCTACGGACACCGTTCAGAAACTGGTTCATCACCACGGTGTTAACTGGAGGGGCCTGGCGAGCCGCGGTCTGCCTCGGGGACGGAACCCCGTACAGTCCGACATGCTGGCCAGAGCCTATGTCACACGTCCCGGGAAGGGAGAGAACTGGCGATCCACAGGGCTTGCGGCCCCGAATCAGCAACTTGTCTCTCCCAGCCCGGGCCTCCCCATGGAAATCGTCCCCAGGGCTCTAAGAGCCCACTACTCGCGACCAGGGAACGCAAAGCTCATGGTGAGCCCTGCGTGCGTCCTAGGCACTCTCTCTTGGACAATCTCCTCGATCGAGTAGCTTCCAGTGTATATATAATACACCACAAGCTGTAGGACGCATGCGAGGTATAATCAAACCATTGTTATAGTTTACTGGAGCGTAAATTACAATGCGTTGCCGTGGCAACGCACGCTCGAACGGAGCGTGTCAAAACAAGGCCAAGAACGAAAAGGCCACATAAATGGCATGTATGTTTACAATCACCTGCCGCGTGCATAGGGCAAAATCGCCACATTGATTAATGAAAACTGGTGGTGGTCGAGACTTGACGGCAGTCTGTGACGTAACAGGGCAATTGGCAGGTAATCATGGCATCTACTTCAACGGTAGCTCACAATGGTGAAGGGGACAATGTTCTAAACTATGGACACCTTCACAACAAGACGTGCAGCTGGGAACATATGGCGTCAATAAACATGGAAACAATACCCAAGTATAAAGTATCCGAGCGAAGAAAAACAAGTCTGTTTTCCAATCTCAAGTCTGGTGTCAGGCAAAATCGATTATGGAACTTGATGAACCCCAGCAGATTTTGCAAGAATCAAAATGAGGTTTCTATAACTTATAAATAACTGTTTTTTATTTCATCTGAGGGTGTCACAAATCGAAACAAATTGGTTTATCTGACATACATACAGTTTCACTTGACTGAGTTTTTGTTTATGAAACGGGTCATTGATACAATGAGTCATTGATGCACAAAGACTCATTCCACAACATTCCGTCAAATGATCAACAGCAGTTCATTGAACAGCGATACAAGATATGAAACTTTTGAGGTACAGGCCACGCAGAGTGAAAGTAAGTTTATTTCTCATAAAGTCACTCCTAATAGGAGTACAAAAAAATACAACACAAACAATGTCAGGCAGAGTGTTTAACAAATAAATGATAAACATAACACACATATACCTCCGACAACCACAAAATCATTTGCCCTTATTGCAGTACATTATTTATAACATCAACAAATCTGACAAGGTTTTTCAGTGTTTTCTTGTTCCTAGTTGTGAATAGCTCATACATTTTAAATGTGTTGGGGTTGTTACGATAATATTTACTAATATACAGGTTTCGTTCATTGGAAAATTTATTACAAATAAACAGGTAGTGAAATTCGTCTCCTAAGTCTTCACGATTACAAACGGTACAGCTTGAGTCGTAAAAATTATCAAAAGTCTTTTTAGCACATGGGATGTTACTATTTCTGCAACGAAATTTACTAAGCTTTACAGCATCTTTGTAGTCTAGAATACTTATATAACTTTCTAACTTTAGTTCTTTCTTAAAGATTCTGTAGTTCACACAGCTATCATGATTCCACACAGTTTCATTCCAAGTCTGTAAATACATGTCAGATCCTCTCAACTTTAAACTATTTTTGAACCATTGAATAGACCCATGTACATTAAGCATTGAATTTTACCCATAATCCAAGAACCACATATTAGAAAACCCCCTATTATCTAAAGTTTTCTTGATGTATGACAACCATTTTGAACTATAACCATTGGAGTTATTTATATATTGCAACAAATGAAATATAATACATGAAAGTTTGCTTTGTTTCCCAGAAACTACCCTATACCAATAATTTAACATCCTATTCTCGATCAAAACAGACATTTCCATTTCACCTGATTCTCCATATACCATACAATTAGTAGTAGACTTTTTCAATCCCAATACACTTTTTATGAACTTCTTGTGGAATACATTGATTTGGTCTAGCTTTTCAAAACCCCATATTTCACAACCATATAGTAGAATTGGCATTATTAACTGATGAAACATCTTAAGCTGAATGTCAATTGGAAGGTGCAACTTCTTACATTTAGATACCATTGTATTGGCGGAAAATGAAACTGATTTACAAAACGCTCTTGATGCAACTTTCTTGTATTGTAATAAATGGAAACTTACAGTTAATACTAGTAAAACTAAAATAGTTGTGTTCTCGAGGGGAAAAATCCGAAAGAAACCTATTTTCAAGTACGGTGATTGTACAATTGATATTGAATTTGAATACACATATCTAGGTATTATTTTCAATTACAATAATTCTTTCCAGAAAGCAATATCAACCTTGATAGGTCAAGCAAATCGAGCATTGTATAGCATGAAATCTAAATGTAAGAAGTTGCACCTTCCAATTGACATTCAGCTTAAGATGTTTCATCAGTTAATAATGCCAATTCTACTATATGGTTGTGAAATATGGGGTTTTGAAAAGCTAGACCAAATCAATGTATTCCACAAGAAGTTCATAAAAAGTGTATTGGGATTGAAAAAGTCTACTACTAATTGTATGGTATATGGAGAATCAGGTGAAATGGAAATGTCTGTTTTGATCGAGGAATAGGATGTTAAATTATTGGTATAGGGTAGTTTCTGGGAAACAAAGCAAACTTTCATGTATTATATTTCATTTGTTGCAATATATAAATAACTCCAATGGTTATAGTTCAAAATGGTAGTCATACATCAAGAAAACTTTAGATAATAGGGGGTTTTCTAATATGTGGTTCTTGGATTATGGGTTAAATTCAATGCTTAATGTACATGGGTCTATTCAATGGTTCAAAAATAGTTTAAAGTTGAGAGGATCTGACATGTATTTACAGACTTGGAATGAAACTGTGTGGAATCAAGATAGCTGTGTGAACTACAGAATCTTTAAGAAAGAACTACAGTAGACGCAGTAAAATAGAATGATCAATAACAATGGACTAATTTGATCAATGGACTATTGTAAATAACAATTTGATTCAAAATTATTCAAATTATTACTACATATAATTAGATTGTGGCCATTTCACTTAGGCAACGCCCATCTTCTAGTCAATATTCCATTCAATAATAAAATCCTTCGATAATAATTCGTTATTTTTGAATGAATATATCCAGAAAATACTTCACAGCGATTTTACAAGATACATTTTGTATTGTCCTGATTAGTTAGAATAGAAAATAACTCAATATTTTATTATTGTTGTCGTATGCATAACAGGATTGAGTAAAAGTTGTCATTTTGATTGATTGAGAACTTGAATATAACATTTCCAAATGTTCAGAATCTTGATTACCTGTCAATGTCTCGGTAAATCTTAGCACAACAGTCAAGTCTCGGCCAGTGCCAATTTTCTACAATCATCCTCACGTCGCCGCCACTGATTGTGTCCTGCTAAAACGTGTAACTGAAAACTACCTGCCAAGTGTTGTGCTGTCCCTATTGTGGTTCCCAATTATGTTCATTCAGTCGAGTTCTTGCCTTTCAGAAAATTGGTCTCTGTTGGTCGTAACTGGCGTTTGGCAATGAAAGGATAACAGCATGATGATATGTAATCACGTTCACCAGCAGAGAGATATCCATAAGACTTGAACCGTGGGAAATATGACGTAAATAAATAAACTACACATATCAGTCAAGTGGAATGTTAGATCCCTACTCCCTCCTGCAGCTGTTTTACCAGCATTCTATGGAAACGGTGTTCATACAGCATTCTATGTTATTATATGTCTCATCAGTGCGTTCTTCTTTCGTGTTCTTAAATTTCTTCTTTCGTGTTTCCTGTTGTATTGTTTACTCGTACCATTGTTGTGAAGAACCAAATCATTCTGATCAATACTGCCATATTTCATCCATATATTATGGCAATTATTAACCCCCAACATATTTTGGGGTCCCAACACTGCCAGCGTGTTGGATTCAAATGTTCGGTCGGGTTTTATCCCATTTGCGAAAGTTATAATCATCTGGCGTCACTGACAGATGAAGACAAGATTGTCCGAGTGATGGCGTTATTGTATCATTGTATCACGTCCGAGTGATGATGTTATTGTATAATTGTATCAAGTCTGGGTGAGGGTGTTATTGTATAATTGCATCAAGTCTGGGTGAGGGTGTTATTGTATAATTGCATCAAGTCTGGGTGAGGGTGTTATTGTATAATTGTATCAAGTCTGGGTGAGGGTGTTATTGTATAATTGCATCAAGTCTGGGTGAGGGTGTTATTGTATAATTGTATTTTTGATATTTTGATATTTATTTTTCTCATGTAACCCCTGGTCTGGGGCATTGGAGACAGAAATCAAGAAAAACAACAGTAAAACAACAACAGATATTACCAACAACAACATACAGTATTAATGGATGAGAACATGAAGATGGATGATTCACATTAAATACATTCACGAGTCTAGTTTCTCACAGATCACTGATATGAAACGTACAAGATTTCTGAGTATACGTCTGTTGTTACATGTCAACAAGGCTTGCATTTTTTGGGTATTTGGGTAACATCTATAGTACTTAGGCAAATAGCTTTTTCTATATTCAGTAAATGCAGGACAGTTAAAAAGATAATGGAATTCATCTCCGATTTCGTTGAAGTTACATAGTTGACAATTTACAGGAATTTGCGAGTCATAAGTTCTGGTTACAACAGGGAGATTAGAATTACGACATCGGAATCTACTAAAAACAATGGCTTCCTTGCGATCTAGTAAAGTCAAATATGGTTCTAGACAAAGACTGTTTTTAAAAATTCTGTAATTGACACAACTATGCTTTTCCCACACAGTACTGCACCACTTTTGAGCACACATGTCCGCACCCCTGAGTTTTATACTCTTTTTGAACCATAGAGCTGAGAATGTAACTTCGGGTTCAGAAGACCATATGTTACTAAAACCACGGGAATCAAGTGAGAATTTAACATGTTTTACCCATTTAGATTCAAAATCCTCAATACCTTGCATACTTCTCAACAATCTATATAATATAAAGGACAATTTGTTGTGATTGCCTGTGATAAGTCTATTCCAGTAACACAGCATCCTATTTTCCACATGATATGACAGGGGTTGCTGGCCAAGTTCACCATACACCATACAATCAGTAGTGGTTTTTTTTACATTCAAGACATCCTTAAGAAACTTGCGGAAAAATATGTCACAGATATCAATATTTTCACACCCCCAAACTTCACAGCCATACAGCAAAATAGGCATGATCAGATAGTGAAAAAGTTTCAACTGGATATCGACAGGTAAGCGTAACTGCCTACATTTAATAGTTAAACAAATCAAGGCCCTTTTAGCTAGGTTCACTTGCCTAGATATGGCTTTCTTGAAAGAATTATTATAATTAAAAATAACCCCCAGGTAAGTATACTCAAAAACTACCTCAAGGGGAGCAGTACCATACATGAATACTGGGAGTTTTCTAACTTTCCCTCGAGAAAAAATAACAACCTTGGTTTTGCTGGTGTTGACAGTCAAGTGCCAATGTTCACAATACAGAGATACAGCATTTAGTGCAAGCTGCAGTTCAGTCTCAGACTCAGCCATAACAATAGTATCATCTGCATATAGTAATGTATATAATCTCAAAAAGGTTTCAACATCATCACTACTAAGCAAGGCATTTATATCACTGTACAAGTCACCTAAGCCATTGTAATAATTCCTCAACCACAACTCAAAGTCGTTTAGGTATAATGCAAACAAGAGTGGTGATAAATTTTCACCTTGTCTCACACCTATATTGCACGCAAAGTAATCAGATAGACAACCATTGGAACCTTTGACACAGGACTTGGCTTGAGAATACAAGTTATATATGACATGCAAGATCTTACCATTTATACCAGTGGAAACAAGTTTGAGCCATAAGGACGTACGGTCTATCAAATCAAAAGCTTTCTTATAATCGATGAAGGCACAATATACACGCGTTCGCTTATATAGATACACAGATAGTATTGCATGCAATACAAATATATGATCGGTTGTTGAGAACCCCTGCCTAAACCCGGCCTGTTCATTCCCAAGGATACCCAAAGTCTCAACATAAGTGGTTAATCTTTCATTGATCACTGCAGTAAACAATTTGCTCATGCAACTCAAAATTGTAATTCCTCTGAAGTTATCTGGATTTTTAGGGTCGCCTTTACCTTTGTACAAAGGTTTAATCATTCCCAGACACCAGCTCTCTGGAATGACACCAGAATCCAATACTATATTAAATAATCTGGTGGTGAATTCAATCATGATATCTGGACAATATTTGAAAAATTCATTAATAATTAAGTCATCACCATATGCTTTGCCGTTTTTTAGTTTACGAATCACCTTATAGACTTCATCTGTCGTAAATGGCTCACTTAAGTTCTCATTGATGGAATGATTAATTGAATGAGGGTAAAAAATCACAGGGTCAGTTGGGTTTACATCATGATCACCTGCTGGGATCTGGCTCAGCTTCTTGAAATGTTCATAGAAAGTGTCCAGGTCAATCTTATCAAAATTTCCACGGGATGATATCCTATCACAACTTTTATTCAGTAAGTCCCAAAATTTTTTGGGATTTGCGTGTTGGAGAGTACGTAGCTGGGCATTTTTGGATTTATAATATACTTTTGCCGTTTGCTTGACACATTTTTTATATTCCTTACACAAACGTTTAAAGTCTGGGACAAAAGAAGGGTCTCTCTTCGATTTAGCCTTAAATTTAAGGTACTCTGAACGTTTGACTCGACAATTGTGGTCGAACCAAGGTTTATCCTTCATTTGGGTAGCGTGCTTAGCCTTCGCACTAGGCCTTCCAGATCTTGTCTGTCGAACAATTCCAATACTATCAGCTACCTCAAGATATGTATTATTTAGAGTAGCACATAAATTATCTACAGATGCTTGGTCAAATACAATGGGTGCCACGGTTGCTTTTTCGAGTTCCTTCAACAAATTTTCATTAAAACCATTTCTGAATTCGTTTTCACGAGACGAGTCCCATTTTACATAGTACCTTACAGGAATATGTTCATCAACAATATCATGAATATCAGCATTATACAAAACATTTTCATATGAGCTCTCACTAGATCCTCCGAAAGAAAGATAAATACATATAGGACAATGAACATCTGATAGACATGGATCAAACACGTCAACAAAAAAATTGCTTATGTTTGTAAATAGTGAAGACGATGCTACTGCATAGTCAATTGTGCTGCTACCTCGTGCATTTGTACATGTGTATTTACCAAGACCGGTGTCATCCCCACATCTACCATTGACAATTTTCACATTCTGGCACTTACACAGATCGATCAAGTTGTGACCACTATTATTTAC